>CP092873.1:92523174-92533539 GCA_030710605.1 Cordylochernes scorpioides | reverse complement strand
GTGGTTCTATAGTCACAGTGAGTGCATGAGTAAGGTTTTTCTCCTGTATGTCTATATTGATGTCTTTTCAAATTAGTAGCATTTGTTTTTGATAGTCACATTGATTGCAAGAGTGGGTTTTCACCAGTGTGTGTATATTGATGTTTTTAACACTTTGAGCCCGTGAGAAAATGAAGGGCAAATTCTGCTGGGACGCGCATTTTTTGAGTGTTCTTAAAAAATTCATAAATCACAAAATTGATGACATTATTTTATTTGAAACTACTTATATACACTTTCTAGTAACTTATAAGACTGCAATTTTTTTTAATAAATGAATAAAAAATTAATATGAGACATATAAAATAGGTAAAAATATACAAAAAAAATCGAATTCACTCCATAATACAGAGGGTGTTTCCTTTCAAATGAAACGATTTCAAACGTCCGTTAGAACTTTATTTTTCGAACGTGAATTTTTTTCATGTGTTCTATGTGCTTCCCCTTCTTCTTGGCTATCTCCCTGCATCGGACTTTCCAAGCTGCGAACACTTCCTTGACTTTGGAGAGCGAAACATTCGACCACTCCTCTTGTGCGGCTTTCCAAAGTCCGGCCTCAGTTTTGGGACGTCGGTTGAAGAGCCGTTGTTTCAACATACCGAACCCGTAAAAATCCAGTGGGCTGGCGTCGGGAGACTTCACTGGAATGTCCGAGTTCCTGATAAAATTTAGGCCTAGGGTGTCCTTCATTTCTTGTAGGAACTGTTGGGTTTTGTTGGAGGTATGGGAAGAGGCTTTGTCGTGATGAAGGAACACTTTGTCCATTTCCCCTGGGTAAAGGTCCTTCAGTTGTTCGATGACAGGTTTCAGAACGCATTCTATATAGAATTCTGAGTTCACCTTCACCTTCGATGGAACCTTTATGAGCAGAAGGACTCCACGGCCAGTCATTACCCCGACAACCATGAAACCTTTAGGGAAAGTTTCGGAGCATTGGTGAACCCAATTATCCGGGACCTGATTGCCTCTTTTGATGTAATAGATCTTCCGGATTCCATTGCAATACGTCACATACATCCATGCTTCGTCCAATGTTGCAGTATATTCCGATCTGGAACCGGCCAGGTGTTCCTCGTAGAGCTTCCGGGCATTCGTTGCACGGTTTTTCATGTGGAAAGGGGTGAGCTTGTGAACCTAGCCTTTCGTCGGGTATCCAGTTCAAATCTTTGTGAATGATGTTATTTATCGTTTTTAGCGATGTTCCACACATTCTGGAAAGTTGGCGCTGAGATGGTGGATTTTCAGTAGTTGCTAGCCGCTTTACCTTGGAAACCGTGGCGGGGGTCCGCACCGGACGTGGTCGATCGACTTGAAATTTTTGCCCATTGGATTCAGCTTCCCTTTTCTTTCCGATGCCATTTACTACCCTACATATTGTAGCTTTGCCAACATCTAGTCCTTCTGCTTTTAGCTTTTTCACTATGACGCTATAACTGTTTCCTTCTTTGGAAAGGGTCCGAATTGTTTGTTCGACTTGGAGCGTTAGTCTCTCTCCCCCCATGTTGCAAAAATCATGATACCTGATGAAAATGAATTCTCCAGAAGATTCTAGATCTATTGGAACCAGTGTCGTGTGCAGCATGCCTGCACGTGCAAAACGCGAGCGCTCGAAAATCGTTTCATTTGAAAGGAAACACCCTCCGTATATGGTTGCCAAAATATATGTATATAGCATATCTAGATAAAGAAAATAAAAAATATGTAGGGAAATGAAATAAAGAAATCAAATAATATTGAGATTAGCCCAAAAACTTTCTTTGGTGTGGTAAATCTTGAAGCAGTTAACTAGACAGAGTGGGACCAAACAGGTCTCACACATATATGCAGTATGCTTCCTTGCTCATTTCCTGTTTTCCTTTTTCGGAATAGACTTTACATTTTCTCTGAATATATGTGCCTTCTTTCCCTTCCACTTTGATTCTGGTTATGAAATGCTTCCCCAAAAGCCTATCTGGGGAACCAAAAGCACCTTGCTGCTCATCCAACATTTCAACACCTGCCTCTTCAACTAACTTTTCTTAAATTCTCAAATTGAATTCTCTTAGGTTCAATTTCTTGTCCTGGTTCAATTTATTGTAAATAATTTGTGAATTTAGGATACCAAGGTTGAAAATACCTTTTTCCACCACTTCATTGTCCTACGATAGAAAGGGTAATAGGACATGTATTGATCACTTTGATCAACACCAGCTTTATTTTTGTTGTAATCAACAACCACTGCTGGTTTCATTGATAGCTCTGGTTCTGGAGTTCTTTTAGATCTTTTAGGTGCCTGAATCATTTCTGCCTCTTGATTTGTAGAGAGCATAAATACCTCCCTGGTGTCCCACCATTTCTTCGCAAGAAGGGTTTTTTTTTGTATTTTTTCAGCATTTTTTGAGTTTTTTAGAAAAAGCCTTTTTTGGCAAGCCTTTTCTATTTTGCATTACTGTACCAACAGCAATAGTTTTCTTGCTCCATAAGTGTTCAAACAGTTGTGGAGAAGAAAACCAGCGGTCAAAGTAAATAATATGCCCCTTTTCAAAATTTGATTCAGCCAATCTTCCGACCAAACTCATTATGGAGTTGTACTCTGCAGCTTTATCAGGGTGTTTTCCTGTATACACATCAATATTGCATGTGTATCCAGTGCTGGCCTCACACAATTGGTACATTTTTATTCCATATTTGTGAGGCTTTCCTTTGATGTACACTCTGAAATGGATTCTCCCACGAAATGGGCAAATAGCCTTATCAATGGTAAGCTTCACATCTGGTTGGTAAACATTTTTGAATTTATGAACAAGAGGGTCGAGAAATGTCCGTAGTTTGTGAAGAGGGTCATATCCAGGTTGTCCATAGGCAATGTAAGTTGCATTGTCATTGAGATGCAGCATAGAAAGAATGGCTTCAAACCTTTTCCTTTTCATGCCTGTTGACTTGCAGAAAGATGATTTGATGCCTATGTGAGTTGACCAATAATCTCTTAGCCTTGGCTTCACAACAAGGCTCATATGTATTATAATGGCAAGAAAAAGTTTTAGTTCTCCAGCCGAAATGCCTTTCCATTTATCCAAAAAACCTCTAGGGCTCAAGGGGCCTTTTTTCCTTTCCCTATCAATATTTGCTCTTGCATACTTATTAGTTTCAAGTTTTACGTTTCTGAAAAACTCTTCATCAAAATTAACTTGAATACTGAATAGGGAGAAGTGTCGGGAAAATAGGCACTATTTGGACCGTGAGGAGAAGAAAAAGAAGGCTTAGGAAAAGGGTCACCAACCTCGGTCCATTCTCCATCCTCAGAAGTGATTTTTTTGGCAGGAGCAACATCTTCTTCAAAATAAATTTCAGTTGCATCTGAATCATATTCATCCAAAACAAAATCTGGATCAATAACAGAATCATCCAATTCTGAACCAGAATCTTGAAAATATTCATCACCAAACTCCTCAGGTTCTGTAATTGGAGCTATTCCTGAGGTACTCGGTTGATCAGGTCTATTTTAGAATCGAAAGCAAAAAAAAATGGCAATAAATAAAATAACAACCGTCCAGGAAGCTAGCGGCAGGAGGAGGAAACATGAGCAGATGTGACGTCATGGAAAAATCCCCCAATGGGGCCCCTTTCACCCACCCCAAATGAGAACAAGTAACTCCTTTGCAGCTACAAAAGGAACATATATACAAATTTTGTGTGTGCTGGCCATTTTGAAAGGGTTCATCTCTCATTGATGAGTGCAGTTCATATATTTGTGAATCTTGGGTAGAAGCTGGGAGTGTCTGAAGGAATGATACACCTCCATCTATAGGAAACACAACATGACCTTAATATCTTGAGGCTTTAAGAATATATCCAAATCAAATCCTATAATACATTTAGTGGTAAATCCTAATAAGAGATAGAACAATGATTGGCATAACATTGCTGTAGGGTCAAACCTTTAAAACGTAAATGAATTTCTTTCAACTTCTTCATCCATAGAATGATATCAAAATAGCTGACCATGCAACCTCTAGGATCAAAGCTACTAATAGGCAGCTGATGCATACCATGTTGTTGACCTTTGACAAATTTTGGGGTGCTTAATTTACAATAATGCGAAAAAAAAAATTGACCATTCATATACTGGTGATAAAAATAGTATTTAAATCTCTTTCAATGTGATGAACTGCCCTTTCAGGCTATTGTCTTCATCTGCCTTCAACAACATGATGAAGAAAATATATACATAAATAGATTCTCATGCACAAATGAAAAACTACAGTTCAAGATGGGAATTGCCCACGAGAAAATAAAAGAACAAACATCATTAATCCAACCTTGGTGTTAGATAAAAAAAAAAGAGGATGACTGAAATGCAATCGTAGTGAATCAGAGAGACTTTGGGGACAGAAAAATGATAAGTGAACTGTTTCAAATCTGATTTTTTTGCATTTTTTAAAGGTTGAAAGGAAGAAATTAGTGGATATACTTACCAAGATTTTCCCTTTCATAGCAACTTTCAAATTACTCTAAAGCACTAATGAATTCCTTTATATTCTTTAAATATTGGGAAGTGAAGCCTGTCTCCTGAAAAATATCATTTATTAAAATTCACTTTCATGTATACACACTATCACATTTCACAGTTCTACTCTTGAAAGGAGAATAGATGACAACACATATTTTATCCTCTATGTAAAATATTGTTTAATATCAATGATAAGTTTTAAATTTTTCAAAAACTAGATCAATAAATGATAAGGCATGATTTGGATTATAGAAATACAAGTTAATAAGACCAATATAAATAAAAAATAGTGGCGAAGCTACGGTAGCAATGCTGTTACAGAAATATGACACACTATTTATTTATTTGGATTTAGTCTCCTTACCTTGTTTTAGATCAATAAATATGAGAAAACATCTGTAATAGAAAATTTTAAAAACGGATCAAAATTTGTATGTTGGAAATCACATTATTTCTAATATTTTATCAAAGAACATATGCCAAGAAACTAATCAAACATTCCCGCAATTAGCGTATTTCACACAACAAATATATAAGCTATGTGTAGTTTGATAATTTATGATAGAGGAACTCTAAGATGATTACAAACATGGAACAAGAGGACCTCTAAATTTTCCAATAATAAGGATATATCAAGACTAAATTGTTATTTAAAATATTCATTTTCTACAAAAAAATCAATAGATGTTTACAAAATATTATTCTATTAAGTTCAAATATCCAAGATAAATCCAATCAAAACTCTTAAGAAATATTTTATTAATAAAGAAATATTTTGAGAAGTATTGAGTTTCCATGGCATGAAAATACTCTTTGCCAATTTAAACTGGTAAATGTCTTAATGCATAAAGAACCCATAGAAACCTGTATATTTTACTGTATAGAAGCGCCCTATGCTTCTATGGATCAATTTCCTCCCGGCAATTTTTCCATCTATATTTTACTGTATATTCTAAAAATAAAAATTATGGTTTTATGGGATATGCCTTTCCTTTCATATATTTTGGTATGTGCAAAAAGTGGCACATCTCGCATAAAAAAAAAATGCATTAAAACAATGCGTTTTGGTTCATGGATCCAGTATAGAACATTATGGTGGTGAAGCAGAACGTGCCACAACACCTGTTTTTGTCAAGAATTCATCCTCCTAAAATTTTATAATTTAGTATGTATTATTAATTCACGATTTCTTCAATAATATGACCACTCTTTTGTAAAATAGGAAAAATAAAATATTACCTTCATTTTAAAGTTGCCGTGCTATAGATTTAATTGTAAAATTGACATTTTCAATTTGCATTACCTCAACAAAAGATTTTTGGCGCCAAGATTACTTAGTAAACATCAACAAAGAGACACGTGTCGTATCTTTGTTTTTCTCTCACAGATGTAAAAAATATTTTGTAAATATAAAATATGTTATTAGAATAATTCACTAATATTTTGTCGCAGAATTATTCATAAATAGTCATTTATATCTGTGATTTGTGTACGCATTTATGATTTTTTTTTTTATACTTTTCTAACTAGAAAATATTTATATTACATTATATTAGAGCACACTAATTTTATTCGTAGTTGTATTTAAAAATAAAGGAAAATTGGATATTATGAATAACTAGTTAGTGCTGTAACCTTATTCATATTTAGTGTAGAGATTTTTTTTTAATTTGCTATGTAACTGTAATATTTATACACTCCAGATGTTTTTATATAGAAACAAATTTCAAACAGTCACTATGAAATTAGCCATTAAAACGGAGTTTCCAAGCAATATTTTCAGGACAATTATGCAAAGAAAAACGTTCGACGAGTTTTTAAAAAAAAATGTCTAATCAGAGAATTCCCTGAGGTGGAGGCAGTGGCGCGTCGTAAGAACCAATCACGCGTATTGTTTACATCGTTTACATCGTGCGATCACGACCTATGAGACTGTAGGTCGTGTGTCAAAGAAATAAAATCAATCGCCATACAAAAACAAGTTTTGGAACATTTCAAATGTCAACAGAAAAATTTAATGATATTCATATCGATTTAGTGGGACCACTACCACCATCTAATAACTATATATACTGTCTTACATGTATTGACCGCTATAGTAACTGGATGGAAGCAATACCCTTGGAAAACAACTCGGCTGATACAATAGCGAGGGCAATCTATAATAATTGGATCACAAGATACGGTACTCCATTACGACTTGTCACTGATAGAGGAGCACAGTTCACATCAGATACATTTGCTAATCTAACAAAAATATGTGGAATTAAATTACAACACACCACTGCATACCACCCCCAAGCTAACGGGAAGGTTGAGCGTTTGCATCGAACATTAAAGGCGGCAATCAGAGCACACAACAACCCTACCTGGAGTGAATCTATACCAACGATACTTTTGGGTTTGCGTACAGCTATACCGAATGACTCTAATCATTCTATAGCGCAAGTAGTATATGGTAATAATATAAGATTACCTGGTGAATTTTTTGTCGAACCAGATTCATATTTGACACAAGAAGAGTATGTTTATAAATTACAGAAACAGATGGAAAACTTTGGACCCAGACCAAAGAACTTAAAAACTAACAAAAATATATTCGTCCACAAAGATTTAAGATCATGCTCCCATGTATTTTTAAGAACGGACAGAGTAAAAAAGGCTTTAGAGCCACCATACGAAGGTCCTTTCCAAGTGCTAAGGAGAGAGGAAAAATATTTTATCATTAAAATCAAGAACAAAGAAGTGTCAGTTTCAATAGACCGATTAAAACCAGCATATTTATTAAACACCTCTCAACCTGAGGAATCTGCTAAAGACAACACTCCAATCGGACAACCCATGGAGCCACCAGTAGACATCAGGAGGACTTCAACACGAACTGGACGGACTATAAAACCCCCTGTCAGATTCCAGGACTATCAGACGTAACTCTGTTACTGGCAAGGGAGTGATGTAGGGAATCATATCATTTTATTTCTTAGAATTTTAAATCATATTATTTTATTTTATATAATTTTATTTCTTATTATTTTATTTCATATAATTTTATTTCTTATTATTTTAAATCAATAATTGCAATAACCAATATAAAAAACAACAGCTTAATTGTAAATATATTATCATCATCGATTCCCAAGTTATTGTTTCCGTATAAAAACGATAATAAAATTACACTAGCTAAATTTAATGTGATTTTTAGTAATTAATTCTCAAATTATAAATATTTTGTAACACGCCTGCAGCCGCCCCTAAAAGACGCCAACTTTTAGATTGAGGCTGGTAATCTTCGTAATTGAATCTTATAACCTCCCGAATCAAATCTTGGAAACTTTAATATGAAGGTAAGAGATGGATTTCAGATATCTTGATAACATTAAAACAAAATTATTTTAAATGTATTTAGAAAAATGTTCCTATATAAATTGAATTGTGAAAATTAGAAATTTGTATAATGATTTTAGAATTTTTCGAATAAAAAAACAAAATGTATTAAAAATTTTAAAATATAACAAAATCCAACAGAAATTAGAACTTGTGTCTTTATTTAATCATACCTAAAAGAACATAACTTTGATATGTGCTTTTGTTTACAAATAAAACTGAATATTGTATTAACTTAATACAATTATTCAGGAGTCTGTCTTCACCTCCCAATATTTAATGACTCACAAGGAATCCATCGCTATTTTGGAGAATTTTGAAAATAATACAATCCTTGGTAAGTAAATCTTTTTAAAAATTTCCTATACTTTACTACAAAGAAAAATAGTCTAAATTCTTCAATTTGTCTTGAAAATGGGAAGTATGTAAGAAGTCACTAACACAATGTACATTTCATAAAAAGAACTTTAGCTTGCTATTAGAAGTTGTTCTCCTGTTGTGATAATTACACCCTAAAGCAGTGATTGAGCTAAGGTCAACCTCTTGAACCTGTTATCAAATTGCTGTGCATATGATTAAATTTTGATGAGTTTTCATGCAGCCTAGCAAATAACTAACCTCAATTCAACTAACAATAATTCTACCCTTAAATAAAATAAGACCTAATCCAAATAAATTAATAGTGTTTTATGTTTTGGTAAAAGCGTTGTTACCATCATCAGACAAAAGAATAAATCTCTCATCCAGTCTTCCACTTGCATGCTGTGGAGTCAATGAGATTTTATTCTTTTGTCTGATGATGGTAACAATGCTGTTACTGAAACGTCACACACTTAATTTATTTGGATTAGGACAATTTTATTATTTTCTCTGATGATGGAAACAATGCTGTTACCAAAATGTTATACACTATTAATTTATTTGGAATAGGTCTTATTTTCTTGTAGCTATCATCTATAATCCAAATTATGCTTTATCAATATTCTACCCTTTAAAAAAATAATACAATTTCAATAACAATAAAGATACGGTGTCGCACTATTAATTTATTTGGATTTGGTCTTATTACCTTGTACTAAAAATGGTAGTGTCTTGTCCATTGCCCCATTAGTCAGCCACATTTCAGAGTACCCTGTAGACCTTCACGGTTACCATAGCGGCTCGGGGCTCATGAAGTTCCCACTGTACTTTGCCCTACAGGACAGTCTCTTACTTTTGCTGCTTCTCCCGACTGCCATGTAGAGGAGGGTTTGGACTTCTGGACGAGTGTAATAAAAATAAAGATATTTTAAGAAAAAGACAGAATTAAATAAAGAGTAAGATGATAAGATAATAGTGATACTCTTTTATCATCTGAATGACTATAATTTATCTTTCCATTTTGGGGTATATAAACAAAGAAGTTTGACTGTACTAAGAAATCTAAATTACTCACAGCAGACCTTCTTGAATTTTGAAGGTCTACAATGAAACTATATGTGCTGCAAAAATACCAAATAAAAAATATATAGATAAAAAAGTTGATAAAATTAGTTAAACACAATATTTCTCTAATTTCTTTTATGAAAATTTCCCATTTAGGATTTTCCTCAAATCTATTGTGGTGGTAAAGGGATTATAGTATGTATGACTACTACACCAGATTCTCAATTATTAAATCCTTAATCCACCAGGGATATAATACAGTAATCAAATTCTTTGAAAATGTTTTTTTTTTCTTTAAAAATGCAGAGCCCAGAGAAATGATCACTGACTAGAGATCGTATTTTACCCCAATCAAAGATGCTAATAGAAATTCTTAACCAGTGCTTTTATGTAAAAAAATATCAGCTAACATTCACAATGTGTAAACACAAGGTAATAAGACCAAATACAAATAAATAAATAGTGTGCGATGTTTCGGTAACAGCGTTGTTACCATCATCAGACAAAAGAATAAATGGGCATAGCATTTATTCTTTTGTCTGATGATGGTGACAATGTTGTTGCCGAAACGTCACACACTAATAAATTATTTGGATTAGGTCTTATTTTCTTTTATTTTAGGCTATTTAAAATTAACATGATTTCTTTTTCCTCATTTTTACAATATGATTATATAATCAATTTTCCATTTATTTTGTTTTTCTTTTTCCTTTTTTAGTATACTTCTTGCGTTCAAGAAAAAGGTAATTTATATAAAGTAAAATATATTGATACAGATTAATTTTGCAGCCTTCATATTTTCTTATGGTATAATTTATAGTTTTTGCCAAATTATTTTTCTTTCCTATTGCGACATTTTTTATGATGTTTTTTTTTTATTTTGTTAACTTTATTTTAAAATGTTTAGAATTTTTATATAGTCTCATCAACATAAAAATAATTTGATAATCCTCATCTGATAAACTATTGATGTAAAAATGCAAAAATCCAGTTGAAAATGGTCAGAATCATAAATATTAATTAGTAGG
>CP092873.1:92244784-92523074 GCA_030710605.1 Cordylochernes scorpioides | reverse complement strand
AGTGAAACCAAGGCCAGAAAAATCCACCACAATCCAAGAAGACAGCTATCTGACTGCCATGTGCCATAGCAGGATGACAGTTCTCCAATGAGCCCTCGTGGACGACAGTTTCAAGTCCAAATGTCCATCGAAGTCTACAGACGGGTGATCTTTACGACAGAACATGTTCTTGGCATGTCTCACGTAAGAGCGTGTCGGTGCCGTGAATATCAATCCTGTATCTAACATGTAACCACTGCAGCTTCATCCATCCCCCACTTGGAATTGAATTTTGTTGGTTTAGCCTTTATTTCAGTGATGGCGTAATCTTCAGTAGCGGGTGGGCGTGTTCCTGTTCTTGGAGGAGGGGCGTGATCTTCAGTAGCGGTTGAGCGTGTTCCTGTTCTTGGAGGAGGGGCGTGATCTTCAGTAGCGGGTGGGCGTGTTCCTGTTCTTGGAGGAGGGGCGTGATCTTCAGTAGCGGGTGGGCGTGTTCCTGTTCTTGGAGGAGGGGCGTGATCTTCAGTAGCGGGTGGGCGTGTTCCTGTTCTTGGAGGAGGGGCGTGATCTTCAGTAGCGGGCGGGCGTGATCTTCAGTAGCGGGCGGGTGTCTTCTTCTTCAGTAGCGAGTGGGCGTGATATTCAGTAGCGAGTGGGCGTGATCTTCAGTAGCGAGTGGGCGTGATCTTCTTCAGTAGCGGGTGGGCGGGATCTTCAGTAGCGAGTGGGCGTGATATTCAGTAGCGAGTGGGCGTTATATTCAGTAGCGAGTGGGCGTGATCTTCAGTAACGAGTGGGCGTGATATTCAGTAGCAAGTGGGCGTGATCTTCTTCAGTACGGGTGGGCGTGATCTTCTTCAGTACGGGTGGGCGTGATCTTCTTCAGTAGTGTGTGGGCCTGTTCTTGTTCTTGGAGAAGGGGCGTAATCTTCAGTAGCGAGTAGGCGTGATCTTCTTCAGCAGCGGGTGGGCATGTTCTTGTTCTTGGAGGAGGGGTGTGATCTTCAGCAGCGAGTGGGTGTGTTCCTGTTCTTGAAGGAGGGGCGAGGGCGGGGTCAGATGGTGGTAGGGTGTGATCAGACTTACGAACAGAGCAAACTCTGGCATCTACCTCCACTGCTTGCAACCAATACCTTCCGTTTTCAATGGAGTGAAAAGGATTGAGATATTTAAACTACTTTGTTACAACGTCTATATAAAGTTAATATATATAAGATTAAATAAGAATAAATATTGGAATAAATAGAGAGATAAAAAAGAGTTATTGAGGGAGATATGCAAATTAAAAAAAAAAAAAACTTTCCTGACCATAAAAGCAAACTTGGAAATTATATAAAAGCCATTTTCTAAACTTTTAAACACAAGAAATCATAAAATAACACTGATGTGTCAAGGTTAAAAATATACTAAATAGTGAAAAAAGGCATCTCCTTGTCGTGCAACTGAGAGTTGCTGATGGCTTGCGCCATTTATCGGAATAAATTTCAACTATTCTCGTTGATTTTTAATTATTCCAGAATTGGCCAAATACCCATTGAGGGCCAACAGCCCGAAACGCGTCCGTGGTTAGCTTTTCTTGATTAATCAAGAATTGGTGTTTGGCCAATTCTGGAATAATTAAAAACCAACGAGAATAGTTGATATTTATTCCGATAGATGGCGCAAGCCATCAGCAACTCTCAGTTGCATGATAAGTAGATGCCTTTTCTCATAATTTATGCACCTTATCCCAGTACAATATCACGTTTGTACTATTTTTTCGTAATAAATAGTGTTTTATATATGTTATATAATATATGCTATATATATAACGTATATATATATATAGATCATATTAACAAAAATATTTTATTTAAAAGGGTATTTCAATATTTTTTCAGGATCTAATATTGTTCTTAAATTTCTAATTGTTGTCGTTTCGTGTGTGGAATTTAAACCTGAATTTAAAAATGTAAAACATTAAAAGTATATATTTAATACAACTATACTTACTTATAATACTTGTAATATAATACTTGTAATTTTTATATTTTCGTGCGGCATAAAAAAAATATAATTTTTCCATTGCAGTAAAGACAGTAGAAATTGTTTATCTTTAAAAAGAATCATACAGGTCTATAATAGTTTAGAATTTTGATACCAGATGGCGCGCTAATGCATCATAATAAAAATATTTATAAGGTAGAATAATTACTCAATAAAAATATTATTACTTTTGTAAAAAAAAATATTTTAGTGTATACGTGTTTAAATCCTAAAGGAAGGTGCCTGCCATCTGTTATTGTTTTAAGAAATTATTTTCGATTTATAGTTTTTTTTTAATTGAAATATATTTGTTATAGAGAGCTATATTTCTATACATATGGTGTTATAAATAAATAAATATTTTATTTATACGAGTTTCTCTGAATTTAATGTTGTAAAGTCCTTTTTGATATTTTCTGTTGTGTGTGTGTGTGTGTGTGTTTTTTTTTTTTTTTTGTAAATTTTGATGTAATAAATAAAATGTTCTTAGTTATTAAATTATTTATTTGATGCTTTGAAGTATCATTTATTTTCTGATCAAATTAAATATAATTCATAAAATAATAATCATTTATTAGGATACACTTTAATTTTCATAAATGTTTTTGGATTTTGAGTTGGCTAAAATATTAAAGATTATCAACAATTTTCTGGATAGGATAACTGTCTGGTGTGTTGACAATGTTCTCCAGCTAAACACCAGGAAGACATAGGCCTGCATCTTCCAGTGGAGGAGAATTCGCCTGGATCCTGGTTTAAAGATTCTCTGTCAATCTATCACCAAAAGCCAGAATATCACAATGTTGGGGGTCGAATTTGATTAAACACGAAAATTTATCTCCCATCTTAAGAAAATTGTACTTCGAACCTGCTGCATAATTTCCCGTTTCACTAATGCCATCCAGGGAAAATTTGGTCTGGCATTTGTAGCTGGATTTGTGGATGGAAGCTGCATTTTCAAAGCAGTGGTGGTCCCGGCCTTCCTCTATGGGATCTCTACCTGGGGCAGTCGCGCTTCCTCTAGAGAAGGCATCCGACAGCTCTGGAGTCTGCAGTGCCTCTTCGCGCGTCGCATAGTGAGAGGTGGCTCCTGCACTCCCACTATTTCATCCATTTCTTTAACTGGTAGCCCTCCGTTTTATATCATAATAAAAGCGCGATTGACCTACCTAAAGACTGTAAAGGAGAGCCATTTCGAATTTCGGCCTCGTCCAGTTGTTCTTCCATACCCCCTTCCCGATGCTCAATTACCTTCAGCCTAGAAAACGACAAGGTCATCTACACTGTAATAAATACTGATGGATTAAAATACAAAGCAAGAGTTGGTGCCGCAATTATCCTTCCATCACAAGACCAGTCAATATACCTAGATTCCATCCAGATTGCTCAGCTTTCCAAGTCGAACTATTTGCCATTCTTTGAGCAACTCGCCTCGCGGAAAGTATGTCCAGCTAACCCAGGAGTCACAATAGCGTCTGACTGCAGATCTGCATTGCCTGTTATATGTACTCCTAGTCCATTCCAATGATCTTTAATTGCGGATATTATTCTAGCGCTTGACCAAACACCACAGGTCAGCCTTTGTTGGGTCAAGGGCTACAGCGGGTAACGAACTGGCTGACCAGGTTGCAAGACTACAGCAGCCTGTAACCTGGTTCTATCCTTTATCCATTTATTTATTTACTAGACGAATGGCCCGGGCAACGCCCGGGTTTTACCCGAGTGCGAATATATTTTAAAAACGTTGTCTTGGGTGGTCGCTATAGACAGGGTGGTCTGTATAGACAGGTGTATGTATCACACAGCCGATAACAGGGTTGTCTAGAGTGGCCGCTATAGACAGGGTGGTCTGTATAGACAGGTGTATGTATCACACTGCTGATAACAGGGTTGCCTAAGGTGACCGCTATAGACAGGGTGGTCTGTATAGACAGGTGAATGTAACACACTAATGATAACAGGGTTGTCTAGAGTGGCCGCTATAGACAGGTGTATGTATCACACAGCTGATAACAGGGTTGTCTAGAGGGGGGCAGGGAGGTCACGTGTTCGCCGGCGGCAGCCAATGGGCGCGCATTCTATCCGTGAACGGTGACGGTGAGCTTCAGAATATGGCAATTATATAAGTAGATTACAAAACACACGCTATATCCTATGTGGATATTTGCATGTAAATGTTTAATATATTTTATGTACATAGTTTTTAAATATATTGTTACATCAATTTTAATGTGCCTTACATTTATTCAAAATATTCTATGATATTTAATATTTATTTAAAACAGAATATTTAGATTAGCATCATTCCTTTTTATAGTTTCACTCCTTTTTTAATATTTATTGTACATATATCTTTATTGCTTATTGGAGCGGGGGAGGACCTAGACGAAGACTGCGGATCGCAACCTACGAGGAAGACAAGAATAAATAAACACAATAACTTTAAAAGGTAATTTATTTTTATTTAATTTTATTTATTTACTTTTAATATGGAAACCCGCTCGGGAAACGTGTATAACACCAAGAAAGAAGAAACCAAGGTCGACGACCCTGCAAAGCTTCAACTTGGTGCAACAATTGGTAGAGATGCTGGTTTCGAACCAGTTGCTTTGAACCCCAATATAGAAATTCCGAAATATGGTGGGACAGAAGACCCTCGCCCATGGATAGAATCCCTCGAAGAGATTGGTTTCCTCTATCATTGGGCAGACTACATAATTGCCCGTTATGCCGCCATGAACATGACGGGAAGTGCTAAAACCTGGTTGAATTTACACAAAGCTAGTTTCACGAGCTGAAAAAATATTAAAATCCGCCTCATTCAGGATTTTTCTTTGGACGCGAATAAAGAAGAACTTAGAATGAAGCTCAACAGAATGCAACACTGGAATGAAGCAGCAATCAGGTTCGCGGAAGACATTCTAGTGTTGTGCAACAAGGTTGACCCCGCAATGGAAGAAGAAACAAAAATTGAACATGTTATTGGAGGACTGAAAAAAAGAGTACTCATTCGCGCTCTACCTGAACCCTCCTAAAACGACCGATGAACTTCTTGTCGTGTGCAAGAAAATGGATTCTTTTGAAAAGAAGTATCGGGAACGTGTGGAGAAATGCAGAAACCTATATAACGGTCCACGCTATTCTAGACCCCAACAACAATCGAGGTACGTGCCGCCGACTTCCGCACGAAACTACCAGACCACTTCCAGGCCCCAAGCCCCTGTTTCCAATAATTACAAGAACGACTCACCTCCTACTCCCAGACAGTATCGAAACAACTTTCCCCAGCCCTCTACCCCTAGACGTCCTTATAATCCTAACTTTGTGCCGAAACCAAGCCTTCAGAGAAACACCTACAATAAAAGCCAAGAAGTGAGCAAAAATAGGACGGAAGATGGAAGACCAATCTGCTTTAAGTGTAACAAGCCAGGGCACGTGGCCCGTTATTGTAGGGTCAAGTTTATAAGAATCCTAGAAGAGGATCCAACAGATACCCAAGAGAATGTCGAAGAGAAATGCCAAATGAATGAAATATCAGAGAAATCAGGACCTCGGCTTTATGCTGATGTATGTCATAGCACACAGACAAATATTCCTACCCGGAATAGATATTCCGTGTAGGAAGATTTAAACTAAGCGTCGCGCCTGAATCTGTCAATCAAAGCAAGTCGACCATAAACGGAATCAAGAAGTTGGACCCTAAATACAAATTAAAAATTAATGTGGACAAGATAGGGACTTTTGAAGCTTTGGTTGATACAAGTGCTGACCTCTCAGTGGTCGACCTCAGAACGGCCCTCGATACAGGCCATGGTATAAGTAAACTCGCAAAAATTTGTGCAGGACCCGATGGAAAAAAATTGGACATGGTAGGAAGTATATTTTTAAATATAAAAATTGATGACGAAACATTATCACACAACTTTGTGATATTGAAAACGCATTTACGGACATTAATTCTTGGGAGAGATTTCCTTAAGAAAATGAACGCGAAAATAGATTGTAAGCAAGAAACTATAAAATACGATTTGACGAATAATCATGACGAAATCAATTTTGAAATGTTGAAAATAAAGAGTGCCAAGGATTCCATTGTACCCGGAATGTTCCATTAAATTGATCAAGGCATTGATAGAAACAGAGGATGGGGAATATATTATCGAGGAGAGCAGCAAAATGTTTCAAACAAATGGACTTCGTCTAGCAAGAAGCTTGATCAATGTTATAAATAGAGAAACACATATCTGGATAACTAATCCGTATCCTCGATCGTTAAAAATAATGAAAAACCAAACATTGGCTTTTGGAAGTAGTCCAGCGAAAATAAATGTGAATCGAGAAAGAGAGGTAGAAGAGAACGAAGAACCTAGATTCCAAATAAACGAAAATCTTTCACCAAAGGAACAGAAGGAGTTAAAACAAGTTTTAGAAAGGTATGGAGATCTGTTTTCGTCGAGATTAGGGAGAACCAATTTGGCAAAACATCGGATAGACACAGAAGACGCGAAGCCAATTAAACACAAGCCTTACCAGGTAAGTGCTAAAGAACGAGATATTATAAAAGAGCAAATTGACGAGATGCTTACAGAAGGCATAATTAGGCCATCTTCTAGCCCCTGGTCTTTTCCAGTAATATTGGTCAAGAAGCGAGATGGTAAATACAGATTTTGTGTGGACTACAGAAAACTGAATAATGTGACAGTAAAAGATGTCTATCCGATCCCTAGAATAGACGAAGTTATGGATACTCTCCAAGGATCTACACACTTCTCAGCAATAGACCTCAGATCTGGATATTGGCGAGTTGAAGTCGAAGAAAGAGACAAAGAGAAAACAGCTTTCACTACAGCGCATGGATTATATGAATTCAACGTGATGCCTTTTGGACTTTGTAACGCGCCTGCTACCTTTGAGAGAAATATGGAGAATATGCTTGGAAATCTGAAATAGCAAATTTGTTTGTGTTATCTGGATGATGTTATCATATATAGCCCAGATTTTCCAACGCACCTCAAAAGACTTGAAGCTGTTTTTAGATGTTTTCGTGAATCTAATTTAAGGTTAAACGACAAAAAATGCCGATTTGCTTTTGAAGAATTGGAGATTCTCGGCTATATAACGAGCAAACATGGTATAAAACCCGCGGAACATAACATCAAAGCTGTCAGAAATTTTCCTCTGCCCAAAAAGGTCAAAGAAGTACAATCCTTTTTGGGAATGTGTTCATATTTTTAATAGAAAATTTATCAAAGACTTCTCAAAAATTGCTGACCCTTTGACCAACCTTATAAAAAAGTGTATCATTTACCTGGACAGAAAGACAAGAGGAAGCGTTTCAAACCCTAAAAACAGCACTATTAAGTCCACCAATTTTAGGTCACTTCAATCCAAATGCGCCTACTTATGTTCATACTGATGCGTCCAACATCGGCATAGGTGCAACACTTGTCCAAGACATCGGTGGTGAAGAGAAGGTGATCTCATATTTGAGTCTACCCTAAGTAAAGCGGAGCAAAATTATTCAACAACTGAAAAAGAATGTCTGGCCGTTGTCTGGTCAATGTCAAAATTACGGCCCTACCTTTATGGAAGACACTTTAAAATAGTAACAGACCATCACGCCTTATGCTGGCTCAAAAACTTGAAGGATCCAACAGGTCGATTGGCAAGATGGGCATTAAAAATTCAAGAATATGACTTCGATATAATACATAAATTAGGAAAGAAGCATCTGGACGCCGATGGCTTATCTAGGGGACCCTTACCAGAAACTGATTGGGATGAGGATTTTGAAAGGCTATTTTAAAATCAAATAACAGACGAAGAGGATAAGTTTAGCGAAAGTGTTAAGAAAAACCTTAATGGAAGCAGGCGATCAATTGCGCAAAACTTTAAAGTAGAAGATGGATGCCTCTTTAAGAAAAACCCGAACCCTGAAGGCAGGGCGTGGTTGCTTGTGGTTCCAGAGAAGAAAAAGAGAGAAATTATGAAAGAATATCACAATCATATGTCGAATGGCCATCTGGGTGTCGCCAGAACCATGTACCGAATAAAGAGTAAATACTTTTGGCCATCCATGCTAAAGGATGTCTCAGAATTCGTTAAGACGTGTCACCTTTGCCAAAGTAGAAAAGGCTCAAACCAATTACCTTCTGGACTACTACAGCCCATTCCCCAGCCAACTTTCCTTTCGAAAGAATTGGAATTGACTTTGTTGGTCTATTGCCATCTACGAAATACAGGAAAAAATGGATAATCGTGCTGACGGACTACTACACTAGATATGCAGAAACAAAAGCGGTCTCGGAAGCAACAGTGAAAGAAGTTTCAAAATTTCTAGTAGAGGATATTTTTCTCTGGCACGGAGCCCCACAATATCTTATTAGTGACAGGGGCTCTCAATTTACCAGTAATCTAATGGAAGAGGTGATGAAAATGTGCAAGATTAAACATTGCTTCACAACGAGCTATTATCCCCAGACTAATGGATTGACAGAACGGTTAAATAGAACATTGATCAATATGCTCAGTATGTATGCGAACACTGATCAGAAGAATTGGGACGAAATACTCCCGTTCATCACTCACGCTTACAATACTACAATTCAGGAAACCACAGGATATTCTCCCTTTTTCCTGATGTTTGGAAGAGAACCCACGTCTCTTTTGGACGACAGGAATATCTCGGTGGACATTGACAAGGATGATTATGATGAATACATAAAACATCACTTAGACAAAATAGACAGAACAAGAAAATTAGTTATTAACAACACAATAAAGACTCAAGAAAGAATGAAAAAGAACTATGACAAGAAACACATGGAAAGAAGCTACGAACCAGGAGAATTAGTAGCAGTTTGGACACCAATTAGGAAAATAGGAAAGTGTGAGAAACTTCTGAGAAAATATTTTGGTCCATATAGAATATTAAAAAAGATGTCTAGCGTCAATTATCTAATAGAACCGAAAGATAATCTGGGCCAAGACCCTCTGATAGTTCATGTTTCAAGAATCAAGCCTTATTATGAGAGAATGGATGAGGTCATTCACGAGGACGTGACAACCTCTGGAGAGGGGGAAGTGTTACATCAATTTTAATGCGCCTTACATTTATTCAAAATATTCTATGATATTCAATATTTATTTAAAACAGAATATTTAGATTAGCATCATTCCTTTTTATAGTTTCACTCCTTTTGTAATATTTATTGTACATATATCTTTATGCTTATTGGAGCGGGAGAGGACCTAGACGAAGACTGCGGATCGCAACCTACGAGGAAGACAAGAATAAATAAACACAATAACTTTAAAAGGTAATTTATTTTTATTTAATTTTATTTATTTACTTTTAATATGGAAACCCGCTCGGGAAACGTGTATAACACCAAGAAAGAAGAAACCAAGGTCGACGACCCTGCAAAGCTTCAACTTGGTGCAACAATATATACAAATTATTTATAGTTTTAGAGAGAGTGTGAAAGCTATTATCCATCCTTCCCCAACTGGGGCTACACTGCAATGGAAGCCTGGACTTTAGTCTACTCTAAAGAATACACTAACAGAAGACTAAAATTATTTACATTCACTCCCTTCCGCCTTAGGTCTTGGAATGGCCAACACTACCATTCTTACTAGTCCCAGTGACGTTCTTGCAGATCTAGCGTTCTGGCATAGAGATCTGGATCCAAGATGTCCTTACTGCTGGGAATAACCACAAACTGTAGACCACTTCACCTTCTTCTGTCCAGTTTGTGTGATACACAGGCTACAAAACCCTACTACTTGGAGTACAAGAATTCATCCATGCAGCCCTGCCTCTACTTGTGGATGCAATGCCGGCCTGTAACTATCTCGTTACCTGGTTCACCGCAGAAATCTGTCCACCCCATGACTAGAAATTTCTTCTAGACTGTGGCTGAATGGTTCAGGTAGTTTGCGATTTATGCTCCAGGAACCAGGGTTACTTCTATTTTCTCTCTATCACAAATTATTTTTAATAGGCTTATTAAATTGGTTGAAGGATCAAGAATATTTCAGCTAAACTTACATAGCTATCAAATCCCAAAATAAAAATTAGATTCAGTAAAATTTCGACATGTTTGATTTAATCTCTGAAGAGAAGTATATCTCAAAAACAAAAAATCTTCAAACTACAAGAACTGTTTATTTATATTTAGATATGGCCTTTTATTGTTTTTATTTTCTGATTTCTAATATTTATATTTTCTATTAATAAGAATATTCAAGATAATTCGATTTTTTTATTTGCATATCGCAAAGAAGAACAAATCATCAACAGCTATGAGGCCATTTTTATGTATTACTCAATATATACTATTGCAATAAATATATATATTGAGAAAATTAATTTGAAGTTGAAACGTAAGTATCGAAGTATTATTTGACATATTTACCTTGTGTTGGACTTTATAATTCATCAAAATTTGTACAGTTTCAATTAAGGTTTAAGGTTTATCGAATAGATAATATTTTAAATAAATATATTGATTTAATTAAAGCACTCTCTCTATCTTCAAAAGAAAAATAAAGTTGCCCCCTTAAGAGAGCTCTCCTCTAGAATTCTTTTTAATATAGAATAATCGAATGCCAGGATGAGCATAATTTTAGTGTTACCATTTTTATCTATTGCAAGTTCTTACTGAAAGCTGAAACTTTTAAATTTATTTCATATTTTATTCTTATGAATTAGCCAAATAATTGGTATTTCAGTTTCAAAATTTTGTTTTCAGATTTTTTTATGAAACGGGATTTCATTAACATTGAGGTCAATTGAATATATCATAAATTGATAATTATTTTTGACACGCCAAAAAAAATGTATAAAAGGTCGAATAATTTCTTATAAATATAAATTTAATATAATATCATTTTTAAAATTTAACTGTTTTAATTATATATATTCAAAGAAATGCTAGTCAAAAAATATTAATTCTGAACTCTCGACAACTAAAGACGTGTATGGTTAATTCCTTTCAAACTTGTTATTGTTGAAAATTGTTTATATAGGCCGCGTTAGGTCCTTAAGAGATAATATTTTTACCAATGCGGATAGTTTGAAATTAATATAAAGATGAATATTTTTAGAGGAGTAAATTACTCGCTAAATAATGTTAGCAGATCAACCAAACGATTTTTGCTTATCGTTACCTTACTTGCCATTGTTACATATTTAAATAACCCAGTTTCTGCCCACAGCCACGATGAAAACCCAGCCTATAAATACTCGAAGGAAGCAAATATTCACCACCCTGTTCATTCTCAAGCAGAAGATACTATTGCTCATGAGCCACCAAAAGGCCGAGTAATTACCTACATGGTTTGGCTTAAAGCCTTGGGTTCAACAGCTTTAATTAGCATTGCCCCATTTGTTATTTTATTTTTCATTCCAATCGAAAATAAAACCGAACATGAACCATTTTTGAAAATTTTACTTAGTTTTGCTTCTGGTGGACTTTTGGGTGATGCATTTTTGCATTTAATCCCTCATGCATTATTGCATGTTTCTTCTGAAAATGGGCATTCACATTCCCATGGGCATAGCCATGGTCATGGGCACAGTCACGGACATGGGCACAGTCACGGCCATGGGCACAGCCATTCAAAAGACCATGGACATTCTCACGAAGGATCCCATGACCTCAGTGTTGGTCTATGGGTACTAAGTGGTATTATGGCCTTCCTGATTGTTGAGAAGTTTGTGCGGATTGTGAAAGGAGGCCATGGTCACAGCCATGGAGCTCATGTTCCTACAGAAGCTGCAGCACCTGCAACATCAAAGGATGAAAGCAAGAAGGAAGACAAGAAAAAAGATGATAAGAAAGAAGATGACAAAAAAGAAGAAAAGAATGAATGTGTTCCTGAAGTTAAAGGTAAGTAACCATTGTAAGATTTCTATGTATCTTGTTTGTTTTATACTATGTGCAGTGAAATATCCTGACCCTAGATATTCATTTCTATGTACTCTGGTGCCAATATGCTGCTGAGTATATCAATATTCTAGGTTAAGTTGAGATAGGTTAAATTGGGTTTGAAAAATGGAACTATTTTTGCTTACAGCTTTTTATTTTTTTAACCCTAGTATGCAAAGTACAGGCTATGATAATAATGGTGGATAAAAGTTGGTGACTTCTTTTACTGTAAGTCTACCACATGTCTACACATATGAAAAAGAAGGATAAAGCACAATTTGGATTATAGATTATAATACAAGAAAATAAGACCTAATCCAAATAATTTATTAGTGTGTGACGTTTCGGTAACAGCATTGTTACCATCATCACAGACAAAAGAATAAATTCTTTTTAAATAAATTCATTTATTCTTTTGTCTGATGATGGTGACAATGCTGTTGCTGAAATGTCACACACTATTAAATTATTTGGATTATGTCTTATTTGTATGAAAAAGAAGTTTGATTTTTGCACTTAACAAGTGTTGCCAGAGCCCCGTTTTAGTTGCATGCACTTGTTGGTGTTACAAGAATCGGGGAGGCCATTTGAGAATTTTTGTTTTTAATTAGAAAAAAATCAATGCGAGATTTGATCCCGGATTGTAGCAGTCAAAATCCATTGGTTTAGACCATTCATCTATTGACCCCCCCATTTTGTTTACTGTGAGTAGGCCTAGTGCGGAATAATACAACAAACGATGTGATAAAGCACAATTGAGATTATAGATTAGATCTACAAGGTAATAAGACCTAATCCAAATAAATTAATAGTGTGTGAGGTTTCAGTGGTGGTGCTGGTGTCTTGTCCTGGATTGTCAATTTCTGATTTTGTTGTTCCATGGAATGGGGGGGGTGCCATTGCCCTGTTAGTCAGCCACATTTCAGAGTTCCCTGTTCACGGTTACCGTAGCGGCTCGGGGCTCACGACACTGTACTACAGGGCAGTCCCTTACTTGTGCTGCTTCTCCCGACTGCTACGTAGAGGGGTTGGATTTCTGGGCATGCGACGTTTCAGTAAGAGTGTTGTTACCATAATCAGACAAAAGAATTACTATTACTTTGAATTAGGTCTTTACTTTCTTGTAACAGATCTTCTTCTTCTTTCTTATCTCCACATTGGTGAAGTAGAATGCCTTTGTCATTAAGACTGGGAGCACTACTCAGTGGCAGGCCGACTTAGCTCCAAAATAAATGGCCACCTCTGACATGAGGAACAGATGCCATGTACAGCCGCTCCTAACATGGGAGTACAAACGCTGCTCATCCTGTATCCCTGGAGTCCTTACAGGGTACTATCAGCATGGACAGCTGAGCCCAGGTTTTCTAGTGAGCTTGTTACTGCTCCCCCTCCTTCTTTTTCATCCGGGCTTGGGACCGGCAAGGATTTGTAACAGATGATGTGTTTCTACGGTCCACAGAACTCTTATCCCAAGTACATATGGCCAAGTATGTCAAGATATGTCAAGATCCCAGGTTTTTTCCCTCCCTCAACGAGAATGGGTGCTTCTAAACCGCTTTAGGACAGGTCAGGGAAGGTGTGCAGAGCTGATGAAGTTATGGGGCTACACCAAAGATCCAAATTGTGCCTGCAACGTCCCACAATCAATGTCCCATATACTAGATGACTGCCCGCCGTACAAATTCAATGGAGGAATCTCCAATCTCCATTCTGTCACCCCGGAAGCCCTGAACTGGCTGAAGGCCTTGCCTCTCAGACTTTAATGACCGATATGTCCTCACTTCTTTTTTCTAGATTTAATTCATTTTGTCTCCTCTTTAATTGTAAATACGCTGCTGTATCACCTCATAAGCATAAATAAATAAATGGTCAAGTGAATCATGGCAGGAAGTACTTGGTGACTGTCAATTAACGTCATAACTTGGGAACAAGATTTATGTTGCTATAACCATGTAGTAACCCTCTGTTGGAACAATTGGGGATGATGATATCCTAACAAAGATATAAAAGATGCTATAACCATGGTCAAAAGAACAAATTTAAATAAGTAGTGTGTGCGACGTTTCGGTAACAGTGTTATTACCATCATCAAACAAAAGTACTGATGATAACAATGCTGTTATCAAAAAACATCATTTATTTATTTGGATTTGGTCTTGTTACCTTGTGTTTCTAATCTATAATACAAATTGTACCTTATCATTAGGATGTGGTCTTGTGTTTCTAATCTATAATCCAAATTGATAAAGGAAAAATTTGGATTATAGATTATAATACAAGAAGACCTAATCCAAATAATTTAATATGTGTGCGACGTTTCGGCAACAGCATTGTCACCCTCATCAGACAAAAGAATAAAATGATTTATTAATAAAACATTTTATTCTTTTGTCTGATGATGGTAATAATGCTGTTACCGAAACGTCGCACACTATTAAATTATTTGGATTAGGTCTTCTTGTATTATAATCCAAACTGTGTCATTATAAAAGAGACTGTGATATATACCAGAAGGATGTTTTCACCCCCAGCAGAGTCGGGTAACAAGGGTGTCAGGATTCCCGGATGTTATATATAGCTGAGTGCAGGTGGAGATATCCCAGATGTTTCATACAATTATCATCCTCAAGTTAGAGCAACAACATTCGAATATATTGGTTGTTCACGTTTCAGTAATTGGGTTGTTACCACTTCAGACAAATGTACTGAATCTTCTGTGTCTAAATAGAAACAATGTTCTCTATGTGAAAATATAGTTTTTTTTTTAATTATCCCTAATACACATGGTACAGGCCATGATAATCATGGTGGGTAGTTAGCGACTGCTTTTACTGTAAGTGCACCACATGTCTACACATGTGAAAAGCAGTTCGACTTTGCACTTACAAATGTGCCTACAGCCCTGTTTGGTTACTTGCACTCGCTGGTGGGGTTGGACTTTTGCAAGAATCGGGGGCCATTGGAGCATTTTTTTTTTTTATCAGAAAAAAGTGTCCAATACGGGAATCGAACCCGGGTCGTAGTGGTCGAAAACCAAACGGTTTAATCAGCCTTTCACCGACCCCCTTGAAAAAATAGTACAGTAAAACTACCTCCCTTTAGTGGACACCTCCACAAAGGACAGTTTTCATTTGCCAAATTATCATTTTTACGATTTAACAACTCTCCGGTAAGAGGACACCTTGGTTGCAGGGTTTTCCCACTATGTACTAAGTGTCAACCTGCAACCCCAAAACACATTATTGACTGTATTGACTCATCCATTGATGAGCTCTACTTTTCCCCGGCAAACACCATCAAAAGTCTCAAGCTTTACAAGCTTGATACCTTAGTGTGAGTGGAGATAAGAAAGAAGAAGAGAGGACACCTCTCCCTAAAGTACACTTTGTCTCTGCAATTAGGTGTTGTCCTTTACAGGGAGGTAGTTCTACTGTACAAATATGATATTGTACTGGGATAAGGTGCATAAATTATAGGTGCTTTTTTATTTTTTTTCTTAATGTTCTCTCTGTTACTGAAATGTCACACAATTTATTTATTTAAATGCAAACACAAGGTAATAAGACTAAATCCAAATAATAAATAGTGTGTATATTTATTTGGATTTGGTCTTATTACCTTGTGTTTATAATCTATAATCCAAATTGTGACTTATCATATTTAAATGCAAGTCTCCAGACGGGGCTCTGGCATATTTGTAAGTGTAAAAATCAAACTGCTTTTCACATGTGTAGACATGTGGTGCACTTACAGTAAAAGCAGTCACCTTCTTCTACCCACCATGATTATCATGGCCTGTACCACATGTACTAGGGATAAGCAAAAAAAAAAAAAAAAATGCAAGTCTTGTTACCTTATGTTTCTTTTCTATAATCCAAATTGTATCATTTTGCAGTGTCACATATGTTATAAGCACAATTTGGATTTTAGATTAGAAACAGTACAAACTTTAGGTTAGTTTGTACTGAATGATCCAGTTTACTTTTGTCTGATGATGGTAACAACTGCTGTTACTGAAACATCACACACTATTTATTTGATCTTATTACCTTGTGAAAAAACAGTACAAATGTGATATTTTACTGGGATAAGGTACATAAATTAAGAAAAAGGCATCTCCTTATCGTGTAACTGAAAGTTGCTTATGGCTTGCGCCATTTATCAGAATAATGCCTTTTTCTTAACTTATTACCTTGTGAAATTTTACCACTTCAGTACTTTTGTCTGAAGATGGTAACAACGCTGTTACCGAAACGTCACACACTATTTATTTATTTGGATTAGTTCTTATTACCTTGTGTTTATAATCTATAATCCAAATTGTGCCTTATCAATTATTACCTTGTGTTTATAGTAACACATAGGAAACTAAGGAACGACAAAGGATGATTGGGGCAATTTATTTTGAACAAATCTATTCCAACCAACATCAAAGAACAGAGAAGCAATCGGAGAAAATTGCTGTTTAACAAAATACTTAAATTTTAAAAATATTGTAACAAAGTACTTTATTATCAGAGTATCCATTTTTATGTTTATATTTTGCTACTCTGTAAACTTTCCTCATTTCTTATCTTTTGTTTATTCTTCATAGTTTGTTCGTGTAATTGCTGTGTTATCCTGAAGTTTGTCATCCCTAATTTTCCACAATATGTTGATTTAATGATATTCAGCTACAATATAGGGTCTTTCTCAGTTTTAGTCACATTGAAGGTTGAGGATGCCTTCCAAGGAATTAAAAAATATACATTTATTATCTCTAGTACACGTGGGGTACAGCCATGATAATCATGGTGAGTACATATCTACATATGTTAGAAACCTGATAAGGCACAATTTAGATTATAGATTATAAACACAAGGTAATAAGACCAAATCCAAATAAATAGTGTGTGACGTTTCGGTAACAACACTTTTACCGAAACGTCACACACTATTTATTTGGATTTGGTCTTATTACCTTGTGTTTATGTAGAAACCTGTTCGACTTTTGCACACTTACAAATGTCCCAGAGCCCTATTTGAATACTTGCACTTACTGGTGGAGTTAAGACTTTTGCAAGAATCAGGGGGGGGGCTATTGGAGCAAATTCTGTATTATTATTTAGAAAAAAGTGTCCAATGAGAGGAATTCAAATCCCAAGTTGTGGCAATCAGAAATCAATGGTTTGTAGCACTTGTCCACTGATCCCCCCCCCTTAGAAATTTACATATAAATATATGTGCATAGTATAGAGAGAAGTGTGTATAGTATTTGGTATAGCATACTGTACAAAAGAAATAAAAATAATAATAATAATAATAGCTGTTTGTCTGATATTTGTGATTGACAATCTTCTTCAAGGTTCAAATTTTGTTTTAAAATACAGTTAAACCTGTCTATAGCGCCCCCTCTTGAGACTCACCAAAATAGGGTGCTATAGAGAGGGGGGTGCTATAAACAGGTCACTTTTAATGTAAAAGGTTTACATTTTAATGTTTAAAATCGGGCGCTATAGAGAGGAAGATGCTCTTTAGAGGGGGTGCTATAGAGAGGTTTAACTGTACTTTGTTTCTTTCTCTTGCAAACAGCTTCTTCCTGAACACCTGCCAGCTGTAACCTGAACAACAACAAAGAGTTTTATGAATTGATTTTGTGATCAACATGTGGTGTAACCATCTCTTGGCCTTGAGGTCTCCACTATCTCATGGAACATCATTTCATCCTGTTCTGTCACTTCACCTCTTCCTAACTTCTAATTCTCCGGACATCATATCCTATTACATTACCAAACACCAACTCTGTCTTCAATGTATATTGTCAATCTCCCAATGAGAGAACATGTCCTACAAACTTACATGTGTTATTCAGTACCATCTAGTACAGTATCTGGTACAGCCATAATGGAACATCTCACTCTTCACATCTTCCTACCTTCTAATTCTCCAGACACCACCATATTCTGTTACATTACCAAACACCAACTCTGTCTTAGTCCACCTCCATTCTTCAATCCCTCCAGTATATTGTCAATAGATGATGATCCTCAGAGTATATGGCCTTGAAACTTTCTTTTTTCCTTTTGATTATCTATTTCTTAGAAGGTTAAACTCTCTATTAAATCTTCTCCAAAAGTTTGTTTGTCTCCCCCCCCTAGCTGTTCATTCAATCTGGAGATATTCTTCTCACCCACCACATGTCTGAAGAGTTCCATTTTCTCCACTTTAGTTTTTGGGTCATTAATGATAAGGTACAATTTACAATGCTCTTACAGAAATGTCACACTGATAAGGCACAATTTGGATTATAGATTATAAACACAAGGTAATAAGACCAAATCCAAATAAATAAATAGTTTGTGATGTTTCGGTAGCAACGCTGTTACCAAAACGTCACACACTATTTATTTGGGATTCAGTAATTTTGTCTGAAGATGGTAATATGGAGGGGCAAGGAGGAAAGTTGCACAGCTCTCCAACTTATCTTATCTGCTGGGGATGAATGAATCTCCAGAAATAACATCGAGTGTTATCTACACTACTGATTGTTGTCATCTGTTCTTGTACAATATGTTC
The DNA here is from genome assembly GCA_030710605.1 of Cordylochernes scorpioides. Classification (NCBI taxonomy): domain Eukaryota; kingdom Metazoa; phylum Arthropoda; class Arachnida; order Pseudoscorpiones; family Chernetidae; genus Cordylochernes; species Cordylochernes scorpioides. The sequence goes on along the minus strand of CP092873.1, from coordinate 92,504,580 downwards.
CTCTCTACCTACCTGGCCTTCCACACTCTATTACACTTTTCTTCCTTTTTCATCTTTTTTTTTTTACCTAACCCAAGTACATGTGGTACAGACCATGATAATCATGGTGGGGAGTAAGTGATTGTTTATTATTGTAAGTGCAACACATGTCTACACATGTAGAAAGTAGTTCAATATTTGCACTTGTACAAATGTACCAGAGCCCCATTTGGTTATTTGCAATCACTGGTGGAGTTGGTTTCCACCAGGAAACAGGGTCCATTGAAGAAATTTTTATTCTTTATGGGGAAAAAAAAAAGGTATTCAATATGGAATTTGATCCCGGGTAATGGCTGCTGAAATAGATGGTTTATTATTATCATCATACAGTACAACCATCTCCTATACACAGAGGAACACCACTCAGTTCTGTATAATTATCTCCGCCTTTGCCGGTCCCAAGTCCAGATGAAAATGGAGGAGGGGGAGCAGTAACAAGCTCACTAAAAAACCTGGGTTCAGCTGGCCCGGCTGATAGTACCCTGTAAGGGCTCCTAATCCAGGAATACAGGATGAGCAGCGTTTGTACTCCATGTTAGGAGCTGCTGCACATGGCGTCTGTTCCTCATGTCAGAGGCGGCCATTTCTTTTGGAGCTAAGTCTGCCTGCCACTGAGTAGTGCTCCCAGTCTTAATGACAAAGGCATTCTACTTCACCCAGTCTGAGATATATCTTCCACAATCCCAGACCACCATTCTATTAGATTAACAAACACCAATCTTCCTTCATTCTTCAGATGTATCTCTTCCTACGATCCATTTCTTCTTTTACTCTTATGGTTTTACTAATGATAGCAATGTGTTGAGGCACTGAAGTTTTGCTTACAGTTCACCTTAATCAAGTTTCACTTATAAAAACTAGGGGGATTGTTTATAAAAGAAAATAAGACCTAATCCAAATAATTTATTAGTGTGTGACGTTTCGGCAACAAGATTGTCACCATCATCAGACAAAATGAGAAAAAATATTACAGCAAGTTCTTAAACACTTGAATACACTTGATAACAGTGCTATTTAAGAACTTGCTGTGATATTTTTTCTCATTTATTCTTTTGTCTGATGATGGTGACAATGTTGTTGCCGAAACGTCACACACTAATAAATTATTTGGATTAGGTCTTATTTTCTTTTATTATAATCTATAATCCAAATTGTGCTTTATCATTGGGGATTGTTTACATTTGATGCTATCACATGTTTTCCTGATTGAGTTGCTGAAATCCTATTTGCATAGCTAAAAATGCATTGTCACCTACAACATATATGCAAAAATGAAATTCACAACTAAACACATACTGCAAACAAATCACAGATCATGTGAACTCGGCATCTACGAATCAAAAATGTCTATGGTGTCACAACTGTAAACAAGGGAATCTAGAAATCTGTCTTGCTACCTCCCAAATACTTATATCAACTGATATTCAGACCCCTATTTTGTGTAAATAAGAATGGGACATATGTAAATAAGAATGGGACATATGTGTAAATAAGAATGGGACTAATGTAAATAAGAATTGGATATATGTGTGTGTAAATAAGAATGGGGCATATGTAAATAAGAATGGGACATATGTGTAAATAAGAATGGGACATACAGTATAACCTCGTTAATTCGACACACCCCAATTCGACACCTCGGCGATAATTCGACCATGTTCCGATGTCCCGACCTCCGGCCTATCAAATAACAAACCGTAATTCGACAGTATCGATAATACGACAGTTCCGATAGTTCGACCATTTTAAAATTCGAATTTCGACAGTTGAATGTTATTTTACATGCAACTTTACCGCTAAACGGTATTACGGCGGCGACGATCGGCATCGGCGGGCGGCGACGATCGGCATCGGCTGGCGCCGATACGATCGCGCCTGCGCACTTTTGGTTTCTGGTTAGTTTAAGTTTCACTTTGCAGTGCCGTTGCGCAATTTCACGGTGTTATTGTTGTTTTTTTTTACGCGGGAATTTCGGCATCATGCGCTAACTAATAATAATTTGTATTTTTTTATTTTTAACATTGAAATATTTTAGCTATTTTTAAATTTATAAATAATTTCTTTTTAAATAAATAAATCTTTATAAAATGATCCAACAATGATTATGATAACATTTTATTTCAATATTCCATTTCTGTGTTATTATAAAAGATTTAAACACAAAATCAATAACACCTGCAGCAGCAGTGGATGCCTTTAATACATTAAAATTTATTTATTAAAAGACATTTCAGAGGAAGAAAGGCATGCAAGTTTTTTCAAAATGCCATCTGGAATACATCCTGAATAGGATTTCAGTGCAAAAACAGATATCTAATAAAGGAATTTTTTAAAAGATCTCTTCATGATTATTTTAAAATAATATTTTAAAATTTTATTTTTATATATTTACCATATTTATTTCCTTTCAACTGCTATATTTTTCAATTAGAATAAAATATTATTTAATATATTATATTTAATATTTTAATGTCTGTAGAGTTAATATTTGATTATATTACTGAAAAGAAACACATTGCCAATAAATTTATTTGTTACAATTATTTATGTTTCTAAAATATGTATTAATGCCATTTTGTCACTGATACTAAAAGTTAATCATGAAAATAATATAAAAACACACAATGGTTTCAATTAATATCATTAATTTATATTACAAAGCTATTTTTAAAAAATATTATTTTAGCGAGTTAGATGATTACCTAATCATATAACCTTAATTCAACACTTCTTTTAATTCAACCGAAAGCTCTGATCCCTTGGGGTGTTGAATTAAAGAGGTTCCACTGTATGTAAATAAGAATCGGATATATGTGTGTGTAAATAAGAATGGGGCATATGTAAATAAGAATTGGATATATGTGTGTGTGTAAATAAGAATGGGACATATGTAAATAAGAATGGGACATATGTAAATAAGAATCGGATATATGTAAATAAGACCTCCAAATCCAGTTATAAATATGAAAACTGGGGGCTTTAAATTTATTTAATAATCAAGGTGCTGGTATAAAATAGGTTGTTATAAAGAGGTTCCACTGTAGGTATTTTCCAAGTGACATTCTGGCAAAGGTTACATTTTCACTGAGTAATTCAGATCTGTCAGATTGAAGGTGGCAGCAATGCTGTTACCAAAATATCACACATTGAGTACCTACAGTCATTAACCACTTCAATTCTATCACATACATCCATTTGCCAGCAAATACAAGTGACCAAACAGGGCTCTAGCACATTGTAAGAATATAAAAATAATTGCTTTCTACTCTCCGATATAGACATTTACCAGTGGTATAAACCATCGATTTTTAACAGACCTGGGATCAAATCCCACATTCAGCACTTTTTCTTAAGAAAAAAAAAAAGTTGATTCTTGTGGAAGTCCAACCCCACCAATCAGTGCAAGTAACCAAACAGGGCTCTTGCACACTTGTAAGTTCAAAATTTGAATGGCTTTCAACATATATAGATATGTGATACAGAGTAAAAGCAGTTGGTAACTATCCACCATGATTATCATGGCCATGTTTACTAGGGATATGTATCATCACCAGCTGCAGAAACCTTACTTCACCATGATGGTGTTATGTTTGGGAACAACAACAAATCTAACATGTGAGTCTCCATGTGACAGTATCTGTAAGAGCACAATTAGGAATAAATATTAGAACTACAAGGTAATAAGACTACAATGGGGGTCGGTGGAAGGCTGGTTGAACTGTTTGGTTTTCGACCACTACAACCCGGGTTCAATTCCTGCATTGGACACTTTTTTCTGATAAAAAAAAAAAATGCTCCAATGGCCTCCGATTCTTGCAAAAGTCCAACCCCACCAGCGAGTGCAAGTAACCAAACGGGGCTCTGGTACATTTGTAAGTGCAAAGTCGAACTGCTTTTCACATGTGTAGACATGTGGTGCGCTTACAGTAAAAGCTGTCGCTAACTAACCCACCATGATTATCATGGCCTGTACCCACGTGTACTAGGGATAAGCAAAAAAAAAAAAAAAGACTACAGTTAAACCTGTCTATAGCACCTTCCTCTCTATAGCACCTGATTTTAAATACCTAGTACGATGCGATTTACATAAAAGTGACCTGTGATAAGCACAATTTGGATTATAGATTATAATACAAGAAAATAAGACCTAATCCAAATAATTTAGTCTGTGACATTTCGGCAACAGCATTGTCACCATCATCAGACAAAAGAATAAATCTCTTTTGTTCTTTTGTCTGATGATGGACAATGCTGTTGCCAAAACGTCATACACTAAAAAAATTATTTGGATTAGGCTTATTTTCTTGTATTTAAAGGGACCTGTCTATGGTGATCTCAAGAGGGGGCGCTATAGACAGGTTTAACTGTATATCCATCGCCAATATGGTGTTATTATCTTGTGTTGTTGTTGTTGTTTCTTATCCCCTTGTGTAAAGATTACACGAATTCCATGAGTTCATGCTCCTCGAGCTGTTTTATGATGAGCAGCGGCCTCTCCCAAAGGTCCTGTTTAGTGCATCTAATGCAAGCCAAAATGTGTTCTGGAGCTGCAGGTACCAAACTACATTTTGGGCAAGTGGGATAAATTTTGTTATTATTTTCTATCTTCAATGGCTTGAGATGGCCTGTTCTAAATCTTGTTAGTGTTGTTTGATGCTGTCTATTTCTGATGTTCAGAGCTCCTCCTGGGTTCACTCCACTGTACCAACTGTGCTTAGGTGGGATCCTCCAGTTCTTGTTTATTTTTGTTTTGGCTATTGTTTCTATTTCTTTAAAAGTAAGTTTATTTTTCTGTGGCAAGGGTTCTTTTGTGCCTTTTTTCGCAAGCACATCAGCAGCTTCATTGCCTTCAATGCCAACATGTGAGGGTATCCATTGAAGGTGAATTTTTGAGGTTTTTGAGAGTTTTTGGAGATAACCAATTATGTTCCTGCTTACTTTGTCTCTGAGTTCCCCTGTGTGACTCAAGTGTTGTATGGCACTTCTACTATCAGTAAGAATCCAGATATCTTGATAATTAGTATTTCTGATGGATTTTAAGGCTTCATAGATGGCTATAAGTTCTGATCTGAAGACTGAGCAAAAATCTGGGTTTCTTCTGTTCATTTTCTCAATGCCATTTGCGGTTTCGATGAGACAGCCACTGCCAGTGTGTCCTAGCTCGTCTCTGCTACCATCGGTATAGATAGTTATTGCATTTTTAGGAATGTTATTAATTATTTCTAATGATAATTGTTTTAAGTATTCTGGATTTTGGTATTGTTTGTTGGTGGGTTCATTTAAAGTGGCATTAAAAATAACATTTTGTAGTGGTTTGCATGGAGAAATTTTTTCTGCTAAATAATTTTTTTCCACTTTATAATTTAAAAATTCATTTCTTTTGGCCAGGTGTAGAGGGCCTTCTTTTTTGAGTCTTAAATTGGATTCCCAATTAAGTATGTACTTGGAAGTTCTGTGTTTGTTTCCATAACTCTTGATTTTGTTTATATATTTTGGCAGATTGTAGCTTCTTCTATCCTTTAAGGGCATAATGTCTGCCTCGTAAAGTACAATATCATTAGGGCAGGTATTTCGAAGACCTGTAATAATTCTAGCTGCACTTAGTTGTATCCTTTCCATTGATTTTAGATTTGTTTCAGATGCTGTACCATAGATTTGATATCCATATTCCAGGATAGGTCTAATTAGAGATGTGTAAGTTAATTTTAGTATGGTTGCATCGGCTCCCCACTCTCTTCCTGAAATATATTTCAGGATTTTTAGTCGGTCTCTTCCTTTTCTAATAACTTCTTCAATATGTTTACTGGAGTTAATTTCCGGATCCAGGGTGTAGCCAAGATATTTAGGATGTTTATTATATTGCAATTGTTGTTCTTTCAGAATAATTTTTGGTCTTATTTTGTATAGTTTCTTATCGGTAGTAAAAAGACAGGTTTCAGATTTTTGGGGGTTAAATTCTAATTTATGTTTATTAGCAAATTTTTCTAGGTGGAAAAGAGTCTTGTTCAAATCTCTTTCAGCTTTTTCCAATTGGTATTGCTGCTCCATAGAATAATGTCATCAGCGAAAAGTCCAATATTGGTTTTATGTGAAATTTTTTCTTCTATGCCTGCAATAAATAGGGTGAAGAGAGTTGGGCTAAGAACTGATCCTTGTGGTAATCCTTGGTACAATTTGAAGGTTTTAGATAGAGTGCCATTATATTTGACCCTGATGTATCTATTTTTAAGGAAATCATTTATCCAAGTGATAGCTTTTCCATCAATTTTGAAATGTTTGTATAATTTTGTAATTAACTTGTTTTTCCATACCTTATCAAAAGCTTGTGTAAGGTCTAAAAAAGCAGCTATTGTGTGGTTAGTTGGTTTTCTGTTTTGTGCATCTTTTACCTTTTGTGTGAAAAATAAGAGTTGGTCTATTGTCCCATGTCCTTTCCTAAATCCATATTGTTCTTCTGGTAAGAGATTTCTTGTGTCAAGGTGGTAGTTAAGTCGTCTGAGTATAATTTTTTCCATAATTTGCAGCAAATACTTGTGAGGGAGATAGGTCGGTAGTTTTTTGGGTCATCAGCAGATTTGTCAAGTTTTTTAATAGGAATTATTGTTGCAGTTTTCCAGTCTTGAGGCAATTTTCCAGTTTTCCAGGAGTTATTGAAAATATCAAGAAGTTTTTCTTTGCCATTTTTGCCCAAGTTTGATATCATTTGGCCATGGATTCCATCTGGCCCAGGAGTCTTGTTCAGGTCAGTGTTTTCTAATGCATAATCTAGCTCTTTCATATTGATTTTTTCATGGAAAATATTATGAGTGCTAGTGACGTTTTTACAGTCATGGATAATCTTGCGGGCCTTTTTTTCAACTTCTTATCTTTTATTTCAAATTTGATTTTACTACTCATTTGATATGAATTACCTAAAAGATTAGCAGCATTTTTGTCATTAGTTGCTGGGGTACCATCTATATTCTTAATCATATTTGTGTTTTCAGTTTGTGGCTGGGCTCTGTCAATTTGTTTTGCCAAATGCCAAAGTTTTGTATTTGGGTTTCTTGGGTTCAGGTTTTCACAAGTTTGTTTCCATTTTTCCCTTTTCATATTTACATATAATCTTTTTATTTTTGCATTCACAATGTTCAGTTCAGTTCTACCAATTTGTTTGGTTTTGGGTGTACTTTTTTTGTAGTTCATTTCTTTTAGTTATAAGTGTTTGAATATCTTTTGCCTGGTGTGTATAATTTGGAATCCATTTCTTAATATTACCTCTTGGTATTGAAACTTTGGCTGCTTTAATAATGGTGTTTTTGAAAGATATCCAATTTTGTTCCAGATCTTTTATTCTAGTTGGTGCTTTTCTAAAGTCTTCATTGGTGTTTTGCTGGTAAAGATTCCAATTAGCCTTTTTGAAGTTCCAGAATTTTTCTTTAATCAAGCTGGTTTTGGTCTTGGTGCTAATTTCTATCAAAATAGGCAAATGATCACTTCCAATACTTTTTAATATTTGCCATTTGCATTTGTGGAAAATGTCAGGACTGGAGAAACTTATATCAAGGGCTTGTGCGGTATTATAACTGTAGGAATGGTGGGTAGGATTCCCATCATTTAAGCACATGAAGGCATTGTCGTCAAATAAGTTTGAAAGTATTTTGCCTCTTGGGTTTGGCGTGGGAACATCCCCATAGTTGATGTTTGGCATTAAGGTCACCTACAATAATAGTGTTGTCTGTAAGAAATTGAGCCATTGTTCCATCGTCAATAAGTTTATTGTTTGGTGGGTGATACATATTGAATATGTTGATGGTTTTGTTTTGATTGAGGTAGACTTTGATACCTTGGGCTTCGAGGTCTGATGTGTTTGGAATATTAATAGCTATGTCTTCATAGTACAAATTCTTGATTAAAAATGCAAGGCCACCCCCTTCTTTATTTCTGTCTTTTCTGAGGATATTGTAGTTTTTATATTTGAGATTGTACTTTTCATTTATTTGGTTTCCTGTAGGGCTATAATTTGTATCTTTTGTTTTTCAGCTATTTCCATTATTTCTTCTAATTTTATTTTTGTTGCTGTTGAGCACAATCCATTTATGTTGCACTGCAGAATGCTCAATTGCTTGGAAGTTGCAAAGTGTGAAGTTTGTGGAGACTGTATTATACTTATCGGACAGAACCCTCTACCTAAGTCCTGAACGCGCCCCTGTTTATTCTGCGCGACGGGCGATGCAGCATGCAAATCAACATCTGATCTCATGGAATGGGGTATAGGGGTGCAGCTTTCGTTGATCATGGCACCATGATCCAGGCACACTTTGGTGAAAGTCTGACTTTGCCTGTAGTTTGAGGCCGTTCCTAACATGGAAGCAGACGCCTTTGCTGCCGACTCTAACATGAGTACAGACACAGCTCCTCCATATCCCTGGAGTGGGACCCTTGCTGAGGTCCATCAACCGGGTCAGTTGAAGTCAGGATTTTTAAAGAGGTCTGCTCCTCTTCTAACAATGCTTGCTGTTGGTCCGCGACTGCTTATTTGTCAGAGTTACTCTGCTTGTTTCGCAGCTGGCCTTCATATCTGAAGGTCGTTCCCCTATCCGCCACCTGGGGACAGCGCCCTATAGCAGTCAGCTCTGCCAACTTTGACACTTTGTGACACTTTGTACCACAGTAGGGTATCTTGTATTACCAGAAGTGGAAAATCTCTCACAGGTAGATAACTACCTTCCATCACATGTATGCAGCCAGTGTAGACATCTCACAATGGATCCAAGGATAATACAAGAGACACCTGCTTGATTCAGCTCTTTTGGTTGAACATAAGAACCAATTCCTAAACTTTTGTTCATACTACCTTGTATATCTATAGTATCTATAGTCCATATTATACCTTATCACTGGTGTTTCAAGGGGGGTTGGTGGAAGGATGGTCTAAACCGTTGGTTTTCGACCGCTACGACCCGGGTTCGATTCCCGCATTGGGCACTTTTTTCTAATTAGAAAAAAAAAAAATGCTTCAATGGCCCCCAATTCTGGCAAAAGTCCAACCCCACCAGCGAGTGAAAGTAACCAAACGGTGCTTTGGCACATTTGTAGGTGCAAAGTCTAACTGCTTTTCACATGTGGTGCACTTACGGTAAAAGCAGTCGCCTTACTTCTACCCACCATGATTATCATGGCCTGTACCACGTGGACTAGGTATAAGCAAAAAAAAAATTGATGTTTCATGGTGTTTTAAAGGGAGTCTGAGCAGAAGTGGCACATACATATATATATTAAAAATGGCATATCCTGACCAGGAGCACATGTGCTTTACAGAAGGCAGAGCGCCATCTGGTGGAACAGAAATGAACTAAACATTGATTTAGCCTGCTCCCTGATATTTGGCCAACCCAATTTCTTGATAAATCAAGAAAAGCCATCCACAAACGTGTTTCGCGCTTTGGCGCTCGTCAGCGTGGAGTAGGCTGAACCATTGCGACCAAAAAAGATTTTTGATCCCAATGGCTTCCTGAAAAAACCAAGAAATGGGTATTTAAGGCCAAACTTGCGTAAATACGCTTAGCACATGTATGTATATATGTATATATATTATACTTAGCACATATGCTTAGCACATTAGCACATAATATAATATATATGTACCGAAAGTGGCACCTCTCCCTTTAAAAATGAACTAAAATAATATAAAGTTGGTGATAACGAATGAGCCACAACCCCAGTTGGTTTATTTGGTGCAGTGCTGGGCTCGTAGTCTGGTCCAGGAAGGTTGTTAAGTTCTGGGTCTCCGCAGGGCCAGTTGTAGGAGGGGTTGGAGCTGTGACATTATGCAATCACCAGTTAAGATCTGAACAGGATGAAGATTGTGTTATTACTGGCATGTTGTATTTAACACATTGCCATGAAACAGTGGTCAATGGTCAAATACAATTTATACCTGTCATCTCTGTGGTGCCATTTCTCTGATAAAAATAATTAAATAAATAAATTAGCATTTTTAATGGTCATGCGTACTATTGGTCGGCTGCTTGTTGACACACAACAATATTCTCTGCAAACATTCCTTCCTATCAGTGCCACAACATCAGCTTTATGTTTGTTTTTAGAAAATTGTGTTTTCTCTCCCACTATGTACTAAGTGCAATTCTCAACCTGCAACCCCAAAACACATTATTGACTGTATTGCTGTTATTGACTCATCCATTGATGAGCTCTACTCTTCCCCAGCAGACACCATCAACAAACTTTACAAGCTTGATACCTTAATATGATTGAGTGGAGATAAGAAAGAAGAAGAAAATTGCACAAAATTACAATATAATTGCATATTTACAAAATGGTTTGTCTGATGATTTATAAAGAGAAGCAGGTGGCTATGGTGTGATTTGCATATCTCTATGTCCCAGCAGAGAGATATCCTTCCACCCAGTTTATTTTAAAAAGCTGTGAAGATTGCGGAGAACTGTTTGTTGCCCCAGATTTCCTCTGTATATCTCTGTGTTTATCGCTGGACCAGCACAGTGAGATAGACTTTGAGTCCCCCCATCTCTCAGCAGCTCCCGGTTGATTGAACTCTTGCTGCAGCCTAACAGCTCTTACAACAGTGAAACCTCCCATGAGTTTTTCTTTTTTTTTGCTTATCCCTAGTACACGTAGTACAGGCCATTATAACCATGGTAGGTAGAATTTGGGGACTGCTTTTACTGTAAATGCACCACATGTCTATACTTGTAAAAAGCAGTTTGACTTTTGCCCTTAAAAATATGCCAGAGCCCTGGTTGGTTACTTGCACTTGCTGGTGAGGTTGAACTTCTGCAAAAATCCAGGTTCATTTAAGTGCAATTTTTTTTTTTTTTCAGAAAAAAAGTGCCCTATGCAGGATTCCTTTTTAAGACTGGTCTGTCGGAAACTAAAGGTTTATACCGCTCTTTCACTGATCCCCACCACCACACTTTGTAAAATACAAAATTTCACCAATTGTTCCCACTGCGAGATATTATACACAAATATAATCATTTTTATTCACAATCGAACATTGTGGCCCACCGTACATATTACATTCCAAACACGATACGATGCCAGCCATCTCTGTCTTGAGCTCAATGTACCATCTCGGCGACCGTTAGCCAGTGAGTTCCATTAATTGGTCCATGAAGCGTGTCGATGGACGTCAAGTTATGTGTCATCCAGACATCTTTCGGTCAGTATGGTGTACTCCATTCCCCTGCATCTTGCGATGATCATACACATAGAAGCTAATTTAGGTTTTCTTTAAACTGGAGGGGGGGGGGAGGACAGATTAGCATGGCCCCTGTGATACTTGTTCGGCGGTACAACTACTACAATAGGAAGGATATACAGAGAAGATGGCCCCCTGCGCAAGGATGACACAGCAAAATCGTGATGTGTTCCTTATACTGGACTTATTACATGAAGCCTATAAAGGAAGCAGACAAAAGTGGTCAGTTGACCTCAATAATTGGGTCCCACTCAGCCTTGACATTGAGTTGGTCAACGAGTCAATTGGCTGATATCACATGCCATCCTACTGCTTGTCTTTTATTTGTTGGGTGGAAGGAAGGACAGATGGCACACACACCTCTTTCAAAGATTTTCTTTCTTTTTTAATCAACCAACCCATATGTACCCCTCTGAAGAAATTATATTTATTTTTACAATAAAGTTAAATTAGAGACTTTTTAAGAAATTATATAAACATATTTACAAGAGAAAAACTAACCTGAGAGCATCTAGCTTCTCTGCCCAAAAAAGAACAACCTATTATTTCTAACCAACTAACAAGACATATGCAAATTCTCTATTATTAATTAATTTTTACACAAGAATTTACATATATATATTTACAAAAATTTGTTTTATAATTAAATTCTAAAAAAATACAAATTATTTAAATAATTAAATTTATAAACAACATAGCATTTTATATTTAATGAAATGATGATCAGGTGTAACATTATTTATCCTGAACATTTTCAAAGGTCTCTTGCAACTGAAAGTTCACAGCTTGTACCACACTGACAATGCCAAAATCCTAAAACGCATATATGTTAGGCTTTTCTTGATTTTAATCAAGAATGGGTATTTGGCCAATTCAGGAATAATGAAAAAATCAACAAATAGTTAATATTTATTCTGATAGATGGCACAAGCCATCAGCAATTTCAAAATTATAAAACATACAAGTCCATGACATTATTTCCATTACTATCCGTGACAGAATGTAGCTATGAGATCTTCTATCTGTGGAGCGAAAACTGTATCCCCCCTCCTGGTGGATTCATTATTACGGGATTGTGGATTTCCACAAAATACATAAACCATAGGGGGGTCGGTGGAAGGATGGTCTAAACCGTTGGTTTTCGACCCCTACGACTCGGGTTCGATTCCCGCATTGGGCACTTTTTTCTGATTTAAAAAAAAAAATGCTCCAATGGCCTCCGATTCTTGCAAAAATCCAACCCCACCAGCGAGTGCAAGTAACCAAACGGGGCTCTGGCATATTTGTAAGTGCAAAGTCGAACTGCTTTTCACATGTGGTGAACTTCAGTAAAAGCAGTCGCCAACTTCTACCCACCATGATTTTCATGGCCTGTACCATGTGTAATAGGGATAAGTAAAAAAAACACAAACCATAAGATGCTGAAACTCTTTTTTTTTTTTTTTTACTTGATTAAAAGAAAAACACAAGGTAATAAGACCAATTACAAATAAATAATTAGTGTGTGACGTTTCAGTTTTTTATTTGGATGATTTATTCATATTTAATTGGTCTTATTACCTTGTGTTTATATTCTATAATCCAAATTGTGCATTATCTTGCTTAAAGGAAGCTTTCGGACAAGCCCTTTTTCATCTAACTGAAACATTTTAACTATAATATTACAGTACTTTGAGAACCCCCAATGAACCTATTTATTTAATTTAATTTTTATTAAATTACTTCTTGCAGCTATGTTATTAAATACTATTAAAAACACTGTGCAAAAAGTTGGTTTATTATTAGTTTTTTAATGATGAGGGAAAAAAAGGTTTTTTCACTTTTTTTTTTTTTTATATGGATTTAACTGATTTGAATAATTCATATTGACTGTGGTCCTACTATAATTTGATAACAAAATGTCTCAAATAGCCATTCTATGTGTGAATGTTGCGTTGAATTGATAATTTATAGTAATACCCCCGCTATATATATAATCCTAATTGGACTGAATCTCTGGTTCACTATAGCCATAGTTCACTGTTTTATAAAAATGGGGAATATTTCAGGTTTATAATACAATATAATATAATGCGGCTTGTGATTGTAAAACAACATTTGAGAACCATCCCGCATGTGTTTCTTTTCAATGAAAAATCAAAATTTATTCCAAGGAGAAACAACGACCATTTCCAACCCCAGTGATGAGGTATGAAAGGATGAACCGCGAAGAGTAATGACAATCCCTGGACACTTTTATCCATTTATCATTACTCTTCACAGTCATCCTTTCATACCTCATCACTGGGGTTGGAAATGGTCGTTGTTTCTCCTTGGAATAAATTTTGATTTTTCGTTGAAAAGAAACATATGCGGGATGGTTTTCAAATGTCGTTTTATTTCAGGTTTGTTATAAGGATTCCAGGATGGTTTTAGGGAAATTTTACTGTATTTTTAGAAAAGAAAAAAAAAAATGAAATAAATTTCAATGGACAAAAAAAAAAAGATCAATGTGGAAAGGTGAGATCAATATATTACAAGATTGTTGTCAAAGATGGAACTGTATGTAAATAACACCTGGTGTGTTGCATAGTCATAGGCAGTATTTACAGAAATATGTAACAAGAATTTACTATAACTCTTCACTAAGTTGATAAGTTACAATTTGGATTATAAATTAGAAATAATAAGGTAATAAGACCAAATCCAAATAGATGAATTGTGTATGAAATAACAATAATTGCCTTGTTGCCAACATCATACATTCAGTACTTTTGGCAAAAAAAAAAAAAAAAAAATGCTCCAATGGGCCTTGATTCTTGCAAAAGTCCAACCCCACCAGCGAGTGCAAGTAACCAAACGAGGCTCTGGCACATTTGTAAGTGCAAAGTCGAACTGCTTTTCACATGTGTAGACATGTGGTGCACTTACAGTAAAAGCAGTCGCTAACTACCCACCATGATTATCATGGCCTGTACCACGTGTACTAGGGATAATTAAAAAAAAAAGTGCTTTTGGCTGATGATAACAACGCTGTTACTGAAACGTTACTATTTATGTATTTGGTCTTGTGTATTTTCAAACTTTTAATTTAACCAAATGTTCTAACCCCCTAGCAGGAATTACAAAAACTTAAGGTAACCTGATCCAATCTCCAAATAAATAAAACTGTGTGTGTCATGTTTCGGCAACAGTGTAGAGATGTCAACACAAGGTAATAAGACCAAATCTAAATAAATAAATAGTGTGTGACGTGTCGGTAACAGCGTTGTTACCATCTTCAGACAAAAGTACTGAATGTACTTTCAGTACTTCATTTTTTATTATATATATTACATTCATTCGGTACTTTTGTCTGAAGATGGTAACAACGCTGTTACCAAAAATGTCACACACTATTTATTTATTTGGATTTGGTCTTATTACCTTGTATTTATAATCTACTAGCCGAATGACCCGTGCAACGCCGTGTTTTACCCGATTGAATGTTTTGATTCAAATACTATTTGTTACAATTATAAATTGGCGCCTTATATAAATGCATATGTTAGTTAATAACTATAGCCTATGTGCTTTATCTGTCTATGTACTGTTGGCTTCCGTAGGTGTCTCTTACTGGGAAAAAGAAAGAGAGGATTCCATTGGTTATTAACTAATATATGCATTTATTTAAGGAGCGACCCCGCTCCAACACAATGGTTACAAAAACGAAAAAGCGAGTGGGGGGGGGGGGGGGGGGGGGGGGCAAAGGTGGCGTGATCGTAGCCGACCAATAGGAGGGCGCCATTCCAAAAAAAAAAAGCAAACGGTGACAGAGATGACTGATGACGCTCGTAACTGTATATAGAATAATCCAAATTGTGCCATATCAGTGTAGAGATGTCATATACAGTTTGTTTATCTGAATTGGGTCTTGTTTACCTTTTGTTTTTAATCTAGGATTGTATTTTATCTCTTTTTTTAAATTACACAGAAGTGTTTTGTGTGGGTTACCTATCCCAAGTAAACGTGGCCATGATAATCATGGTGGATGTAGTCAGAGACTGCTTTTACTGTAAGTGCACCACATGACTACCCATGCAGAAAGCAATTAGATTTTTTGCACTTAGAAGTGTGTCAGAACTCCGTTTGGTAACATGCAATCACTTGTGCTAGAATCGGGAGTGAGGGGGCCATTAAAGGATTTTTTTCTTCAGAAAAAAAGTGCCTAATGCCAGGATTTGATCCTGGGTCTAGGCTGTTAAAATTCAATGGTTTCTACCACTTCTCCACCAACTCCCGAATTACACAAGTTCAACCATCATGATTGGTGGTCCTCCACTCCAACTGTCCTCCCAAGAGAACAACAGTCTTTGATTTCCAGACTTAAGTCTGGTCATCTACGGACAATGACTTTCCAGAGTGGTTGCAAGGTTTTCCCACTATGTACTAAGTGTCAACCTGCAACCCCAAGACATATTATTGACTGTATTGACTCATCCATTGATGAGCTTTACTCTTCCCTGGCAGACACCATCAACAAGCTTTACAAGCTTGATACCTTAGTGTGATTGAGTGGATAACGAAGAAGACAAGTTCAACTGTGGAATGTGTTTGTCAACTCTAACTGTACTCTGTTACCTGAACAATGTGCTCAGTTGTCTCTGTTGTGTGCAGATCTGAAGGTTGCCGGGTACCTCAACCTGGCTGCAGACTTTGCGCACAATCTGACGGATGGCCTAGCTATTGGCGCAGCGTACCTGGTGGGTGAAGGTATTGGCATGGTGACCACCATCACTATCCTGCTGCACGAGGTTCCCCATGAGGTGGGGGACTTGGCTATTTTGATCCAGTCCGGCTGCTCACGCAAGCGTGCAATCATGCTTCAACTGGCTACTGCGGGTGGAGCGATTCTCGGCACTCTCACCAGCTTGGCGGCTCATGGCCTCGACCCCTCTGCAGTCCGCTGGATTGAACCCTTCACAGCCGGCGGATTTATCTACGTCGCGACAGTCTCCGTCATCCCTGAACTTCTATCCGGGGACACGGCACTCCGGCCGTGGCAGGCCTTGCGCGAGGTGCTAGCCCTACTGGCTGGTGTAGCCATGATGGCTGGTATTGCCGTCTGGAGTAATCACCGGCTATTCTGTCCTCTTCCCTTCCACTCTGTTCCATGGCTTGTTTTTCTTTATTTATCAACTGACCCGGGTCTCTGCAGGACCATCATGACAAGTTGCGGCGTACCACAAGGTATCCTTCGCGCAAAAAAAAATCATGTCTTGTCTTCCCCCCCCCCCCCCCCATCCCTCCTTGTTTTCATGTAATCTCATCCTGCAACAACCTGAGCAAGGGAAAATCTCTCGCCCAGCATTTAGTTTTGTGGTTTCTTTTTCAGGCTAAATTAAGGAATAGGTTTTTATTTTATTTATTATTAATTTCATTTAAAATCTGATAATTTTTTTTTTATTGAGCTTTTAGCTCTTCCCTGTTGGAGATATCTGTCCATATATATATATATGTGTGCGTTGTGGACGTGATGCCAATGTCCCAATTGCTTATGAACAAAAATTATATTTAAAAAAAAGAGATTGAACTGAAAGACAAACAAAAAAAAAAGTTTTGTTGCCATTATTATTATTTTTTTAAATAACTGTGTGTGGATAATTTATTATATTAATTATTTTATATTTCCCCCTTTATTTTTATTATGAAAATGGTTGGATAAGGCAATTCTCTACCTTTGCATATTGATTTACATATGCTTATGCAACTAGTTCAATCGTTATCCAAATTTTTTCTTTCCCCATTATGTTGATTCGGAAAGTTAATCTCTAAAACAAACAAATTAGAAGATATCCAAAATTAAATATTTTTATAAAATTTAAACTTACTTTAGTTTTTTTATAGTTTTGTTTTGTAAGTCTATAAAAAGTTTTTTTTTGACCATCTTATATTTCTTTTTTTGTAATTTGTTTTAGATGTTTTTTTTTTTTTTTTTTTTCAAATGACTTTATAAAACATTCCTTTCATTTTAGTTTTTTAATTTTTCAAAGGTGGAATTGATACCTAAAAAAAAGAATGAAGGATGTTATTAAATTTCCTTTTTTTTTTTAAATATGGTTGTGTGTGTTTTTTTTCATTTTACACATGCTATTATAAACTTTGCACAGTTGTGAATTATTTGGATGGAAATCAAGAATGAATATGTAAATAATGTCTTCTTCTTTCTTATCTCCACTCAATCCTTTTAGGGTATCAAGTTGTGACCCTTGATGGTGTCTGTTTGACAACTATAATGATTGGGTGAAGTAGAATGCCTCTGCCTTTGTCATTAAGACTGGGAGCATTACTCAGTGGCAGGTCAACTTAGCTACAAAAGAAATGGCCGCTTCTGACATGAGGAACAGACGCCATGTGCAGCTGCTCCTAACATAGAGTACAAACGCTGCTCATCCTGTGTCCCTGGATTAGGAGCCCTTACAGGGTACTATCAGCCGGGCCAGCTGAGCCCAGGTTTTTTAGTGAGCTTGTTACTGCTTCCCCATCTCCTTTTTCATCCGGGCTTGGGTCGGAAAAGGCGGAGTTGGTTGTCTTTATGTTGGGTAAATGTGCTGTTGAGATATAGAAATGGGGGGAGTGTGACTTATCTTCAAATGAAGTCACTCTTAACATGGAGAACTGACATCTTTACTGCTGACCTTAGTGTCAACAAATTTTTGAACTTCAAAATACAGTAAAAACTCCATGAGAGGACATCTCTCTACAAAGGACAGTTTTCATCACCAAAATTATCATTTTTGCTATTTAACAACTCTCCAGTAAAGAAGACACCTCTCTCTAAATGACAATTTGGCCCTGCAATTAAGTGTCCTTTACAAGGAGGTTCTACTGTATATGAAAAACAAGCTATATGCAAATGAATTTAAACAAAGAATGTAACTACAAGGTATTAATTAAAAACAAAAATATAGTGTGGGATGTTTCGGTAACATTGTTGTTACCATCATCAGATAAACGACAAAGAATGAGAGAATGGTACAAAGCTCTTACCGAAACGTTACACACTATTTATTTGGATTTAGTCTTATTACCTTGTAGTTATGATCTATAATTCAAATTTGAGCCTTATAACTAAGGAATGAAATACATTGATAGGTAAATAAACATTGGCTATGGGCAAATGAGGGAGATTTAAGACATGTACTGGCTGGAGAACATATATTCTTTACTTTTAAACCATTTGCATATATTCTCAAGCTTTAAAATATTTCAAATTTTCTTACCATAATTGTTGCATTTTAGATATATGCAAATTTTTCAAAATATATGCAAATGAAGTCATATATAGTTTGTCTCTTCCCAGTAATGTTTATTAGAACTGAAAGGTTTCAAAGCCTGTGTGTTTCAGAGTATCATAATGAAAATTTTTCTCTCGTCATTTATTTATTTTTTAATGTTTTTTCTGATAAATAGCAGTGGGCCATCAGAAACTTTCATTTGCCTGTTTAATTATACAGTAGAATTATCTCCCTGTAAAGAACACCTAATTGCAGAGCCAAAGTGTCCTTTAGAGAGAGGTGTTCTCTTACTGGAGAGTTGCTAAATAGTAAAAATGGTAATTTTGAAAATAAAAACTGTCTTTTGTAGAGAGGTGTCTTCTCATGGAGATTCTACTGTTTATATTTTTAAATATAAAAAATAGTGTTAAACATGTGTTTACATTTAAAAAAAAAAATATTTTTACAATTAGGTGCTTTTTTTTTTCTTCTATATAAATACCCCCTGATCCCTTTTTTCTCTACTTTTCACTATTTTTAAGCATGTGATGACAATTAAAATAAAAACATAAAGCCTGCAGGGAAAAGTTTCTTTTAAAAATATTTTTTATTTAAAAAATATCTCAAGCTTTCGGGCAAGTAAGCCCTTCTACAGGAGAAAATGCTTTACTTGACTAATACGCCAATAAAATATGATTTAAAATCAAATAAAGTACATTCATTGTTTACATTTGTTTTAAGGCATAATCAACGCGGGCTTCTGTTGCGCGTGCTTTATATGTTCTTTATTTGATTTTAAATCATATTTTATTGGCGTATTAATCATGTAAAGCATTTTCTCTCGTAGAAGGGCGTACTTGCCCGAAAGCTCGAGATTATTTTTTAAATAAAAAATATTTTTAAAAGAAACTTTTCCCTGGAGGCTTTATGTTTTTATTTTAATACTAGCCGAATGACCCGGGCAACGCCCAGGTTTTACCCGATTAAATGTTTTTATTCAAATACCATTCGTTACAATTATAAATTGGCGCCTTGGATGTCACTCTTGTAAAACGTCCCGCTCCAAACTTTGTGTCAGAGAAGCGATATTTTTATAAAGAGATGATCTGGCTTTGTGTTTTCTGCTCGAATGAATGTTTTTATGTTAGAATTTTGTTCCTGCACACTAAAAATGAACTGGCTTCACCCGTGGTCTCAGCTTTTTGGAATTCCCCCCCCCCCCCCCCCCCCTGATACACATGATACAGCAATAGTCATCATCATTTTCTGACTAAAAAAACAGCTATTTTTGCCCAGAACCTGTCAATTTTATTTTTTATTGGCTAAAAATCCGATAAATATCTTTTCCAGATTTTTCTCTCTGTCCTGTCAAAACATGTTTTACATGTACGTTAGGTCAGCTGATATTACCTCCCATCTTCACCGCTAGAGGAGCTGCTTGAGAGCGAAAAGGCAAATTTGCAACGCAATTTGCAAATAACTCGAAGAATATTCGGGATAGAGACCTGAAATTTTCACTATAAGTTTTTCCAGATTCTACTCTATATACTGTTAAAATTTCAGTCAGATTAGTTACGTATTGTGGACGTGTATAGCCGACGTAGATACCCACATACATACACTGACTTTTATATATATAGGGATTAATTCAAAGGATTATTTTATCGAAATGTGATGACAATGTTGCATAGATGCCATTGTATAGTTAGTTTGCTCTTTTGTGTGAAATTAATGTTCTCTCCTCAATTTATAGAAAATATAACAACTCAAGTTTACATATGTAACAAATCAAATTAGCATATAGAACTTACTCTGAGAATAGTGCCAATGATTTATGTAAATGTATATGTAGTGTCAACAAACTGTTGTTGAGTGTGGTGTTGTCTAAGGGGAATATGAGAACAATCTCTTTCACATAAATATGCTTTTATTAAGTAGATATGTTTATAAGTTCAAAAAATAGAGATAGAGAAACATAAACTTACAAGCGGTTTGTGCCATTAGAGATCACAGGGAACTGCTCAACTGTTAATGCCTGCTGAAAACTGAACATTTAAGGAGAAGAAATATGGCTGCCACAGGGATTATGTTTACATTGTGCATCATTCCCTAACCCTTTCGTTCTGTTCCTTGGCCACATTCTTCTCCCCACTCTGAACTTCCAAAGTCAAATCTTCTGTCTTTAGGTTCATTCTGGCTGTCACCATGGCAGAGATATATTCCTGTACACACCACATCAGGGGAAGTCTCAGTCATTATTCCTAGTGGCCAAGTGCTGGGTTTTTATCAATAACTATGACCACGCTTGATAAAAAGGAGGAGGGGGAGCAATAAAAAGCTCGCTAAAACACCTGGGCTCAGCTGATAGTACCCTGTAAGGGCTCTAGTGATACAGGATGAGCAGCGTTTGTACTCCATGTTAGGAGCGGCTGTACATGGCGTCTGTTCCTCATGTCAGAGGCGGCCATTTCTTTTGGAGCTAAGTCGGCCTGCCACTGAGTAGTGCTCCCAGTCTTAAGGACAAAGCAGATGCATTCTACTACACACAATCATTATGGATGTTAATTTTGGGGGCTCGGTGGAAGGGTGGTCTAAACCATTGGTTTTTGACCGCTAGACCCATTAAAAATTCTCTAATGGCCCCCCCAAATCTTGCAAAAGTCAACCCCACCAGCGATTGCAAGTAACCAAATGGGGCTCTGGCACATTTGTAAGAGTGCAAAGTTTAACTGCTTTTCACATGTGTAGACATGTGGCGCACTTACAGTAAAAGCAGTCGCTAACTACCCACCATGATTATCATGGCCTGTATCATGTGAACTAGGGATAATAATTTTTTAAAATTTCCTTTGATGGGCTCTACTCATTTCCAGCAGACACCATCAACTACAGGTTTGATACCCTAATACTTTTGAATGGAAATAAGAAAGAAGACTATGACCACAACACCAACTTCTAGGGATGCAGTCTTTTGCTGCCATTTATTTCTTTTAACCAAAGTAGGCAGGCACTCTAGTACCCATATCCTCCAGAACATGTTTGCCAACTTCTACGAAGTTCTAGATAATCCCTTGTAAACAATTCAGGTGAGCTTATGTCACTGGAAGTTCCTATAAGAAAATGTATTGGAATAAGAGCTTTTTGCTCTTTAGGTTTGACTGGTACATGGGTTAGAGGTCGTGAGTTCAAAATAACTTCTGCCTCCACAAATACTGTAGATGTAATGGCAGCTGGCATGCCTATATAGTAAATTATCAGTGAGCACATTATTATCACTGATGGTACTCTGTACAGTTGCCTTTTGACTTATTGTAATATATATCACATGTAAACTTATGTCTGATATAATTTATGTTATGTCTGATGTTAGTCAAAAAGAAATAAAGACTTTCTTTTTAAACTTCCAAATACTTCTTGCTGATTAACGTCAACAAACAAACACGAGGACACAGTAGACATTATAGTTGAAGTTCTCACTCTCAGCATATGTTGTCTGCGCGTTGGCCTTAGGAGCCTTGTGTTTCAATTTAAACGTTAAAATTATTTATGATGAAAAATATATGATGTTGTTAGGACACCTCGTGATCTCTGTACAATAAGTATGCCATGATTCACCCAATCATGTCCCACCTTCTCCCCCTTCTAAGCTGCAAGGCTATGGTGATTGTGAGTCTTAGATGAAACCTGAATGTTGTTTTATATTTTAAAAAATCAACTTGATCATTACAATAGACTGACATATACTCAAAAACGACCACATCATTTTGAATAGATTTTTTTTATGAGTGAGATATTTTATAATTAACACCTTTTATGTATATGTATGGTTATTTATTTCAAATATGTAAGTAAATTAATTGAATACATGATGGGTAACTGATTGAGTATATATATAATCGGGCACATTTGAAGTACTAGAAAACAAAGATATAGATAATGATCACCGTACTGATGAGCCGATTTCTGACACTTTCGTCCCGAAATCCATGAGGCTCTTTCATTCTCAGGGAGTTCACGAAATATTACATCCTGCTATACAAATAAGTATGATTCGCATGTATCCTGCGCGCACTGGGGTTAGCACCATGAAAATGGTGCTATTAGAGTGAAAAATATTATCTTAAAAGTATAAGAATTAATTTTTTTTATATAGTTAGGAAAATATAGTTTAAAAAATATTATAATTGCTTCTAAATAAAATAATGACTATTGAATAATTACGACTCAATTTATAATTAGATTACTCTAATAATATAATTAAATGCTATTTTATAGAATATATAATTTTCATCTATGAAAAAATAAAAATATTATTTGTTTTGATGCGTTTTCTTTGTTTATTATATTTGGTAGAGTTAGTGCCAAAAAATATTTTTATAAGTTTTATATAAATATATATATATTTTTTAATTGCACGATTGGAAGTAAATCTCTAACATAGAGACTTTAATATGGAGGTACCCCTTTTTATTATTATATATGTATACGAGTTTTATTATCGATAAAATCGCGAATTAATTAATTAAAACCTATCTAGTGGAACAGAAACAACTAAACGTTGATTAGCCTATTCCCTGAAATTTGGCCAACCCATTTTCTTGATAATTCAAGAAAAGCCATCCCAGAACGCGTTGTTGGGGCTTGTCAGCTTGGAGTAGGCTGTACCACTGCGACCAAAAAAAGCACATGTGCTCCTGGTCAGGATATGCCTTCTTTGTTTTTAATATTAATACCTGACCTTTTTAGTTTTTTTCTATTGTTTTTCATATTAAAGTGTATGTGTGTGTTTAAATTATGTTATTTACTTATGTTGTTGTTGTATCCAAGTTATTTACTTAGTTTATAGGTATAACTAAAATATTTATATGAAATATAGACACTTCGGCCAGTTAGAGTTTTTTATTTTTCTCAACGTTTCGACAAAAATCTTTTGTCTTCGTCAGGAGAAATAAATAAATATAAAGCATTTGGCAAGGCCTTAAAAATTGTTCTATAATTATTTTGGAGAACAATTTTTAACACCTTCCCAAATGCTTTATTTTATTTACTTCTCCAGACAAAAGATTTTTGTCGAAACGTCGAGAAAAATAAAAAACTCTAACTGGCCGAAGTGACTATTTTTAATATAAATATGAATTCCGGCCAGGCAGCCTCTATCTTTACGATAACTCGAAAATAATTCAATTTTTTTTTATAGAAAAGTCATGACAACGATTTTTAAATTCTTATGAAAAGAATCAATTTTTGAAATTTGCCAATATATTTTATATCTATGATACAAGGTAATAAGACCAAATCCAAATAAATAAATAGTGTGTGACGTTTCGGTAACAGCGTTGTTACCATCTTCAGACAAAAGTACTGATTGTACTACTTGACTTTTGTCTGAAGATGGTAACAACGCTGTTACCGAAACGTCACACACTATTTATTTATTTGATTTGTGTTTATAATCAATAATTCAAATTGTGCCTTATCTATATCTATGATAATATTTGCATAGGTATTATTCTAATCCTGTAACATTAGGGTAATTAGACATTCAAGATATCAGCAATAATTTGTACATGATCTGGCCTGTAACTAAATAAAGTTTGGACTTTGGTATTACAAAGTTTTGATTACCTATATCATCCTTTTAGAGAATTGCCAGTTTAAATTGCCACAGAGTAATGTGGAAACTCAAAAAAAAAAAAAACCTCCAAAAATAATTATTAATTACTAAAATATTAAAAAAAAAGGAAATTAAGACCTAATCCAAATAATTTATTAGTGTGTGATGTTTTGGCAACAACATTGTCACCATCATCAGACAAAATAATGATTCTTTTTTCTGATGATGGTGACAATATATATTATATATTTATTTAAATGCCCAAATTGCAGAAATGTTTTGATGGATTCTTGAAATGAGCTTTTTTGATAATAAAAATATGTCAAAATATAATGTGTAAACTGAATGGAAATATAGAACACCAACTTTCATTTTAGTCCATTTTAAAAATGACTTTTATTGCAAATATTTTCAGTCATTTATTAATCAAGTGTAAAAGTTAGAAAAAAGGCCATTTTAAACTTTATTTCATCATTGATATTATTCATATTTTACCGGGAGTCAGTGGAAGGATGGTCTAAACCGTTGGTTTACAACTGCTACGACCCAAGTTCGATTCCCCACATTGGGCACTTTTTTCTGAATAATAATTTTAAAAAATGCTCCAATGGCCCCTGTTTCTTGCAAAAGTCAAACCCCATCAGCGAGTGCAAGTAACCAAACGGGGCTCTGGCACATTTGTAAGTGCAAAGTCGAACTGCTTTTAACATATGTAGACATGTGGTGCACTTACAGTAAAAGCAGTCGCCAACTTCTACCCACCATGACTATCATAACTCCGCCATTGTCGGTCCCAAGCCCGAATGTAAAAGGAGGAGGGGGAGCAGTAACAAGCTCGTTAAAAAACCTGGGTTCAGTTGGCCCGACTGATAGCACCCTGTAAGGGCTCCTATTCTTGGGTTACAGGATATTCAGCAGCGTCTGTTCTCCATGTTAGGAGCGGCTGCACAGGGCGTCTGTTCCTCATGTTAGAGGCGCCCATTTAATACCAGGTCAAAGTCCAAGTTACACCTCTCTGTAGGTGACCTCGGGGAAATGTTGGATAAAACCAGCGCTTTAACGTAACTGGCATATAACCTATATGGAGTCGTGCACAACAGAATCTCATACTGCATCGGTTGTCGCGCAGGATCTGAACCGCGTTTTGGATTTAGGTAGAGGATCCAACTCGAAAAATATACTACAGTCTCCACCCAACCACAAATCACAGTCTTAAAATAATTCAATGTAATCTCAATGGAATCGGAACAAGGGGAAGCAGAATCAAACTTGAAGAGATGTTACACAGAGCAGAGGAAAGGAAGGCGGATGTGATTTGCATCCAAGAGACAAAACTAAGACCAGAAAAGGCGCTCAAATTGAATGGAAGGATAAGTAAAAAAAAAAAAAGACTATCATGGCCTATACTAGAGATAAGCAAAAAAAAAAAAAATTTTGACCTAAAGGGGATGAAATATCTGTGATGTCGTCTATTTTACTTTATAAGAACACAAATATAGATGAAATGTACTTCTGTGTATACATGAATGTAATTTTTAATTAATTATATTTTTCAGGTAACAGTCTTCACCTCCCAATATTTGAAAAATCTCAACGAATCCATCACAGCTCTGGAGACATTTGAAAGCTGCTATGAGAGGGAAAACCCTGGTATGTTTTTCTAATTTATTCCTTGTTATAACCTAATATAAAATTTTGGTTTAATTTAGATTAAAGTTTTACCTGAAAATTCAACTTTTTAAAATGATAATCTTTCAAGCTCTAATTTAAGCTAAAAGAAAGGCTGATCTATTTTGTTAAGATTCTATTTCAGTTACCTTCTTCCTTGTTGAATATATGAATTCAAATTTAGAGAGAATTTAATATTTTCTAAAATATTAATTAATAATTATTTATTTTAAAATGTTTTAAAATATATATATTGTCACACTGCTGTAAAAATTAAGAATGTAAATAACTCTAAGGTATAAGTTAAATCTTTTGTTTTGTTCTTTTAACTATTTTTACTATTTTTTACTTTATTTTTACTATTATTTACTTATAAACTATTTTTCAATTAACTAAAATCTCGTATGTATTAATTTTAAAATAAAATAAAACCTGAAACCATTCTAACATTCCTTTATTCACACACCAAGGTCTTGTTGTAAATATTGGGGTCTAACATTGTCTTGGACAACTCCAATTTGTGTGCTCTAGTATATTTTCTTTTGTTTAATGCATGAGAATCTATTTTGCTATATCAAACCATTTCTTTTTCTTCAGCAGTAGTTGAATGTATACAAAAAATGATAGCTTGAAAGAAGCTGTGCATCACAGAGTGAGTGAATTTTCAAACCTACCTTCCTTATCACCATAATGAGAATAGTCGTTATTTTGCTCAGGTTCTTCTTGTGAAGGTAAATTTTGAAATGGTCAACCAGATGGTATGCATTAGCTGCCTATTTCAAGCTTTGATCATTAAAGTTGCCTGTTAAATCCTATTTGATCTAATCTTATAATTGTATAGGTTGATAGAAGTTGACCCCACAGAATATGCAAATCACTTATTGGAAGGTTCTTTTTATCAATTGTAATTTAAAAATAAAATAAATAAATCCTAAACAAAGCTTTTTAAAATATATTAAAATATGAAAATTTATATGCAAAAAAAAATAATGCAGCTAAATTTTAATTGTTTTGAAATTTCTGTGAGCTGAAAAGCTTAAAAATTGTTTTAAAATTTATTAATTACAAATCTAGGTTATTCATTAAAAAAATTATATTAGGACTTGAAATTAGGTTTGTTATAAGAAAATTTCTTTATTTTAAAAATTGCAAAGTTCATTATAATAATGGTATTTGAAATGAAATGGAATTGGGGATTAGGTTCGTTATAAGGAAAAGTTCCCTATATCCCAAGTTCATATTAGCTGGTCTTTTCCGTATATTAAATAAATGAATAAGTTTTTTCAAATTGAAATATTTAACCAGAAAAATGTGATAAAATTAAAATGCTTAAGCCAAATTAAAAAATATAGAATGAAGTTTGGAAATGCAATATTTACATATTAATTGCTGAGAAAGATGCATTTTTCTGTAACTCTTCACATAGTTATAAGAAAATCTAACTAACTGTTTATACATATGTAGTTAAGTACTCAAATATATATGTAAATATATTTTGCCTTTATATGTAATCCAAATTATATTTTAACATCTAGTTCATTTTGTGTTAAATATAGATGGATCATCCCTTCAATCACTCCCAACCTCAACCCAAGGTTTTGTAATACTACCCTCTTTAATAAGAGATGAAATATTTCAAAGTGGCCAACTGAGACAAAATGTGTATAAATGTTTCTCTTCTAACAGTAATGGAAATATTTTTTCTTATGATAAAAGCTATCAATGTAACAATAGAAAACCTTCTCTTGAAAAACTGATTGAGAAGCAAAAAAATGTTTCAAAAAAACTCTACTTATGCCTCGACTGTGACTATAAAACACCATATGCTAATGCTTTGAAACAACATCAATTTATACATACAGGAGAAAAACCCTATTCATGTCCTTACTGTGATTATAAAACATCGTGTGCCGCTAATTTAAAAAAACATCAAAATGCACATACAGGAGAAAAACCCTACTTTTGTCTTTACTGTGATTTTAGAACGACATATGCAACCAGTTTGAAAATACATCAATATACACATTTTGGTGAACATCCTCTTTCATGTCCACACTGCGACTATAGCACAGCAAATGTAGGACATTTGAAAGTACATATGTATCAACATACAGGAGAAAGGCCTCACTCATGTCCTCATTGTGACTATAAAGCAGCAAATATAGGCAGTTTGAAAATACATTTATATAAACATCTAGGTGAAAGACCATATTCATGCGCTCAGTGTGACTATAGAACAGCATATGCTGATGCTTTAAAACAACATAAATATAAACATACAGGAGAAAAACCTTACTCATGTCCTCACTGTGACTATAGAACATCAAATCCCAGTTGTTTAAAAAAACATCAATATACACATACTGGAGAAAAACGTTACTCATGCTCTTACTGTGACTATAAAACTACATGTTCCAATTATTTGAAAAATCATCAATATAAACATACAGGAGAAAAACCATATTCATGCCATTACTGTGACTTTAGAGCAACAAAGCCTTATATTTTAAGAAATCATCAATATATACATACAGGAGAAAAGGCTTACTCGTGCACTTACTGTGATTTTAAAACAATATATGCAAAAAGTTTAAAAACACATATATATACGCATACAGGTAAAAAGCCCCACTCTTGTCCTTACTGTAAATTTAAAACAGCACATTCAAAATGTTTGAAAAAACATATTTATACACATACAGGAGAAAAACCTTACTCATGCCCTCACTGTGACTTTAGAACAGCAAATGGCTATAATTTAAAAGTGCATAAATATACACATACAAAAGGAAATTCATATACATGCCCTCTTTGTGACTATGAAACAACAAAGGCCCGTGATTTAAAATCCCATCATTTTAAAACACACACAAAATAAAAGTCATGCACTCTTTGAAACTATAACTCAAAAATGCTTCAAATAAAAAAAAATCATTATACGCATTCAGTAGAAGAACCATATTTATGTACTCTCAATAACAATAAAACAACAATTAAGTCATTGAAATAACACCAATTTATACATATAGAAAATTACTCTTATGCCAAGCAAAATTTATTGGAGATTGTTTCTTGTTTCTAATATATAACCCAAAATATACTTTTAATATGTTATTATTATATTGGCTTGTAAAGAAAGTTCGTTCGGTTTTATTAAACAATTTTATTTAGACAAAAAACAAATAATACAGGTTTGGAGAGCAGAACAAGTACTATTTAAATAATATATACTTTACCGTATAACAACAAAAACCATTATGAAACAAAGGGATACAAAAACGAACGAACTTTCTTTACAGCCCAATATATAAACATTTTATCAATTGAATACTCACACATTTAAAATGAAAATGGATAACTTATGGCACAAATCGTTTAAGGAATAATATAGATCCATCAACTCTCACAAATATGTCTAAGAATCCTTCAATAAACAGAATTAAATAGTCATAGCAGTGATCAGAACTCTTTTGATTTCAGTTTGATGAAACTGTGAGAAAAAATTTGTTGCGTTCAAATATGTTTATTCTTGAAATAGAATGATTTTTAAAAATTGTCGATAATACTGATGTAAAAATTTTGTAAAATTAACTGAATATTTGTTGGTATGATTAATTGGAAACATTGAGATAATGCTTGAGTTTCTTAAAATAATTTGAACACCTTGTAAGACAACTTACATCAATTTATAAAAATTATAAACCCTGTATCACTTCTGGCAAATAATACAGATAAAAATTAATATACTATCAACTAAAATTTAAAAATTTTCAAAAATCCTTATACATAATTTTTTTTTCTGGATTTCTTTTGTAAAATATAATGTTGTCCCAAAAGTTCGTGTTTTTCTTAAAACATTTTTCTTATTACTTGGCAAATAATATTATTATAGCAAATATTTATTAATATATAATACAATTACTTAATCACAATACAAAGGCATTATATATAACAGCGAATAATATGGTATTTCAATTTTTTTTTTTGCAAGTGTTTACAAACTTTTGGGACAACCTTGTATTATCATGTAAATATGAATTCTATAGAAATATTCACCAAATAATTTTTGTCACTGAATCCTTTATCAACTCTCAAGAATTTTCCATTTAAAAAAATTGTATATATATATATCAATGTTGCTAATATTCTAAAATATAAGTAGTGAAAAATAATGAAAATGTTTTTGTGCTAATTTTTGTGATGCATTATTTGATGTACATGTGAACAATCCACCTACAAAATCAACCAGTGTTGTTTTTAAGAGTGTCCTTATGGTTAGCTATATTTTCTCTTTTGTTTTATAAACCTTCCTCTTATTTTTATTACAACACTCAAATTGTAAATTGGGTTATTTAAATTGAGACTAATTATTTTAATAAGGTTATACCTCACATAATTTTCATTATCTTTTTATTTTTTAAAATAAAAATAGCTAATACTTCATTAATCTTCTTCTTTCTTATCTCCACACACAATCATATTAGGTATCAAGTATACAGAGCTTGTTGATGGTGTCTGCTGGGGATGAGTAGAGCTCATCAAAGAAGATTCAACATCCATAATGATTGGGTGAAGTAGAATGTGTCTGCTTTTGTCATTAAGATTGGGAACACTGCTCAGTAGCAGGCCGACTTAGCTACAATATGGCAGTTCAATATACCACACCACTGTAATATTATGTTTTGCGGGTTTCCTTTTATACAGATACTGAAGCTGACATCTTGGAAAAGGTATTTTAAATTAAACATAGACATGAACTTTAAGGACGATATAGAAATTCATTTAATTATAAATATACAATATGCTTCGAGCAATTGCTCTTCTGCAAGCATCAAGTAGTCATTTTTTAGAACAATTATAATATGATGCATTATCGTGCTATCTGTTATAAGAAATTTAAATTATTTTAGAGGTCTGCTTCAATATCGGTATAAAATCAAAATAGCAAAATGCAAAATTAAAGAGGTGTGGTAGATTAAACCAGCGAAACCGCTTAGAGGGTTTACTAATGATGAACCATGTCCTCCCTTTAATTTATCATTACAAGGTGTAAGGGGGGCAGTAGAAAATAGTGTAATTTTTAAAAAAATTTATATTTCTAAAATAGTCAATTTCTTTTGCATATACAGTAAAACCCCTCTATAGTGAACCTCAATGGGACAGAGCTTTTGGTTCACTATAGCCACGGTTTGGCCATTTTTTAAAAACTTTTTAAAATTTTTAGACCGTATAATTAAAAAACAGCCATACAAACAGGAAAAGGCAGCCACTTAATAATGGTCACTTTGTTTTAATTCCCTAAATTGACCTATTTCTTTACAGTAATGCTGAATATCAAAATAAGTCATTTGTTAATAGGTTCTTCTTATCATTATCATACATGTTTATATATAAACCTATGTGTTATTTAAAAATTAAGCCAAATCCCCTAGGCAAAACATTATTAATTATATATTTAAAAGGTATAAGAGTATTTTAGAACATCTTTCTCAAATAATATAATACTATATTTATTTGAAAAAATGCCTCTAATACCTTGTTTGAAGTGAAAAGTGAAATTTGAAAATCAGAATTGTCTTAAAATACCGTTATTTCCATCAAAGGAATAAAGCTCCGTGTATTCTGAATCAATTGAAGATGAATTAAAAGTATCCAATTCCGAAAAATCGGATGCGAAACATGTTGATACGATAGCGCGATCGGTAAAATTGTGAATAAAAAAACGTCGATTTACAAACACAAAATCGGTGGTAAAACGGCCGGTAGGGAGAATATCCGCGAACCCTGAATGAGTCATACCTAACAAGAATTCCATTCTAAAAATAGAACTGAAGTGGTAGTTTTTGAGAATTTATGTCGATTTGTTTGCGGCCCATGAGACACGGGGGGGGGGGGAACTGTTTTTTTTTCCTTCTTCTTCCAATTCCAGTTTCCACATATTCTTCTGAAGTGTATATTAAATTTTGTTTTTAACCTATTATTCAAACCATTTCTGGCTTTAAAAT
Source organism: Cordylochernes scorpioides (assembly GCA_030710605.1). Classification (NCBI taxonomy): domain Eukaryota; kingdom Metazoa; phylum Arthropoda; class Arachnida; order Pseudoscorpiones; family Chernetidae; genus Cordylochernes; species Cordylochernes scorpioides. The sequence continues at coordinate 92,472,798 of CP092873.1, read as the reverse complement.
TATTTGGAATTATGTTTTAGCCTAGGTTAAACTTGATATAGAACGCTTCTAAAAGGGCATGCTGCCACTTTTTTTTTTAAATGCCACTCTTTGTTTCTTTTCTTTATTTTGCAAGCCATTTGTATTTTATTCTATTTTAAAATTGTCGAATGCAAAGATATTCTATTATATAAAAGTATAATGTGTAAAAATTTAGACAACATACAGCAAAAATAGAATGGAAATGAAAACAAACAATGCCGCTAATTTTTTGTTTTGAAATCGCGATCCGTGAGCTGAAACATGCTTAAAATTTTGTTGTTTTAAAAAATTTTTAAATCACAATTTTAAATTCGTTATAAGCATAGTATTTTTAATAGATTTTATCATTTTGGGACCGAAAATAGGTTCGTTATAGGGGTAGTTCATTATTTTTAAAATCGCAAAGTTCGTTATAATGATGGTATTTTCAATGGAATGGAATTGGGAATCGCCGTCGGTTCGTTATAAGGGAAGGTTCGCTATATCCAGGGTTCTTATTAGCGGGGTTTTACTGTATATTTTTTAAAAAATACTAATTTTTATACATTCATACACAAACTTTGGGCATTGCACAGGGCACATGTCTTGTAAATGGTAAGAAATATAATTTGGTTTGAAAAAGAGGTCTTTTTTTCTTTATACACACAAGTTAAAATTAATTCCGGCTATACTCAATATAAAATAAAGCAAAAAAGTTTTACCTTCAAGTACATACTCATTTTGCTTTGAAACTTTTTTTTTTGACGCTTTAATGTTTAAACCTGGGCTGATCTTGTGTTAACATCCAACAGTAGTTAGCAAGCATGTTCTTATCACATCTTCCTTAATATTTGTGCAGCATATCTTCGATGTTTTAATTGAAACTTTCACCCTGTTCTTTGATGTCTCATGATCAAAATTGATGTCATTTTCAAAATCAGCACACCAAATAACATACAATTTAGTTGAAATTTCTCTTTGGTTATTTTGATCACAGAATTATGTAATTTTGGCAAAATTATTGAAAATTACGAGGCTTTGAGATCTAGACCTCATTAGGTAAGACCTTGAAAGTGGCTGATGTCTAAAGGGTTAATACTGAGTTTGCTTATGTGCACAAAATTAAGCTGATACTTTTATATTGCTACAATGTTGAGATTAAAAATAATCCAAAGGGAATTATGAAGAAATATTTTTATACAAAACCTATATATATATTGTAAAAATATATATATACACTGGAAACTAGCACTTTAATTTTGTTTAGAGCTATAATGCATATTTCTGCACCTTTACACCTAGATATTGTACTCTTTTAAAAATATTTATATGAAAATAGACACTTCGGCCAGTTTTTATAAAAAAACTCCAACTGGCCGAAGTGTCTATTTTTCATATAAATATGAATGCTGGCCAGGCAGCCTCTATCTTTTCAAAATGTTGTTGGTTATTAATCATAGAATCATGATATAACAGATAATTAATTTATATTTGAAACCTATTTTAAATATCTTTCCTAATTAGTTTTTTTTCTTCATTCATAAAAAATTGGGAATATTATATGGAACTGTGAAAGTTATTCTTTCAAGGTCAAAATACACCACAGTCAAGTTTCATCTAGGAAGGTCAAATATATATAATTTTTATCCTTATCATTTTCTGACCATGGAATAAGTAATTTATCCTTTTGTTGATATTAAAATTTCAGTCTCAAATTTTGAATTAGCTATGCATTTTAAACAAAATTTACATAGGTATATGCAAGTTCAACAAAATGTATTCCATCGTTTAGAAGCCAAACTGGTACAAACATATTTAGATACACATTGTTAAAATATATCTCTTACTTTTTTATTTAACCCTTATTTACTCGCGCCGAGCCTCTGAAGCTCATCTCAATTTTAAAAAATTTAAAATGAGAATTTTAAAAATGCAAAAAAAAAAAGATAATTTTCATAGCTGTACTTATTCAGCAGATCGACATTTTAAACCATATTTGAACTTCAATGGCAGCAGGAGAGTGGGAAAAAAAAAATTGTCGGCGTGCCTCAAAAGCCCGTCACGAGTGCTGACATAACACTTTTGGTTAAGGTTTCACCTTGCTGCCTGGCCTCTCTCTCATCACTAGTACGTTTCTGTGAAATCCTTTAAAACTTGTTTTTCAATTATTTATCCATTTTTAATTTTTTAATTTATAAAAAATTGAATTTTTAATATATAGGTTTAATATTAGTTTTTTTTCTCTTAAAATGGCTAGTAAAAGGTTGCTGTATTTGCCCTTGCTCCAAGAACCGCATATCAACCATGACTTGCTGTATATGCAATAAGAATATTTGCAAAGAACACTTAAACCAAATTTTCCAAAATTTCCAGTGAATATTGGCGATTTATTAGATATAAAAGAATTTGTGCAAAGCCTGCGAAAATCTGTTTTTTCACGTTTTTATATTTTTATGCATGACTTGGTAATTATGAAAATAAAATATTAAACTTTGCTATCAATTTAATCCTTATTTTCTATCTACTAAGGTAAAATACAATTTTTACTTTTTGAAAAATAATTTTATCACTTTTTAACATTATAAAGTTCGATCTCTGGAAGCTCGGCGCGAGTAACTACGTCCTAAAAACGGGCGCGATTAATTAAGGGTTAATATATAATATAAATAATATTTTAACATTGAAAGTCATGTTGCATTTCATATAGATGGAGGTGTATCAATACTCAAACACATCCAGCTTCAACTCAAAATTAAGTAATACATGAACTGCATTCCCCAACAGAAATGTTTCAAAATGGCCGAGAGAGAGAAATATTGCTCTTCTTACAGTAGAGGAGTTACTTGTTCTGATAGCCATCAAACCTTACACAGAGTAAACAAACTCTATGCATACCTTCAATGTAACAATATAAAACAATTTCATAAAAAACTGACAGAGAAACAAGATAACAATTCGAAAGAATCCTACACATGCCCTTACTGTCACTATAAAACAAAATATTTAGGATAAGGCACAATTTGGATTATAGATTATAAACACAAGGTAATAAGACCAAATCCAATCTTCCTATTTATTTATTTATTTGGATTTGTTCTTATTACCTTGTGTTTAAAATATTTAGGAAATTTGAAAAACATCAGTATACACATACAGGAGAAAAACCTTACTCATGTCCTTACTGTGACCATAGAACAATAAATGGCTGTTATTTAAAAAGGCATCAATAGGCACGTAAAAAACTAAAAATAGCTTTAAATTTGAGGAACATAAGGTAATCCCTATATATGCGAAAGTCAGCAAAATGTTTTAGATTTTTAGCCCACACACAGAGTGCACAAACATACAAATATTAAATTATTTCCATAAAATTATTTTAATCTTCAAATATAAAATAAATATTATATCAATAAAATTATGTTGTGTTTCATATAGATGGGTGTGCACCATTCCATCAGACACTCCCAGCTTCAACCCAAGATTCATTAATGCATGAACTGCACTCCTCAATAAAAGATGAAACATTTAGAAATGGTGACCAGAGACAAAATGTGTCTACATGTTCCTATTCTAATTGTAGAGGAAATGCTTGTTCTCATTTGAAAAGCCAAAATTATTTTTACAGAGGAAACAAATCATTTGCATACCATCAATGTAACAATAGAAGACATTCTCATAAAAAACTTATAATGAAACAAAATAAACATTCAACAGAGCCCTATACATGTTGTTACTGTGACTTTAGAACAGTATATGCCTCTTCTTTGAAAACACATCAATATACACACACAGGAGAAAACCCTACTCATGTCCACACTGTGACTATAGAACATTATATTCCAAAGATTTAAAAATACATGAATATACACATACTGGTGAAAAACCATATTTATGCTCTCAATGTGATTTTAGAACAGCATATAAAAAACAATTGAAGATGCATAAATACACACATATAGGAGAAAACCATACTCATGTCCTCACTGTGACTATAGAACAATAAAGGCCACTTATTTAAAAAAACATCAATATACATATGGTAATTTAAACCAACAACCCTATATTGTATAATACTTATAACAAGATTGTCATGTTGTATATAGAAACACATCTATAAATAATTATACGCATGATTGACCTGTGTCATTGCATCACCATATGTAATGTACTTTGTACAAACTGAGGATGAATAAATAAAACTATGTAATGGATTAAGAGCTGAGTTAAAGCAAGATTGAGAAGTTCAAAAACATCTAAAATCGAGAGAGAAATCCAACAACCCAGAAGAGGAATTCGGCAGCCCGTGCCACCGAGGTCAAAGGGTGCAGAATGCCGCAGACGTTCAAAGTCCAACTCCCCCCCCCACTCGGGAATGGTATATAAACCTCGGTTTTTAGCCGAGCTTAGTTAGTGAGCAGTTAGTCTCTTCACCGTCGGCGCGAGCCCTTGTCGCTTATAGCCAGGACCACCTGATCGCCATGTAAAACAGTAAGATCTCTTTAAATCTCCATCTTGCTCTTAGCTCGACTTTTATCTGTTCATGGAACTTTCCTACTACAACTGTGTCTCTTCGTTTTTTGTGTGTGGACATTCCCAAGCTTTCCACTCTGCCTCGACCACGACTGCCTGTACTCTGTGAAAACTGTTAAAGGTCTTCCAAAGTGCAGAGAGGTACTGGAAAACTCTCCACGCCCTGACTGTCCCTCTCGGTTACTACAGGTTTGACCACCGGTTACCACAGCTATAGCGAGAGTCGACAGAATGCCTCATCACAGATAAATCGACTGGACTTTATCACAGATAGAGTCGACAGGATGACCACAACGAAGGAGACCACAACGAAGAAGGTAAGAAGCCTGTCCAGATAGAAGCGACAAAAAGCAAAGATGGAGGAACAAGCCCGCCGCCATTCGAACGAAATGACCGATCAATCTCTCCCCCAACAAGAGACTATATATCAGGAGCAAGCAATCTCCCCCTCCAACGACACAGCCGAAAATCCCGCAAAATAAGCCGGTGAGAAGTTCCCCACCTTCGGCCTTACAACGCACCCATCTTCCAGGCGACATGCCGCTGTCACCAAACAGAAGTTACAAGCTTCTACAAGCTCTGCTTGGAGCGTCTTACGCGTCATCAGGACGACAACTAAAGACCAAGTCTCCTGACTGAACAATCATAAAAACTGTGAGTTTTTAAAAAATCTACTTAACTCTCTCCTCATGCTCACAACTTGATTCTCCATAAATTTAATGTTTATTTTCACTGTAATCATTTTAATTAAATTTTTACCATTTTTATATCATTTCAATTCAAATATTAAATCTTTTACACCCTCATTTATCAATTTTTATTTTATTTTAAGCAAAATATAAATTTTAATTCATTACTTTCAATTTTACATTTTAAAAAAAATCATTTTTTTTTAATTACTCGAATCATAATTCTAAACTTATTTGTGTGTTTTTCTTAATATCTTATTTTTATACTAAAACACCAATCTCTTAATCAAATGCTCAAAACTTTGCAAAAATCATTTTTATGTTCAATATTTTATATAAACGCCTCATTCAATTTATAAGTCACTATCACGCCATTGCCCCTTTTACAAGGATAATTTTTGCACTACCATAATCAACGATTTAAAAAATATATTCAAATTTTAATAAACATAGGTGAAACGCATTTTTTTTCAAATTGCAAAAATCGAAAGATACAATATCTTCAAAATCACAACTAGAAAAGTAACTATCTTTCCCAAAACAAGTTAAAAATAAAAATCCCATCAACTACCACGTCAGTAGCTAAATTAAGTCACAGTCTTCCAAAACTATTACAATCGTTAAATCCCAACATAGCTACACTCCCCCGTCCTTTCCTTTTACATATATGATTATTAATCATCCACACATCTCTCTCAACAAACTACAACACACTTCCCATCACTTTCTACAATTGGCCACCATCTATTAGCGCGCGACTTAGCAACAAATCGAATTCGAGCAACACAAGCTCCGTCGCCACTAAACGTGCCACATTCACTAAGAACCAAGATATCTCGATGTGTTTTGTACAACCACCACTCATGACTAGTAAATTTGTTGTTCATGATGAAACAAGTTAGATGCTGTACCAAAAACAAAGACTTCACGTGACACCTTTCCATTCAATTCACTCACTCGTGTCACACAGTGCATCACAACAATTTTTCTCACTTAAAAGGCCACAAAGACGCCTTCATGCCTGTGACACTTCTCACCCCAAAGCGTGTCCACGTCGAAAGTCGCACTTTTACCCACATCTAAACCTGACATCATTGAATAACATTTTTACCACAACAACGTCGAAAGACAACACTTACGAACACCGAGAAAACTACATCTTCAAATAGACCATAAAACTGCCAACAAGCTTTCACCACTCTCAAAGGGAGTTTAACCAGTTAAACAGTACACTAACGTACATGCAAGCCCTCAGAACTGTACTACGACAAGGATTTTCAAAATGTCTGTTGTCTGACAGAGCGCCCGCTTTTACCTCAGAAAAATTCAGTAAATTTCTAATAACACATGGTATTCAACCCCTGCTCACCACAAGCAATAACCCACAAGCAAACGGTTTAATAGAACGCTTAAATGCGACCATTACAGGCAAGCTCAGACTAGCTTACCTAGAAAATCCGAAAGCTTCCTGGACTCAACTAGTTAAACGCGTCACTCAGACATACAATAACACACCCCATTCTGTCACAAGTTTTCCACCTACCTACTTAATGTTCAATGTTATCCCCCCAGATCTAAGAACTCATCTTAACCCATACCCCGAAATAAATATAGCTCGAGAGATAGCAAGCTCTCGTACTCAAAATAAGCATAAAAGAGATAAAGAAACCTTTGATAAGCAGCACAGAACACCACATTTCGAAGTGAATGATCTTGTTTTGGTAAAAAATTACAGACATCCAGACACAGGTAAATTAGCACCATATTTTACTGGACCATACAAAATAATTGAAATAATTTCACCCAATGTCGTTCGAATAGATCACCCCAATCAACCTCTCAATAGAGACAGTGACACCATACATGTCAATAAATTAAAAAATTACACAGAGAATGTTCTGTACATTACACCTCCTCATACTCGATATGTTCAAAAACAACAGTGATTGTCTCAACATCTATATCTCAGTGAATTCAATCATTTGACTCCAGATATCTTCGAGACGCAACTATTCCGAATTATACCGTCTCAAACTTCCCAGCCATTCCTACATTTAAATCCAGATTTATTTAACATCGATCGTTTTAAAACAAACCTCAAGTAGCGACCAGAAAATTTCCCGTTAAATTCACAAACCTATTCTATCTACATACGCTACACCAACCCATTTGGATCTGTATTACCTACTTACTTACTCTCTTTCACACAATATAAAGATTTCTGTGAAACTACCAGACCTAGAACTAGAGGAGAAGGAACGTACGCTGTAGACAACCCCATATCTCCCCCTTCCAAAACATCGCACCCTGGTCGTAAAAATGGACGTAATCACCTCTCTCCCCGCTAACAAAGCTGTCAACTAAAAATCCGCTTTCGGAACGACCGCCATGTGTTTCCCATCAGCCATTTATATTTCCCCCAGAATTTCACAAATTCCCAGACAGAGTCATAAAAATACCGGATTGATAGACTAAACAACTCGAGACACCATGCCAAGTCACCTAAATCTATCGCCACTCTCCCCCTATCTCGTCCTCCAGTAAATGAGGGCTGAGTCCTACATTCCTTTTTTTTCCACACCTACATTAGCAGTCGATATCTTAACCTAACTTTTAAACATTTAGATATCTGAATTTGAACAAGACCTACCTTAAATTGAACATTTTGATATTTTAATCCTGTGTAAATCTCTAATTTTTTCTACATATCAAACATTTTACATGTTAAATTAAGGATAAAAAAAAAAACATGTTAAATTGAGATCACAATCTTTAATTCTGTTTTTTTGTATAAAATATTTTATTTTTTAATTTTTGCCTTTCAATTATATAATCACTAGTTTTTAATCCAACATTATATATATAAAAAAATCAATTTTATTTTTTCATAATATTATTTTAGTATTACAAAAGATTTATTTGTTGTCAAAAATCACTTTAATTCTTCATTATTATTACTTTTATATATTGATTGTTTGATTTTATCCACTTAAACTTTATTCAACCACAATGATATTGCTATATTTTTATTCATTTTATATTTGTTTTTATACCTTTATATAAAATGACTATGTTATCATTAACTTTCGGGCATACAACAATCTATTTCTCTAACCACTTCAGTGTACTTTATACTACTATCTTCTCAGTCATTGCTTCACATCAACGTAGAAAAACGATAGTACTGCTTGACAATTTTTTGATTTCGTAATTTCAACAAACGCCTTGAACAAAGTTCCCCAGATTTAAAAATCCCAACTTCTGGCCTGAACACGTTTCAAAAGTTTACTACGATCATCCCTAGAGCATAATCACCCACGCAAACACAAAGCGTCCACAACTCTCACAACTCAATTTTTTTAGCTCTAGCGGACCACAATCAACCTTTGATTTTAAGTCAAGTCAGATCACCTACTGTCGATACAACAATTCTACTTGTCGCATGGTTCTCCATTTCACCCCTTTCACAATCATATTAAGGAACAACTTGTTCTTCAACAACTTTTCAACGCAATAACCCTACAATTGTGACAAAGCACTGTAACCCTTATACAGGATCACAGGTGAAACATTGCCTCGGAAGACGCACAAGTCTATATCCTCGCTTGCATATTCTTTAACCACTAACCCTTTCCAACGCCCGCCAACAATCTCTTAGAACATCATCATTATTTTTTTTATCAAACAAAGGTTTTATCTTAATTTCTCTTTTATATGAATATCATAACTTTTAAATTAAACATAAGTTGTATTTTTTATAATTTGCAGATATATCCAAACAAAACATCTTGTTATAGCCCTTTTCAACCCTCACAGTTTAAATTAATTAATTTAAGTATTAATGTAACTATAGAATAGCAATGGCCTATGATTTAAAAATATATCAATATACACATACAAGAGAAAGACCGTATTCATGCACTTTCTTTGCTTTTAAAACATCTGCATACAAATTTAAAAATCACCAATAAACACCTTCAGTAGAAAAACCATATTATGCACTTTGTAACTATAAAACAACTGCTAAATCATAAAAGATGTATTATTTTCATATAAAGAAAGGTCACCTTATGTCACAGTTTATTGATTTGATCCATTACTTTATATTTCTGATATATAATCCATATTCTTCCTTGGCCACATAAAATGGAAATTAGAATTTATTACAACAATATTTGAGAAATAATCAATAACCAAAATCATTGACTTCACAACAGTGCTAAATATTCACAGCTTCACAGAATAATGATGATGTAAGAGACAAGATTTTTTTTGCATTCAAATATGTTCATACTCAAAATTATTCTGAAAAATTAATTCTGTTTTAGGTTTTTTGGAAAGTGAAATAGAATATTTTTACGCCATAAATATAATAATAATTGAAAACAATTTCTTCAACCTTGATAAAGCACAATTTGGATTATAGAAAATAAGACCAAATTCAAATAAATTAATAGTGTGTAACGTTTCGTTAACACCGTTGTTACCATAATCAGACAAAAAATAAATGAGAAAAAAAAAGTTCTTGAATATCTGCTATCTTACTTACACACTTGATAACACTACTTTTTAAGAACAGGCATGATATTTTTTCTCATTAATTATTTTGTCTGATGATGGTAACAACACTGTTCCCGAACTATCACACACTATTAATTTATTTGGATTTGGTCTCATTTTCTTGTAGCAATTTCTTTAATTAGCAAACCAATGCTTGTGAGTTCATTTAAAAGATGAGCTTGAAAACCTTGTTAAAAGGGCATAAATTAATTTAAAAAAAACATATATATCTCACTTCTGGCGAAAAAATATGTTTGTTCAAATTTTAAAAATATTTTGATGTATGTGTTTGTTAATTAAGAATACTATTTATCCAAACTGTCATAAAAAAATTTGTGGGCACTATTTTATCAACACAAAAAGGACTTCAAGAGATCCACTTTCAAAAGAAACCAATTTTGTTTTAGGAGTTTACTAAGTTTATTTGATTTTTCTTTCTCTGTTATTTATATCTCATATTTTTGTGTCAATGCCCAACTATTTTTTTTAATATATTCCATTTTATGAAACTAATTTACTTAATTAATTTTTCTTGTATATATTGTATAATAAACTGTATTATTATAATTGAATTTAAATAGCTTGTACTGTTCATTTTTTTTCCTTCTAAAGGCTTTTGTATGTTAATAAATAACAATTTTGAATGACACTTGTCAATATAATATTTTCATTGTCAGATTAATGTATATATATGAGAAAGAAATCTTTGATATTTCTTTAAAATAAATTTATGTTAGAACTAAATTAACTCAGAAGAATCTAAAATCTTTAACAATTATAAAATAATTGTGTGTGTATAAAGTTTGAAATTTTATGAGAAAAAAACTGGTTTTTACAAACCTTTTTTTACTATCTTTATTTCATAAATCCCTGTATATAAAAAAGACATTCATACAATGTAAAACCATATAAATGTACTCTGTTAATTTATAATTACAAAATTATTATTTTTTTCAAAATAAAACCTTACATATGCTTTGACGCTTGCTTACTAATCCTCACTATCAACGTCCTACCGGAAACTTCACACCTAGAGATGCCAAATTCAATTTACACACTTCTTTTAGAATAAAATACTACTATGTGAAAAAATAGTACAAATGTGATATTGTACTGGGATAAGGTGCATAAATTAAGAAAAAGGCATCTCCTTATTGTGCAACTGAAAGTTGCTGATGGCTTGCGCCATCTATCGGAATAAATATCAACTATTCTCGTTGATTTTTAATTAAAATTATTATTATATATAAATAGAAAATTATTAAAAATCAACGAGAATAGTTGATATTTATTCTGATAGATGGCGCAAGCCATCAGCAACTTTCAGTTGCACGATAAGGAGATGCCTTTTTCTTAAAATACTACTAGTTTCAAAAAACAAGTACATTCTTACAGTAGATAAATCATATTGTACTTCTAAATGTGAATCTAGAAACAGAGATCAGCCATCATGATCTTATTAATACGCTAAAAAGTATAGAATATATACAACGTGTGGTTAAAATCATAAATATAAAACTTGGTCCATCAATTTAAACACAGGATTCAAATATTAGTCCTTGAAGATATAAAATTAAATAAAACATCAAAGTAGCAATACACAAGAAAATCCCATTAAATTACATCCCTGTTTTAAATAAATGCCCAAACTAAAAGCTTCTAAGTATATCAAAATTTTAAAATATAAAACCCTATTTAAAAAATTGATATTAAAATGTCCTAAATTTGTTTATATCACAACTGGCAAATATGTTTAATATGATGAATTTTCAATATTAAAACAATTGTTTTAAAAATTGTAAAAATCCAGTATGTTTTATATAATTCCTTGTCATTAATTTGATATCCTTATTTTCAAATAAAAATTTTACAAGAGTACAGACCATCTTAAACTACTAAGGAACCTTGTATTGGACACAGAAATTTTGCAATCAAATTTACCTGCATTAATATTCTGCCATTTATGCAATTATAGTTTCTATAATATAGGAAACAGGTCTATTACTATAATAGAAAGAAATATACAAACTGGAAGGTTGTGGGTAAGAAAGGAGAGAGATTTAGAGTTTGCACAATATTTATAAATGAACATGTGAAATCTATAATAGAGATTAAATTAGAAAGAGGTGAGAAGAGAAAGGAGATTCTGAGAATCAGAGTGAAGAACTTTTAGAAAAGAAGAACCAGTTGTCCTTGGGATCATGCCATACAGAGGAGTAACGGAGTCAGTGTGACCAGCAGCAAGACCTAGAACCGAAGGTCCAGAGTGCTGTAAATGATAGCAGTCCTTTGGAGTTTTCTCATTCCCTAGACTCCCGAGGCCAAGATTGAGGAAAGCCCTCCTCAAAAAAGTAAACCCTCTCGGATCAGAAGACCTTTGAAATTTTATTATTGAAGAGAGAGAAGGCCTTCTTTTTTTCTTATATCCACTCAATCATATTAGGGTGTCAATCTTGTAAAGCTTGAGACCCTTGATAGTGTCTGCTGGGGACGAGCAGAGCTCATCAATGGATGAGCCAATACAGTTGACAACCATCATGATTTGGTGAAGTAGAATGCATCTGCCTTTGTCATTAAGACTGGGAGCACTACTCAGTGGCAGGCCGACTTCGCTCCAAAAGAAATGTCTGCCTCTGACATGAGGAACAGACGCCATGTGCAGCTGCTCCTAACATGGAGTACAAACGCTGCTCATCCTGTATCCCTGGATTAGGAGCCCTTACAGGGTACTATCAGCTGGGCCAGCTGAGCCCAGGTTTTTTAGTGAGCTTGTTACTGCTCCCCCTCCTCCTTTTTCATCCGGGCTTGGGACCGGCAAAGGCGGAGTTGAGAGAGATGATGTAATATAGTAGGATGTTTGTATTTAATTTTATTTGAATCTGTAATTCTCAGAATATGCTATCATCATACAGTAAAACCCCTCTATAGTGAACCGCAATGGGACAGAAATTTTAGTTCATTATAGGCACGATTTGTCTTTTTACTTTTCAAAATTTTTAGACCATATAATTAAAGGTAGCCACTTAATAATGGTCACTTTATTTTAATTCCCTAAATTGACATAATTCCTTACATTAATGCTGAATATCAAAAGAAGTCATTTGATAATATGTTCTTCTTATCATTAGTATACATGTGCCACTATGTATAATTTAAAAATAAGAAAAATCCTAGGCAAAGCTTTATTAATCATATGCTAAAAGATTTAGGAAGTTTTAGAACATATTTATCCTATTGTTGCGTGTAAGGCCTCCAATAGATGGCGCTTTCGCCTGTTTCCCTTCTCTAGCTGATGTGGGAGTCGTCGACTGCTGTGGTCCCGTTTCCTGGGGAGGTTAACTATAAATACACTTTTATGTTGGCCCCAGGATGTAATATAATGTAAATACCCATTGTTATTTATCTAATTTAAGTGTAATGTTAGTAGTGGATGACAATAAGGTCAGTGCTTAAAGTCTCCGTGCCGCCTTCTGTCGTTACTCTCGCCATTGCCATCATCGCCAGGCTGCTGCTGCTGCTACTCTTCTGGTAAGTCTCTCGTGTCCCCCCACCAGTGGTAGGGCCGAGAGATACTGCCAGAGGAAGGGAGTTCCACTGGAGAGGTGGATCTCGGGACGTCTTTGGGTGGCCTGCAGGGAAGAACAACGGGAGCCTGAGTAGGTGATCTACGAAGGAGGAAGCGGCGTTGTCGCAAAGAACCGGTAGGGTCAAGCCGTGACAATATACAGTAGAACCTCCCTTTAAAGGACACCTATTTGCAGAGCCAAAGTGTCCTTTAGGGAGAGGTGTCCTCTTACCAGAGAGTTGCTAAATTGTAAAAATGGTAATTTTGCAAATGAAAACTGACTTTTGTGGAGAGGTGTCCACTAGCAGGGTGTTTGCTAAAGGGAGGGTTATATTGTAATACTAAATTTACTTTTTAAAATGTCTCTAATACCTTGTTGTCTGTAAGCACTCTTCAGGCATTTCCTTTTTCAAATAAAGTTAACCCTTTGAAAACCAGGCGTATTAGTCATAAAATGTGTAAATAGCGATTACAGTTTCTTGTTAAATTGACAGTTTACACTGGTATCATGAGGATTATTCCACCATACAAATCTCTGATAAGTTGTCTATAAATCTTGGCATTATCACCCATTATATATAAACAACAGGAATAATTCTAAACACAAGGTAATAAGACCAAATCCAAATAAATAAATAGTGTGTGACGTTTCGGTAACAACGCTGTTACCAAAATGTCACACACTATTTATTTATTTGGATTTGGTCTTATTACCTTGTGTTTATAATCTATAATCCAAATTGTGCCTTATCAAGATGAATTCTGAATCCCAGAATGATTTAAAATAAATCCTGCTGGATTTTAGTCTAGTTATTAATGTGTCATTCAAGGAAACAATTGAATGAGTCTTTGCTTCGGCAAATAAATATTACTCGAAATTTAGTGGTGCAACTTCTTTCCTTTATTATGGAATGTTGATTGCTCCCTTTGGTACTCATATTCCCCAATTCAAGATAATTCTTAATCAAACACATATTTTGATCATATATAGTTGTGGAATCAATGATCTTTTCAAAGAATGAAGTCCTTTGGCCACATTGGATCTTCTTCTTTCTTATCTCCACTCAATCACACTAAGGTATCAAGCTTGTAAAGCTTGAGACTTTTGATGGTGTCTGCCGGGGAAGAGTAGAGCTCATCAATGGATGAGTAAATACAGTCAATAATATGTCTTGGGGTTGCAGGCTGAGAATTGCGCTTAGTACATAGTGGGAAGACCCTGCAACCATTCTGGAAAGTCATTGTCCGTAGATGACCAGACTTAAGTCTGGAAATCAAAGACTGTTGTTCTCTTGGGAGGACAGAACCGGTGCTTGTCCCTCCTGCTCTCTACTAGTCATGTGCAGCATCAGATTTCCATTCCTGCAGGGCATTGGGTTTTGACATTGGATTTCACTTTCATTCTCATCCTTAGAAATTTTACCTCTACTTGTCAATAGGAGTGACTTATTAAGTGACATTGAATCTTGAATCCCTTAAATGTCAATGATGCCAAAATGGTAGTTGTACAACATATCTTCCTGTGGAATCTCTCCTATATGTCTGTATAAATTGGATTTCACTTTCATTATCATTCTTAGAAATTTTACCACTACTTGTCAGTAGGAGTGACTTATCAAGTGACCTACAAATCCTGATATATGTGACTGCGAAGTCATAAATTTAAGACCTAATCTTTCACTACAAGGTTCGGAAATGAAATGAGATTTGAGTCCCTGTGCCTATTAAAGCCCAACATAGTTGTAGTACACCCTTATTTTAATCATGGACGTCAAAAGTAAGACATTTGAAAAAAGTTTTTTTTTCATTATTTAAAGGGCATGTGGCATTTATAATGTTTTCACCACTATTATCCTTTATCAATCTCTAGAGGTATATATCATTTTAGCCTTCCTGTTCTTGATGCATTAAGGTGTGGTACCCTTTCTTGCAAATCTGACAAACATTCCTAAAATAACATGATTTCAACTTATGATTTGGTTTCAAACACTTAAAGGATAATCATGCTGAATTGACAAATTTCATTTTTCCTGATAAAGTCAGCCTTAAAAATGAACTACAATTTGAAAAATATTATGTGTTATCACACAATTATAAATAAATAAAGACTACATACACAATAAATTTGAATATCCATACATACAAAGAAAGAGTATTATATAACAAAAATAGCAGATACATATCCCAGCCTAAATAAGGAGATTGGGTTATTTAGGATTCCCGATTGTAATAATGCAGGTACCAATTTTGAGAAGTTTATTTATGTTGAATACCTGTTTAATTATATCTGTGTAATATGGTGAATGTGAATGAAGGACAACAATAAGAGCTATATGAAATAAAAGTGATTTTATAATGGGTTGATAAGGTTAACTAGAATAAGGCACTCCACCTTTGCCAGTCCCAAGCCCGGATGAAAAAGGAGGAGGGGGAGCAGTAACAAGCTCGCTAAAAACCTGGGTTCAGCTGGGCCGGCTGATGGTACCCTGTAAGGGCTCCTAATCCAGGGATACAGGATGAGCAGCGTTTGTACTCCATGTTAGGAGTAGCTGCACATGGCATCTGTTCCTCATGTCAGAGGTGGCCATTTCTTTCGGAGCTAAGTCGGTCTGCCACTGAGTAGTTGTCCCAGTCTTAATGACAAAGGCAGACGCATTCTACTTCACTCAGTCATGATGGTTGTCAAACAGATACCATTAACCCTTAACTGGACGGGTTGGGTAGATTCTGCCCATGCATAAACTTAATATAGGAAAAAATTATATTTTTCGTTTACCTAGAGCTACCAGCTTTCGCGTATTCTAATTTTACAGTGATACAAACATTGTCCATCCATCGTTTATAAACTTCAGTTTTGGGAGGAGGGTTAAATTTACAGGTAGGGGCGGATTCCGCCCAGCCCGTCCAGAAGCGTGAGAATTTTTCGTGTCAGTGTTAGCTCGTTGCTCGTACTTGAGTCTCTATTTTCCGCTATTTTTAGCTTCCTTTTATAAAATAACAATTCTTTCTTTGAATAAGTAGAATTTTCAATCAAGTCAACAGAGAGAACTATCCCTGCCAGTCCAAAACATATATGTTTTTAGAGATTAATCGACTACACTTTGGAAGAAATATTCCAGCAGACAATTGATTCACTTCAGTAGAATTAGTTGATAAGTTGAAAGAACATGATGGCCTTACATATTTAGAAAAGATTAGAAAGAACAAATCTTAGATTCACCACAATTTCAACTGCACCCTAATAGAGAATCAGGAACATCTATTTTTGGTTTCTCTTGAACAACCACTTTAATCTCCTAAGTTCCCAAAATAAAAAATAAAAAAATAAAATCGGTTATCAGATTGATAAAAAGGGTAAAAAAGAAAGGAGTCATTTCATTGTTGATCTTGGGAGAGCATTGACTAATGAACACTTGGCCACACGTAATCTCAATTCTCTCCCACTGGAATTACAGACGACAATTCAAGAAGAATGATGGTTCAAGTAAACCAAATTGAAACTACGATGCCACAACAATCTGATACTCTAAAAAAGTGCTACAAATGTCCATCAAAATATAAATTTGTGAAAACTGTAAATAGGTTTTATTCAGAATTTTTAAAAGTCAAAATCTGTATATTAACTATATATTAATTAAATATTTTTTTAAATATTGAATTCAATCATTATTTAGCGCTTATTTCATAAAGTAACATAAGTGGGTTGAATCTACACAACCCGTCCAGTTACGTAAGAAAAATTCACCTGTCCAGTTAAGGGTTAAGGGTCACAACTTGATACCCTAATATGATTGAGTGAAGATAAGAAAGAAGACTAGAATAAGGTTGACTAGGTTGATAAGAAAGAAATGTATATTTTATCAACAAATTGATGTTATATAAGATTATAAACACAAGGTAATAAGACCAAATAAATAACACTATTTATTTATTTGGATTTAATCTTATTACCTTGTGTTGATGCTATTTAGTTTAAAAAGAGAATTGTTTTCTAGCACTCTCTGCTGATTGATTTTAGCTTCCAACTGCTCAGTAGCCACTCTTCTGGTAAGTCCTGATCGCACTAGAGGAAGGGCTGAAAGAAACTGCCAGAGGGAAAGAGATCCACAATGTTTGCAGTTATCAAGGTAACTGAGGTGATCTGCAAAGTGGAGCTGCAGTTGTGAAGGAACTGCACCTGTGTTGGTGACTCACATTTAAGATGCAAATTACCAGGGGACAATTTGACACAATATGTTGAAAAAATATATATTTAATATTTTATTTAAGGTTTGGAAATATCTAAATTAATTTCTATTTGAAATTCATTTTTTAATAAATTTATATTTATAGATCTCTGTTGAAATTGGTTTAAGGTTGAAAATAAAGGAATACAACAAAGGCTGAACAAACATTTTATTTTACAAGTGAGGACAAAAAATGATACAAATTTGAGAGTGAAGATATAATGCAATGGAATTTTATATATATTATGCAAAATTTGCCTTAAATACCCTTTTCTAGAATTTTCAGAAAGCCTCTTGGACCAAAGGACCGAAAATCATTATGTCAGTGAATAAAAATGGATTTTTCTCAGGCATGTGTATTTTGATGTTTTTTTAGTGCTTGGGTAGTCGTAGATCTATAGTCACAATGAGAGCATGAGTAAGGTTTTTCTCCTGTATGTGTATATTGATGGCTCTTTAGTGCTTGTGCAGTAGTGGTTCTATAGTCACAATGAGAGCATGAGTAAGGTTTTTCTCCTGTATGTGTGTATTGATGGCTATTTAGTGCTTGTGCAGTAGTGGTTCTATAGTCACAATGAGGGCATGAGTAAGGTTTTTCCCCTGTATGTGTATATTGATGGCTCTTTAGTGCTTGTGCAGTAGTGGTTCTATAGTCACAATGATGGCATGAGTAAGGTTTTTCTCCTGTATGTGTATATTGATGGCTATTTAGTGCTTGTGCAGTAGTGGTTCTATAGTCACAATGAGGGCATGAGTAAGGTTTTTCCCCTGTATGTTTATATTGATGGCTATTTAGTGCTTGTGCAGTAGTGGTTCTATAGTCACAATGAGGGCATGAGTAAGGTTTTTCTCCTGTATGTGTATATTGATGGCTCTTTAGTGCTTGTGCAGTAGTGGTTCTATAGTCACAATGAGAGCATGAGTAAGGTTTTTCTCCTGTATGTGTATATTGATGGATATTTAGTGCTTGTGCAGTAGTGGTTCTATAGTCACAATGAGGGCATGAGTAAGGTTTTTCCCCTGTATGTTTATATTGATGGCTATTTAGTGCTTGTGCAGTAGTGGTTCTATAGTCACAATGAGGGCATGAGTAAGGTTTTCCCCCTGTATGTGTATATTGATGGCTATTTAGTGCTTGTGCAGTAGTGGTTCTATAGTCACAAAGAGGGCATGAGTAAGGTTTTTCCCCTGTATGTTTATATTGATGGCTATTTAGTGCATTTGCAGTAGTGGTTCTATAGTCACAATGAGGGCATGAGTAAGGTTTTTCTCCTGTATGTGTATATTGATGGCTATTTAGTGCTTGTGCAGTAGTGGCTCTATAGTCACAATGAGGGCATGAGTAAGGTTTTTCTCCTGTATGTGTATATTGATGGCTATTTAGTGCTTGTGCAGTAGTGGTTCTATAGTCACAATGAGGGCATGAGTAAGGTTTTTCCCTGTATGTTTATATTGATGTCTATTTAGTGCTTGTACAGTAGTGGTTCTATAGTCACAATGAGGGCACGAGTAAGGTTTTTCCCCTGTATGTTTATATTGGTGGTTATTTAGTGCTTGTGCAGTAGTGGTTTTATAGTCACAATGAGGGCATGAGTAAGGTTTTTCTCCTGTATGTGTATATTGATGGCTATTTAGTGCTTGTACAGTAGTGGTTCTATAGTCACAATGAGGGCATGAGTAAGGTTTTCCCCCTGTATGTGTATATTGATGGCTATTTAGTGCTTGTGCAGTAGTGGTTCTATAGTCACAATGAGGGCATGAGTAAGGTTTTTCTCCTGTATGTGTATATTGATGGCTATTTAGTGCTTGTGCAGTAGTGGTTCTATAGTCACAATGAGGGCATGAGTAAGGTTTTTCTCCTGTATGTTTATATTGATGTCTTTTTAGTGCTTGTGCAGTAGTGGTTCTATAGTCACAATGAGGGCATGAGTAAGGTTTTTCCCCTGTATGTTTATATTGATGGCTATTTAGTGCTTGTGCAGTAGTGGTTCTATAGTCACAATGAGGGCATGAGTAAGGTTTTTCTCCTGTATGTGTATATTGATGGCTATTTAGTGCTTGTGCAGTAGTGGTTCTATAGTCACAATGAGGGCATGAGTAAGGTTTTCCCCCTGTATGTGTATATTGATGGCTATTAAGTGCTTGTGCAGTAGTGGTTCTATAGTCACAATGAGGGCATGAGTAAGGTTTTTCCCCTGTATGTTTATATTGATGGCTATTTAGTGCTTGTGCAGTAGTGGTTCTATAGTCACAATGAGGGCATGAGTAAGGTTTTTCTCCTGTATGTTTATATTGATGGCTATTTAGTGCTTGTGCAGTAGTGGTTCTATAGTCACAATGAGAGCATGAGTAAGGTTTTTCTCCTGTATGTTTATATTGATGGCTATTTAGTGCTTGTGCAGTAGTGGTTCTATAGTCACAATGAGGGCATGAGTAAGGTTTTTCTCCTGTATGTGTATATTGATGGCTATTTAGTGCTTGTGCAGTAGTGGTTCTATAGTCACAATGAGGGCATGAGTAAGGTTTTCCCCCTGTATGTGTATATTGATGGCTATTTAGTGCTTGTGCAGTAGTGGTCCTATAGTCACAATGAGGGCATGAGTAAGGTTTTTCCCCTGTATGTTTATATTGATGTATTTTCAAACTGCTCATAAATGCTGTTCTAAAGTTACAATGTGGGCATGTGTAGGGTTTTTCTCCAGTATGTTTATATTGATGTTCTTTTAAAACTCTATTTTCTGCCTTATAGTCACATTGATGGCATGAGTAAAGTATTTTTTCTTTATGGGTACGTTGATGAATTTGTATTGCCTGTGCAGTATTTGACCTATAGTCACATTTAGAACATGAAAAGGGTTTTTCTCCTGCATGTTTATATTGATGTATTTTTATTCCAGTGCTAGTTTTTGTTCTATAGTCACAGTATGGGCATGAGTATAGTTCATCTCTTTTATGAATATATTGATGCCTTTTTAAGTGAGATGAAGTAGTGGTTCTATATTCGCAATGATAGCATGAAAATGGTTTCTCTCCTGTATGTTTATATTGATGTCTTTTTAAATTTTGTGCAAATGTTGATCTATAGTTACAGTGAGGACAAGCGTAAGGTTTGGTTCCTGTATGTGTATTTTGATGTGTTTTCAAATTAGCTTCAAGAGTTGTTTTATAATCACAGTGAGGGCATGAGAAGGGTTCATTCGGATTTTTATTTTGATTCTCTGAATGTTTTTCATGAGATTTTTTACTATGGGTATATTTATGGTATACGTTAGTTTTGTTTAATCTTTTTACAAAACAAGATGGCCGGTTTTTAACACGATGACAAGTTGCTTTTCTACAGTTAGAAGTAGAATATATGTTGAAATGTTTTCTCTTTTGATCATGATGAAATATTTCACCTGTTTCAGAAGAGTGCAATTTGTGCAAAACTGAATCTTGGGTTGAGGTAGGTAATGTCTGGAGGGACGTTACATCTTTATCTATATGACACACACCACAAATATTTTAAAAAGAAAACTATCAAAATTTCAAGAGATATTTTAAAAAGTTGAATAAACCTATCACAATACTTGTTGAATAAAATAGTTTTGAAATAAGTATAAAATAAACCAGATTTCAACCAGGAATATAATAAACAATCAAGAGAATATAGTAATGAAACAATCACATAAATAAACACAAGGTAATAAGACCAAATCCAAATAAATAAATAGTGTGTGATGTTTCGGTAACAGTTATTTGATTTGGTCTTATTACCATGTGTTTATTATCTATAATCCAAATTGTGCCTTATCAATCATATAAATAGTATATAGAATAGGATATAGTAAAATACTTGATCTTTCAGATTCACTGATGGTGTTGGAAATGCATCATCTGTTGAACAAATTCAGGGGTAGACATCATTATGCAATGGAAGCATTATATGTCATTTATGAACCATCATGCTATTTATTCACACACAATAACTTTCTGATATTTAAATTATCTCTTTGAGGGTGTAGACTATTAATTAAAATATTCTTTATATATATACACCAATACCCCGCTTTGCGTCATTTTGTTTTGCATTTTTTTCGAAGTTGCGTTGCTGCTTAATTTTCACTGTGCGTCGTTAGATTTTCGAAGTTGCATTGTTTTGGATTGAGTCTTTAAATTTTTTTCAATTTTTTTCCTTAAATATGGCCACACCTTTGTTTTTGATTGCGCCTTCACATATTTTCACTTTGCGTCGTGGTTCGTTTTTTGGAACGTAACCCCGACGCAAAACGAGGTATGGGTGTATATGTAAAAACAATAGAAAAATAAGTGGGTCAGGTGTTGATTAAAAATAAAGAAAGCATTTCCTGACCAGGAGCACATTTGCTTTTTAGATGACAGAGCGTCATTGAATAATCCTCATTATTGATGTGAAAATGCAAAAATTCAGATGAAAATGGTCAGAATCATAAATAATAATTATTAGAGCTCAAAATTGGTTTAAATATCAATTTTCCTTTAAAATATGAAAAATAGTGGATGGTTTTCTTGATTTATCATGTTTTTATAGATATATATTTTTTACATTTATCTCTTTATGAATTATTTTTATGCACTTATTACAAATTTTTTAAAATATAAGATAGAAATCATTTTTTCCTTTAATTTTTAAAGATATTTTACATATTTGATTGCGATTTTTATAATAATTTTTTCATGCAAATATTTCTCCCACCTACTCTGCATTTTAATTGATTTCAACTGTGATATTATAAAACTATGCGGCGCTGAGTTTGTGCATACAAAAATGTAATGCCTCGATAAAGGTTGGCGTTCAGCCAGCCGAAATATTGGCAAAATAAATCTTTTATTAAATCCAATATATGCCTTTTATTAGCTAATGAATTAAGTATGGATTGCTCTATTTTCAAAACAATATATAAATGTGAAAATAATTTTTTTTTGTATGCTGATAATTTATGATTTACTTTGCAATTAGGGTAAATTTTCATTATAACATAGCATATCTTTCTGAGGATGTTTATGAAAATTGCTCTTATGCACCAATAAAGATACTCGTCTTCCTTCGCCTTGTTATTATCGTATAGTGAAACACACTGAATATTTAAAATATTTTTAAAACAATATTTTTAAAACATTGATACCATTTCCAAACAATTAGAATTTTGAAGGGGGTCAGTGGAAGGATGGTCAAAACATTGGTGTTCG
Organism: Cordylochernes scorpioides; assembly: GCA_030710605.1. Lineage (NCBI taxonomy): Eukaryota > Metazoa > Arthropoda > Arachnida > Pseudoscorpiones > Chernetidae > Cordylochernes > Cordylochernes scorpioides. Next base: position 92,450,020 of record CP092873.1, on the reverse strand, counting down.
ACTGAAACGACCAGGGTTCGAATCCCGCATTGGGCACTTTTTTTTTATTAAAAAAAAAATGCTCCAATGGCCCCCAATTCTTGCAAAAGTCCAACCCTACTAGCGAGTGCAAGTAACCAAACGAGGCTCTGGCCCATTTGTAAGTGCCAAGTCGAACTGCTTTTCACATTGTAATATGTGGTGCACTTACAGTAAAAGCAGTCGCCTACTTCTATCCACCATGATTATCATGGCCTGTACCACGTGTACTAGGGATAAGGAAAAAAAAAAAGAAAAGAATTTTGATTCACTTATAGCCACTAATTATAATTTTAACCATGTAATAAATAATGTCTTTAAAAGCAGTATATGCATACTAATATTGCTCATCCCTATTATTCATATTTTGAAGGAAAATTGATATTTAAACCAATTTTGAGCCCTACTAATTAATATTTATGATTCTGACCATTTTCAACTGGATTTTTGCATTTTTACATCAATAGTTTATCAGATGAGGATTATCAAATTATTTTTATGTTGATGAGACTATATAAAAATTCTAAACATTTTAAAATAAAGTTAACAAAATAAAAAAAAACATCATAAAAAATGTCGCAATAGGAAAGAAATATAATTTGGCAAAACTATAAATTATACCATAAGAAAATATGAAGGCTGCAAAATTAATCTGTATCAATATATTTTACTTTATATAAATTACCTTTTTCTTGAACGCAAGAAGTATACTAAAAAAGGAAAAAGAAAAACAAAATAAATGGAAAATTGATTATATAATCATATTGTAAAAATGAGGAAAAAGAAATCATGTTAATTTTAAATAGCCTAAAATAAAAGAAAATAAGACTAATACACTAATAAATTATTTGGATTAGGTCTTATTTTCTTTTATTATAATCTATAATCCAAATTGTGCTTTATCAAATAGCCTAAAAGAAATTTATCATGACCGAGAAACTGGAGATATCGAAGAAAAAATTATCTCAGCAGAAAAAAATTCTATTCACAAAAAAAAAAAAAATCTTTTTGAGCTATTTTCTACATAAACAAGATGTATACACTCTATACACAAACCAATTAAAAAGAAATTTAAACCTAGAAGCTAATTATTCCTACAAAGTGGCAAGTTATTTTTAGCCGATATGTAAAATTTATAGGATTTAAGTGTATTGCTATTGATGTATTGGACCATTCTAATATGAAACAAAACAGGAAACGAGATTGCAATTAGTTTCTTGGTTATCTTCAAAGAGAGGAAACTGGAAAGGAAGCAGAATGATATAGGGACAGAATTTATCAGCAGTGATGCTAAACCTTTTATAAACATAGAATGGTCTGCAAAAAAAAATTACAAAAGCTAGTGTTATTGAGCATTTGAATAGGACAATAGAAGAGAGAGAATGAATATTTTATGCATAATAGTGCTAGAAATTAGTCAAAAAATTTTTAGATTCGATTGTAAAAAATTATAATAAATTATATTTCATACTTCCAGAGAAATGACACTTTTTGAAGCAAATAAATATGAAAATATAAAAAGAGCCTATTTAAATATTTATAATGAAAAATGAAAAGTTCTAATAAAAATATAATATAGGAGATAGTCAGAATATTAAAATATAGTGGTCATTTTGATTGAGTTTGTTTTCTTGATTTTACTAATGAAGCGTTAAAAAGTAGTTTTGTATACTAAAAACCTGCCACCTTTAAACTATTTATTGATAAGGCACAATTTGGATTATAGATTATAAACATAAGGTAATAAGACCAAATCCAAATAAAAAGTGTGTGACATTTCGGTAACACCGGTAACAGTCATTCAGTACTTTTGTCTGAAGATGGTAACAACGCTGTTACCGAAGCGTCGCACACTATTTATTTATTTGTATTTGGTCTTATTACCTTGTGTTTACATATTGTGAATGTTAGCTGATATTTTTTACATAAAAGAAGTGGTTAAGAATTTCTATTAGCATCTTTGATTGTGTAAAATACAATTCTCCAGTCAGTGATCATTTCTCTAGGCTCTGCATTTTTAAAGGAAAAAAAAAACATTTTCAAAGAATTTGATTACTGTATTATATCCCCGGTGGATTAAGGTGTTAATAATTGAGAATCTGGTGTAGTAGTCATACATACTATAATCCCTTTCCCACCACAATAGATTTAGGAAAATCCTAAATGGGAAATTTTCATAAAAGAAATTAGAGAAATATTGTGTTTAACTAATTTCATCAACTTTTTTATCTATGTTTTTTATTTGGCATTTTTGCAGCACATATACAGTAAAACCCCTCTATAGTGAACCCCAATGGGACGGAGCTTTTGGTTCACTATAGCCACGGTTTGGCCATTTTTTAAAGCTTTTCTAAATTTTTAGACCGTATAATTAAAGGACAGCCATACACACAAGAAGAGGCTTCCTCTTAATAGTGGTCACTTTGTTTTAATTCCCTTAATTGACCAATTTCCTTACATTAATACTGAATAATAATAGAAATCATTAGATGATAGGTTCTTCTTATCATTAACATACATGTGCCTCTATGTCTAATTTAAAAATCAAGACAAAGTTTTATTAAATATATATTCCAAGATATAAAATGATTTTAAAACATCATTATCACATTATAGAATACATTGTTTACGTGGAAAAATGGCTCTAACACCTTGTTGCTTCAGAGCATTCTTCAAGAATTGCACCATTCAAATAAAGTTAGTGTTTTTCTTCCATTTCATTTTCCCACATATTCTTCTAGGTCTAGATTTCGTTTTTTTTTTAACCTGTCATGCAAAACATTGCTGACTTTAAAATCACCATAGTTAATGGCATAAAAATAGTTTTTGTTTCATCACGGGTCCATTTATTTGAATTTTTTTTTTTTAAGCCCTAAAACGTACGATCGCGATGGCGGCAAAAGTTGAGGTTGATTCCTCTGTGTAACAATTTTTAATAGCTTTATATTTCATCTTTTATAATAGAAAAGTTATATTCTCTTATTTTAATAATAAAGAAGGCATCTCCTGACCACAAGCACATGTGCTTTTTAGATGGCAGAGCGCCATCTAGTGGAGTAAAAATAAACTAAACGTTTATTTAGCTTACTCTGAGATATTTGGCCAACCCAATTTCTTGATAAATCAAGAAAAGCCATCCAGTTATTTTAATATGTTCTTAACATTTTGCCTGTGTTGTTTCACTTTGAAAAGTTCTGAAAATGGCCTTTTTTTTTTGTTAAAGAAATAACGCTTTTGTTTTTAAAATGCCTTTGTTTTCTTCATTTTGGAAGCTATTTGTATTTTTATATTTCAATTTTAATGGATGCAAATATATTCTATTTAATAAAAAGTATAATGTGTTAAAATTTATACAACATACAGCAAAAATAAAGGGCAAAATTCAAAACAAACAATGCCGCTAAATTTATTGTTTTGAAATCGCGATCCGCTAGCTGAAACATGCTCAAAATTTGGTTGTTTTAATTTTTTTTTAAATTACAATTCTAAGTTCGTCATAAGCATAGTATTTTAAATGGATTTTATTATTTTGGGACCGAAAATAGGTTCGTTATAGGGGTAGTTCGTTATTCTAAAAATTGCAAAGTTTGTTATAACGATCGTATTTTCAATGGAATGGAATTGGGAATCGGCGTGGGTTCGTTATAAGGGAAGGTTCGTTATATCCAGGGTTCGTATTAGCAGAGGGTTTTACTGTAGTTTCATTATAGGCCTTCAAAATTCAAGAAGGTCTGCTGTGAGTAATTTAGATTTCTTAGTACAGTCAAACTTCTTTGTTTATATACCCAAAATGAACAAATAAATTATAGTCATTCAGATGATAAAAGAGTATCACTATTATATTATCGTCTTACTCTTTATTTAATTCTGTCTTTTTCTTAAAATATCTTTATTTTTATTACACTCGTCCAGAAGTCCAAATCCTCCTCTACATGGCAGTCGGGAGAAGCAGCAAAAGTAAGAGACTGTCCTGTAGGGCAAAGTACAGTGGGAACTTCATGAGCCCCGAGCCGCTATGGTAACCGTGAAGGTCTACAGGGTACTCTGAAATGTGGCTGACTAATGGGGCAATGGACAAGACACTACCATTTTTAGTACAAGGTAATAAGACCAAATCCAAATAAATTAATAGTGCGACACCGTATCTTTATTGTTATTGAAATTGTATTATTTTTTTAAAAGGGTAGAATTATTGATAAAGCATAATTTGGATTATAGATGATAGCTACAAGAAAATAAGACCTATTCCAAATAAATTAATAGTGTATAACATTTTGGTAACAGCATTGTTTCCATCATCAGAGAAAAGAATAAAATTGTCCTAATCCAAATAAATTAATAGTGTGTGACGTTTCAGTAACAGCATTGTTACCATCATCAGACAAAAGAATAAAATCTCATTGACTCCACAGCATGCAAGTGAAAGACTGGATGAGAGATTTATTCTTTTGTCTGATGATGGTAACAACGCTTTTACTAAAACGTAAAACACTATTAATTTATTTGGATTAGGTCTTATTTTATTTAAGGGTAGAATTATTGTTAGTTGAATTGAGATTAGTTATTTGCTAGGCTGCATGAAAACTCATCAAAATTTAATCAGATGCACAGCATTTGATAACAGGTTCAAGAGGTTGACCTTAGCTCAATCACTGCTTTAGGGTGTAATTATCACAACAGGAGAACAACTTCTAATAGCAAGCTAAAGTTATTTTTATGAAATGTACATTGTGTTAGTGACTTCTTACATACTTCCCATTTTCAAGACAAATTGAAGAATTTAGACTATTTTTCTTTGTAGTAAAGTATAGGAAATTTTTAAAAAGATTTACTTACCAAGGATTGTATTATTTTCAAAATTCTCCAAAATAGCGATGGATTCCTTGTGAGTCATTAAATATTGGGAGGTGAAGACAGACTCCTGAATAATTGTATTAAGTTAATACAATATTCAGTTTTATTTGTAAACAAAAGCACATATCAAAGTTATGTTCTTTTAGGTATGATTAAATAAAGACACAAGTTCTAATTTCTGTTGGATTTTGTTATATTTTAAATTTTTTAATACATTGTTTTTTTATTCGAAAAATTCTAAAATCATTATACAAATTTCTAATTTTCACAATTCAATTTATATAGGAACATTTTTCTAAATACATTTAAAAATAATTTTGTTTTAATGTTATCAAGATATCTGAAATCCATCTCTTACCTTCATATTAAAGTTTCCAAGATTTGATTCGGGAGGTTATAAGATTCAATTACGAGATTACCAGCCTCAATCTAAAAGCTGGCGTCTTGTAGGGGCGGCTGCAGGCGTGTTACAAAATATTTATAATTTGAGAATTAATTACTAAAAATCACATTAAATTTAGCTAGTGTAATTTTATTATCGTTTTTATACGGAAACAATAACTTGGGAATCGATGATGATAATATATTTACAATTAAGCTGTTGTTTTTTATATTGGTTATTGCAATTATTGATTTAAAATAATAAGAAATAAAATTATATGAAATAAAATAATAGGAAATAAAATTATATAAAATAAAATAATATGATTTAAAATTATAAGAAATAAAATGATATGATTCCCTACATCATTCCCTTGCCAGTAACAGAGTTACGTCTGATAGTCCTGGAATCTGACAGGGGGTTTTATAGTCCGTCCAGTTCGTGTTGAAGTCCTCCTGATGTCTACTGGTGGCTCCATGGGTTGTCCGATTGGAGTGTTGTCTTTAGCAGATTCCTCAGGTTGAGAGGTGTTTAATAAATATGCTGGTTTTAATCGGTCTATTGAAACTGACACTTCTTTGTTCTTGATTTTAATGATAAAATATTTTCCCTCTCTCCTTAGCACTTGGAAAGGACCTTCGTATGGTGGCTCTAAAGCCTTTTTTACTCTGTCCGTTCTTAAAAATACATGGGAGCATGATCTTAAATCTTTGTGGACGAATATATTTTTGTTAGTTTTTAAGTTCTTTGGTCTGGGTCCAAAGTTTTCCATCTGTTTCTGTAATTTATAAACATACTCTTCTTGTGTCAAATATGAATCTGGTTCGACAAAAAATTCACCAGGTAATTTTATATTATTACCATATACTACTTGCGCTATAGAATGATTAGAGTCATTCGGTATAGCTGTACGCAAACCCAAAAGTATCGTTGGTATAGATTCACTCCAGGTAGGGTTGTTGTGTGCTCTGATTGCCGCCTTTAATGTTCGATGCAAACGCTCAACCTTCCCGTTAGCTTGGGGGTGGTATGCAGTGGTGTGTTGTAATTTAATTCCACATATTTTTGTTAGATTAGCGAATGTATCTGATGTGAACTGTGCTCCTCTATCAGTGACAAGTCGTAATGGAGTACCGTATCTTGTGATCCAATTATTATAGATTGCCCTCGCTACTGTATCAGCCGAGTTGTTTTCCAAGGGTATTGCTTCCATCCAGTTACTATAGCGGTCAATACATGTAAGACAGTATATATAGTTATTAGATGGTGGTAGTGGTCCCACTAAATCGATATGAATATCATTAAATTTTTCTGTTGACATTTGAAATGTTCCAAAACTTGTTTTTGTATGGCGATTGATTTTATTTCTTTGACACGCGACCTACAGTCTCATAGGTCGTGATCGCACGATGTAAACGATGTAAACAATACGCGTGATTGGTTCTTACGACGCGCCACTGCCTCCACCTCAGGGAATTCTCTGATTAGACATTTTTTTTTAAAAACTCGTCGAACGTTTTTCTTTGCATAATTGTCCTGAAAATATTGCTTGGAAACTCCGTTTTAATGGCTAATTTCATAGTGACTGTTTGAAATTTGTTTCTATATAAAAACATCTGGAGTGTATAAATATTACAGTTACATAGCAAATTTAAAAAAAAAAATCTCTACACTAAATATGAATAAGGTTACAGAACTAACTAGTTATTCATAATATCCAATTTCCCTTTATTTTTAAATACAACTACGAATAAAATTTGTGTGCTCAAATATAATGTAATATAAATATTTTCTAGTTAGAAAAGTATAAAAAAAAAATCATAAATGCGTTCACAAATCACAGATATAAATGACTATTTATGAATAATTCTGCGACAAAATATTAGTGAATTTTATTCTAATAACATATTTTATATTTACAAAATATTTTTTACATCTGTGATAGAAAAACAAAGATACGACACGTGTCTCTTTGTTGATGTTTACTAAGTAATCTTGGCGCCAAAAATCTTTTGTTGAGGTAATGCAAATTGAAAATGTCAATTTTACAATTAAATCTATAGCACGGCAACTTTAAAATGAAGGTAATATTTTATTTTTCCTATTTTTTACAAAAGAGTAGTCATATTATTGAAGAAATCGTGAATTAATAATACATACTAAATTATAAAATTTTAGGAGGATGAATTCTTGACAAAACTGGTGTTGTGGCACGTTCTGCTTCACCACCATAATGTTCTATACTGGATCCATGAACCAAAACGCATTGTTTCAATGCATTTTTTATGCGAGATGTGCCACTTTTTGCACATACCAAAATATATGAAAAGGAAAGGCATATCCCATAAAACCATAATTTTTATTTTTAGAATATACAGTAAAATATAGATGGAAAAATTGCCTGGAGGAAATTGATCCATAGAAGCATAGGGCGCTTCTATACAGTAAAATATACAGGTTTCTATGGGTTCTTTATGCATTAAGACATTTACCAGTTTAAATTCTTGGCATATGTTCTTTGATAAAATATTAGAAATAATGTGATTTCCAACATACAAATTTTGATCCGTTTTTAAAATTTTCTATTACAGATGTTTTCTCATATTTTTTTATTGATCTAAAACAAGGTAAGGAGACTAAATCCAAATAAATAAATAGTGTGTCATATTTCGGTAACAGCATTGCTACCGTAGCTTCGCACACTATTTTTTATTTGTATTGGTCTTATTAACTTGTATTTCTATAATTCAAATCATGCCTTATCATTTATTGATCTAGTTTTTGAAAAATTTAAAACTTATCATTGATATCTATATATATAAAATTGAATGTCTGTCTGTCTGTTTGTCTGTACTCTATAGATTCAAAAACCATACATCCAATCGCCGTGAAATTTTGGGATATTATTAGGTATATCACCGGGAAGGTTTTTGAAAAATAATTTCATGAATATCTTGAATATCCTTAGAGTTATTTGCAGATTTGTAGATTTAACTCGCAAGCAGCGCCCCCATTGTGACGATGATAACAAGTTTTCTTATCACTAAGTTTGTTATCTTAAATATTATTTATCAAAAGTAAGATTATCTCAGGATGACACGGCAATGTGACACGGGAAAAAATGTTCACTAGATAAAACTATGATTTTCTAATGTAGAAAATTAGGAAAGACAAAATTCAGGATGACACGGCACACAGGGACCGGGAAAAAATGTTCACTTTATCGAGAGATTCAAATTTACGAGTTTCAAATTATCAAAATATATGTTTTTTTAAAATAAATTTTTAGAGAATTGTTTTAACAAATGTTCGCTAGACAAACCTTTACTCGGGTAAAACCTCGGGCGAAGCCGGGTACGTCCGCTAGTTAGACAATATTTTACATAGAGGATAAAATATGTGTTGTCATCTATTCACTTTTCAAGAGTAGAACTGGGAAATATAAATGAAATGTGATAGTGTGTATACATGAAAGTGAATTTTAATAAATGATATTTTTCAGGAGACAAGCTTCACTTCCCAATATTTAAAGAATATAAAGGAATTCATTACTGCTTTAGAGAAATTTGAAAGTTGCTATGAAAAGGAAAATCTTGGTAAGTATATCCACTAATTTCTTCTTTTCAACCTTTAAAAAATGCAAAAAATTCAGATTTGAAACAGTTCACTTATCATTTTTCTGTCCCCAAAGTCTCTCTGATTCACTACGATTGCATTTCAGTCATCCTCTTTTTTATCTAACACCAAGGTTGGATTAATGATGTTTGTTTTTTATTTTCTCATGGGCAATTCCCATCTTGAACTGTAGTTTTTCATTTGTGCATGAGAATCTATTTATGTATATATTTTCTTCATCATGTTGTTGAAGGTAGATGAAGACAATAGCCTGAAAGAGCAGTTCATCACATTGAAAGAGATTTCAATACTATTTTATCACCAGTATATGAATGGTCAATTTTTTTTCCCGCATTATTGTAAATTAAGCACCCCAAAATTTGTCAAAGGTCAACAACATGGTATGCATCAGCTGCCTATTAGTAGCTTTGATCCTAGAGGTTGCATGGTCAGCTATTTGGATATCATTCTATGGATGAAGAAGTTGAAAGAAATTCATTTACGTTTTAAAGGTTTGACCCTACAGCAATGTTATGCCAATCATTGTTCTATCTCTTATTAGGATTTACCACTAAATGTATTATAGGATTTGATTTGGATATATTGTTGTGTGTCAACAAGCGACCGACCGGAAATGCACGTGACGCTACAAAATTTAAAATTTTTTTTTTTTTCAAATTAAAATTTTTTTTTTTTTCAAATTAAATTTTTTCCTAAATTTAATTTTTTATTTATTTGTTTATCAGAGAGGCGACACCACAGAGATAACAGGCACAGATTGTATTTTGACCACGGACCACCGTTTTCGTGGAATGCAAACAGATGCAACGTGCCAGTTATCGTTTTGACCTCGAGCATTTTTATTATTTTTATTTTTCTATTTTTTTTCTCTTGACCGGCAACGAAGATGTCTTGTGCCAGATCAAACCCTCCCAACGGCTACCCCGCTGAGCATCGGACCTCAACAACCCTCCAGAACCCGACCCCAAACCCAGCCCTGGAACGGGCCATGGTAACCATAGCCCACCAGGACCATGTACTGCAGCTCACCAATAAACTGAGTTTTATATCCCCACTTCAGCCTCATCAATATTCTCAAAGCCTCAAGATATTAAGGTCATGTTGTGTTTCCTATAGATGGAGGTGTATCATTCCTTCAGGCACTCCCAGCTTCTACCCAAGATTCACAAATATATGAACTGCACTCATCAATGAGAGATGAACCCTTTCAAAATGGCCAGCACACACAAAATTTGTATACATGTTTCTTTTGTAGCTGCAAAGGAGTTACTTGTTCTCATTTGGGGTGGGTGAAAGGGGCCCCATTGGGGGATTTTTCCATGACGTCACATCTGCTCATGTTTCCTCCTCCTGCCGCTAGCTTCCTGGACGGTTGTTATTTTATTTATTGCCATTTTTTTTTGCTTTCGATTCTAAAATAGACCTTGATCAACCGAGTACCTCAGGAATAGCTCCAATTACAGAACCTGAGGAGTTTGGTGATGAATATTTTCAAGATTCTGGTTCAGAATTGGATGATTCTGTTATTGATCCAGATTTTGTTTTGGATGAATATGATTCAGATGCAACTGAAATTTATTTTGAAGATGTTGCTCCTGCCAAAAAAATCACTTCTGAGGATGGAGAATGGACCGAGGTCGGTGACCCTTTTCCTAAACCTTCTTTTTCTTCTCCTCACGGTCCAAATAGGGCCTATTTTCCCGACACTTCTCCCTATTCAGTATTCAAGTTAATTTTGATGAAGAGTTTTTCAGAAACGTAAAACTTGAAACTAATAAGTATGCAAGAGCAAATATTGATAGGGAAAGGAAAAAAGGCCCCTTGAGCCCTAGAGGTTTTTTGGATAAATGGAAAGGCATTTCGGCTGGAGAACTAAAACTTTTTCTTGCCATTATAATACATATGAGCCTTGTTGTGAAGCCAAGGCTAAGAGATTATTGGTCAACTCACATAGGCATCAAATCATCTTTCTGCAAGTCAACAGGCATGAAAAGGAAAAGGTTTGAAGCCATTCTTTCTATGCTGCATCTCAATGACAATGCAACTTACATTGCCTATGGACAACCTGGATATGACCCTCTTCACAAACTACGGACATTTCTCGACCCTCTCGTTCATAAATTCAAAAATGTTTACCAACCAGATGTGAAGCTTACCATTGATAAGGCTATTTGCCCATTTCGTGGGAGAATCCATTTCAGAGTGTACATCAAAGGAAAGCCTCACAAATATGGAATAAAAATGCACCAATTGTGTGAGGCCAGCACTGGATACACATGCAATATTGATGTGTATACAGGAAAACACCCTGATAAAGCTGCAGAGTACAACTCCATAATGAGTTTGGTTGGAAGATTGGCTGAATCAAATTTGAAAAGGGGCATATTATTTACTTTGACCGCTGGTTTTCTTCTCCACAACTGTTTGAACACTTATGGAGCAAGAAAACTATTGCTGTTGGTACAGTAATGCAAAATAGAAAAGGCTTGCCAAAAAAGGCTTTTTCTAAAAAACTCAAAAAATGCTGAAAAAATACAAAAAAAACCCTTCTTGCGAAGAAATGTTGGGACACCAGGGAGGTATTTATGCTCTCTACAAATCAAGAGGCAGAAATGATTCAGGCACCTAAAAGATCTAAAAGAACTCCAGAACCAGAGCTATCAATGAAACCAGCAGTGGTTGTTGATTACAACAAAAATAAAGCTGGTGTTGATCAAAGTGATCAATACATGTCCTATTACCCTTTCTATCATAGGACAATGAAGTGGTGGAAAAAGGTATTTTCAACCTTGGTATCGTAAATTCACAAATTATTTACAATAAATTGAACCAGGACAAGAAATTGAACCTAAGAGAATTCAATTTGAGAATTTAAGAAAAGTTAGTTGAAGAGGCAGGTGTTGAAATGTTGGATGAGCAGCAAGGTGCTTTTGGTTCCCCAGATAGGCTTTTGGGGAAGCATTTCATAACCAGAATCAAAGTGGAAGGGAAAGAAGGCACATATATTCAGAGAAAATGTAAAGTCTATTCCGAAAAAGGAAAACAGGAAATGAGCAAGGAAGCATACTGCATATATGTGTGAGACCTGTTTGGTCCCACTCTGTCTAGTTAACTGCTTCAAGATTTACCACACCAAAGAAAGTTTTTGGGCTTAATCTCAATATTATTTGATTTCTTTATTTCATTTCCCTACATATTTTTTATTTTCTTTATGCTATATACATAGATATGCTATATACATTTATTTTGGCAACCATATATTATGGAGTGAATTCGATTTTTTTTTGTATATTTTTACCTATTTTATATGTCTCATATTAATTTTTTATTCATTTATAAAAAAAAATTTGCAGTCTTATAAGTTACTAGAAAGTGTATATAAGTAGTTTCAAATAAAATAATGTCATCAATTTTGTGATTTATGAATTTTTTAACAACACTCAAAAAATGCGCATCCCAGCGGAATTTGCCCTTCATTTTCTCACGGGCTCAAAGTGTTAAAAACATCAATATACACACTGGTGAAAACCCACTCTTGCAATCAATGTGACTATAAAACAACAAATGCTACTAATTTGAAAAGACATCAATATAGACATACAGGTGAAAAACCCTACTCATGTACTCACTGTGACTATAGAACCACAAATGCCAGAGATTTAAAAAGACATCAATTTATCCACACAGGTGAAAACCCCTACTCATGCAATCAATGTGATTACAGAAACACATCTGCCAGAAATTTTAAAAGACATCAAAATACACACACTAAGTAAAATCCTCCTAATGTTTATCTGCGATTTTAATCAATTGAAATATCATTAAAAAATCAATTAAAAATATAGTAGGCATAACCCAATGGCATTATATGAACCATTTTCTCAGTTGAATATATACAATCAAAATGTAAAAATAAATATTTAGACAAATAGATTTTGAAGATAACACACCACAAAAACATATTTTAAAATCTTTGAAGTTACCTATATTCTCTTTACTTAAAATAGTCATCAGAATTCTTATCTATGATTCATAAAGCTGTAAAAAATAAATATTTTTGCATACTATAAAATCAATTATTTTGAACAACTGTAATTACTGCTAAACATTTTGTGAACTAGATTGAAATATTTATGAAAATAAAGGTATCATATTGCTTGAGAACATTGATTCCCATTACCAGCAAATCCAGTTTCCTCATGTTAATATATAAAAAATGGCTCAAAATCTTGTAAAATATGCATAAATTATCTTTAACCACTCTCATTTTCTCACTTCAGTCAAAAATAATAGGTTATTTACTCACAACAAAGTATCTTTTAAAAATTCCCTCTCTTCAACAATATTTAAATTTATTACTCGTTCTCCATTTTAAATGTAACAATATCACCCATGTTAATTCATATGGTGAAGATTTATTCAAGTGATGAATCAATGAATCACTTGATAACTTTCATGAATATCACTTTAAAATGTTCATTATCATCAAAAGTCCCAATTTTAAGTATTGTTTTATAATGAAAACTTGTTTCATGCTACTTTGTGAAAAAAATAAACTGATATGCAAAATGAAAAAAGGTTTATTTCACAAAATTAAAAATTACATTTTTTTCAAATCTTAGACCAATTTTCATAAATGATTTGCATAAAACTCATCATAAACATTTTAAGATATGCAAAACAATTATTTTGGCAATTGTAGAATATAAAATGTAAACAAAAATAAAATGAATTACGCAAGTTTCTCAAAACATTTATTGAGAGCTTTTGGTATTGCTCCTTCTCAACCTCTATCTAAAATAAATTGAATATGCAAAACAAGCCTTATTGAATATATTTAATCCTGGCAATTTAGTTTTTATATAATATTTGAGATTACTATTTCACAGAGGGCATAAAGCATGAATAGAAGTCCTACAGAGAGTTGGCAGTCTCAACATATAGACCATAGTGTCATGAAGGCTTCCTCAAAGAAGTCTCTAAAATTGATGACCAGTGGTGTGCCTTCTTTTGAGCTCACTACACAAAAAGCAGATTGAATGGGTGCAAGCAACCTGGAGCTTGAGAGTGTAGGTCAGTGTACTCTTAAAGGAGATGAGTTTATAGTAATTACAATATGATTCCAAAATAACATATCTGGAGAAAACTAAGAACGAAATTAGTTTGGGCAGTAATAACATCAGTGGCTGTACTCCACAAAAAATTAGAGGTGTAAATCGATTAGATTAACTGAAATAAGATATTTTGATGAGCTCCCTTTAAACTGATAAACACTCAAATATTATTTTGTTGGATGATAATATTGGCCCTCAGCGAGCACAGATCCACTAAAAATGTCATTTAAACTGTGGGGTTTTGATATATGAATTGGTCTGTAAGATCCCTGTTCTGAATTCCATTGAGCATGTGGAGATGTTCTTGGAAAAATATATCAAATCTCAGCCCCATTCAGGAATTTTTATGTAGCTTAGGGCTGCCATTTCACAATAGAGTAGCATCAAATCCCTCCAGAATTAGTTAACAATATTGTGGACATCACGAGGCAACATTGTGAGTACCACATAGCCTTCTGGGTTAATCATATCCTTTATTATGATAAACACAATTTGGATTATAGATTATAATAAAAGAAAATAAGACCTAATCCAAATAATTTATTAGTGTGTGACGTTTTGGTAACAGCGTTGTTACCATCATCAGACAAAAAAGCAAAAATGTTTTTTAAAATTCATTTTTACTCTTTTGTCTGATGATGGTGACAACATTGTTGCCGAAACTTCACACACTAATAAATTATTTGGATTAGGTCTTATTTTCTTTTATCATATCCTTTATTAATTGATTTTTTATATTTTATTTCAAATTATTTATACTTAATTGTAAAAACATATCCAATAAGCATAAAATTAACTGGTAATATAATATTTTTATATTTACATATTAATAGCTCAAATATATATGCAAATTTAGTGATACTTCTATAATTTCTAAAATCATTTTAACATTATCCTTAATTTTAACACACCAATATTTTTATGTACACATTTTTTGAATAAACCTATTGAACTACCACAAAAATTATTCAAACAGTACCAAGTAATTTTTTTAAAAATAACTTGAAGTAATCCCCCTACACCGTGTTTTTTTATAAGTTTCTTAGTAACTACATATTTTTCTCTATTCTCTTATGTTAATCCCTTTTTCATTTCTTCACTGCTCAAATATCTATATTTTTGTAGCTATCACTTGTCAAAATAAAATGTTTCCTCGGCTTCATAGTAGTGTCTCTTTATTTTCAAATCAATTTTTGCTCTACTATCCCTAACATGTTTCAAAAGAGAAATCAAAGAAATATGCGATTCACAAGGTAATAAGACCAAATCCAAATAAATAAATGGTGTGTGTTATTTATTTAATTGGATTTGGTCTTATTACTTTGTGTTTATAATCTATAATCCAAATTTTGCCTTATCA
Organism: Cordylochernes scorpioides; assembly: GCA_030710605.1. Lineage (NCBI taxonomy): Eukaryota > Metazoa > Arthropoda > Arachnida > Pseudoscorpiones > Chernetidae > Cordylochernes > Cordylochernes scorpioides. Next base: position 92,434,656 of record CP092873.1, on the reverse strand, counting down.
AATATGCAAATGTAAAAATAAATGGAAATAAAAAAAAGGTGACATGACCTCATCCAAATAAATAAATTGAGTGATGTATTGTTTAAGGTGTTGCAATCATAAGACAAAAGTACAGGCAAATATACATTTAGTACTTTTGTCTGAATATGATAACTTTTACCAAAAATCGCCCAAAAAAATATATTGATTTAGAAATAGAACTAGATAATATTTTTATCATGATGCAACTTTTTGTTAAAGGATTACAGAATGGAACTTACACAGACAATAACTAAGAATATATAAATTACTGTTATATTGTTAGCTATATATATATTCAAATGGTGATGCCATGAAGTAAGATTCAGCAAGTTTAGCAGATGGATGTTCATGAAAGAAAAATGACAGAAATTCAATCATATAAGCCTAGCATAGAGATGTAGAAATTGAGAAAAGTAAAAAATGGAATGTAAGAAATTGGCAAAAATATATAAATAACAGACACACCAAAAGTTTTTAAAGCACATGTTAACTGATATTTTGTCTCATTTCATTATTTTTTTTTGTAGTATAGGTTATTTAGGAAGACCCATAGATTCTTTTGTGTTACTCTAGTATTATATTATATCATTTTCAAATGAAACAAACTTCAATACCAGTAGGCAGGAAATATATTTACGGGTCTTTTAACCAAAATGGATGATTTTTGAGCCCCAAAATACCAGTAGGATATGAAGTGGCTATGTGCTTTATGTTATTTTTGTATGGTTTACCAATCTTCACCATTGCAAGGCTCCATAGTAGTTCAAGATGGTCAGTCATTGATTATTTGTTTACAGAGTGAAACAAAGAATATTCATAGTTTGTTCACACAAAAACCAATTTAGTATATTCAATTGTATGCACAGAGTATATAAGGAACTCTGTCCAATACAATAGCACTGCGGTCTGGAGATTAAAATGGTAAAACTGCTGGGAGGATCCACCACTGATGAACCATGCCCTCCCTCTTTCAATTTTTATTCATTGCAGAATAAGCGGACTGTAGAAATAAATTAAAATTATTTATATTTTAGAATAAAAGTAGTGTTAAATTTAAATCTATTTGAAAAAAGAACAATCCATATTTATTTCATTAGAAAATAAAAAGGCATATATTGGATTTAATAAAATATTTATTTTTCCAATATTTCGGCTGGTTGAACGCCAACCTTTATCAAGGCATTATATTTTTGTATACACAAACTCAGCGCCGCATAGTGTTATAATATCACAGTTGAAGTCATTTAAAATACAGAGTAAAGGAGGAAATTTGTGCATAAAAAAATTATTTAAAAATTACAATCAAAATATTAATATATTTAACTTATATATATATATATATATATATATATTCTGTTTTAAATTTTTAATAATTTTTTGATGCACAAATTTCCTTCACCTACTCTGTATTTTAAATTATTTCAACTGTGATATTATAACACTTTGCGGCGCTGAGTTTGTGTATACAAAAATGTAATGCCTCAATGAAGGTTGGCGTTCAGCCAGCCGAAATATTGGCAAAATAAATATTTTATTATATATATATATATATATATATATAAATCCAATATATGCCTTTTTATTATCTAATAAAATAATCTATAGATGGCCTTAAGTTAAAATGACAATATTTTAGAAGAATATTCAAGCTAAAGGATTAGACACACAGGATTACACAGGATGTTTACAAAACATTTTTCATTGTGAAATAAATAGTTCTAAGAATGTAAGTAATGGTAGACCAGGTAAGATTTAGTTTGTAATATTTGATAAAAATGGTCTAAAACAAGATGTGAAAATTTTGTGCAAACAGGGTGAAGTCATGTTCCATGATGACTGACCTCTGTTTCTAGTCAGATTTAGAAATACATTTGGAATTCAACAGGAAGTAAATATTTTTCATAACTATTAGTATTTTAGTCTAAAGGAAGGGTGTAAGTAGAATTTTGCATCTATAGGTGTACATTTTTTTAGGGGTACTGTGTTTGTGAGAGCATGGATAGGAAGTAAGTAGTAGTGAGCAAATGTGAAGTGTTATCTAGAATTAACACATTTTTTAAAAAAATTATTCTAAAGTACCAATGAACATTTATAAGGTCTTTTCTTGTTTTAATGACTTTTTATATACAAGTAATTTTCATGTTGAAGATATTGAGTAAAATCTTTGCTTACACTATTACTCTATTTCATAAGAGTTCATGCTAAAATTGTTATTGAATCCAATATTGCAATCTTATGAATTGATTTAATACTAATTACAAATTTATCTAAAATAAATTTTAAAGAATTATCTCACAAAGGATGACAAACAACTTTAGACTGAGAAAGAAAATTTAAATAATAACAAGTAGCTTTTAAATTAATATTTACATGTACAACCAAAAGCCTTATTAAAACCTAGTTTTATTTATGTATTGGGAACAAAGTCTGAAAAGAAAATGAATAAAAAGTAAAAGCAATTTACATTCACAGAAAATGCAGATTATATATAAATGAAAAATAATTAAGATCATTAGTCGCATAAAGGGATTAAAAAAAACTATTATACATATTTGAGAATTAGCACAAAAATAAATAAAAAAACTATTACAAAACCACAAGGTAATAAGACCAAATCCAAATAAATAAATAGTGTGTGACGTTTCGGTAACAACGCTGTTACCGAAACGTCACACACTATTTGGATTTGGTCTTATTACCTTGTGTTTATAATCTATAATCCAAATTGTGCCTATTATTACAAAACCACTATAAAAAAACACTGGTTGCCTTTGAAGGGGAATTACTCCAAATCATTGTGAAATCATCAAGGGAAAAATAGTCTCTAAAGAATTTTATATGGAAGATAAATAGTATATTTAATTACCAGATATGTATATCAAATAATGTATTACACTAATTTTTGCACAAAAACCTATTCCATTATTTGCCACTAATTATCCTTTGGAATATTTGGTTCACTTATATTTAAGCCCTTTGGAAGAGTGGGTATATATATATAATTATATTTATATAATTATATATACAGTAAAACCCCTCTATAGAGAACCCCAATGGGACAGAGCTTTTGGTTCACTATAGCCACGGTCAAGACAAATCAAGACAAATCCTAGGCAAAGTTTTATTAAATATATATTCAAAGAAATAAAATGATTTTAGATAATCTTTATCACATTATATAATACATTGTTTACTTGGAAAAATGGCTCTAACACCTTGTTGCTTCAAAGCATTCTTCAAGCATTGCACCATTCAAATAAAGTTAGTGTTTTTCTTCCATTTCATTTTCCCACATATTCTTCTAGGTCTAGATTTCGTTTTTTTTTAACCTGTCATGCAAAACATTGCTGACTTTAAAATCACCATAGTTAATGGCATAAAAATAGTTTTTGTTTCATCACGGGACCATTTATTTGGATTTTTTTTTTAGCCCTAAAACGTACGATCGAGATCGCGGCAAAAGTTGAGGTTGATTCTTCTTTGTAACAATTTTGAATAGCTTTATATTTTATCTTTTATAATAGAAAAGTTATATTCTCTTATTTTAATTTGTTCTTAACATTTTGCCTGTGTTGTTTCACTTTGAAAAGTTCTGAAAATAGCCTTTTTTTTTTAAAAAGTAATAGCGCTTTTTTTTTTTAAATGCCTTTGTTTTCTTCATTTTGGAAGCCATTTGTATTTTTATATTTTAAATGTAATGGATGCAAATATATTCTATTTAATAAAAAGTATAATGTGTTAAAATTTATACAACATACAGCAAAAATAAAGGGCAAAATTCAAAACAAACAATGCCGCTAAATTTATTGTTTTGAAATCGCGATCCGCTAGCTGAAACATGCTCAAAATTTGGTTGTTTTAATTTTTTTAAAATTACAATTCTAAGTTCGTTATAAGCATAGTATTTTAAATAAATTTTATTATTTTGGGACCGAAAATAGGTTCGTTATAGGGGTAGTTCGTTATTCTAAAAATCGCAAAGTTTGTTATAACGATGGTATTTTCAATGCAATGGAATTGGGAATCGGCATGGGTTCGTTATAAGGGAAGGTTCGTTATATCCAGAGTTCGTATTAGCGGGGTTTTACTGTATATATAATTTTCCATCTATATATATGTGTGTGTGTCTTCTTCTTTCTTATCTCCACTCAATCACACTAAGGTATCAAGCTTGTAAAGCTTGAGATTTTTGATGGTGTCTGCCGGGGAAGAGTAAAGCTCATCAATGGATGAGTCAATACAGTCAATAATATGTCTTGGGGTTGCAGGCTGAGAATTACACTTATTACATAGTGGGAAAACCATGCAACCATTCTGGAAAGTCATTGTCTGTAGATGACCAGACTTGAGTTTGGAAATCAAAGACTGTTGTTCTCTTGGGAGGACAGAACTGGTGCTTGTCCCTCCTGCTCTGTACCAGTCATGTGCAGCATCAGATTTCCATTCCTGCAGACATTGGGTTTTGATGGTACGGAGGAGGTCTCTTTCGTCTAGTTGAGTGGTAGATTCTCTTGCTTCAGGTAGGCCAAGAGCTCCAGCCTTTGCCAGAGAGTCTGCCAGCTCATTACCAGGAATTCCAATGTGAGCTGGAAGCCATTGCACTGTGACTGAGCTGTTGGCTGGGAGTCGGTTTACAGACTTAGCAATGCTCTTGAGGAGAGGTTCTTGACTGGAGAAGCAGTGTGTGTGTGAGTTTATATATTTTATCAATTTTTTATGCCAGAAATGATAAATGACCTACCATTTTTGAAGCTGATTTGTGTTTTATTTAATTTTCACACACATCTTTTAAATTAATTTTATAACTGTATTACTGGTCAATGATGTGTTAATGATTAGTGTTTCTAATTAATATGAAACATGACACAAATATTTGATTCATCGCATAAAAACTGTAAAAAAAAAGGTATTAAAGATCAATCAAAATCATTCTAAGTATAAATATATTTGAATGCAAGAAATTCTTACTTCTCGCATCTTCATTAATCTGAGATCAAAATAATTCTGTTGACTGCTGCATTAGCATTAATCTAAATGTAAGATAAATTGAAAAAATTTAATAGTGACAGATCCAAGTATTTTTATTTCCAGTAAAGAAACGTATATTAAATTCAATATCTTTTGTAGATATATTTTAAATTATATAGCAACACACACACAAATATCCTTTAAGAAACTGATAATTTATATTATGCTTATTGTACATATTGACAGACATTTCTTCCTTTGTACACAGTTCTTTTTCTAGTTTTTTTTGTCCCTTTCTCATTGTTAACATCATTTGACTATTCTATTCACGGCCTTAAATTATTGTATATATATGTATAGACAAATGTAAAGGCATATATGTATGACAGCGCAAGTGTCCCTAGGGGACATAGCGCTTAAAATTGAAATAAAATAAAAATTAATGTAAGATAAAGTACAATTTGGATCAGAGTTTAGATACATGAGGTAATAGACCAAATCTTAATCAATAAACTGGGATTTACATATGTCACTTTTCTCTATGTATAAAATGGTGAAATTTTAATGTTTAGCAATTGTTTTATAGTTGCAAAGAGGCTTAATTTTTTTTTTCCTGTAAGTGTACATATAATTTTTTTTAATGCAATTATTTTATAGTCATAGTGAAGGAATGAATAAAGAAGTTTTATAAGTTTATATTGATGTTTTAAATAATTTGCTAAATTTGCTGTTTTATAGTGAGGCCATAAGTTTGACTTTTACCTGTATGTTTATGTTTTATATATCACTGACTTCTTCATTCACAGTACTGCATGATTTTCTCCTGTATGTGTATATTGATGTCTTTTTAAACAGCTTACATATGCTGTTCTAAAATCACAGTGAGTGCATGAGTATGGTTTTTCTCCTGTATGTGAATACTGATGTCTTTTTAAAGAAGTAGCTTGTATTGCTCTATAGTCATAGTGAGGACATTTGTAGGGTTTTCTCCTGTATGTGTATATTCATGTATTTTCGAATGTCCTAGATTCACAGTGAAGACATGATTAAGGTCGTTTTCCTGTATGTGTAGATTGATGTCTTTTTAAAATAACAGCATTTTTTGCCCTAAAATTACAGGAAGAACATGAGTATTGTCTTTCTCCTATATGTATATATTTATGTGTTTTCAAATTTTTAATAGTTTCTGTTCTATAGTCAGCGAGGGTATGAATATGACTTTTCTCTTGCATGCTTATATTGATGTGTTTTTAAATCATTGGAATTTGTTGTTCTATAATGACAATTAATGCATGAAAAGGGTTTTTCTCCTGTATGTTTATATTGATGTTTTTTTAAATCACTGGCTTTTACTGTTCTATAGTCACAGTGAATGCATGAGTAAGGTTTTTCTCCTGTATGAATATATATTGATGTCTTTTTAAACAAGTGGCACATGCTGTTCTGAAGTCACAGTGAGTGCATATGTGTAAGGTTTTTCTCTTGCGTTTTCAAATTTCCCCTAGTGGCTGTTCTATAGTCACAGTGAGGGCATGAGTGGGGCTTTTCTCCTGTATGTGTATATTTGTGAACTTTCAAATGTCCTATATTTTGTGTTCTATAATCACAGTGAGGGCATGAGTAGGGTTCTCTTGAATGATCATTTTGTTTTTCTATAGGATTTTTATAAGATTGTTTTCTATTGTTACATTGGTGGCATACATAGGATTTGTCACTTCTGAATAATGATTGATGACATTTCACACAAGAACAAATAACTCTTCTACAGTGAGAAGAGTGACATTTATAAATCTTTTGAGTCTTATGCGCCATTTTGAATAAATTCATTTTTCCTTGAAAAGTGCAGCTTGTGTATTACTGAATCTTGGGTTAAAGTTGGGAGTTTCTGAAAGAATGATCCACCACCATCTATATGAAACACACAGGATATTAATGTTAATATATAATTTTAATCATATTTAACCCTTAACTGGACGGGTTGGGTAGATTCTGCCCATGCATAAACTTAATATAGGAAAAGAATATATTTTTCGTTTACCTAGAGCTACCAGCTTTCGTGTATTCTAATTTTACAGTGATACAAACATTTTCCACCCATCGTTTATAAATTTCAGTTTAGGGAGGGGGGTTAAATTTGCATGTTGGGGCGGATTCTGCCCAGCCCGTCCAGAAGCGTGAGAATTTTTTGTGTCAGTGTTAGCTTGTGCCTCATACTTGAGTCTCTATTTTCCGCAATTTTTTAGCTTCCTTTTATAAAATAACACTTCTTTCTTTGGATAAGTATAATTATCAATAAAGTCAACAGAGAGAATTATCCCTGCCAACCCAAAATATATATAGGTTTTAGAGATTAGTCGACCACACTTTGGATGAAATATTCCAGCAGACAACTGATTCATTTCAGTAGAATTAGTTGATAAGTTGAAAGAACATGGTCTTACATACAGTAAAACCCCGCTAATACGAACCCTGGATATAACGAACCTTCCCTTATAACGAACCCACGCCGATTCCCAATTCTATTCCATTGAAAATACCATCGTTATAACGAACTTTGCGATTTTTAGAATAACGAACTACCCCTATAACGAACCTATTTTCAGTCCCAAAATAATAAAATCTATTAAAAATTCTATGCTTATAACGAACTTAGAATTGTAATTAAAAAAAAAAAATTAAAACAAGCTCGCGGATCGCGATTTCAAAACAATAAATTTAGCGGCATTGTTTGTTTTGATTTTTGCACTTTATTTTGCTGCATTTGTATACATTTTACACATTATACTTTTTATTAAATAGAATATCTTTGCATCCATTAAATTTGAAATATAAAAAATGCAAATGGCTTCCAAATTGAAGAAAACAAAGGCATTAATAAAAAAAAAAACGTTATTTCTTTTAAAAAAAAAAAAGGCCATTTTCAGAACTTTTCAAAGCGAAACAACACAGGCAAAATGTTAAGAACATATTAAAATAAGAGAATATAACTTTTCTATCATGAAAGATAAAATATAAAGCTATTAAAAATTGTTACAAAGAGGAATCAACCTCAACTTTTGCCGCGATCGTACATTTTAGGGCTACAAAAAAAAAAAAAAAAGAGTCCACATAAGCGGTCCCGTGATGAAACAAAAAATATTTTATGCAATGAACTATGCAGCAATGTTTTTCATGACAGGTTAAAAAAAAACGAAATCTAGACCTAGAAGAATATGTGGAAACATGAAATGGAAGAAAAACACTAACTTTCTTTGAATGGTGCTATGCTTGAAGAGTCCTTTGAAGCAACAAGGTGTTAAAGCCATTTTTTCAAGTAAACATCGTATTATATAATGTGATAATGATGTTTTAAAATCATTTTATATCTTTAATATATATTTAATAAAACTTTGCCTAGGATTTGTCTTGATTTTGAAATTAGACATAGAGATGCATGTATATTAATGATAAGAAGAACCTATCATCTAATGATTTCTATTATTATTCAGTATTAATGTAAGGAAATTGGTCAATTAAGGGAATTAAAACAAAGTGACCACTATTAAAAGGCAGCCTCTTCTTGTGTGTATAGCCGTCCTTTAATTATACGGTCTGAAATTTTTGAAAAGTAAAAAAAAATAGCCAAACCGTGGCTATAGTGAACCGTGGCTATAGTGAACCAAAAGCTCTGTCCCATTGGGGTTCACTATAGAGGGGTTTTACTGTATTTAGAAACAATGAGAAAGAACGGACCTTAGATTCACTACAATTTCAACCACACCCTAATAGAGAATCAGGAACATCTATTTTTGGTTTCTCTGGAACAACCACTTTAGTCTCCTATGTTCCCAAAAAAAAAAAATAATAATAATAAAATTGGTAATCATATTGATAAAAAGGGTAAAAAAGAAAGGATTCATTTTATTGTGGATCTTGGGAGAGCATTGACTGATGAACACCTGGCCACACGTAATCTCAATTCTCTCCCACTGGAATTAGACGATAATTCAAGAAAAATTATGGTTCAAGTAAACCAAGTGAAACTATGATGCCAAAACAATCTGATACTCCAAAAGGGTGCTACAAATGTCCATCAAAAAACGCAGGCAAAATAAAAACCCTTTGCTCTGTATGTCAACTAAGCGTTCGCAAAAACATTTCTTATAAATTTGTGAAAACTGAAAATAGATTTTATTCAAAAATTTTTGAAGTTAAAATCTGTATATTAACTATATATTGATTAAATATTTTTTGAAATATTGATTTCAATCATTATTTAGCGCTTATTTCATAAAGTTACATAAGTGGGTTGAATCTACCCAACCCGTCCAGTTACGTAAGAAAAATCCACCTGTCCAGTTAAGGGTTAAGGATAAAAATATGTGAATATATGTACACTAAAACCCCTCGATAGTGAACTTTAATGGCATGGAACTTTTGCTCACTTTTTTAGACTACATAATTAAATGACAGTAAGCACACAGAAAAAAAGCTACTTCTTAATAATGTTACTTTATTTTAAATTCCTAAATTGATCTATTTTCAAACAATCCTGTGCATAAAATTGTCAGCTTCGATGTCTTAATTTGGAGTCGTGAGTTCACTCTTCTTTGCTCTTGTGTGCCTCAACACTTTGGTGACCATAACTGCCCATACCACATCACAGTTCAGCTCCCAGGGTGGATTAAGCAAGAAGTAAGACCCAAGACACTATAGTTGAGACGGAGTGGCAAAGGGGAAGCAGTGGGAGGACATCCGCATAAGCTCAACTCATTGAGTACCAGGCCGATTACATCTGAGGCATCTATCTCAAAGAAAATTAGAGTTAGACTTGATAAGAGGTTCACACTAAGTCCAAACTAACCAGGATCATCATACCATTAAACTCTGCCTTTTCTGGTCCCAAGCCCGGATGAAAAAGGAGGAGGGGGAGCAGTAACAAGCTCACTAAAAAACCTGGGTTCAGCTGGCCCGGCTGATAGTACCCTGTAAGGGCTCCTAATCCATGAATACAGGATGAGTTTGTACTCCTTGTTAGGAGCCGCTGCACATGGCATCTCTTCCTCATGTCAGAGGCTGCCATTTCTTTTGGAGCTAAGTCGGCCTGCCACTGAGTAGTGCTCCCAGTCTTAATGACAAAGGCAGACACATTCTACTTCACCCAGTCACGATGGTTGTCAAACAGACACCTTCAAGGGTCAAAACTTGATACCCTAATATGATTGAGTGGAGATAAGAAAGAAGAAGAAGAAGATCATACCACTACAAAATAACAGAACAACCAAGGAGTAAGATGTCGCCAAGCCTTAATGCGCATCTTTGTCAGCAACTTCACAAAACCCACCTAAGATATCTATCAGGTAGAAGACTTTTCTCTACATAACTCAATGTAAACTTATTTCCCTCTTATTTTTGCTCTAAATGAGGCATCTATTGATATGATATATATCAAAATGCTTAACTTTCTAAATATAGACTAAATAATATAACTATAAAATAGCCCATGCTAACTTAAAAATTTATTTCAATATCTCACAAAAGGTTTACAAATTTATTTTAAAATCTTCAATAGCACTATAAACTGATTTAATCAAATGTCTTTTTTTTAAATGCCTCATTATTATTTTAAATAATATCCCCCCTCTTAATATTTAAAATATTTTAAAACTATAAATTTTAACCATATACAGTATAACCTCGTTAATTCGACACACGCAAATTCGACACTCTACCTTAATTCGACCATATTCTGATGTCCCGACCTCCGGCCTATCAAATAACAAACCGTAATTCGACAGTATCGATAATACGACAGTTCCGATAGTTCGACCATTTAAAAATTCAAATTTCGACAGTTGAATGTTTTTTTACATACAACTTTACCGCTAAACGGTATTACGGCGGCGACGATCGGCATCGGCGGGCGCCGATAGAATCGCGCCTGCGCACTTTTGGTTTCTGTTAGTTTAAGTTTCACTTTGCAGTGCCGTTGCGCAATATCGCGAGGGTTATTGTTTTGTTTGTTTTTTACGCGGGAATTTAGGCTTTGTGCCCTAATTAATAATATTATTTACTTTTAATTTTCAGCATTGAAATATTTTAGTGTGTTATTTTAAAATTTACAAATAATTTCTTTTTAAATAAATAAATATTCATAAAATGTAGCCACAATTTTTTTTTTATTTTTTTTATTTGACATATCGGACGCGATATCCCAGCTCGGGATACTTGCGCCTAAATACATTTTAGTAGATTATATACAATTCATTTTATACAATTTAATAACCGGACTAAAAACATAATTAAAACTTAAACGATGGCACTCTAAAACAGAAGAGAAAATCCAAAATGGATTATTTTATCAACCTATATACAACTCAATAATTATGATAACATTTTATTTCAATATTCCATTTCCATGTTATTATAAAAGATTTAAACACCTGCAGCAGCAGTAGATGCCTTTAATACAATAAAAGCTCTTTGTTATTTAAAACACATTCCAGAGGGAGAAAGACATGCATGTTTTTTTTTAATAGACCATTTGTAATACATTTTGAATAGGATTTCGGTGAAAAAGCAGACATCTATAAAGGAATTTTTAAAAAGATATTCATGATTATTTTAAAATATTATTTTGAATTTTCTTTTTATTTTCCATATTTATTTCCTTTCAACTGCTATATATTCTTCAATTAGAATAAATTTTAATTGTAATTATTTGTTTCAAAAATATGTATTATTGCCATTTTGTCCCTGATACTAAAAGTTAATCATCAAAATAAAAAAATAAATACAAAAAGTACATACAATGGTTTATATTAATATCATTAATTTATATTACAAAGCAATTTTTTAAAATATTATTTTCGTGTGTGTGTGTGAATTAGATGATTAGCAATCATCTAACCTTAATTCAACACTTCCTGTAATTCAACCGAAAGCTCTGATCCCTTGGGGTGTTGAATTAAAGATTCGACTGTATTTTTAAAATTATTTTAATTTCATTCCTTTTCAATATGATACCACCTTTTTGGAGGATACTTGACTTTTTTTTTTCACAATAGCAAATGCCATTATGAGAATACAATGTGTGAACTAAGCGCCCATTATAAAATCTCAACACCCCTTTACACCTCTAAACTTTAATCAACGATTCTTTACTATTTGTCATCCATGCCAAAGCCTAGGTCCAAATTTAATAATTACAATCCTCAAATGAATTATTACTCTTTCAAAGTCTCATATCTCTTATAGCTCTGGTTCCTAAACTAGATAAAACTAATACCAACAAATATCGTAACTTGGAACTCCATCAACTTCTACCCATTTATACATATTTACTAACATTTAAAAAATCGTTATATATACATAAAAACCCCTATGACTATAGTTAACTTATTGCCCATCATTGAACCAGCTAGATATTTCATCAAAAAATGGCTTCATGTGACACCTTTCTAATTACAATTCTTTCAAAAGTGACACAAGAGAATTTTGCCACAATGCAACTCAACTTCCTTTTCACTTTATAAAGCCGCAAACACCTTTTTTCCCTGTGACACCTCTTTTTCATTTTTACTTGAAAGGGTGTCCATAGCGCAAGTCTCATCTTATGCATCATATCTCACCTATTAGCATTGAAGACCATAATATCAACTTTGCTGACATTGAAATACTTTGCCCTATAGGCACTGTGAAAATTACAGCTGACATAGCTAGACAACAAGCCTACCAAAGCATGCAAGATAAGCACAAAAGATAACAGAAGTAAAAAGAATGAGTCAAATGACATTCTGCTTGAAATTTTATCACAGGGCTTTTCTTCTTCTTTCTTATCTCCACTCAATCATATTACGGTAGCAAGCTTGTAAAGTTGACAACAATCATGATTGGGTGGAGTAGAATGCATCTGCCTTTGTCATTAAGACTGGGAGCACTACTCATTGGCAGGCCGACTTAGCTCCAAAAGAAATGGCCACCTCTGACATGAGGAACAGACGCCATGTGCAGCTGTTCCTAACATGGAATACAAACGCTGCTCATCCTGTATCCCTGGAATAGGAGCCCTTACAGGGTACTATCAACTGGGCCAGCTGAGCCCAGGTTTTTTAGTGAGCTTGTTACTGCTCCCCCTCCTCCTTTTTCATCCGGGCTTGGGACCGGCAAAGGCTGAGTTACAGGGCTTTAAAATATGAAAATACAAAACTCATTTATATCAGAACAAAATTCCTTTAATGTTATTTTTCTTATTTTCTCTTCATCTCTGACTTGGTTCTCGAAAAGATCTTACATGCGTGTAGGGTGATTATTTAATTTTCTTTTCTAAATTGACCTAGCAAAACACTCCCTTGATACTGGTGAATCCAAGTATGAGCTAAGGGCACCAAGCAAAAATGTTTTTTTCATTCTTTCACTAAGAATTGAGTCTAGCAATTTCTTTGCCCCAACGAACATTTCTCACTCATCCTTCAATTCATTTATTTTCTGTACCACTGGGAAATTCCTTTTTTTCAATACTGCTCCAACATCTTTACCCTCCTTTATTCTTTGTAAAATTTCAAGTGTTTTAGCACATCTTGTCTATTAAATATTGTCGAAGTAACCATTTCCTTTCTTCTTGCTTCCCCACTATTATGGCATTTTTAACTCACCTTATCCAATTTTCCATTGTAGCGTTAAAACTCAATTTAACATCTAAACTATTATTATGTCTCACTACATTGAAATATCACCAATTATGTTGTTTATCTATGTAGTCCTCCATTAATTCTCACTACTCAACATTTATCACCCTGCTGTATATAGCTTTTGAAGATTGAGTCTCTTTGACTATGTTATGCACAAGCCCCCATATGTATCATTTATGATTTATCTTTTACTATCCCAACTTTTTAATACCTTGTAAATCACTTTTACATCAACCTCTCACTGAATTCTTATATACCAAATCAATACTTTAACATTTTAAAAATAATAACTTAATAAAAAAACTTTATGGGCACAATAAAAATGTTGCACATGGACTCTAACCCCCTTATTCACTTTGCTCCTATACTCTCCCTCATTACTACCAACACCCTTCAGATTTCAATCTTATTTTCTCTTAATCTCTTGGCTGGCTAACTTTGTCAAATTCTACCACTTCATTTCTCAACAGGTAAACTTTGTCGCATATTAATCCTTACAGCTACCTGTGTTGGACAACTATTACCTTTTTTGTGTGTAATTGTCTTCTATAAATTAGACACAGCTTAGCCAACTTTTTTTCCCTGATTTCTAGGATAAGCATAGTTAAATCCAAGAATATCAACCCCTGACCATTTTCGATTTTAAATATTTGTTTTATATGTTCAGCATTATTACACAAATTTGGCCTTAAATACCCTTTTCTTGATTTCTCAGGAAGCCTCTTGGACAATATTTTTGGTCATTGAGGAACAACCTGCACCACGCTGATGAGAGCTAACTGCTGGAAACTAGTACTTGGTTGTCTTTTTTATTAATCAAGAAAATGGGGTGACCAAATATTATGGAACAAACCTAAATCATAGTTTAGCTAATATAGAGCTAAATTTATTATTCCTTTTAGAAAATGAAAGGACAAACCTTTTACCTTCAAAGTAACAAATGGCTCAATTTAAGATCTCAAAGTTATGTATCTAGCCAAATCTTGGGGCTTTAGGAATAAATCCAAATCAAATCCTATAATACATTGAGTGCTAAATCCCTAAGTGAGATATTAAGACTGTGATGGCATTACATTGTTGTAGGGTCAACCTTTTAAACCAGAAGTAAATTCCTATCAGCTTCTCCACCCATAGGATGATATCAAAATAGCTGACCATGCAACCTCTATGATCAAAGCTGCTAATAGGCAGCTGATGCTTACCTTATTGTTGACCCTTGAAAAACTTGGGGTACTTACCTTTACAATAACGTGAGCAAAAAATATTGAACATTCAAATTCTGGTGATAAAGTTGTATTGAAAACCCCATTCCCTTTGCAATGCACAACTTTTACCTCAACTGCTTGAAGAAGAAAAAGAAACATTTTGTAAAAAAAAAAAGATTCTCTTGCAATAATTACAATATAAAACTACTTTTCAAGATGGAAATTGCCTAAGAAAAAATGAGAAACAAACATCTTTAATCTGAGTTTGGTATGGGAAAAAAGTATTCAATTA
The DNA here is from genome assembly GCA_030710605.1 of Cordylochernes scorpioides. NCBI lineage: Eukaryota > Metazoa > Arthropoda > Arachnida > Pseudoscorpiones > Chernetidae > Cordylochernes > Cordylochernes scorpioides. The sequence goes on along the minus strand of CP092873.1, from coordinate 92,419,501 downwards.
AGTAGTCACATTTTCTCTTAGCATATACGGGAACTTGAAAAATTAAATGTAAAAGTTTCTATTTCGAAGCATTTATATTTTTTAAAGGTTGAAATAATGGCTTCAAAGGGCTCTGATTCTTTCAAAAGTCTAGACTTACCAATGAGTGCAAGTAGCCAAATAGGGCTCTGGCACACTTGTAAGTGCAAAAGTAGAACTGCTTTCCTCATGTGTAGGCACGTGGTTACATTTACAGTAAAAGCAGTGGCCAAATACTACCCACCATGATTATCATGACCTATCACATGTACTAGGGATAATTAAAAATAGGGTTTAATTTCAAGGAAAAAAATATTTTAAAATAAACCCACATTTCATATATATTTACATAGTAAAAACACATGGTAATAATCTAGTCAAATAAGAGGAAATTAGTGGATATATACTTACCATGGTTCTGCCTCTCATAGCACTTTCAAATATACCCAAAACCATGATGGATTCCTTGAGATTTGTTAAATATTGAGGGGAGAAGACTGTCTCCTGCAAAATAAAATTAATTAAAAAATTATTTTCCTGTGTACATAGCAGCACATTTCATCTATATTTCTCAGTTCTGTTCTTGAAAGGTGAATAGAGGATAGCACATATATTTTATTGTTTCAGTCATTAGGTACTTTTTTTCTGATGATGGTAACAATACTGTTAACATAAAGTCACACCCTATTTATTTGGTCTTATTACCTTGTGTTTCTAATTTCTATAATCCAAATATTGTACCTCATCATTAATAAAGAAAGATTTCGTGAGGCATTGAGTTTCCATATGCCAAGACAATTCTCTGTGATAATTTATACTGCCAAATGTCTTAATGAATATATACAAGTAGTCATTAATCTGGCAAGACAATTTTCTAAAATTTATTTTGCTCCTGGCACGATCACATACAAATTCTTACTGGGATCTTGAATATTATATAAGGTTAGAAATAACACATATAACAATTACTAGAGATTCTCATTATAAATATATGTCATAATATATACTCTTCAAGGAATAATAAAGCAAGCCTACAGACAACCCAGAGAGAGACGGGAGGTAAGGTCACTTTAGACATCAGCGACATTCCATGGGGCGTATACTGGGGCCCTTCACTTAACACCTGGGGAGTTTTAAGACTGTTGGGAATTGTTTTCGACATGAACAGCTGCTCCGGCTGTGCCCGTCTCTCCCTCTCTCTCTGGTTGTCTGGATTTCTCTTCCAACTTGTGGTGTGATTATTTCTCTCCCCACCTTATTATATTGCCACATAAATATAATAGGATATATATATATATAGGATGAATAAAAGAGAAAAATATTCTTTGATGATTTTTCTATATAAAATTAGGTCATTTTAGAGTTATGCCCCTCCCCCACTCCTTATTTTAAACATTGAAAGCAGAGTTGGTAGATGCACATTTACTACTGAGAACACATTCTTTTATGATGCACTAGCGCGCCATCTGTTATCAAAATTCAAAACTATTTTAAAGGCGTAAGATTCTTTTTGATTTTAAACAATTTCTACTGTCCTTACTGCAATGGAAAAATTAATGAGAGGGCCTGGCTCATCAGTGGTGAACCCTCTCAGCGGTTTCGCCAGTTTAATCTACCATACCGCTGGTATATTGCATTTTGGAACTTCCTTTTATAGTGATACTGTTGGTAGACTCTTTGAATGGGTATTTTAGAAGAACTATGGACATAAGTGTTGTGTTGTGCCCGTTGTTTTGTCAATAATCCACTCTGAGTCGTCGGAGCTCCTTTGGTACCGGTTTTATTTATAACCAGTGCCGGAACATAAGGAGAATACCACACACAGCTAGACGCGGAGTTAGTCCTCCGCACGCAGCCGACACCACAACAAACTGGCGGGATCCAGTTTCGGCCGGTTCCCGCCGCCACACCGGCGCCGCTAGGCGCGTGAGGATTCTTGCCTGAACCCTCAACATCTCCCCCAAAAAGTTTAGAGGAGGTTAGCGCTGGACACGCTTGTATCTTCTCCCATACCGCGACACTTTCCCAGGTGAGGGAGACAGCTGCTTTATCTCTGGAGCGATTGCTGGCAGCTGTTGTTGCTCCTCTGCAGGCAGTTCATTTCCCGGAGTTTCCTCCGTTTCAGCGGGGAGTTCACTGTCAAGAGATGTCTCACTGGGGTCGACCTGTTGTTGGGAAGAAGCCAGAAGAAGAGAGTTCCGCCTGTAGGTCCCTACAGGAGTTTCCACGATGTATGAGCAGGGCGCTGGGGCCTTCTCAAGGACACTTCCCCACGCTCGAAGATCCTTCACCCAAACTTTCTCTCCTGCAATTAGTTCCGCCTTTTTCGTGGCCGCATGGCGTCTGTCAAAAGCCGTTTTCTGCGCCATCTTCCGCTGCTCCTCTTCCCCTCTGAGTTTGGATTGATCCACTGTTTTAGGGGTTAGTGATGATGAAGTGCAGGGAACCATAGTGCGAATTTTCCGTCCAAATAGAAGTTCCGCAGGGGAGAGTCCGTTTGCCAGGGGTGTTGCCCGATACTCCATGAGTGCTAGGACCGGATCTTTATTCTTTTTCATCAGGTTTTTCACAATTTTGACAGCAGCCTCTGCTTGACCATTTGATTGTGGATGCTTTGGGCTGGAAGTGATGTGTCGAAACCCAACTTCAGAGGCAAACTTCGTAAAAGCTGAAGTTGTTGATGGGCGAAATTGTGGCCCGTTATCACTGATTACAATGTCAGGGATGCCATGACGAGCAAAGATAGCTTTGCAGTGATCTACCACAGCTTCCGAGGAAAGTTTAGTAAGTCGTACGACCTCGATAAATCGAGAAAAGTAGTTTACGACGACTAAATACTCACTTCCTTCGTAATGGAAGAGATCCATCCCGACCTTTTGCCACGGTCTTTCCGGAAAGTCGTTGGGGATGAGTGGTTCGTGCTTTAGAGGTTGATTCTCTATGCATTTCTCACAGGTTTTTACCATATCCTGGATTTCTTGACCTATTCCTGGCCACCAAACATGATCCTTTGCTCTTGCTCGACATTTTGTTATTCCTTGATGACCTGCGTGGATGCAGTTCAAAACATCTTTTCGCATGTTAGAGGGGATGATCACTCACAGTCCTCTCATTAGTAAGCCGTTCTCTTCCCCTATCTCGTCGCGAACATCGTAGAACGAGCGTTCTAAGGGAGAGAGCTGACATTTGGCGGGCCACCCGTTTTTGGAATAAAATGCCACACTTTGAAGGGTAGGCTCCAGCTTCTGGTTGAGGGCTATTTTGGCAAGTCGGTCGTCTGTCGTGGATTGATGCAGGACGATGCTACGCACAAAATGTTCAACTTCTTCTTGGAGCTCTTCATCTTCGGGAAGATGACCTGGAAGTGGTTGTCTTGAAAGGGCATCAGCGGTGATTAGGTCCTTCCCCGGTGTATGAAAGATATGAAATGAGAACTGAAGCATCCTCATACGGTACCGTTGAAGCCTTGGCGTTAGATTGTTCAGATCTTTAGTGGTGAAGATGGGGACTAAAGGTTTGTGATCTGTTTCGATGAGGAAGGTTTTTCCAACCACAAAGTCCTTGAAGCGCTCACACGCCCATGTGATTGCAAGGGCTTCCTTCTCTATTTGAGCGTATCCCTGTTCCGTCTTCGTCAGCGTTCGTGATGCAAAGGCCACTGGGCGCCACTCGTTGGCTTCATGCTCTTGCTTGAGGACAGCTCCCAGGCCATACGATGATGCATCAGCTGAGACCATGGTCTTCTTAGAGATGTCAAAGCTTGCCAGAACTCGGTCACTGGCCAGAACGTCTTTGACTTTCTCGAACGTTTTTTTCTGTGGTGAGCCCCAGATGAAACTAACATCTTTCTTTCTTAGGTCGTTTAGTGGCTTTGTGATTTCCGCTAAGTTTGGAACAAAGCGGCCTAAGAAATTGACCATGCCCATAAAACGTTGCACCCCGTGCACGTCAGTTGGCGGTTTCATCTCGGCGATGGCTTTGACTTTCTTTTCGTCCGCCTTGATACCGTGTTCGTCGATGTAATGTCCCAGGAATGTGACGTTGCTTATACCGAACTGGCACTTTTCTTTGTTGAGCGTAATTCCTGAGTTCTTTAGGCGTCTCAAAACTTCGCGTAGTGTCTCGTCATGCTCTTCCTTTCTCTTTGCGAAAATGAGGATGTCATCCATGTGACAAATTACCCCATTGACTCCGCGTAGGATAGCAGACATGCGTTTCTGGAAGTGTTCTGGAGCGCTAGAGATCCCAAAGGGAAGCCTTTTGAATTTATATCTGCCAAAGGGCGTAATGAAAGTCGTCAGCGTTTGGCTTTCTTCAGAGAGTTTAATCTGCCAAAATCCGCTGTTAGCATCCAGCCTGGAAAAGATTTTGGCCCCGTTGAGTTGAGCTAGTTCATGTTCAAGGACAGGAAGCTGGTGAAGCTCACGTTCCACACTCAGGTTAAGCCGGGACAAGTCTACACAGATCCTGATTTTCCCGTTTGGCTTTCCAGCTAGGACGATCGGTGCGCACCACTCCGTTGGCTCATCAACTGGTTCGATGACTTCCTGAGCCACCATGGCATCCAGTTGCTCTTTTAACTTCGGCATGAGCGGAAGAGGTACTCGTCTTGGGACTGGTATGGAGAAGGGCTTGGCACCTTCCTTCAACTTGATGTGATAGGGCTGTTCAAGAAGCCCCAGTCATTCAAATAGCTTTGGGAACTCTCGTTCAGGATTGACATCCGTTGTTCCGTTGAAGACAAGATCAATTCGTTTGACGAGTTGGAGGTCTTCACAGGCTCCGACACCCAGAAGAGATTGCTCCAAATGGTGGACCACGTACACGGTTTCCTTCATTTCACGTGTGTTAGCTCGGAGCTTCGCCACGAAGGTCCCAGCATTCTCTAATCTTTGGTTCGCTGCCGCCATCAGTTGACCGTCGGTAGGCGTCAGTTGGACGTTGCTGAAATACCGCTTGTACAGGAAAAATGGTATCAGTGTCACATCCGAGCCCGGATCCAACTTAAAGTGGATTGCAGTGCCGTTGACTCTTACTGTTGACTTCCACCTGCTCTTTCTGCTTCCCAGCGTAGGCTCGCGGACAGCATACACATATGAGACCTTCTCCCGCGCTGGGGTTTCCTCCGAGGATATGGCGTTCACCTCATTGTTTTTTCTTCGACAGAAATTAGTGTAATGGCCCTTTTTCCCGCACTTTCCACAGACTTTGTCCTTAGCGGGGCACTTATCTCTGTAATGATGTTTGGTAGTCCCACAGTTAAAGCAAGTTGGAAATTTTTTTCCTTCATCTATTTCCTTGGCACTGTCTGTTTGTCTAGACGTTGATCTGCCATTTTCCTTGCCATGACCGGATGCTTTAGGCTTCTGCTTGGCCACTTTCCGCGTTGTGTTGACCTGCGATGTAGAAGGGTTAAGATCCTGTTGTTCACGCATCACAGCTTCCCACTGACGGGCGATCTCGACTGCTTTGGCCAAGGTCAGGTTTTCGTTTAGCATCAGTTTCTCCGACAACTTCCTATCTTTTACTCCAAGCACTATACGATCACGAATAAGCTCCTCGCGCAGATTAGCGTATTCGCAGTGCTCAGATATTCTGTGCAAGACTGTTACAAATTCCTCAATGGTTTCTTCAGGTCGTTGACTCCTTAATCCGAACAAAGCCCGCTCATACACCACGTTGCGTTTGCCAATAAAGTGGTTGTCGAACGCTTCAATGACTTTGTCGAGGTTCTTTGCGTCATCTGCTGAGAGATTGAACGCAGAGTGGATTTCCTCAGCCCTCTCCCCCATAAGATATATCAATGCTGTGACCTGATATTCTTGTTCCTTGGCGTTCAAGTTGGAGAGAAGTCTGTATCGAGAAAATCGCTGTTTCCAGCTTGGCCAATCTTTGGCGTCGAAACTGAAGTTAGGAGGCGGAAGAAAGGAATTTGATTCCATGTCAGATTTGATTGCACAGGAGTGGAATTAATTAAAAGGGCACTTACTTGGGCTCTTCACGATCCCGCCGCTGCCACCATGTTGTGTTGTGCCCGTTGTTTTGTCAATAATCCACTCTGAGTCGTCGGAGCTCCTTTGGTACCGGTTTTATTTATAACCAGTGCCGGAACATAAGGAGAATACCACACACAGCTAGACGCAGAGTTAGTCCTCCGCACGCAGCCGACACCACAACAAACTGGCGGGATCCAGTTTCGGCCGGTTCCCGCCGCCACACCGGCGCCGCTAGGCGCGTGAGGATTCTTGCCTGAACCCTCAACAATAAGCTTTGGGGACAGTAGAATTACATACATTTATAAATATATTTTTATAAATAAATAATTTTTCCATTGCAGTAAGGGCAGTAGAAATTGTTTAAAATCAAAAAGAATCTTACGCCTTTAAAATAGTTTTGAACATTCTTTTATACTTTTGAAAAAGCGTGAAATTATTCAACCTAGTGGCATTTATGTACCAAAGAGCCACCTCTTGGATTAAAACATGGCATTTGGTTTCATCACCCCAGTACAGAACGTTATAATGGTGATGAATGTGCTACAACACTAGTTTTGGGGCAAATGTACTTGTCAATATGTATTAGTATTTAAAATGCATTAGTATATTCGTAAAATTCTCAAATGAAAAGACAATTTTTATACAAAATTTAAAGTGAAAAGGTACCTTCATTTTAAGTTTTCATATATATTTAATTCTAATTTTTTATATAAAACTTATATATATTTATTTGGCGCGCCCAAGACTACCCAATAAACAACAACAAAGAGACACATGTCATATCGCTCACAGATGTAAAATGTAGTTTATAAAAGTGTATTTAAAATATATTATTTTGAATAATTTAGTGATAATTTATGTGAGTATTATATTTGTGTGGTGTGATTTTATAAAGTTGTTTGTATACATTTATAATCAAGATTTCCAAAAAACAAAAAAATTATATAACTTTAGAATTTGAACAACCCAATTTAATTCTTGAATATGTATTTTATATATTTTAAAAATATATATTTTGATTCATTAGTTTGTGTTGCAGGCATATTTATATTGAATGTTAGAATCTATAATTTGCTGAAGTAACTGCGATTATTTTTTAGGCACAGACATGTGTGCCAATATTGCACTTTTACTGTAAGACAATATTTTACATTTTAATTATAACATTTTACTGTAAAATACTTTACATTTCGATAATAGATAGCTACAAATGCATATTCTCTAATTTTACATGTTAATAATGTAGCATGGGCAGACTTCATGGAACAGGAAGCTCGTGCCAGCACCGGGTTGTTCCACGCGAACTCTCGCGCTAGTGATTCTTTTCTTTGCTCTCATATAAACAACCTGTATAAACTTCATATAAATTTCTCTCGCTTATTAAATTGTTCTTAATTGCCATACAACTTACTAATTATTGCATCACTACAATAACAATTTCATTTTTATGAGATCTACAAATTTGAATTTTTTCAAATATTTAACTCTATATATATGTTGGGACACCTCGTGACCATAATATGCCAAAGTAACCCAGAACCCCACCTAACCTAACCATATCCCACCTATGTCCATCTAAGCCACAAACCTCTGGTGATTGCGAGGTGTCGAGATGGAGCCTGAAGCCACCTTTAGCCTTGGCAGCACTGAGCCAGAGACCGAGATCCCCTTCCTGTAGTCAAGCCACCTGACCTGTGGTGGATGACCTGGCCCCACCAACACCAAGCTAGTCTGAGATGGACTCAGACACCCCTTCCTGGTGGTCGAGCCACATGTCCGATGGTGGCTGACTTGACCACAAGCCAGTCTGAGATGGACTCAGACACCCCTTCCTGGTGGTCAAGACACCTGACCTGTGGTGGATGGCCTGGCCCCACCGACACCAAGCTAGTCTGAGATGGACTCAGACACCCCTTCCTGTTGGTCGAGCCACATGTCCGATGGTGGCCGACTTGACCACAAGCCAGTCCAAGATGGACCCAGACGCCCCTTCCCTGTAGTCAAGCCACCGACCTATGGTGCTTGGCCTGACTCCACCACGAGCCCTGAACCTTTCCCAAGCTGACCCCAAGATGCCCAGAATCAACAATAATAATAATATTTTTTAAATCATTTTTTAATTCAATATTTTCTTAATTTTTATTATTTTTTGTGAATATTTCCTTAATAATTTTATATTTAATTTATTTTTATCATTTTTTTTTAAGATGCCTTTTTAATTTTTTATTTTCATAGAGAGAAGAGTGATGATAGCCTTGGGGGGTGAGTTCAGCAACACTGGGGAAAAGGAAGCGGGATATTTACATTCTGGGATATTTTTTACATTTTGATATTGACATTTTTTTAAACAAAAATTTGATTTTTTTTTTGAGAAGCAAAAAAGACTTGGAGTTGCGGAGGGCGGAAGCCACTGGCTGCGGCCTTGGCTGCCCCTTTTTTTCGAATGATGGACACTGGGTGGCTGGATGACTAGGTAGGTTGGGGATATCTGACTTTGGCACGATAGGCCTTTTTTTTCCTTTTGTATAAAGTTTAAAACTCCTCCCTTTTAACCTTATCTACAGTTTTTTTTTTTATATATATATTTTTAATCTTATATATGTGCGTGATTTCATTAATTAATATAATAATAAAAAAATGTTGTACATTGAAAGATTTTATTAGTCTAAATAAAAATTTGTTTAGCCAAAAAATTGATTGGTTAATTTCCCTTTTAACATTTATTGCTAGCCGGCACAGCTTTAGGTCTCTACATGTGCCATAGATGAATAAATTTGTGGTCTGCTTTTCTGCAGCCACTGGCGCCCTAATATTTGGACATGTAAGATCTGGAAATAGTAAAAGTATAAAATCATCATTGTTTTTAACAATGACTTTCTTCTTCCATTATACCTAAAAATATATATAAATGCTCTCGATCCCATCAATGTCGTCCGCCGCGGGGCTCGAATTATGTATATGATTTTCTTCTATTATATTCTAAATTATATACATAGTGAAACGCCATTAGGGCTAAGTAGAACGCGATCCTGAGATTAATAAGAATCAATACCCAGGGAAATGAGACTGGTGAAATATTTTTCAATGTACACAGAATAATTATTTTTAGGTAGATATTTATATATATAACTTGTAATTTTATTTTTACAAGCAAGTTTGTGTTTTGAATTATTTAAAGTGATAAAAATTATCCAATATCCACTCTGTAGTAAGTAAACAAATCTAATGCTTCTTCTAAAACTTGTTTTGGTGAGTTTAAGTTTAATTTTTGTATGTTTTAATAAACATTTATTTTTAATACTTTATACTTTGATTTACGGTATTATGATAAGTGGGAGCTAGGTAAATAACAACTGTTATTTTTATTTACAATATTATAGCTTCGTCGATTGGTATATTTAAAGCTGTGTTTTATAATTTTAAAGAATGTAACGTATGTAACAAAGAACAAAGCTAGGCCTAGACGAAATTCGAGCCATGATTGGCAGCTTAGTTTAAATTTAGGACTCGGTGCAGAAAAACAACATCTGGAGTCACCAGATGTGCTGGGACCAAATATAATTTTTGGCGCTAGAAATGGGAAACACTGACGTCAGACAATAGTTAATTAAAATTAATTACCATTTCTTTCTTTTATACAGAGAATACACGTTTATATTTTTCAATATTATTGGAGATACACTAATAATAAACCTGTTTCATACATTTATTATATACAATATTTTATTTAAATTCTTTTCTGTTTGTAACATTTAGATGTTTTAAAGTATATTTACTTAGAAGAAAATATGATGTTAATAATTTTTAATTTACTTTAATATGGAAACTATGACACAGTGTCATAATAAACATATAACAGATGTCAATTTCAAATGACTTACCATTATGTAAGAAATTGGCAGGGAGGTTTTCCTATTATATGGTTACATATACCCAGATTTAATAATTAATTCATGAAATACATTTCATTAAGTTTACCTTTATTTATAAACCAGTTGATAGTTTAAATCAATTAGAAGCTTATTTATTTTTAGGCCTAAATGTCTTTTTTTTCATCTTTATTGGTTGAAACAATTTTCTAAGGCAATTTATTGAATGAAAAGGCATGTTTTCCTTTTAAGTGTTTGAAATAATAAAAGCTATAATTATTATTATCTTAATAAGATATTTCAGGAATATTGCATATGAGTGTATGAAAAAAAAAATACATTTCTTGACATTCTTTTTGGTTAATAATGATTTTCACTTATAGAAGTGTTAGCATGCCAATGGTCTGCCCTTGAGGTACATGCTTGACCTACATGATTAAGCTTTTCATAGTATAAAGGAAATATTTACATGGTATGAACAAGTTAATTTTAGAGTAAAAAGTTTTTTATATTTGTTTTTTTTAGGGTAATTTCTAGATTTTTTGAACTTTCTTGTTTGTGTAAATTTATCAAAATGTAAGAGCATTTGTGCATCCTTTTTTTTTAAAACTCAGCCTTTGTTTTTTAGTAATTTTATAAACTTTTATTTTAGTATGGATTTAAGACCTACTTTTATGATTAAAGAGATATCCATTTCTTCAACTAGGAGTTAAGATTTTGTGTCTCGAACAGTGAAGCACCTAAAAGACGAGATTTAGGCTCTCTTGGTATCCATCACTGTGAGCAATCTTTATGAAGCAATGTTGAATTAGTTGGATAGTCAGTGTAGTAGTTGCTTTTTTTTTAATAGGATTCTAGGATTTATAATATGGTTTAATTTGAGGATTTTTCCTTTTTTTTTCTTTGTTGTTTTCTCTTTGTCGCTTATTGTAAACACATGACGGATGGGATACAGGCCCTCTAGATAGCTTTTACAGTAAATGATAATATTTTTTTAGGTTAAATAGATAGGATTAGATGAATGTTTGAAGATAGGATTTCTATTTTTTTATGAACCTTGCACACTTTTTTTTTTAAATGCTAGATTACTATTTTGGGTACCGAATGACCAAATTGGTGGTAATTATTACAAGTTTATTTTCTTTTGTGAGTTTATGGAGGTGGACCATAACTAGATTTTCTTTGGTATAGAGCACTTGTGCTTATCTCCCTGAATTTAGTTTTTGAATAGTTGTTTTGTTTGTTTAATGTTCAGGCAGTGCTTTTGATTTCAAGTTTAGTTTGAATGCACCCGCAAATGTTTTTATTATTTTTTTTTGTATGAATGAAGGGTAGTGAATGAGATATCAAACTTCAAGCCAGCAGTATGTTAGACCTGGACAAATTAAAATATTGGTAGGATAGGATCTTGTAACTTTATATAAAATGTGTTAGGACCTTAATAGTTTGATCTACCATCAGGGATTTGTAAACTCACTGACAATCTGATATGTCTGCTTAGGCAGAGTTTCTTCACTTCATGTGGAGGTATAAATTTGATTTCAATTTTTTTCTTTGTTTATATATGTTAGGTTCAAACTTATCTATTTTTTTTTATCTGGATTTTTTTTTACCCTGGATGAGATATAGGCTCTCCAGCTAAGTTTCTCTTTCTGTGAAGAAAGCACTCGCATGGTTGTGGGAAATGTCATTTGTCATGTGCTCTGGGAGCACACACTGGATGTCAAGGGAGAGAGTCCCTTGAATTTTTCTTCTGACTGCTCTGGGAGCAGCAGTTGTGTTAAGACCATGTGAAGGTCTTTGTCCTCCGCCTGAAAGTCCCGAAGGTGTGAGAAGCTCTAGCTTTGGGCAGCTAGAGGACAAATGGCATAATCCCATGTAAACTAACAAGTACCTGAGTGTCAGTTTGTGATTATAGATTTGGTCTTGAACCTTGAATACTGGTTCGAAAGAATTTTTTTTTTTAGGTTTATTATAAAAAAGTAGGGTAATTTTTGTGTGTGTTTTAAGGTCATTAAAAAAAAAAAGGAGGTATATATACCTTAAGGTTAAGCTATAGGTTTGGTTTAATATTTTGTGAAGCAGGATTTTTTTTTTTAACAAAGGATGTTTTCAGTTATGTGTGGCCATGCGAGGTCAATGTACCGAATAGTTTAGGTAGACAACTAGTCTAACCATGTAAAAGGTTTCAGTCCAATTTTTAATCAAAGATTCAATTAGTTTTACCAGAATGAGTTGTGTGCGGGATAAGTGTTTTAAATTACTGATTTGAATTACCCTATTAAATATTAGTAGAAGGAAGCGCATTAGATTTGAAATTTGTCTTTTCCCCCCTGATACCTTTATGTATTTTAGGACTTTTTTTTTTGGCTGTTACATTATGAAAAATGCATATATTGGATAATTGTTATTATTTGAAAAAGAAAATGAATTGCATTTGCATACGTGTATACCATAATATTTTTAAATTTGTAGATTTATGATTTTAGAATTTTGAGTTTTTTTTTTTTTTTCTCATCACTTCACCCTAGCACCCAGGGTGGATTTGAGTGATTAATTAATATTTGAGTATAGATATACTATTTTTTGTAGTAAATATTTTCTTTTATGTAATTTTTTTTATTTTATTAAGTTTCCTCACTCGGTGTTGGAAATTAATTTTCTTTTTTATTTGGCAAAATTAATTTTTTGGCAGGGAGGATTGTTGGGACACCTCGTGACCATAATATGCCAAAGTAACCCAGAACCCCACCTAACCTAACCATATCCCACCTATGTCCATCTAAGCCACAAACCTCTGGTGATTGCGAGGTGTCGAGATAGAGCCTGAAGCCACCTTTAGCCTTGGCAGCACTGAGCCAGAGACCGAGATCCCCTTCCTGTAGTCAAGCCACCTGACCTGTGGTGGATGACCTGGCCCCACCAACACCAAGCTAGTCTGAGATGGACTCAGACACCCCTTCCTGGTGGTCGAGCCACATGTCCGATGGTGGCTGACTTGACCACAAGCCAGTCTGAGATGGACTCAGACACCCCTTCCTGGTGGTCAAGACACCTGACCTGTGGTGGATGGCCTGGCCCCACCGACACCAAGCTAGTCTGAGATGGACTCAGACACCCCTTCCTGTTGGTCGAGCCACATGTCCGATGGTGGCCGACTTGACCACAAGCCAGTCCAAGATGGACCCAGACGCCCCTTCCCTGTAGTCAAGCCACCGACCTATGGTGCTTGGCCTGACTCCACCACGAGCCCTGAACCTTTCCCAAGCTGACCCCAAGATGCCCAGAATCAACAATAATAATTATATTTTTTAAATCATTTTTTAATTCAATATTTTCATAATTTTTATTATTATTTTTTGTGAATATTTCCTTAATAATTTTATATTTAATTTATTTTTATCATTTTTTTTAAGATGCCTTTTTAATTTTTTATTTTCATAGAGAGAAGAGTGATGATAGCCTTGGGGGGTGAGTTCAGCAACACTGGGGAAAAGGAAGCGGGATATTTACATTCTGGGATATTTTTTACATTTTGATATTGACATTTTTTTAAACAAAAATTTGATTTTTTTTGAGAAGCAAAAAAGACTTGGAGTTGCGGAGGGCGGAAGCCACTGGCTGCGGCCTTGGCTGCCCCTTTTTTTCGAATGATGGACACTGGGTGGCTGGATGACTAGGTAGGTTGGGGATATCTGACTTTGGCACGATAGGCCTTTTTTTTCCTTTTGTATAAAGTTTAAAACTCCTCCCTTTTAACCTTATCTAGTTTTTTTTTTATATATATATTTTTAATCTTATATATGTGCGTGATTTCATTAATTAATATAATAATAAAAAAATGTTGTACATTGAAAGATTTTATTAGTCTAAATAAAAATTTGTTTAGCCAAAAAATTGATTGGTTAATTTCCCTTTTAACATTTATTGCTAGCCGGCACAGCTTTAGGTCTCTACATGTGCCATAGATGAATAAATTTGTGGTCTGCTTTTCTGCAGCCACTGGCGCCCTAATATTTGGACATGTAGAGATCTGGAAATAGTAAAAGTATAAAATCATCATTGTTTTTAACAATGACTTTCTTCTTCCATTATACCTAAAAAAATATATAAATGCTCTCGATCCCATCATATATAAAAATGAATGTATGTTTGTCTGTTTGTCTGTCTGTATGTCCGGTATACAAATTCGCAGTAGTTCACTAGTTCAAACCAAAATTTCCATACATAGGTAAAAGAATACTGGGAAGACGATAGGCTATTTAAAAAAATATATAAATCAATTATTAAAACCATATATTTTTATTCAAAAAATGATGATGACGTTATTGCTGTATCATGTTTGATTATCAGATACAAAATTATATCGGGGAAAAAAATTCCAAAAAGCAGAGACCATGGGTGAAACCAGTTCATTATTTTGTATGCAGGAACAAAATTCTAACAGAAAAACATTCATTCGAGCAGAAAACAAAAGCCAGATCATCTTTCTATAAAAATATCGCTTCTCAGACACAAAGTTTGGAGCGGGACGTTTCACAAGAGTGACATCCACGGCGCCAATTTATAATTGTAACGAATAGTATTTGAATAGGGTACATTTAATAGGGTAAAACCCGGCCGCGTTGCCCGGGTCCGGCTAATACTATATATTTTTAGTTTAATCAGAATATAAAATATTTTGATTGAAATTGGTCTAAATTATATAGAGAAAGAGAGAAATTAGAGGAAACCTTGTTCCTGGAGCGCCAGCTAGCCTAGCTTTACAGATGTCTATGTTGGAGGATGCTCTGAAGACAATAATTTAACGAAATTAGTTGTAAATAGCTGGTGGCCTAAATAAATTTAAATAGAAATGAAATGATATTTTCTGGACGAGGGCAAAATTAACAACAACGAAAAAAATAACTCACCTCTATGTGAAAGTGTTGTGGCAGGGGAGGCAGAGTCCCTAGTCTTTAGTTAACCGAGGATCAATTCTGACAGCCAACTGACTGCTGTAGCATGAAGCCTGTAACTACAACTACATTAGAGGAACCTAACTCACCCTACTCTATTTTCCAAAATAAATTGCCCGCCAACTCAACTTGTCAAAAATTTTAAATTATTTTCAGAGTAATGTAGAGTATCAAATTATTTCTTGTACTCTACACAGAGATCTCTATTAATTAATTTTCACAAGTAAATAGATAAATATTTGAAATTATTTATTTTAATCTTCCTCTACTATAATTAGCTAAATTATATTTATTAATATACACATAATTTCAAAATATATTATTAAAACATTTCATATAGTACTTATACCGTTTATAATTTACATTATGAAATATTCTTTAAACTTTTGAAAGTTTATTTATGATATTTAAAATGCCAGAACCCTGTTTGGTTACTTGCCCACTCAATAGTGGGGTTGGATTTTTGCAAGAATTGGGGGTAATTGAGGCAACATTTTCTTAATAAAAAAGTGTCTAATGTGGGATTCGATTCTGTGTCAAGGCTGTCAAAAATTGATGGTTTATACCACTCATACAACCACCTCCTAAAAGGAAAAGTCTACAGCAACCAGCGTTCTCAAGTGGTCACCCTCCCAAGTACTGAACAAGGCTCGACATTGCCCAACTTTGGTAGATGAGAACTGGTGTTTTTTTTTTTCATGTGGTATGTCTGTAGGAAAACTAAGAACATTAAGTTCAACTACCCTTTCTATTTTAATTTATTTTTTGACAATTTTAAATAATTTCATTTTTCATTTAAAAAATGAAATTTATGTAATAATATTTGTGAAAATATTAATTTTATAATCGATTATAGATCATCATATAACAAACTCATCTCCCCACCTTGGTGTTCAAGACGAGTAATTAATAACAATAAACCACTTGGTCTTGCCCTCTGACATTTGCATGTTGTCATATTTTCTTACTTTGCATTTTGTTAAGGTCATTGCACACTAGCCTCTACATCCACCAAATAAAACATTGCCTTTTTGGTTCCTGATATTTTTCTCAAAAATTGAATTCAACTTTAATTTAAAAAATAATTTCATTATAAAGTTGCAGGAAGATAGTATTCATGTACTAAAAAGAGACACCTCTCCTGTTAGAAATGCATTAAAAAGTATTTTTGGTTCACCCACAGAATGTTAAGGTATACAGTACAGATTGGCTTTGCCTGGCGTTGTGTAACCTTCTTCATTAACACCTTATTCTTTTTGTACTGGAATTATTAACCAAAATATACCCTTTAATGCATATTTAATGGGAGAGGTGCCTCTTTCAGTGAATATCTTTTCACATAATTATTATAAGGTACAATTTGAATTATAGATTAAAAATGCAAGAATTTAAGACCAAATCCAAAATTGGATTTGGTCTTATTACTTTGTGTTTCATTAAAAATTTTCCTAACCCACTATGTTAAATTATTATTTTTTTTTTGCTGCTTCTGTGTGAAAATACTCTAAAATAAATTTGTTGCTTGCAGGAGTGGTCCTGAAAAGAAAACAATTTACCAGGCACATTCTTAATCCTAATTCGCGCTTGCACATTGAAAAGCTCATCATGCCGGTTAACAAAGATATATTCATGAGATTGGGTGTTCCATGCTGTGGGAGAGAGGACCGTGAACTCTCCTTATGCTTCTCCAGAAGTTTTGTTGGAGAGGAATTCTACCAGGATGTTGTAAGAAGGCAGGAGGAGAGAAAGAAGAAAGAAGAGGAAGAAAAGAAGAAGAAGGAAGAATAAATGAAGAAAGAAGGTGAAGTGAAGGAGGAAGAAATAGAAGTCAAGGAGGAGGAAAAAAAGAAAGAAGTGAAGGAGAAGGAAGAATCGGAGGAGGAAGAAGAGGTGAAAGGTCGAGCAACGAAGAAGGGAAAGATGGAAAAGAAGGGGCAAAAAATGAAGAAAGAAAAGTGTTGCGCCCAAAAAGGAATAAAAAAAAAAACTTAAAGATCAAACAAAACTCTTCCCCACTTTTCTTCTCTGACACACTGTTTGAAAGTGATCAAATTAACCAAACTATGAGAATCTCTTGTCTGAAAAATCAAAATTAATTCTCACACTGCTGTCTCAGCTAACATTAAGTGAAAATTTTCTACATCCAAAAATCCAATGCTCTCTCTAAAATATTTTTTTCTCTTGCACCAACATCGTGAATTATCTAAAACTTGCCAAATCCAATATCTCTAACATAACTCCCATTGTTATATTTTAACAATTTCTTCTAAGCTTTCAATATGTACTAAAACTGTTCTTCAATATGTATATCCACCTATTTTACCATATCTATATTATTCATATATATATACAGTCGAACCTCTTTAATTCAACACCCCAAGGGATCAGAGCTTTTGGTTGAATTAAAGGAAGTGTTGAATTAAAGTTATTCAGATGATTAGCTAATCATCTAACTCGCTAAAATAATATTTTTTAAAAATAGCTTCGTAATATAAATTGATCATATTAATTGAAACCATTGTGTGTGTACTTTTAAAAAGCTTTTATTTGACTTGCCTCCTTGTCTGTCTGTCGCCAAATCTTGTAATCAATTTTTAATATACTTATAGGGCACCTAGAAATATGAAATTTGGTACACATGTTCAAACCTGATGACAATGCTAGCTGACCAATTTTCAAACTTCTGGGTTGTCAGGTTGGCCAAGAACGGACAAATTTCCTTTCAAATTTTGTATATTTAATTTTAAATATGCTTCCAGACCATATAGAATAATGAAACTCACAATACTCGCTCAGGAACACAATGAAGAATGCGTAGATCAGTACGATAAAGAAGAGATATCAAGAAGACAATTGATAAAATTGAATGACGGTTGTAAGATTTCAGTTAGAAACAATCCAGCTGTAGTGAGAGTGCCATATTTCAAGGTCGATATTGAGCCGGAAAACTATTACTACAGCTTACTTCTCCAGTACCTGCTATATCGTGATGAGTCCAAAATATTGCACGAGTTCAACACAGCTCGCGAGGCATTTGTGGCTAAAGAACAAGATCTGCGACGTATGAGCAAGTATCTTGAGCTGTACAAGGAACATGACAAGCTACTTGAGAATGCCTTCAATCAGGTACATACATTCGAAATCCTAAGCCAAGAGCCCTTTCAAATTGAAGAAGACCACGAAGAAGAGGTACCTGATCAGCTAATGAATGATGAGCAGTTTCATTTGGCGCAGAGGTCAATGAACATTGGCCAGCGAGACGTGTATGAACACATCACACGCAGCCTTCAAGAGCAATTCAGTGGTAGCGATTTAAGATTACGGCTCTTTATAACTGGCAATGCGGGTACAGGAAAGACTTTCCTGTTCAAACTTCTCAAGAACCAATTAAATCGATGTTACGAAAAGCAAGTAGTCAAAGTGTGTGCTTTGACCGGTGTAGCGGCTCGTCTTGTTGGAGGGTCAACCCTGCACACCACACTAAAATTACCAGTTCAAAAAGACGGAAAGATTGTACACAAATGCCGATGTCGACAGGAAACTACCCGAGACTGATGCATCAACAATGGATTGACACAGAATTCATTTTCATCGACGAAATCTCTATGGTACCTTATGAGATGCTGTGCATGATAGATTTGCGTCTCCGACAGCTGAAAAATAAAGAAAAGGTCTTCTTCGGAGGAATCAATGTGCTCCTATTCGGTGACTTGATGCAGCTACCACCAGTTAGAGGAAATCAGGTGTTTGACCAACCACTCAGGATGAAGCAAGCAACAAACTTATGGCGCCTATTTACAATGGTTGAATTGAAAGAGAATATGCGACATCAAGGAAGCACAACATTTTTCGATATTCTGAATGCATTACGAATTGGAGAACTTCGAGCTGAGCACATTGCAGTTCTATTGGAAAGAGTCCTTAGTGAAACTTCTGGTGACTTCTCTATTGAAAAGGCTTTAAGAATTTACCCAACCAATGATCAGGTCAATGCCCACAATCAAGCAGTCCTTCAGCATTTCCGTGAAAAGAAAGTAGAGATGTTCAAGAGTCGCGCTCAAGACCAGTTAGTTGATGCAACAGGTAATTCTGATCATCTTATGAATAAACGTATCATTAAATGGAAGATTTACAAATAAAAGATACCTATCTTCCATTTAATGATACGTTTATTCATAAGTTGTACACCGGAAGAGTTTTAAGTTTTTTACTATTAATTCTGATCATGTTAACATGGACGACATAATACCAACTGATATCAACAAGACAGGAGGACTGCCGAAGGAATTGGAGATATTTGTTGGGGCAAAGATAATGCTGCGATCTAACATCGATGTGTCCAAGGGATTAGTCAATGGAGCGATAGGCTTTATTACAGAGATTATATGGCCCCACTTCCGCCGTGCCCAAATGTATGAAACGGACATACCATCAGTTCGAGTAGACTTCGCACAAGACGGTAATCATTTGATTCGGCCGATAGTAATACAATTCCAGGCCAAGTATAGCTATGGAACCGCGGGAAGTAGAATTTTGCCAATGGTCTTGTCTTGGGCATCAACAGAACACAAAATGCAAGGAAGCACTGTTGATCACGCAGTAGTTTATTTGGATCGAAGCTCTTTGCGGATGGCCAAGCTTATGTTGCCGTCAGTAGAGTCAGATCACTAGAAGGCCTGCAGATAGAGAAATTGGACTGCAACAAATTGACAGGACTGAAGCCATGCAATAAGGAGAGGCACTAAAAGAAATGGACCGTATGCGAAATCACAGATGTGATTTAAATAATATATATAACTAAAATTGCATAAATAAATACTTAATAATAAAAAGACTCATTAATAAAAAACTTTTATTTAACCTGCTTCTATATCTGTCTGTCCACAAATCTTGTAATCAATGTTTATATACTTCCAGAGCACCTTTTTAAATAGTTCCCCTTTTTCAATTAGTATGTTGTTACTTTTAACTATTTAATCAATTGTTTAATTATAATTAAAATTTTATATGTACCAATTATGCTCTAACAATAATCCACTGGGTGTCTCTAACTTTGTAATATAATTCAATAAATTTAGGGTTCCCAAAAGCAAAGAGACGCAGTTCTGTTAGTAACGGATTTTGCTTACGTCACTTCCGAACTCCCACGAGGAATTGACCAATCTGCTGCGAGCAGGCTTGCAGCTATTTAAGGCCAATGTCGTCTCAGTTATAAGGCTTTTTTTTTTTGACTGGCATATATACAACTTAAAATAGCGTAAATAATTAATTATAAAAAACACTTTAAAAAAAAGCTTTTATTTAAAATGCACTAAAAATAACAAAATAAATATTTCTGAAGTATTGCTTTTTTTGCTGAAGGTACCATTTAACAAATAAAATAATAGACTTAGAAATAAAAAGCGGTGAGGGATAATAGCCATGTATTTGAGATTTTCGTGATTTTATATGAAGCAAATGATTAGCAAGATTACGCCTTTCATTAAATTTTTGCCTATTTAATGCATAAACGATGATCATCCCCCAAGAATAAAATAAATATTTTTGAATGTGCCATTTAACAAATAGATTAATAGAATTAGAAATAAAAGCGGTGGGGTACAATAATAATAAATTTGAGATCAATGTGATTTTATATGAAGCAAATGATTAGCAAGATTATGCCTTTCATTAAATTTATACCTATTTGCTGCATAAATGATTATCATCCCCCACCGCTTTTATTTCTAATTCTATTAATCTATTTGTTAAATGGCACATTCAGAAATATTTAATTTATTCTGGAGGGATGATCATCAGGAGATGCCTTTTTCTTAATTCATGCACCTTATCCCAGTACAATATCACATTTGTGCTATTATTTCATATATACAGTCTACTCTCGTTATAACGCCACTCGATATAACGCCACCCTCCGCCGCTTTTTTGTTTTGTCCCAATCGACATCAATGTATTTTTCTCGGTATAACGCCACTCCCTCGCTGTTCGCCTTCCGCCGCTAATTTTTCGTATCCCAAGTAGCAAAAACCACTCGTTATAGCGCCGCTCACAACGTCCCCCCCCCCCGCTCCCCCTTTCCTGTCTGCATTTTTTATGCCAACGGCGCCGGACTTTGTTTGCTATTGACACAACAGATAACAGATTGTGTGAACAGCCAGAGCAGACCCTTTTCCTGCTTGTGCCTGGGACATACACAGTCGCTTCATCCTTTGCTAACGTCAACACAACAACTTTATTGTTGTATCATGAGTTCCCAAAAGCGTAAACGTGAGTCGATCACCATTGAAAAGAAGAAGGAGATATGCCAGTTGGCAAGAAATAACCCTACGATGTCGAAGAATGAGATTGGAGAGCGTTTCTCACTTCCACGAACAACTGTCCGTGATATTCTAACTCAGGCTGAGAAGTGGGAAAATTATACTGTTGGTTCTTCAAAGAGACAAAGAGTCGGAAAATTTAGTGACTTGGAAGACGCTCTCTTCAACTGGTTTACTCAAAAGCGTGCCAATAATATTATCATTACTGATGACCTCCTAAGAGAAAAGGCAAAAAAAACTTGGCGAGCAGTTGGCCGTACCAGAAAATTTCGCATACAGCAGTGGTTGGCTGCAGCGATTCCATATTTCGCATCGACGGCTCTGTGGGGAAGGCGCATCGATTTCTCCAGCTATCATTGATGAACACCTTACAAATTTGAACAGTATGCTGGCGAACTCCGGATATGACCCAGCCAACATATACAATGCAGACGAAACAGGATTATTTTTTCAGCTCATTCCTGACCGAACACTTGCTCACAAAGATGAAAACTGCCGTGGTGTCAAAAAGATGAAGCAGCGAATCACTGTTCTATTGTGCTGCAACTCTACTGGAACAGACAAGCGGCGATTGCTGATTATTGGAAAATCGGCAAAGCCTCAATGCTTCAGAAACTTTAGTCTACATTTCTACTGCACTTACACATCTAACAGCAAAGCATGGATGACCTCTAGCATCTTTCAAGAATGGCTACTGCAGTTCAACAAGCAGCTTGTCTCTGAAGGACGTCGTATCCTACTGTTGCTATATAACGTTACGTCTCACTGCGTCCCTAATGATGGTCTCAGCAACATAAAGATACACTTCCTTCCACCAAATATGACTGCTAGTCTGCAACCACTGGATAGTGGCATCATCAAAAGTTTCAAGGCTCAATATCGCAAGTTTCAACTCCAGAAAATGGTGGAATTGGCGGATGCCCATCTACCCACAGAATTACGTCTGGATTACGCTGTGCGCTATTGTAAAATGGCTTGGGATTCTGTGAGCCCTGATTCCATCAGCAACTGCTGGAATCACACAGGCATTCGCTTCACTTCTACTGCTGCAGTTGAGCCTCTTAATTATGGAAATCTGCTTGATCGCATTCGCGACATCTTCGCTATTACACCAGAGAATTTGATGACTGAAAGGGAGTTTCAACTGGTTGATGATTCCCAGGAGGCGGAAATGAAACTAACAGATGACAATTTGCTAGTGTCCACTGTTACAGCAAAAGAAGAACTTGGCGAGGATGATGATACAACAGTGACCCAGTGCCTACCATCGTTAAGGGAAGCCAGAACAGCTGCTGAGACAGTTTTGTTGTTTCTTGAGCACTCCAAGAGAGCAACATCTGACGACGTCAATCTATCTGCGGATTTGTTACGCCGTGTCTATGCCCTAAGTGAGGGAGAGAAAAAACAAGTTGTGATCACAGACTTCTTCAAGAAAATGTAATTACTTTTTATGAATAAATTATAAATTAATGCTTTCTATTTATCATATTAATTAATTAATGCCGGTTTTGCATTCTATATATTGACTTAAAGTATAAGTTGTTATTAGTAATTGTTATAAATAATTTATTGTATCTTTAAATTTCACATTTTAAACGTGTTCGATACAACGCCACCCTCGCCTTACGCCGCTTTTTTGCAAAATCCGGATGGTGGCGTTATAATGAGAGTAGACTGTATATTGTTGGAATAGCGATCCAAAGATTGGCGTGGAGTATTGGAGGATCGACCAATCAACGGCCGCGGCGGCGCTGCGGTCGACGTCAAGATATTTAGTCTTTGTCCCTCGCCTTCCTATATATACTTGCCTTTAAAATGTTGCTACTCTTTAACATCTTGTTTTAAGTTACTTTGTTTAATAAATAATCCTTTTATTCCTTGATTCAATCTCAAATTTCAACAGGTTATGGGCCCAGCACGCTTCCACTGCGCCTAAAAGGATTAACCGCCAGCAGTAAGTAAGCCTTTGTTTTGCTCGAAGTTTAGGTGTCAACCGCCAACCATAACCCTAGTTTCTTTTTGTCGTTGGCCGATTCCAAGACAAAGAAGATGAGCGAAGATTGTCTTTCAACGATTAAAGTTTTTAATGGTGAAAACTTTTCACTATGGAAATTCCAATTCAGGCTTCTTATGGAACAACAAAAATTACTAGAATTATTGGAAGGCTTAGAAATAAAGCCGAATGTTGTTTCCTCCGACAGTAACTCTGAAAGTTCACTACAGAATTGGAAATCAAAGGACGTTAAGGCAAGGATGTTATTATCACAGGCAATCGAATTAAAGTTTCTTCAGCCCCTGATGAACTGTACTTCCGCTTCACAAATGTGGCAGAAATTACTTGCTATTCATGAACAAAAATCCGAATTTACTATTGGCCTACTTTGGCAACAATTCTTCGATGCACGATTGACATCGGAAACAATAAGTGATTACATAGCAAAAATTGAAAATATTTCTGCACAAATTTCACAAATGGGCGGAACCATAACGGAAGATCAAAAGGTAGCAAAAATTTTAAATACTTTGCCTTCGAGTATGCGCTACTTTGTTGCAGTGTGGGAATCGTTAGATCCGAAAGCTCAAACTCTTAACAATTTAACTGCAAGACTTTTGATTGAAGAAACAAGGAATCAACAAAGCGGTTCTTCTAAACAAGATGAGGCCTTATTACACAGGCAAGCACGAACTAAGCCTAAAGATACACAACGTTCTTTTCAAGATGCCAAGAAGAACACTAAATGCCACTATTGTCACAAAATTGGACATTGGAGCCGCGAATGTAGGAAAAAGATTAGCTAATGAGAAAAATAAATCCAAAAATCTTCATGATTCAAAAGGAAGTTCAAGTGATTATGGACTTATTTTGTGCGATAATCAAGTAGAGCCCAATGATATTTGGTATGCTGATAGCGGTGCAAGCTGCAGCATGACATTTCGACGAGAGTGGTT
Organism: Cordylochernes scorpioides; assembly: GCA_030710605.1. Classification (NCBI taxonomy): domain Eukaryota; kingdom Metazoa; phylum Arthropoda; class Arachnida; order Pseudoscorpiones; family Chernetidae; genus Cordylochernes; species Cordylochernes scorpioides. The sequence continues at coordinate 92,395,394 of CP092873.1, read as the reverse complement.
CAAGACCTACACGCCGTTCACCAGTGATCATCCAATCTACTTGGGAGACAACTCGACACTACTTGCAGAAGGCATGGGAGACATCGAGATTCAAGCCTACGTCGACGGTGGATGGTACAATACGTACATAAGAAATGTGCTCTACTCGCCGCAACTAAAGAAAAATTTGTATAGCCTTTCTACGTCCACAAGAAGAGGATTCAACGTCATTATCAAACATGACAAGCTACAGATCTTCATGGATAATGACCTAAAAGCCGTAGGAGTGCGTCATGACGGCCTCTACAGGATGCTCTTCAAGGTTACATCATCATCATCACAAGGATACATCACCAGCGAGAACAAGCTTCAGTTGTGGCACGAGAGACTTGCGCATCTTCCAGTTGCTACACTTCGAGAGATGGCGACCAAAGGATTGGTGGATGGTCTGCAGCCTCAAGATTTAGAGGGAGAATTTTTCTTCTGTGAAGGATGCCAACTTGGAAAAGCCCATAGAAAGTCGTGCTATCCCTCAGATGGCAAAAACTACCAGCTAGGTGAGTTTATTTATGCTGATATTTGTGGCCCAATGCAGACTCAATCATTAAGTAAATATCTGTATTTCTGCTTATTTAAAGATTACTTTAGTGGTTATCGCCATATTTATTTTATTAAAAACAAATCAGATGTGCTAGATATATTCAAAGAATATGCTACTCTTATCTATACCCAAACTGGAAATAAGATAAAAGTTCTTAGGACTGATAATGCGCTAGAATTCAAAAGCGATAATTTTGCAGATTTATGTAAAAGATTTGGGATAATTCACGAGTTCACTGCACCTTATGTGCACGAACAGATAGGACGTATAGAAAGAGACAATCGTACGATTGTGGAAGCAGCCAGGTCCATGCTAAATTCACGAAATCTTCCAGGATTTTTTTGGGCTGAGGCATGTAACACAGCCACTAATATTCTAAATAGAAGTGCGACTAAGCAAACCCCTGGAACGACACCTTATGAACTTTTCTTTGGCACAAAGCCTAATGTAGCTAACTATAAAATATTTGGCTGTAATGCTTATATGCATATTCCCAAAGAAAACCGTAAAAAGTGGGATAATAAATTGATAAAACTTATGTTTTTAGGTTATGAGAATACAAGCAAAAATTTTAGATTATGGGATTGGAAAACTAGAAAAATAAGAATTTCTAAAGATGTCACATTCGATGAGAAAGCTACTACACATTCAGATAGAGAATCTACCAAACCCAAAGAAATAATATTTCAGATTAACAGCGCTCCGGATGAATCACCAGTTGCGACAGCAAACATTCCAGTGCAGGAAATGCCGCCAGTATCCGATATCAGTTCGCATCCAATGATAACACGCTCTAAAGTTTCGAATAGCCAATGTAACTTTGCGCTCGCTGATGAACCCAGTAACTATATAGATGCAATAACGAGTTCAGATTCAGAAAGATGGAAATTAGCCATGGATGAAGAGATTGATGCATTAAATAAAAATAAAACATGGACTTTAGAACGTTTGGCAGATGGTCATAAACCTATCGGTTGTAAATGGGTTTATAAAATTAAAACGGAGTCCGATGGTACAATTCAAAGGTTCAAAGCCAGATTAGTTGCAAAAGGCTATTCTCAAATCAAAAATGTTGACTATTTCGATACGTTTAGCCCAGTAGTCAGGTATGATTCGTTACGCATTCTTTTATCACACGCTGCTTCTGAAAGGATGTTTCTTAAGCAATTCGATGTAAAGACAGCTTTTCTCAATGGCGAATTAGAGGAACTTGTTTATCTTGAACAACCAGAAGGCTACAAGAGAGATGATAATAGCTGCTATAGATTACATAAAAGTCTGTATGGTCTGAGACAATCTTCTAGAAATTGGAATAAGAAATTTACCAATTTTTTGTATAGCCATAATTTCAAAACATCAGACGCCGACCCGTGCATTTTCATTGGAACACACAATGATTCAAATGTTATCTTAGCTCTCTATGTTGATGATGGAATTATTCTATCTAAAGATAAAGAGGCAATAGCTATTATAATGGATGAGTTAGAACACGCATTTGATATTACATCTGGAAGTGTTAACTTTTTTGTTGGGCTACAAATAGAGCAGTCAGAAGATAGGGCAAGTATTTTCATTCACCAGTCATCATATATTGACAAAATTTTGAGTAAATTTAATATGGCTGACTGTATTCCTGCTTCGGTGCCTATGGATCCTTCTGTCATCTTAACAAAGCAGGACTGTCCTACTCCAGAACAAAAGGAAAAGATGCCTAAATTCCCTTTTCGAGAAGCTGTTGGATCCCTTATGTTTGCATCATGTGTTTCACGTCCAGATATCACTTATGCAGTTTCACAAGTGAGTAAATTCCTAGAATATCCAGGACCTGCACATTGTACAACAGTGAAGAATATTTTCCGTTATCTGAAAGGCACTCCACACATGGGAATTCTCTTCACTGGACAAGACCAACTTGTTGGCTACTCTGATAGTGATTTTGCTCGTGATGTTGACTCCAGAAAAAGTACGACTGGTTATGCCTTCATGATGAACGGAGGAACTGTTTCTTGGGCAAGCCAACGACAACCAATTATCGCACTTTCCACCACCGAAAGTGAATACATCGCTGCCTGCGGTGCTGCTAAGGAATTGATTTGGATCAGAAGACTTCTACAGGGCATCGGCTGTGATATTACTAAAGAAACTGAACTTTATATCGACAACCAAGCAGCAATAAAACTTGTTGAAAATCCAGTATTCCACAAACGAACGAAACATATTGATGTTCGCTACCACTTCATTAGATCCAAACATGAAGAAGGTGAACTTAAAGTGCATCATGTTTGCAGCTCAGAACAGCTAGCTGATATAATGACTAAACCTCTTCCACGAAACAAATTCCACTACTTAAGAGGTCTACTGAACATTTTGGATCGAGAGGGAGTGTTGGAATAGCGATCCAAAGATTGGCGTGGAGTATTGGAGGATCGACCAATCAACGGCCGCGGCGGCGCTGCGGTCGACGTCAAGATATTTAGTCTTTGTCCCTCGCCTTCCTATATATACTTGCCTTTAAAATGTTGCTACTTTAACATCTTGTTTTAAGTTACTTTGTTTAATAAATAATCCTTTTATTCCTCGATTCAATCTCAAATTTCAACATATATATATATATATATTAAAAATAAAGAAGGCATCTCCTGACCACGAGAACATGTGCTTTTTAGATGGCAGAGCGCCATCTGGTGGAGCAAAAATAAACTAAACGTTTATTTAGCTTGCTTCATGATATACAATGGTAAGTTGAGAAATTTATAAAATAAAGGTAAAATTGTTTTAAAAAAGAACAATATTGTTACGACCCTCCTCCAGCCATCGATGTTTGTGTACAAGGTTCATAAGGAAAACATGGGTTCGTTGTGGGTACAGCTTATTGCGATAAATTTATTGCAAGAGTTTTAAGGGGGATTAATAATTATATACAGTAGATGGACTTGCCTTCATTGTCTGCCACAAGAGGGATCCTCCTTGGTACTGTCCTCTTGGTTAGTCCACATATCACACACCCACTGCCACATCTCACACCATCGGTGTTACACTTCCCCCCAACTGTGATGCCATCCTTCTGCACTATTCCCATCTCACATGGGTTATTCCCTAGCAGCTGGAGTTCATCCTTATTTTGCCAACATTCTCAGAGATCTTGGCCCTTTGGTTAACTTGTATACATCAAGCAGGAGATAATCCATATTAAAATATCCTTTAAAGAAACCTTTTATAGTTGTTTTCTTCTATGCTAGAACCCTATTTAAAGTGCATTCTAGTTGGTCAATCTTTAAAAGGCATGGAAGTCTTTCTTTTCTATATGTTATATCAAATAGCAGAACTTTGCTTTCTGAAACACTACTGGTTAGGTCTAAATCTTCCACAAGCAAAAATTGTGAGCGAACATCAGCAATGATATTTGCAATGCCAAATTGTAAAGCTTTCAATTATACTGCTCCTCTACTATAACAAGGATGGCTGTGCCCTGCTTACCAAAGTATTTATTTTTAGCATTGTATTTTAACAAGAAAAACAAAATTGGCAAAATTTATCTTTAAAATAGGTCAAATTATTGTTTGGTTGAATTAACTTTTGTTATTTGATAGGCTGGAGGTCTGGACATGAAAACATGGTCGAATTATCACAACTATCAAATTAATGAGGTTATACTATAGTTTCTAAAATGATTTAAAGTATACAGATAATATTTAATATATATATCAAAATATTTTGTTTTCTATATTTAAATATGTTTCACATTTCAATTTTTTCTGGTTAAATTTTATCATATTTATTATTACTTCAATGGTGTATAAGTCCAAAAAAGGTGTGCCATCTAAATTAGGCTTCCCCACAACAATCTAAACATTGTATGGTGGTAAGATGTTGCTTTGGTCCAAGGGTTTATTTATGTGAATTTTCATGAGAAACAAATAATGTGGTGCATGTTATCCCTTGTCTTTACATCCATCTATTCCCATGACCTAATGGGAGGTCTATCCAACTTTAAAAGCTGCTTCAAGGGTAATTGAGTGAAGTCTTCTATAATAGGATGGAATTAGAGATTCATCCTTATGTCCACCCACACTGGCTCAGCCACTCAAGGGCTTGTCTATCCTCCAGAATGTGGAGGCATCAGTTTGGGATTTTCCGTTTCTAGGATACGAGATCTAATTGTAAGGCATTTCTCACACTTCTCCATCACTTTGAGGAAGGAGGGGGGCACTCTTTTTATGGACAAAGGTAATGCTCTCTAATTTGGGAAAATTAATTGAAGATTTTATAAAATTTTAAATGATACTTTAGAACCTCTCCATAAGAAATCCTTATGCCTTGGGGTACCTCTCTACAATTATCTGATCTCTAATAAGAGGACACCTCTCCTTAGAGATTCTGCATTTATTTTTTTCTTAAATATCATTTTTGCTGAGTTCTCTATTTATTGCTATAGGCTTTGTAGAAGGAGTAAATTAGTGATTTTTAAAAATATTTTCATTAATTTTAGAATTTGAATGGATTTGGAGATAAAGTCTCTAGTTTTTGCAACATAGACAATATTGCCTTCTTGAAGTTATGAGGCAAGGCCTTATTCTTGCTTCTTCATATTTTTCATTTTTTTTAATTTATAGGCTTGACTGATTCATCAATTATTTATCCATTATAAAATCATTATCATTTATATCATTATAAGCACATTTCTTATTATCCTGGATAAAAAAAAGAATCTGCATGCCTTTATAACATTTGAAGTTCTTTACAATTATTTTATTGAAATCAGTTTTTTTAAATATCTGTGGAGAGAGTTCAATCATCCCATTATTTTTAGGATAATATGATGATACACTCTTATGTGTCTTGTACCTGATTTCATGAATATTTTTCATATCTTGCTTGCAAACTGAAGTACATTATCTAAAACTGTTTCAATGGGATATCCATATCTTTCAAAAAAAACTTTTAATTAGAAATTATATAGTTTTGGAAGAAAAATTTATTATATTTGTTTCTGGGAACTGTATGAAAAATAACCAATAGGTGTCAAAAAATATTTAGAATCAATTGGTTCTACTAAGTCTATTCCTAATTTTTGTTGGGAATCTCTAATGGTTCAGACAATGAAACAACAAATAACAAGTTTACTTACAGCTGAAGTGGTTTTAAGGAATTAGGCAATTTTACCTCTTAAGAAAGTATTTTAAATTTATTATTTTCAAAGAGAGAGAGAAAAGAACATTTAACAATTTACATTACAATTACTAATTTTGTAAACAAAATCAACACTCCTTTGTTCTAGTTTTTTATATTACCGTGTTGTCAGTCTAAAAGTATTTCAAGATCATTGATTTACTATTCTTTTTTTTTTCCAACATTCCCTCTTAAATCAGTGATCTTATCACATTCAACAGTTTCTTCACTTTACTCATGTTTTAAATGGTTGTCATAAGAAGGGATTTGAATTTGTCAAACTTTGGTCTGGCTAGAGGTTTTGTTAGGATGTCTGCAATTTGGTGTTCTGTTGGACAATATATCAGGTTAAACTTTTGAGCTTGATCTTTCACAAAATGATATTTGACATCAATATGTTTAGTTTTAGTGGTGAATTGGCCTGATTTTATAATTTTTATAGTGCTTTGGTTATCAACATAGAGATTTATATCAAAATTATCTGGAATTAATTCTTCTAATAGGGATCTTATGTATGACACTTCTTTGCATGCATGAACTCTGCTTCAGTGCTGGAAAGGGCAATTACAGGTTGCTTCCTGGAGCACCAACTTATGGGACCTCCACATAAGTAAACTACATATCCTGTGGTACTTTTTCTAGTTTTAATATCTCCAGCAAAGTCAGTGTTAGTGAAAGGCACGCCCGCGCGACGAAGAGAAGAACAGTTTCAACCAACACCACCGCCGAGGGACAGTGGCGACGTCACGGTCGGCGCGCATGCGCGGCGGCGGCGGTCACGTGGGAAGCACGGGCGTGGGCCCTTCGATTTCTGACGGCCAACACGGACTGACTTCCTTCCCAATCCATCCTTTTCAATCGAACATTTTTTAACTTCTTTAATTACTAAAATTAATTTGTAACATAATATTTATATCTATATTTATCCTGAATAAAATTTAAAATATCAAGGATGATTAATTGAATCATTTTTTCAATACCAAACGAACCTGTCATAGTGTACCATTCAAAAAGTGTACCGAACATTGTGGCGAGCCCTGCCAGGATTTAAGATGGACAAACTCAAGAAAGCTTGTGAGACGAAAAAGAGGACTTTGGAAAGTGTTATTGCAGAAGCAGATGGCGAACTTGGAAAGCAAGAACCAAGCCTAGAAATGTTGATGTCTCTACGACCAAAGCTCCTCAGATGTAAAGACAGGTTCTTAATTGCCAGTGATTGTCTCATCGAACAACTGATAAAGGCGGATAGAGAAGATGAAGAAATTGAAGATGTTGATATCGTTCAAGCGAATCTATTTGGAAGGTCTGAAGGCGTTTTGCAAAAAATGGAACAATTACTAGCAAAACCAACAGTAGACCGAGAATCAATAGTTTCCGGGGGGAACGAAGGAAAGTCAAATCTTCATCGACTTCCGAAGTTGGAACTACCGAAATTTGGAGGAGAAGCACGGGAGTGGCTGCAGTTCTGGTCAGCCTTTCAAAGCGTCCACGATGATGACTCCATTTCGGCCTGTGTCAAGTTCCAATACCTACAAAATTGCATGATGAAGGGATCGGTGTCGGAGGAAATAGTTTCATCCTTTCCAAACTCAGCGGCAAATTATCCACTTGTCATCAGCACTCTTAAGGAACGTTTTGGCCGTGAAGACATGTTGGTGGAAGTGTACGTAAGGGATTTGATTGCTATCATTTTGGAAAATGCTCATGGAAGGAACATGACATCTTTTTCGACTGTATACGTTCGGTTATCATCACAACTACGAGCGTTGGGGTCTTTAGGAGTCACAACAGATAAATGCGCTGCTATTCTGTACCCCATGGTGGAATCAGCTTTACCTGAAGATCTCTTCGTCGCGTGGGAAAGGACTCGTCATCATCACAAGCCTGATGAAGATGGAAAGCATAAATCAAGTGAAGTCCTCCTGGAGAAGCTTATGGAATTCCTAAAACACGAAGTTGAGGGAAGTGAAAGAATGCGTTTGGCTCGTCAACCGTTTTCGAGTTCGTATCCATCACAATTTAATCGAGATAAGCCGCCGAAGACATCTGTCGCCACCGCTGCAAGTCTGGTAGTTGCTGATGGGAAGTCAAATAACGATTATAAATGTGTATTTTGTGATGGAAAACATTTGAGTGAACAATGCTGTAAAGCCATGTCAATGTCTCTTGAAGCAAGAAGGAAAATAATTCAAGAGAAACAGTGTTGTTATTCTTGCTTGAAGCCCGGACACTTTTCCAAGTATTGCAGAAACGTTGTGAAATGTGTCATCTGTAGTAAAAAACACAGGGCAATCTTATGTCCAGTTTCAAAAGGCAGCCAAAAATCTGATGGGATTGAAGAGAGAAGTAAGAACATAAATGCATCCGTGGACATGTCGAATCAAATTCGGTGCCAAGATGTCTTACTTCAAACAATCATGGTAAAGATTGATGGCGAAAATAAATCAAAAGTTGTTCGAGCAATGTTAGATAGTGGATCCCAGAACTCATATGTATTGGAACAAACTGCTTCCGAAGTTGGACTCACTATGCTCGGGAAAAAGGAAGTTGTACACTTACTATTTGGTGGAGTGAAATCGAGACCACAGCAGCACAAGCGGTATCGAATCTACATTTCTGATGTGGACTCCAAGTACAACTGCAATTTTGAAGTACAAGACTGCTCAACGATTTGTAGTGCAATGCCTTCCGCTCAACCTACCGAATGGATGACGGAACTTCGATCAAAGGGAATTGACTTGGATGTCTATAGGTCGAACACGGAGATTGAACTACTACTAGGAGCAGACGTATACGCCAAGCTACTAACAGGAAAGAAAATAGAATTGGAATCTGGTCCCGTCGCTCTCGAAACGAAGCTGGGCTGGACTGTTATTGGAAAGGTTTTGGGAAATGTTCAAACAACTAAATCTCAATCATCAGTTCTGTCATGCTTAGTCCGTGATGCAACAATACAAGATCTTCGGAGATTAGATGTTATCAGTATCATGGAACCCATGAAGGAAAAGAGCAAAGAAGAGTTGTCAGTTGCAGCGTTGGAACATTTCAACCAAACAGTGAAACAGAATGAAGATGGTCGATATTCTGTCAATTTACCTTGGATAGGAGAACACCCACCACTCCCTAATTACAAGCTAATTTCGGAGAAGAAACTTGAATCTACTACTGCTTTAGCAGGGATTAAACGTGATATGAACTGGTCAGTGTTTGTCGCAGGAAGAGTAAAGAAGATTCGACAAAATTCAAGCATAACTGATTGGAGGCACGTTCCTGGTAAAGAAAATCCTGCAGACATCCCCTCACGTGGAGCTTCAATCTCGCAATTGATTACCACTAGATGGTGGGAGAGACCAGCTTGGCTTAAGAAAGAAGAACAATTTTGGACACAGTCTGCAGAAAAGGAGTCAATCGAAGAAGTCAATAGTGAACTGAGAAAGGCAGTCGTCACACCCTTCAACAGAAAAAGAAAAAAAAAAAGGGGGAGAAGGATTTCATGGCCATTAGGAAAAGTGGAGGAGGTGCTACCTGGGGCCGATGGACAAGTTCGAGTCGCAAGAGTGAAGACATCATCGGGAGTTTTTCTTCGTCCAGTACAGCGACTTTTTCCATTAGAAACAAAACAAATTTAGATTGGCCTCTACTATAGCCAAGAAAATATAGTATTAGAATTTAATTTATCAATTAAATTGGTGGGAGGAATGTTAGTGAAAGGCACGCCCGCGCGACGAAGAGAAGAACAGTTTCAACCAACACCACCGCCGAGGGACGGTGGCGACGTCACGGTCGGCGCGCATGCGCGGCGGCGGCGGTCACGTGGGAAGCACGGGCGTGGGCCCTTCGAATTCTGACGGCCAACACGGACTGACTTCCTTCCCAATCCATCCTTTTCAATCGAACATTTTTTAACTTCTTTAATTACTAAAATTAATTTGTAACATAATATTTATATCTATATTTATCCTGAATAAAATTTAAAATATCAAGGATGATTAATTGAATCATTTTTTCAATACCAAACGAACCTGTCATAGTGTACCATTCAAAAAGTGTACCGAACAGTCAGAATCACAATTCACATTTAATTCAAATGGCATCTCTCCATTATATGATATGCCTAAATTTGTGGTGTGATTTAAATATCTTAGGATTCTTTTGATGTTTATAATATCTTGAGTTGTAGGATCATGCATTGACCTGCTTTCAAAATTTGTGGCAAAGGTCATGTCTGGTCTAGTTTGGTTTGTCAAATATAAAAGGCTTCCAATTGCTTGTCTGTAGGGAAATTTGTTATCATTTGATATTTCTAAGTTTTTGTCTAATTCTTTTTCTACATCTGTAATGGGAGTGGGTACTGGTTTTGAGTTTTGCATATTAGATCTTTCAAGAACTGATTTTGCATAATTTTCTTGTGAAAGTAAAATTTTATTTTTTCCCTCAAAACACAAATTTATTCCCAAAAAAGTTCTTGGATCATTGTTTATTTTAACTTCAAACTCTTGGGATAGTTTTTCTAAAATATTATTTAATTCTTCTTCATTATCTCCCATTAAGATACCATCATCTACATATATTGCAAGGTACATATTTCCTTTGTTGGTTTTAAAAAAGACATGGCTCTGATTTTAGTTGTATTTGTTGAATATATGAATTCAATTTTAGACTTTAATATTTTATAAAATATTGTCACTGAATAATTATTTTAAATATTCTGTGGTATATCATCATTAATATTTGCATAGTTATCACTCCTCACGATTCTTATATATTATTACTTGTAAATAAATTTTCAGATATTTTTATATATTTTATATAATTATTCCTTGTAAATAAATTTTTCAGAAAAAAAAAATAATAATATGCCACCGATTGTAATTAAATCGACGATCGGACCAACCGGCGAGAAACTATGCATAATCGAAGCCTCCTTAATAACGAAGATCCTAGACAAATGTGGAATCGAGTATAAACTTGAGGACACGGTTCAATCAAAGAAGAGAACTCGCGGCTCCCAATCGGATGACTCAAGATCGCCAACTAGGAGCGAGCGTAATCTGAAGACGCCTAGAATGGACATCGACGAACAAAGTCCTGCCACTGGAATTTCTTAACAAATGAACGCAGCTCACCCACCGCAAGACGATGAAGAAAATAACGACAACGATGGCCCATGGACCACAGTCACTAACGTGAAAAAACCGAGAATTCCTCCTGTTATTGCAGAAAATGTAGCAGATTGGAAGCTTCTTTGCCAAGAACTAAAAGGCTTGTGCACGGAACCATTCCAAGTCACGATTTCTGGCAAAAAGCACATAATTAAATCGAAAAACATAGCCGACTTCAAAAGAATCAGGGAGTATGTACAGAAAAATAATGGACTACAGGAGGAAAAACCACTGAAAGTGGTATTGAAAGGGGTAACAACGGCCTTCAAAGAAGAAGACGTCGTAACTGAACTGGTCTCAATGGGCTTTACTGAGGTCATTGTCAAAAGACTCCATAGACAATCGACCAAAATACCGATGAATATAGTCCTAGTAGAGCTACCGAAAAATGAACAAAATAAACGAATCTATGGAATAACCGAAATACTTTACCAAAAAATAGTCGTGGAATCATTCAGGACTACAAAACGAGTGACCCAATGCTTTAACTGCCAGGGCTTTGGGCATGGCCAGCTAAACTGATTTTTGAAGCCCAAATGCGTCAAGTGTGCTGAAGAACACCATTCGAAGGATTGTCCAAGAATGTCGAAACAGCTCCCACCAAAGTGCGCTAACTGTGGAGAGGTGCACACAGCCAATTACCGCGGATGCCCAAATTTTCCGAAGCCACAACATCAGCAGCTAAAGCCTCCCAGACAAAACTCCCCTAACACTATACCTCAAGCAAGCTCCACTAAAACAGAAGAAGCAACTGTTGAAAAACAAAAGGCAAGTTACGCTGAAACTGCAAAAAAGAAAACTACTCGTTCTGACACCAGGGAACTGTGCGAAAAGTTATTAGAAATCATCAAAAATTACTTACAATGAAAGGCAAATTACCTTTAAAAATCGTTTTCTGGAATTGCAACGGAATCAAACTCAAAAAAGAAGAATTCCTAGTTTTTAGAAGAAAACACAATAGACATGGCAGTGCTCAGTGAAACACACTTAAAACCATCTGTCGACCTCAAACTCAGAAACTATCAGACAATAAGAGACGATAGAATCGTTGGAAGGGGCGGTGGAACGTCAATAATTCTAAAAAACTATCTTAAATACAAAAAAGTGCTGATTCAAACATCTAACATGGAAAACACCACAATTCTAATGAAACCAGATGGAAGGGCAGTAGTGCAGATATCGTCAATCTATAAGAAACCCGATCTACCACTCCTGGTGGAAGATCTGAATCTCTTATTAGAGAATAATCAATCAGTAATCGCTGCAGGAGACTGGAACTCCAAGCACCCTCTTTGGGGCTCAAGAACTTCCAATAATAGTGGAACCGTGCTTCATAATTTTTCAGAAAAAGAAAACCTGGACATTGTCGTACCTTCTTCACCCACGCACTACAGTCCTTTGGGAAATCCAGACTTTCTAGACATCGCAATTCTTAGAAACATCCCCTGGACTTCGAGGATTAAGACCCTGGATGCCTTATCTTCAGATAACCTCCCAGTAATTCTAGAGCTGACCTGCCCGAAGGATGAATTCACGACTAGGGCTTGCCGACTCACTAACTGGGTACACTTCCAACAAGACTTAATTTCCAGTACGCCTCCTAGAGTACCCTTGAAAACGGAAGCCAATATTGACTCAGCAGTGACCATACTAAATGATAAAATCTACAACAGCTACTCAAAAAACACAGTTATATCATCCTCTTCATCAAAACAGAACCCCTCGACCAAGGCCTTGATAAAAGAAAAGAATAAAGCTCGTAAGAGATGGCAAGCAACCTGGGATCCAGCCCATAGAGCCATTTATTTGAACCTACAGGGAAAAGTTAACAAAGCCCTCAAATCCGACTCCACCGAGAACTGGAATCAATTCATACACAAGATTGAATCAAGCCCAAAGGACTTCTGGAGAAAAACAAAACCCATCAGGAAAAAATCGGAAAGGATCTCCAGTTTAGTAACGAACGGCAAAACCTTATTGACCGACAAAGAAATCGGAAATGAACTTGCAGAACACTTCTCCAACCAGTTCTCCAAGGAAAAAGAAGAAGACCAATCAAATATAACTTATAATCACCAAGAAGAAAAAATGCTCACAATGACGACACCAAATGAAGTCAAAGAAGTGATTAAATACTTAGCTAACCACAAAGCTCCTGGCCATGACAATATCACTCCGCAAATGGCCAAGAATCTTCCCATCAAATGGATTGTATTTCTAGCTGGAGTATTCAACGCCGCACTGCACTTGTGTTACTACCCAAAAGTCTGGAAGCATGCTATCATAATTCCAATTCCAAAAAAATCCGCTAAATCCCCTGAAGATCTAAGACCTATCAGCCTCCTCCCCACCATCGGCAAAATTTACGAAAGAATTATTTTACGTAGACTTCAGATGTACTTGGACAACTCTAACTTCATAATCTCGCAGCAATTCGGATTTAGAAGGGGGCACTCAACAACTCACCAACTCATTGCAGTTCTGGACTACATCCAGATAAGAAGATCCCACAAGGAAGTGGTAGGTGCTGTCTTTCTAGATTTTGCGAAAGCATTTGATAAAGTTTGGCATAATGGCCTTATAAAGAAACTCACAAAACACCAGTTTCCAAGTGACATTATCAAATTTATGCGGAATTATCTACAGGGCAGGACATTTTCAGTCAAGCAAGGAAATTTTATAACTGAACCAAAGCCAATCCAGACTGGAGTACCTCAAGGCTCTATCCTCGGACCCTACCTTTTCAATATTTACATTAATGACATCCCACTGCACTCCAAATGTAAACTTAAGCTCTTCGCAGATGACACAGCAATTTTATTTAACTCTAAATCAGTCAACCTATTGGTTACTCAGCTTCAGAATTACTTAAATGACATAATCAAATGGTGCGATGAGTGGAAACTAGACATTAACCCAACTAAGACTCAAGCAATAGTTTTTCCCCCAAGAGATAACAAAAAATTCAAGCCACAAACCAACTTGACAGTAAACTCAAGCACTATTAGTTGGGCCGACCATGCCAAATATCTTGGTGTCACTTTGGATTCGAAATTAAAATTTAACCTACATGTCCAAAACACCATAAGAAAGGCAAAGATAGCCAAAATATCTCTATCAAGCCTGCTTAATTTTAAAAGTAACTTAACAACAAAGCATAAATTCACGTTGTACAAAACCTGTATTCTACCCATTATCACGTACGCACTACCAGTCTGGGGCAAATATATCACACCTACGGATAAAAAAAGAATAGATGCCTTCATGAGGATTTGCTTACGAACCACTATAGGAGCCCCATTCAATCTTTCAAACAAAATTCTCAAAGAAGATCTCAACCAGCCTAATATAGAAGAGATTTATCAAGACTCCGCGACAAGACTATTCTCGCAATTTCAAAAATCCTCAAATCCAACTATACAAGAAATTGTTCAAAATCAAGGTGACCTCAGCCACCGAATCCGACGACCTGGACCCAATGGTTAGCTGACAGCCAAACACCCTACAACTGCCCTCCTGTAAGGTTCGGGGGACCACTCCAGCATTACAACTCGCCATGTGTAAATAATCTGGACAAGGTGACTCGCGAGCTGTGCTCGAATGTAACACCTGCAAATTGAGATGAAATAAATAAATAAATAAAATTTTCAGATATAGTTTTGCATTTAATAAATAAACTATTTTCAATTACTAAAATCGTATGTATTAATTTCTAAAATAATATAAAACCTAAAACCATTCTAACAGTGGCAGCATAAAGCGTGGTTATACCTTAAAATCTAAAATCCTAAAAATAAAAATGGCTGCTGTTATGGAAGATATTTCGATTATAGATAAATTAAAAGACTGAAAATTTTGATATTTGGAAATTTCAAATTAACATTATTTTTAAAGCTAATAATTTAATTGAAATAATAAATGGTAAATTGTGTTTTAAAGATCAAAAGGATGAAAAAGAAAAAAACGCATGGATAATAAAAGATGCTAAAGCCCAAAAATATATTATTTCGAGCATCGATAAAACGATATTAACACACATAATACATTGTGAAAATGCCAAATCAATGTATGACACCATATGCAGAATATTTGAAAGAGATGATGAACAATTAAAATGTAAGCTGCTACAAGAATTTCACACTTATAAATTTGATAAAAATGTAGACCTTGTAGCCAACATAAGTAATTTAAGAAATTTGGCTTTTAAACTCAATAATCTGAAACAGAACTTTGATGACAATATTGTTATTTCAAAGATTTTAACAATTTTGCCAGAAAAATATAATTATTTTTGTACTGCTTGGGAATCAACTGGAAAAGATGAAAAAACTATTGAAAATCTAATATCAAGATTGGCCACTGAAGAAATAAGAAGAAATAGACAGAGCCAACCAGAAGACCGAGTGGCTATGAATGCAACAAAACAAAAGGTATGTTTTACTTGTAATAAACCAGGACATATATCTAAAAATTGCACCCAAAGAAAATTCTGCAAATTTTGTAAAAAAACTAACCATGAAGAAAAGGACTGTTTCTTTAAGAACAACAGTAAACCTGCTGCTAAAGTAAACAAAGAACAATGCAGAATATGTAAAAAGTTTAATCATAAAGAAAAAGACTGCTATTTCAGGAACAAAGAAAAGCAACCTCCCATTGCTCTCATTGCTGAACAAAGAGAAGAATATGATAAAAGATCATCAGTCACTTTCATTGTTGATAGCGGATCCACCTGTCACATGATTAATGAAGAAAAGTTGCTTGATCATCAAAAAAAGTGTGATGTGAACATCAATGTTGCCAAAAAAGAAGAAGGTATGAGAGCAAAAACTTCAGGACAATTTAAGGGGAGACAATGTAACCTAAATGAAGTAATATTTGTGCCTGAATTATCAAAAAACCTTTTGTCAGTGAGCTCAATTGTTAACAACGGAGAAGAAGTAAATTTTTTTTTTTTTTTTTGCTTATCCCTAGTACACGTGGTACAGGCCATGATAATCATGGTGGGTAGTTAGCGACTGCTTTTTACTGTAAGCGCACCACATGTATACACATGTGAAAGCAGTTCGACTTTGCACTTACAAATGTGCCAGAGCCCCGTTTGGTTACTTGCACTCGCTGGTGGGGTTGGACTTTTGCAAGAATAGGGGGCCATTGGAGCATTTTTTTTTAAACAGAAAAAAAGTGTCCAATGCGGGGATCGAACCCGGGTCGTAGTGGTCGTAAACCAAACGGTTTAACCAGCCTTCCACCGACCCCCTGAAGTAAATTTTAAAGGTGATAAAGTGACAATTTTGAAAGATGGAAAAAAAGTTCTATAAGGAGATCAACTTGAAAATGGACTTTATGCTGTAAATATTGAACATTTTTCAAAGCAAAATGACTCGAACCTTACCTTACCAAGTGAAAACAAAACCCAAGAATGGCACAGAAAATTGGGACACATTGGAATGCAGAATCTAAGAAAACTTGAAAGTTTGGTTGATGGTATGGAGCTTAACAAATTGGAAAAACAGGAAAATGATGTGTGCGAAATTTGCATCATGGCAAAGCAAACTAGGAAGTCAATTGGAAATGAAAGATCTAGAGCTACCCGACCTTTGGAAATTGTTCATACTGATTTGTGCGGCCCAATAGAACCCTTAACACATGATAATAAGAAATATATAATGACATTTTTGGATGATTATACACATTTCTGTTATGTGTATTTGCTCAGCAATAAATATGAAGCAAAAGAATATATTAAAGAATATGTAAATGAAGTGGAAAGATTTTTAAATGCGAAAGTGTCAAAATTACGGTGTGATAATGGCGGTGAATATGCCAATACGCAAGTTGAAGAATGGTGCAAAATGAAAGGAATAATACTTGATTTTACAATTCCATATACCACACAATTGAATGGAAAAGCAGAAAGGTTGAATCGAACTCTGATTGAAAAAACCAGAGCACTTTTGCTGGATTCCAAATTAAATAAGGAAATGTGGGGAGAGGCCACAAGAGTCGCTGCCTATTTAATCAACAGAAGCCCTTCAAATACCATTCAAAAAACACCAGCACAGATGTGGTTTGGAAGAAAGCCTAATCTTTCTAATGTAAAATTATTCGGGAGTGAAGTGTATGTAAAAAAATTGGGAAATCTAAAAAAAATTGGATAGTAAAAGTGAAAAATATTCACTTATCGGATAAAGTGGAAATGGATACAGATTGTGGGACATGCAGAAAAGAAGGATTATAATTGCAAGAGATGTGGTGTTTACAGGAAAACTAACAAATGAAATGACCAGTGTCATTGAGCCAAGATACAGAGAAGATTTGGATTCTGAAATAGAGGAAAGTCAAGACACAAAAATGGAATTGGATACCCATGATAAACCAGCAGAACTCGGCCAATTCAAAATATATGTTAAGGAATAGAGAAAATATCAATAGACCTGAAAGACTAAAAGATTATGAAGTGTTGAATTCTGTTTCTGAAGAAATAGGATTGTTAACATACAATGAAGCTGTAACCGGAGTAGACAAAGAAAACTGGGTAAAAGCAATACAGGAAGAAAAAGATTCATTGAAGAAAAATGAAACTTGGGATTTTGTAAAAGCTGAATGTGTGAAAGAACTCATTTATATAAAAGCACTAATTGAAGAACTTACAAATGAAACCATATTGCTAAACTAAATATTGACAACCAAAGTGCAATGACTTTAATGAAGACAGGACAAATGAACAGAAAGACAAAACATATAGATGTTCAATTTCGTTTTTTGAAAGATCAGATAAGAGAAAATGTTGATGTTCAGTTTTGCCCAACCCAAGACCAAGTTGCTGATATCCTAACCAAGCCTCTGCCAAAGGAAACTTTTGAAAAACACAGATCTTCACTGCTGCAGATGATGTTTTGATGGAGTAATTAAAACTCTAAAACATGAATTCAAGAAGGAGTGTTGAATATATGAATTCAATTTTAGACTTTAATATTTTATAAAATATTGTCACTGAATAATTATTTTAAATATCATCATTAATATTTGCATAGTTATCACTCCTCACGATTCTTATATATTATTACTTGTAAATAAATTTTCAGATATAGTTTTGCATTTTATAAATAAACTATTTTCAATTACTAAAATCGTATGTATTAATTTCTAAAATAATATAAAACCTAAAACCATTCTAACAGTATGAAATCTTGGGATTTGAGAAAGGTTTTTAATCTTTCATTCCATTTTAATGGGGCTTGCTTTAAACCATACAATGCCTTTCTTAACCTACATATATTCCCTTTATAACCTTCTGGCAATTGAACATATATTTCTTCATCTAAAAACCCATATAGAAAAGCTGTTTTTATGTCAAATGTTTTAAAAACAAACTTTTTCTTAGCCATTAGAGCAAAGTATATTCTTAAAGAGACAGTGCTTATAACTGGACTGAATGTCTCATCATAATCAATGCCCGCTTCTTGTTCAAAACCTCTTACAACTAGTCTTGCTTTGTAGCGGCCATCTTCTTTCACTTTAAAGAGCCATTTAGAGGTCAGAATCTTCTTGTTTGACGCTTCATTTTCTTTTACTATTTCCCAAACTTCATTTTTGGCAAGAGACTCTTTTTCTTCTTTTATTGCCTTTTTCCATTTTTCTTGATTTGAGATCCATAATGATTCCTTTAGCTTTGCACCAGGATTTTATATCTTCATTTACATATTCTCCGCCATTGTCACATCTTATTTTTGAAACTTTTAGATTCATTTGGTTTTCTGCTTCTGTAATAAATTCTTTTAGATATCCTTTTACTTCATATTTATTTTGTAACAAATACACATGACAAAAATGTGTGTAGTCATCAAGAAATGTTAGAAAATAGTTTTTGTTGTCATGGGTAGTGGGATCTAAAGGTCCACATACATCTGTATGGATTATTTCTAAAGGCCTTTTTGATTTTGTTCTAATGGAATTGAATGGCTTTCTTACCTGTTTAGCTTTAATGCAAGTTTCACAAATTTCATCTTGACTTATTTTTTCTATGTTTATTCCATTAACCATAGATTTTAATTGTTTTAAGCTTGAAAAACTTATGTGACCCATTTTTCTGTGCCATTTGAGCATTTCTTCATTTTGGGTAGCTGTTAGGTGAGATTCTATCATTTCGGGATTTTCTGTTTCTATATTTATTGTATAGAGTCCATTTTCCTGTTTTTCTCCTTCTAAAACTTTTTTTTTATTTTCACGACAAATACCTTTTCAGCTTCAAAGACGACTTTGCCTTTATTTCTGGTAATGGCACTTACAGATAGTAAATTATTTGTCAAGTTTGGTACAAACATCACCTCCTTGAGATCACATTTCTTCCCTTGAATTTTTCCGACTGATTATTAGAGTTTCTTCCTTTTTTGCTATTGATATTTTAGAGTTGAAATCTACTTCATCTGGGTAAAAACCTTTTACTATTTATCATATGGCTTGTTGAGCCACTGTCTACAATGAATTCTAGCAATTCCTCATTTTTACCTTTTAAAGTCTCTCCTGCAAAAAGGACAATTTTTCTTCATTTTTGTTTCTGAAAAAACAATCCTTTTCTTTGATTTGTCGTTTTACAAATTCGGCATGGAATATTTTCCTGGAATTTATTTTGAGATTTCTTAAAGAAGCATTGGTCTTGAGTATGATTTGTCTTTTTACAGATGGTACACCATTTTTTATTTAGTCTACAGTATTTTGCTAAGTGCCCGCTCTTTTTGCAGTTAAAGCACTGCTTTACTCTAGTAGCACTCATGGCTATTCCCTCTTCAGGCTTTACTTTTTGGTTAGTTTCTTCAAGTGATAGTCTTGATATTAAGTTTGTTAACGTTTTCTCACTTTTTGGTGTCGAGTTCCATGCTGTGCTGAAGTAATTAAAGTAGTCTGGCAAAATGCTCAATATTTTAGAAATTACAAAGCTTTCCTCAATTTCTTGTTTTACATTATTTAGTTTGAATACTAAATTTTGCATTCTGCTTATATTTGTTGCCATATCTGTATTTTTGTCAAATTTGATTCCATGAAATTCTTGTAGTAATTTGCATTTTAATTGCTCATCTTCTCTTTGATAAATTGGTACGAGTTTTTCATACATTTCTTTTGAAGTTTTGCAATTTAGAATATGTGTTAAAACATTCTTTTCAATGGTTAACATTATGTGTTTTTGTGCTTTGGCGTCTTTTAGGCTCCATTTATCTTTTCCAGTTTCATCTTTCAAGTTTTCAAACAATGATTTTCCATTTACAATATCTAGAAGGCCATTTGCTTTGAAAATAATTGTTATCTGAAAATTCCATAAATAAAATTTTTCAGGACTTTTAAGTCTCACAATATTTGCAATATCTTCGCTGACAGCCATTTTTGTTTTTATTTATATTTTATCCTTTTTTCATATATATTTTACAGCGATTCAAAAAGAACCACGCTCTGCTACCATGTTGGGAATCTCTTATGGTTCAGACAATGAAACAACAAATAACAAGTTTACTTACTGCTGAAGTGGTTTTAAAGAATTAGGCAATTTTAGCTTTTAAGAAAGTATTTTAAATTTATTATTTTCAAAGAGAGAGAGAAAAGAACATTTAACAATTTACATTACAATTACTAATTTTGTAAACAAAACCAACACTCCTTTGTTCTAGTTTTTTATATTACAGTGTTGTCAGTCTAAAAGTATTTCAAGATCATTGATTTACTATTCTTCTTTTTTTCCAACAGGGATCGCCCTAAGCGTTTATCTCCCATTGGCTATGAGTTGTTCATGCTTATCTGTGATTGGTTGTTTGTACCTCCATTGTCGTCATGCATGCCATCTTCCAGGAAGAAGAAGGTCTTTGAACTTTAGTTTTATGGTTCCTGGATGATGCAATCCTGGTAATTGCTGTTCTCTCTTTTTCGCGAGGCCTAACTTTTATTAAAATCTTTTGACGACACTTTGCATAGATTTTTTGTGGTGGGATTACATCTTGGTATATACAAATTATCACAGATGCGTCCCCTACATGTGAAGAATTCAAAAAGGGGTAGCCTGAAGTGAATTCTGTAAGGGAAAATAATTTTGTGGGGAAAAATTAATTATGGGCACTGTGAGGCTATATACAAGTATCTTAGGTGAAATAAAAAGGATAAAATCGAATGGTGTTGGTGAAATAATTGTTGAGTAGAAGGAAGAGAAATAAAAAATAAATGATGATGCCTATACAATTCAACTCGAGTTACAAAAAGCTAAATCGAGGGAATTTTTCTGTTAGGGCTTTTGGAAATAAAAATAAAAATAATAATTAAAAGAAATCAAAGTGAATGCGCTTTGGTGCATTGTTAAGTGAGAGAAAAAGATGCCTATACAATTCAACTCGAGTTATGGAAAGCTAAATCGAGAGAATTTTTCTGTTAGGGCCTTTGGAAATCAAAATAAAAATAATAATTCAAAGAAAACAAGGTGAGTTTTCGTTTTAAAAAAATGTTGAGTAAAAGCAAAAAAGAAAAATGCCTATCAATTCAACTCGAGTTATGGAAAGCAAAATCGAGGGAATTTTCTGTTAGGGCTTTGGGAAATAAAAAAAAAAATATTTTAAAATAAAAAGAAAACAAAGTGAGTTTTCGTTTAAAAAAAAATGTTGAGTAAAAGAAAAAAAAAACAAATAGGCCTATCAATTCAACTCGAGTTATGAAAAGCTAAATCGACGCGAGGTTTCATAGTGTCTTCAGACGACTGACACGAGGACTCTTCGGCGAGGGTATTTATAAGTGCAGAATAGGCCAGTAAATCACGTCATGGGCTTGGTGCTGGACGTGAGGTCTCTGGCATTTCGTTTGTTCTGAATGTCGTATTTACTCCTACACTGGCTATGAACCATGATGAGTTGGATGATGTGTTCATCCTGGAGAACCAACCCAGCCCAGTCAGCCTTTATAAAGGACTCCCTACCAGAGGCACAATGGTAGTACATTGATAAAATACTATTTTATTTTATTAGGTATTAAGCAAGTTTCGAGCTTGCTCATGTTAGTTTGAATTAGTTAGTAGTAAACCCATATATAGAATTGGACATGTTTCAACGAAAAAGTCATGGAACTGATAGAGATAAATTTTGACTGACAGGCACCGTATGTGAAGTCACAAGTTTTGAATTCATTATTATTATTGGCTCTTTTATTTTTCTTTTACCAGTTTGAATTCATTATAGTTCACATCATTATTATTATTGGCTCTTTTATTTTTTGGTTCACCAGTTTGAATTCATTATAGTTCAGATTATCATTCATTATTGGCTCTTTTATTTATTTATTTTTTTAGGTTGAATTCATTATAGTTCAGATTATTATTCATTATTGGTTCTTATTTTTTTAATTAGTCACTAAGCATTATTTTTAAACTAGTAGGTATGCACCCTCCCACTAATGTGCCAAATCTTACATATAAATAGATGAATATATATATGTTGGGCCATATTTTCACAAAACAGACCCAACAATGATGTAAACATTTTACATCATATATGTACAGTGTCTCGCCAAAGTGTTTGTTGTCCAGGTGGAGAACCCCCCAACGAGAAAAGGACGAGAAGATGGCCGACGATGCTCTAAAGGCCAAAGCCGGGAAGACACCCAGTTGGGGATGACACTGGCCCTGTCCAAACCGACCAACCCTCCACAGAAGGACAACGACGAGGTGGATTAAGAGATGAAGGAATGGAATTAGCTCTGGGCGTGTATCCCGAAGCCAGCTGCAGAAACATATGTAAATATGTATATTATCCCTTCCTTTATATATAAAATAAAAGGTCCAGAAAAATCTATTACCATCTCGAAAATTCTAAATTTATTTTATTTCAGAGAATAAAATTAATTATATATTTATAATTCAAGATAGATTCGGTTTTTTTTTGGTAACAATATAAATTTTTTTAAAAAGAATTTACTAAGTTAAATTCACAAGAAATCGATCTGTTACATAATTTCATTTTTTATTAATTTAAATTTTCTTTTACTAAAAAGAATTATATTTTTATTTTATTTTTAAATATATTCTGCGAAATTAAAATTACTTTCTTTTTACTCTGTAAAAAGAAGATGATAAATTTTTGAGAGACGCCACTTTTGAAAAATTTGGCAGTTACGAGAAAACGATCGAGCTGATGGGATGAACTGGGGACGGTGCGTGGAGAAAAACAATGGTAGGTTTAATGATTTTTAAATCTTATTGTGTGGGCCTAAAAAGGCTCGTTTATAGGTATACGTCTATGTAAGAAGTTCTAATCTCTCCTTTTATTTTGTAACTTTGAAAGAAAATTTTTTATCAATCCATTTATCTAGATGTGGTATCTTGGTTGAATTACCAGGTCGAATATTCCTAAATCATTTTTTTTGCATGAAGCTTTATAATTTACTCTATATACTATAATACGTCAAAGAAACGGGAAATTTCACTAGAAATAGTCTTAAGTCTATTTATGATTATCTACAGATGAAAAGTTTGTAAATTTGCTGTGGTAAAATAAAAACTCATATATTGATATTTTAATGTGTGTTTGTAATAATTTCTCCTTGAAACAAATATATATGTCTACTAAACAAATTGTTGAAATTTCTAGTAACCATCAGAGGTTTTATTGGTTTAATAATTTTCTTTGAATGATTCTACTTGTAAAGCAGGGGAAAGAGGAAGTAAATGTATGCTATGGACAAACTATGTATGAACTTTTTAGTGTGTGCTACATCTTTTTGTGTGCGTATCTAAGTTTAACCCACTTTGGAATATAATTATAAAACACTATTTGTTAAAAGTCGTGGCATAGACTATGTAAATATCTCTTTTGAGTGTATAACCTGGAATGTAAATTCCTTTTAAATTAATTATTATGTCAAATATATTTTGAATGAATTGTTATTATGTAAATCTTCTTTTGTATATAACTGAGCCGTGTTGTGGAAATAAAGAGTTTTCTTAGAGTTTCTGAGAGTGTCTTACTAGAGCGAGATCTTCTGCGTGTAGTAGCCGCTGGTTTCTGCCTGCGTTATTTTCCTTCCTGACTTGATCACCCAAGGCAGTCCAAACTGATATCTAGACTCTAGGTGAGGGTCTTACTTGTTGGGAGAAGGTTCTTCAATTCTTGACCTCTCGTAATCTCAACATTTAGTGGCGTCCCCGGGCGGGCTGCATGGGCAGGGTACAAGGAAGCTAAGGAAGCTCAAGGTACAAGAAAGCTAGGGAAGCTCAAGGTACAAGAAAGCTAAGGAAGCTCAAGGTACAAGAAAGCTAAGGAAGCTCAAGGTACAAGAAAGCTAAGGAAGCTCAAGGTACAAGAAAGCTAAGGAAGCTCAAGGTACAAGAAAGCTAAGGAAGCTCAAGGTACAAGAAAGCTAAGGAAGCTCAAGGTACAAGAAAGCTAAGGAAGCTCAAGGTACAAGAAAGCTAAGGAAGCTCAAGGTACAAGAAAGCTAAGGAAGCCCAAGGTACAAGAAGCTGAGGAAGCTCAAGAACTCAAGGGAACGGAAACTGAAGAATTCTCAAGAGGATAAAGGAATATCTAAGGAGCTCAAAAAAAAAGCTAAGATAAATCTAGGAAGACAAGACCAAAAATGGAGGATACTAGCAGAAGGCGTAGAAAGGCCATAAGAGGCGTTTTTACCAAAGTGGTAAATGATATAAAGGCGGAGTTAGGGAATTCTCCCGTTGACAAAGGTGGCATATATGCCAAATTTGATAGAATGGAAGCTCTCCATTTGGAGCTAGTGGCATTGAATGAGCGATGCCAGGCAACTTTATTGGACCAAGAAGCCACTACCGATGAGGAGGTAAATAGGGAATTCGAGGACTGTGAGAGATATATACAGGAAAGATTTGATGTAAAGCAAAAAATTGGCATAATCCGTAGTCAGGATAAAGACGAGGCTGTCTCAACTGGCAGCAGGAAGGCTAACTTACATGTAAAGCTCCCCGAATTGGAGTTAAAAACTTACGATGGTTCCTTGGAGAACTGGTTGCCTTGGTGGGCACAGTTTGCCAAGATAAATGACAACGAGGATTTGTCTAATAGTGACAAATTCTTGTACTTAAGGCAGGCAGTTTTGCCTGGTTCCCCAGCATATAGAGTTATAGACAGCTACCCTGTTACAGGAGATAACTATAATTTGGCTGTTCAAGCCTTACAAGAACGTTTTGGGGATCCAAATTTGTTAACGGAGCTTTATGTTAGGCGACTATTAAATTTAGTCATAACAAATGTCAGGAGAGAAAATAAAAATTTGGGCAATTTATATGATGATCTATCTAGTCATTTAAGATCTTTGGAAACTCTTGGCATAGACCCTCAGTTGTCTGGTATCTTTTTGTATCCTTTAGTGGAGTCATCCTTACCAACGGAGATTTTAAGGATATGGCAGAGACATCCTTCATCGGGCTATGGGCAAGAGAGAATTAAAATGGAACACCCATTGGATAGGAAAGGGGAGATCCCTGAGAGGTTGAGAGCCTTAATGGATTTCTTAAGGGCAGAGGTAAAAAGTGCGCAGAGATTGAAAGTTATAGAGAAAGGCTTCAAACTAGAAGAGCCTCCAGGAAAGTCGCACTACATAAGAAAGGAAAGAAAATGGAATGGCCCTATACCTGCGACAGTGTCTGGTTTGTTCAGTGGCCATAGAACAGTAGAATGTTGCTTTTGTGAGAGAACAAACCATCCTAGCTGGCAATGTCACAATATTGATCGTCTCTCGCCTGAAGACAGAGACAGAAGGATCAGGAATGCACGTTTGTGCTTCAGATGTTTGAATAATGGGCACTTTAAGCAACATTGCAGAGCCCAACTTAGGTGTAAGAATTGTGGAAGGGGCCACTTAGACATTTTTTGTCGGGGAAGTTCATCAAAAGAAACAGGAGATCCTATAAAGGAAAAATCAACTGACCCAGCAGCTACTTTTTCGAGCCAAGCATGTACTGGCCAAATTATGATGATGACCACAGTGGCTCTGTTGAGGGGTGCGAAAGCTACTAGTTGTGTAAGGCTACTTTTTGACACGGGAAGCCAATATTCTTACGTCAATAAAGCTTTGATAAAATATTTAGGACTGGAGAAGGAAGGAGAGGTGGCTATAGCCAAAAGCCTGTTTGGAGGTACCAGGGTTGAAGAGGTAAAACATGGGAAATACAGCCTGGATCTTGAAAGCTTGAATAACAGAGATCATGTTCGAGTGGAAGCTTTGGACCAACCTAAGATCTGCGAGAAGGTACCGCCCTTACCAAGAGGAGATTGGTTAACGAAGTTGCGAGATAAAGGGGTGAGCATTGCACCAGAGAACTTTAAATCGGGAGATATAGACATTCTAATAGGCGCTGACCATCTGGGTAAACTGCTGACGGGGAGAGTTCAACAGGTCGGAGCCGACTTAACTGCGATGGAAACAAGGTTGGGCTGGACGCTTATGGGACAATCTCCGGTGGTGTGTAGGGAAGA
Organism: Cordylochernes scorpioides; assembly: GCA_030710605.1. Classification (NCBI taxonomy): domain Eukaryota; kingdom Metazoa; phylum Arthropoda; class Arachnida; order Pseudoscorpiones; family Chernetidae; genus Cordylochernes; species Cordylochernes scorpioides. The sequence continues at coordinate 92,369,013 of CP092873.1, read as the reverse complement.
TAAGGTCCAAATTGCATTGAATGGGTTGGTTGCGGGAGGTAACTTGAGGGATCTTTGGGAGCTGGATGTCTTGGGAATCCAAGATCCCATTGAAGCTGTCTCAAAAAAGAAAAGGGAAACTGAACTAGAGGAACAGTTCATAAAGAATATAAGGAGGGATGGGGATCAACGATATTCAGTCGCGCTACCATGGAAATGTGAAAGAAATAATATACCCTCGAATTTAGAAATAGCGCAGAGGAGATTGGAAGCATGCACTAGTAAATTAAGGAAGGAGAAGAAGATTGTGGAGTATTCTACTATTCTTCAAGAATGGGAGCAGGAGGGCCTAATTGAGAGGATAGAGGAGACTAGGCCTCAGAGGAGGGGCCATTATTTGCCGCATAGGCCGGTGTTCAGGGCTGAGAGTAGGACGACACCTCTTCGTCCTGTTTTCGATGCTTCCTGTAAGTCGTATAATGGTCTTTCTCTGAATGACTATCTAGAAAAGGGACCTAACCTTTTGGAAAAAATACCTGAAATATTGATTAGGTTTAGGGAGAGGGGTATTGGTGTTCTAGCCGATATTCGAAAGGCGTTTCAGATGATTTCAGTGCAGCTTCAAGACCAGGATTTTCTTCGTTTCCTATGGTGGGATCAAACTGACCCTATGAAGGTGACCGTTTTGAGACATAAACGCGTGGTATTTGGGCTTAATTGTAGTCCATTCATCTTGGGTGCAGTTATTGATCATCATCTGAATTCTGTACAGGGTCCGGCAGCTGAAATCGCAAAGATTATGGCGAGATCCTTTTATGTGGATAATTTGGTAACATCCCTCTCGTCTCAGGAGGAAGTCCTTCGATTCCAGAATACAGCTGTCAATATCATGGAAATGGCGGGAATGGACTTGCGTGAGTGGGAATTTAATTTACCAGAGAGGAATTCAAAGGAGAAAAGGGGAACTATTACCAAGGTGTTGGGACTTGTGTGGGACAAAGTACAAGATGTGCTTAATTGTGATGCCTCTATTGAAAGGGATCTCCCCCGAAGACTAACCAAGAGGATTGTTCTTTCTAAAATTCAACAAGTTTTTGATCCGTTGGGAGTTTGCAGTCCTATATTTTTGCCTCCTAAAATATTATTACAAAGGTCCTGGGAGTTGAAAATCGGATGGGATTCTCAACTACCCGAAGATATGGATCGGGAGTTTAGAACCTGGTACTCCCAAATTGGACTTTTAAGTGAAATCAAAATTCCCAGGCATATTTGGTTTGATCAAACTAATAAGAATGAAATACACGTCTTCTGCGATGCCAGTAGATCTGCTTATGCAGCAGTGGCATATATGAGAAGTGAAGTGCAGGGGAGAGTACATTTGTCTCTACTTTGGAGCAAATCTAGGCTTGCGCCAACCAGGAGGGTAACCATTCCTCGGTTAGAACTTTTGGCCTGCGTTTTGGGAGCTAGGCTTGTTGGGTCTATTTCGACTGCCTTAACAGAGAGTTGTCCTGTTACATTGTGGACTGATTCTTCAACCGTTATAGCCTGGCTAGGGAGAAAGAATGAGTGGAATGTGTTTGTAAGAAACCGAGTAAAGGAAATACGAGACACTGTCAATAATAAGAACTGGAGGTTTGTTCACGGAAAATTAAATCCAGCGGATCTGCCTTCTCGAGGATGCTCTATCGTACAATTCGTCTCGACAAACTGGTGGGAGGGTCCTGAATGGCTCAAAGGGGAAAAGGAGAGTTGGCCTAATTTTGAACCAACTATTGATGAGGAAGAGATCCTCAAAGAAAAAAGGAAAACCTTTCAGGCCCACACCACCCTCGTCGTCAAGGAAAAGCGATGGTTCCTAGATAGAAGATCCAGGTACAGCCTAAACATTAAGATTATGGCTTGGGTTTTAAGATTCTTGGACAATGCGAGAAGAATACCCGCTGAAAAGGGAAGTTTGAAAGTAATAGAGTTGGAAAGGGCTGAAAGGAAGCTGTTGAGGTTGATTCAACACGAGACTTTCCCGGGAGAACAGGCTCCGCGAAATGGATTTAAAACTATTAAATCCGTCGAAGGTTTGTGGTGCGTTGAGATGAAACTGCTACATGGACAAGAGCCAGAAGTGTTCAAGCGACCTATTTTACTACCTCGTGATCATCCTTTGGTGGAACAAATGGTTCGTGAAATACACCAACAAAATGGGCATGGAGGAGCCCAATTCATTCTTTCGCGATTGAGAGAGAAGTTCTGGATCATTGGTGGTCGCAGATTGATTAAACAGATAATTGGAAAATGTGTAATATGTAGGAGGTATAATCAGAGACCTATATGGACTCCTGGCACAGCTTTACCAACTGATAGAATAGGGTTAGGCAAACCCTTTGAGGTGACAGGTGTGGATCTGTTGGGACCGCTACATCTTAAGGGTGGCAGCAGGGTTTGGGTGGCCTTATTTACTTGCGCGGTTTATAGAGCTGTACATCTAGAGATTGTGAGAACATTAGAAGCAAACACTTTTTTGTTAGCTCTAAAAAGATTCATTTGTCGGCGTGGACGCCCCGGAAAAATATATAGTGATAACGGGACAAATTTCTCAAAGGCAAACGAATTACTTAAACGCTTGGATTGGGGGGAGATTGAAAGACAATCGAGTGTGAAAAGAATCCAATGGATTTTTATCCCTCCCTCAGCGCCATGGTGGGGGGGTTTTTGGGAGAGATTGGTAAGGGTTGTAAAAGGGTTATTGGTTCGTATGCTTGGATTTAGTAAATTGAATTATGTGCAACTTGAGACTGCTTTATGTGAGGTAGAGAGTATTATCAACAATAGAGCTCTTTCATATATATCGGAAGATGGACAAGATCTCATTCCCTTGACCCCTCAAATGTTTCTGCAGAATAACGAAAACAATGAGTTCCCGGAGCTGGAAAAAATAAGAGCGAATTCTTTCACCAGAAAGTATAAAATTTTGAGTAAACTAAATGAAGAACTTAAACAGAGATTCCGCAGGGAATACTTAGGGGTACTGATACAACGGGCCGAAAAAAAAAGGGAGCGATGCCTAAAGGAAGGAGATTTAGTCCTTATAGGCCAGGACAACACTAAAAGAATTTTCTGGCCTGTTGGAAGAATAATAAAACTTTACTCAGGAAAAGATGAGGTGAACAGGGTTGCCAAAGTCAAGACATCAACAGGCGAATGGCTACGCCCTGTACAAAGACTCTTTCCCCTTGAAATTTCCTCTGAGGAAATTCCCGAAAAGACCTCTGGGGATAAAGGAAGGGAAAAACCTCTAACGATCAAAACAAGATCCGGACGTGAAGTCCGCCAACCAATAAGGTTTTGCACTTGATGTTTGAATCAGTGAGAAAAGGAAAGTACATTTTCTGGTTTTTCTTTCTTCTTTCGCAGGAAAGAAAAGGTGGGGGTATGTTAAAAGTCGTGGCATAGACTATGTAAATATCTCTTTTGAGTGTATAACCTGGAATGTAAATTCCTTTTAAATTAATTATTATGTCAAATATATTTTGAATGAATTGTTATTATGTAAATCTTCTTTTGTATATAACTGAGCCGTGTTGTGGAAATAAAGAGTTTTCTTAGAGTTTCTGTAGAGGCCACTTCTGGGGCCTCCACAAAGTCACCCACAGAATCAAAGAAAAGCCGGTGGACAATGAAGCGGACTTCCAGAATTCTTCTCTGTAAAAAAAAAAACCAGCCCATCTCTTCACCTCCTTTTTTATTTCTAGTTTTTTTTTTAATAACATATAGTACTATAATAAATTTTCCTTTTATTTTAAATAAGCAGTTATTTTGGGCTTTCTATTTTTTTAATTAATATTTTTAAATTAATATTTCGAAAGATAATTTTTTTATTATAATTTTTTTTTTAAATGTCTTTCTTATCACAGATAAAGATTTATTTTTAATTTTTTAATTTTGTTTGGTCACCCTGGGAGGAAAAAGTTAGTGGCAAGCAAGTTTTTAGAGGGGGGCGGGAACTAAGCAGTAATAGATAAGATAGTGGAGGGAAGCTTGTAAAATGTAGTCCTAAAAGAATTAATTTTTTTATGGAGGGGTTTCCAGCCTTCCAACAAAAAGAAGCACTAAAGTTAAGTATTTTCTCTTATAATGAAATTTTTTTTTCTTAAACATATATATATATATATGTAAACTTTCCGCTCAATCGTCATTGCATATTTATTTATATTTTTTTCTTATCTTTGTGTTTTTCTTTTGGTCGAAAGAGATAAATAAATATATAATGTAAATTTAACCAGAGTTTATGTCCCTCCTTCCTTTTTAACCCCAGTGCGTACAGGATACACGCAATCTACATGTCTTTTTATAGCAGGATGTGTTATATTTTTTGTGAACTCCCTGAGAAAGAAAGAGGCTCATGGATATCAGACATAGCGTAGGATATCCCCTCATCAATGACGCCTTCAACGTGGGACGATCATTTCCATCATGGCCACGAAAAGTTCACGGTAAAAGAAAAACAACACCCTGCTGTTTAAAAACATGTAACCTGTAAAATCCTGTCTAAAGCATAAAACTAATAGATAAATGTGTGCTAGTTGGAGGCTACGGAAAATCCAGTAAAGAATGGGAAAGTCCACGAGGCGGCCAACCACGTGGAGAACGGATCCCGCCATTTTCCTTTTTAAGGTAAGATTTGACACATTTGTGGGAGTGCCTTTCGCATAAAAATAGAACGTCGTTTTTAGCCTATTGTGTAACATCATATTATATTTTTTAAATGAATACAATTGAACATTGGAAATCATTGGGATTAGGCGTTCGACGTCAAATTTTACATATAGCAATTATAAGTAGTGGCTTAAAAATATGTACAGTCAGCACTTTCGCCTCTAAATGTACATCCTGCAGAATCTATTAAACTCGATGTATTGGTCTTTATTGCAAGCAGCTTAGTTTGTATTGGTCAGGTAAAGTTGGTTTTCTTCCCTTGGATCAGAAGTTAATGGACATTTTATCAGAAGGTGTTCAGGGGTTTGTTGTTAGTTTCCACAAGTACATGCAAGTGAACCAATTTTGCCAATTCTAAACAAATATGTGTCGAGGTCACCATGTGTCCAGTATAAAATTTTTTTAACGTTATAGAAGTTGGGTTATAACTTAAAACACTGCATCATTTTGTAATCTATCTTTTAAATCATATATTGTCAACACCAGTAATTTTTTTAGCAAGGTACACCAGTTTAGAGTATTTGAAATCTCATTTTTTTGTGTTTATTAATAACAATCTTAAAAATTCCGTTATACTAGCTGGTAAAAAAAAAAAAAAAAAAATTACAAGGAAAAATTTTAGCGGAAAAATGCAAAGAATCTGATAAACCATGGGAAAGCAAATAAAGATGTCAATCAATGTCAAATTCTAGACTTCCTCCCCCGCAAGTTTGATTGACAAGTCGGCGAGACACTAAGGGTTCAAGAGAACCGCCTTTGCCGTCTACAAGGAAATTTTTAACAAAGACAGTCTAGACCAAGAATTTGGTGGGAAGGTACGTTTTTTTTTTTTTTGGCACTATGCCTGCCACATATTTCTTCCATTTCTTTTATTTATCTATTCATTTTAATTTAGTTTAATATTCTAATAATATGTAATATATATTTAAAAACAAATTTTTAAGACAAGATATTATTTATGGATGCCAGTATGGCCAATTTTATGGTAAAAAGCCATCGCAACGCAATTCTCTTGTGTAAAATGTTTTATTACCATTTAGATTACAGTTATGTATAATAATTTATTTTCTTCATCATTTATTTTAATTTACTTCCTTTTATATATTTTTAAGTTACTTTAGGTCATGCAAACAAGACGTTTGCTCAATTATAGTTTTAGATAAAAACGTATTCCAATTTTTATTTTTAATAGCGTAAATGATCTCTTAAACCGGTCTTGTAATCTACTTAATGCATGGGAATCTTAAACTGATATTGCAATTTTTCTTTTATTGACAAGCATAGTAGCGAGTGCGCAAAACAGTATTTTATGATCCTGTAGGACGGTATATTCTTATTTGTAAGTCCTCGTGGAGAAAAAAGGCTTAAGATATAGTAGTAAATATTGATGGAAAGGTACGTTTTACGCGAAGCTACGGCCTTTAAGACCATGGTCTGGCTCTATGCCTACCACATATTTCACCCATTTCCTTATTTAACTATTTATTTTAGACTTGATATAATATTCCAATAGTATAATATGCCAAAATATATTTTTAAAACATCTGTTAAGTCATTATGACAAGATACTTTGTTGGATTCCAGTATGGTTAGTTTATCGGAGCGCAAATCCTTGTTTAAAATAAATGTCTTATTGCCATTTTTGATTAAAGTTATGTATAGTGATTAATTTTTTTTCGCATCATTTTAAATATTTTAAGTACCTTAGTTTATGCAAGAAATATGCTTTTCCAATTATACAGTTTTAGATAAGACATGTTCTACAATAATTTTATTTTTATAGCGTAGATGACCTTAAACCGGTCTTGTAATTTTATTTTGCATGGACATACCATCTTGTGCAGATAGTAATCTGTAATTCTGTAGAATTGTATATTCTCATTTGTAACTCCGTGGAGGGAAATGCGTGACAACAGTATAGCGTTTATTGACAGAAAAACCTCGTTTGTATAGATTACTAGCCTTTTTTTTTTTTCCCGTCACCTTTGATGATATTTTTTTGCATGTGTCACGCACATTAAAAATAGTACTGCATATAGTTTTATCTCTCCCATTTATAGGTGCATTTATATTTTTATTATTTAGTTATTATCGTATTCAATCCAATAGCGATTTTTTGTTATAATATGATAGCCCATATTACAGAATTTGGCGGGGAAGGTTTTTTTTTAATGAAAGTAGTGAAATTGTTGTTTCTTTTCTTTAGCTCCAGCCAAAGATCAAATTAATTTTATATATAACCTGTATCCTTTGGAAATTAATGACTCTATTTCGGAATACGAACTTAGCAGTTTACCAGATATTTGGTTTTGATAACCTTAGATAAACAGAGATAGAGAGTATTGCACCTCGTGTGTGTTTGCACTTGACTGGTTTTTTTTTTTTTGATAAGCCTTTCCAGAAAAACCTTATCTTCAGATTGTATGGCAGCAGAAGCCAATAACAAAAGAGACTTATAGCATCATAGCAGATATAAAAACTCGTGTCGACATCGGCTTTCGTAGTTTTATGAAATGTGACGTTAGGCATTGGTAACCAGTAGCAAAGACCACATTTCTGGGAGGTCGGGAATAGGCCTTGAAGATTTAGGAGGGTATCTTGCGTAGACTTAAACTATGGATGTTGGAGAATGTAATTTTGCCTACAAATTTGTATATTAAATAGGATTTAAAGATGCTTACGAAGGTGGACGTGAGTGAATAACGACATAGAACAATATCCCGATGGACGCCACCGCGCGCAAAACCACGTGGCATGAACCAGTTGAAGAGTGGGTCACTGTGGTAGGATGTGGAGAGAATATTTGAAATATACGCATCAATGGTAGAATACAGAGATGTACTCTACATACTATCCACCTGCAGGCTGATGACCAATTTCGCTCAGAATTTCCAAGATTGATTAATCGACATGCCGAGTTAATCTACGCAAGATGTAGTTATGCCAAGCCCGCACCTGTTCAGATGTGTCTAGGCTCGGTTCACCTCTGTCATACCACGAAAAAAAAAAAAAAAAACACTGCGAGAGCCATGTTGTAACGAGATAAACCTTTAGTACCATAACGATATATATATTTTAGCATGCAATCCCGCAATTTAGTGAGACTTCAATTGGAAAGTGTGCTGTATCAAACCAGGTCAAGTCAAAATACACATAATACCATCAAAAGTGTAAGAGAAATTAGCCCGCAATTGATAGTAAAATTTTGAACTACCGCGTAGTAAGCAAACGTAGTCCCTAGCAGAACAAATAGGTCAATCTAATATAATAATGTCTAATCTATTTTATTTTTTTAGTTAAAAGGAGGTCCAGGCTGGACTAAAGAAAAGAACAATATAGTAGACCCAGATATAAGTAAAATAAAATGCGTGTAAAACAAACCCTTCCCATAGGCACTCTAGGTAAATTTAAGATAGTTGTATAAGAAACAGTCAGTTCATAAAACTTTAGTATGTATTAAATGGGAGAGAACAAAATTGAGCAGAATTTTCTTTTATAGAATTTTTTTTTTATGAAACTTTAAAATTTGAATTTTTTTAAGTGTAGTGTGCATCTGAAAGTGTAGACTTTGTGATGTGAGCGGTGGCCATAGTCACTGACGTGATGTAGTGCGAAGAGAGTGCATGTATAGAAAGCGTAAGTTCGTAAAACTTTAATATGTATCAGGTGGGACAGATTTAAGCAGAATTTTTTTTTTTATAGAATTTTTTTTTATGAAACCTTAAGTTTTGAAATTCCATGTTAAAATTCTTAAATTTCTCTCTCAATGCATATTGTAAGTATAGACAATCAGTCTTGTTAATATTTGGCAATTAGGTGTAACCAATTTGGCACAAATATTCAAGTCTAGGGTAATTTTGTATTAAGATTAGATTTAAATAGAATAAGGTATTATCTGATCAAGGAGCTAATACTTAATACTTCAGTATGGTGCATACTTTACAGTAGGATCGGTGGTGCAAGCAGCTAAATAGATGTACAGGTATAGCTGGGCGACATCAAGTTTACTCCAGAGCCACACAACAACAACTCCAGGAGAAGATGTACTGCCGAGGTCGGAGTAATGTTTGGCGGCGAGCTGTTTGTGTTCTTAATGACGTCCAAGGTTGAGTATACGGGAGCCATCGTATGACGCTCAATAATCCCTTGAATTGAGATTAAGTAGACATAGACAATCAGAAGCCAGGTAGTTTAGAGCAGTGGTGCAGCAGAGTGTAGGTTTCCACATTAGTACAGATATCGGTTGGGTATATACAGACGCCCTTTAATTCCATATCCTAGAACTATTGCGTGTTGCCTACAGTCAACAGGCAGGATAAAGTTGTTGACTAGTGGTGTAGAGTGGTTGCTGTGACTGGAGCGTGTTTGAGGAGAGAAGGTCAACAATAGGATCTTATCAGTGGAGGAAGCGCCTCCAATTGTTTGTCGCCTTCATGAGTTGAATGTCCTATTCTTTGTCGCTCTAATTAGTAAATTGTCCTATTAAATTATCTTTGCAGTAGTACTAGGTGTTGAGGCAAAGACAATTTAGGGACTTTTAATATTTACAATTATTTTAAGGTTAGATTAGCTTACAGTTGAGACTGATATCAGCCATTGAATATAAATAGTGAGTAAGAGATTGTATGAGGCATAGGTTAATTTATAGTGAAAGGTTTTTTTTTAGTTCCCAAGTTTTATTAAATATTTCTTTGATTTCATGATGTCCTAGAAGTTAGTTATTGTTAGGGTAAATTTAGCAATGATAATTGAGGTATTTTGGCGTTTATAGCAATTTTTAACTTTAGTTTGTATGCAAGCCGTGAATGAAGGGGGGGAGGGTGTATGAATGGATTGGCTTAATGAATGTGTAAGAAGGTTAAAAACTATTATATTGTTAGACCAAACTACATTTAGAATAGTGTTAGGGAATTTTAATAGGATCGATATTATCTTGATTTCAAATTTGTTAGGGATATAAGCCTCTCGGGACAATGCAATTCTCAAATTAGAAAATAGTCGCTCCTTTAGTTAGGCTTCCTTCGGGAATATGAGTTTTTTTTTTTGTTAACTTTTTGATATGTGTGAAACTTTGGTGGACTTAGCGGGTTTTCACCGGCGCACCAGATGGCTACATACAATTCAATTAAATCAATGTAGGGTTTGATAACTGGGTGGTATCTGGTTTCAAACCCCAGTAGGGGAAGTGTGCGCTATAGGTATGCTTCCTTCCATATGGATAACGTTAGTGGTAAAAGGCTGAGTTAGGATGGGTCTTGCAAGTCGGGGACTTGATCGGTTCTATGCGCTGACCCATTTGTTGGGTATGATACCATTAATAGGTACGCGCGAGGTTTCGTAGTGTCTTCAGATGACTGACACGAGGACTCTTCGGCGAGGGTATCAATAAGTGCAGAATAGGCCAGTTAATCACGCCACGGGCTTTGTGCTGGACGTGAGGTCTTTGGCATTTCGGGCTTTGTGCTGAATGTCGTATTTACTCATACACTGGCTACGAACCATGATGAGTTGGATGATGTGTTCATCCTGGAGAACCAACCCAGCCCAGTCAGTCTTTATAAAGGACTTCCTACCAGACGTACTATGGTAGTACATTGATAAAATACTATTTATTTTATTCTTATTAGGTAGTAAACAAGTTTAGAGCTTGATCATGTTAGTTTAAATTAGTTAGTAGCAAACCCATATAGAATTGGACATGTTTCAACGAAAAAAAAAAAGGCATGGAACTAATAGAGATAAATTTTGACTAACAGGCACCGTGTCAAGTCGATGTGAAGTCACCAGTTTTTTTTTTTTTCTCATTATTGGTTCTTTTATTATTATTCTTATTTTCCAGTTTGAGTTCATTATTGGCTTAGGTTTGAATTCATTATTGGTTTTCTCATTTACTTAATTTTTGTTTGAATTCATTATTGGCCTTTTATTTATCTAACTTTGTTTGAATTCATTATTGGCTTTCTTATTTACTTAATTTTTGTTTGAATTCATTATTGGCCTTTTATTTATCTAACTTTGTTTGAATTCATTATTGGCTTTCTTATTTACTTAATTTTTGTTTGAATTCATTATTGGCCTTTTTATTTATTCAATTTGTTTGAATTCATTATTGGTTTTCTTATTTATTTAATTTTGTTTGAATTCATCATTGGCCTTTTATTTATTTATTTTAGTTTTGAATTCATTATTGGCTTTCTTATTTATTTTTTTGTTTGAATTCATTATTGGTTTTCTCATTTATTTAATTTTTGTTTGAATTCATTATTGGCCTTTTATTTATTTATTTTAGTTTTGGATTCATTATTGGCTCTTTTACTTTTATTTTTAGTCACGAAGCATTATTTTTTTTAACTAGTAGGTATGCACCTTCCCACAAATGTGTCAAATCTTACATATAAATAGATGTATATATATGTTTATAACCCTTGTGTTCCAGGCATCCTAAGACTCCGGATATACCTATCACAATACTATCCGTGTCACAGAGTGGAATTAAAAAAAAAAAAAAAAAAAAAAGCCAGTCTTGCATTCAACTGGCGAATAAATAGAATGCATGGCGCCCTTTGTTTTGATATATTTTTTTTTAGACAGTGCTATTGCTCCCTCACAAGCCAGAGCATCCCTGACCTCCATTTTTGACCCCGGAGATTTGCCTTGCTCCCTCGCAAGCCAGAGCATCCATGGCCTCCACCTTTGACCCCGGAGATTTGCCCTGCTCCCTCGCAAGCCAGAGCATCCATGGCCTCCACCTTTGACCCCGGAGATTTGCCTTGCTCCCTCGCAAGCCAGAGCATCCATGGCCTCCACGTTTGACCCCGGAGATAGTCCTGCTCCCTCGCAAGCCCAAATCCCGTGGTCTTGGCGGGGAAGGATTGTAGAGGCCACTTCTGGGGCCTCCACAAAGTCACCCACAGAATCAAAGAAAAGCCGGTGGACAATGAAGCGGACTTCCAGAATTCTTCTCTGTAAAAAAAAAAACCAGCCCATCTCTTCACCTCCTTTTTTATTTCTAGTTTTTTTTTTAATAACATATAGTACTATAATAAATTTTCCTTTTATTTTAAATAAGCAGTTATTTTGGGCTTTCTATTTTTTTAATTAATATTTTTAAATTAATATTTCGAAAGATAATTTTTTTATTATAATTTTTTTTTAAATGTCTTTCTTATCACAGATAAAGATTTATTTTTAATTTTTTAATTTTGTTTGGTCACCCTGGGAGGAAAAAGTTAGTGGCAAGCAAGTTTTTAGAGGGGGGCGGGAACTAAGCAGTAATAGATAAGATAGTGGAGGGAAGCTTGTAAAATGTAGTCCTAAAAGAATTAATTTTTTTATGGAGGGGTTTCCAGCCTTCCAACAAAAAGAAGCACTAAAGTTAAGTATTTTCTCTTATAATGAAATTTTTTTTTTCTTAAACATATATATATATATGTAAACTTTCCGCTCAATCGTCATTGCATATTTATTTATATTTTTTTCTTATCTTTGTGTTTTTCTTTTGGTCGAAAGAGATAAATAAATATATAATGTAAATTTAACCAGAGTTTATGTCCCTCCTTCCTTTTTAACCCCAGTGCGTACAGGATACACGCAATCTACATGTCTTTTTATAGCAGGATGTGTTATATTTTTTGTGAACTCCCTGAGAAAGAAAGAGGCTCATGGATATCAGACATAGCGTAGGATATCCCCTCTTCATTTCTGAGAGTGTCTTACTAGAGCGAGATCTTCTGCGTGTAGTAGCCGCTGGTTTCTGCCTGCGTTATTTTCCTTCCTGACTTGATCACCCAAGGCAGTCCAAACTGATATCTAGACTCTAGGTGAGGGTCTTACTTGTTGGGAGAAGGTTCTTCAATTCTTGACCTCTCGTAATCTCAACACTATTATTGTTGACCTGAACCAAGTTTAAGTTCGAAACGTCCTCAATAGACTTAAATCCGACTTAACATATATTTATAACCCTTGTGTTCCAGGCACCCTATGACACCGATATATTTATCACAATTGGGTGTATTAATCAATAACCATGTAAAACCTTTTGTAAAATTTGTTTATTTCTATTGTTACTATCCATGTCACATTGTGGAATTAAAAAAGCCAGTCTTGCATTCAACTGGCGAACAAATAGAATGCATGGCGCCCTTTGTTTTGAAATAAAAAAAAAAAAATTTTTTAGACAGTGCTATTGTTTCCTCCAATACAGAGCATCCCCTCTTGCTCCCTCGCAAGCCCTAAATCCCGTGGTCTTGATGGGGAAGGACTGTAGAGGCCACTCCTGCGGCCTCCACAAAGTTCACCCAGTACCTAATAGAAAGCTGGTGGACAATGATGAAGCTGCCTCGACAATAACAAAGCGAACTTCGAGAATTCTTCATTGTAAAACCAGCCTATCTCTTCACCTTCTTTTACTCCTAATTTTGTATATAATTTATAATATTATAATAAATTTCCTTTTTTTAAAATAAATAATCAGCTATTTTGTTTTTAATATTTTCAAATAATATTCGTTAATTAAAATAATATTTTGAATAATAACTTTTAATTATAATTTTTTAATTTTCAATTTTTTTATTATTTTCAATTTGGAATATTATAGAATTTTTATTTTTTTTTTACTCTGGTAAAATATTTTAAGGTGCACTTTTTGAGGAAGGCGATAAGGAAAAAAATATTAGAGAGGACTTGGCAGAGAATGGGATTCGAGAGGAGCTCCCGAAAAATTAGGCAAAAATGTAGTTTTTTTCAAGATTTTAGTGGAAGGAATTTTCCAACCATCCAACTGATGCACCAATTAAGATAAGTAACTTTCATAATTTTTTTTGTAAGCAGGTTATATTTATGCATAATTCTCCCAATTTATTCTTTTTGCCCCGTTTTATTTATTTATTTTTATTTCTTATCTTTGTGTGAATGTTTCAATAGATAAATAAATATAATGTATTATGAATCTCAAATTTGACTCCAAATGTTTTTTTTTTAACCCAGTGCGCGCAGGATATATGCAAATTATATTTATTTTATATAGCAGGATGTATATTTCGTGAACTCCCTGAGAATGAAAGAGCCTTCATGGATTTAGGGAGAAAGCGTAAAAACATATCATCAGAGCAAGGTCTCGATCGGGAAATCAGCCAGTTTGGAAAAATACTTACACTATACTATACTACAGGGACATCCAGAACTCACACCAGAGGAAGTTCCTGGAGGCCATAGCATCATTGAAAGACCCAGTTATTGCAAATAGATATGAAGAAATCCCCGAACCTTATGTCTCTTTTAACTTTTTTTTTTTCTAATAATCGTAGTAAACTTCATTTGTTTCTATTTTTATTTCCTTACATTTTGTTTAAAAAAAACAGTATATGAAATACTGCATTACTAATTTCACGAAAGCCTTTAATTTTCAAAAAATATTTATTATTATTTTTTTTAATTATTAATGTATTATTATCATTGATTATTTTTGACCAATAACAAATTTGTTTTCATTTGATCTACAAGAATTTGTAAATTTAGTTTACCGTGAAATAAATTGATAAAGAGGGAGCAATCTCTCGAAATATTGTGAGAAAAAAAATTATAGTTTTTTTTTCTCTCTTTACAGATCCAGGTACGCCCTTTTATATAATCTTAATTTATGGATCGCCTTTTGAGTCAAACTATTCAGATATTGTTTATTATTAAACCTTTATTTTGCGGAGAGCGTAATTTTTATTAAAATGAATATTAGTGAGCTAATTTTCCTCTTACCCTAATTTTTCGTTTATTATATTTCGTAATTTAAATTATATTTTTCAAATCGGAGCTTCCTGGTTCTTGATTATTCATTGTATTAGAAAAACAACTTGGTATACCTTGATTTGATTTATAATAATAATAATAAAAACACATTTTTGCCACTTAAACTGATAATTTAACTTTTTTTAAAACTTATTTATTGTATATATTTTATTTCTGTTAAATATTGTTGTTCATAACCATCTGACAAGAAGATGATATTAGGAACAGAAATATGTGATAAAATATTAATAAAATTCTTTCTCAATTTATATTTCGAGATTAATGCACTCAATTTTTCTATATTAAAATGCTGTGAAATTTGATATATATTTTGCCATCTTGTACACAGTGTAGAACAGCTTCCATGAAAAGAACTTCTTGCTAGAGGACACCTCTCTACAAAGGACAGTTTTCTTTGCCCAAATCTACATTTTTATTAATTATAAATTATCCAGTAAGATGACACCTCTCTTAAAAAGACACTTAGACTTAATAACTAGGTGTTGTCCTTAGAGAAGTTCTATTGTATTAATAAAGTAATAAATATTTTGTGCCAATATCATACAAATTTTATCTTTGAAGAAGACAGGTACATTGAGTTGAATATCATAAAATTGTTTATGTCACTGACTTGTGACCACTGATGATTCAATGTTATATTCAGTATAACCCAATTAATTTGACTGATGATAATTTGACACTTGCGATAATTTGACCAGGTTTTTATGTGCCAAAATACAGCCTATCAAATAAAATATTTTTTAATCCATCAATAATTCAACCATTTCCTAAATCAAATTTTGGCAACAACATTATATAAGTCATTTTTAAATGCAATTTTATTCCTAAAATTGACTTGCAGCGGAACATTATCTGTAAGCACATGCACACCATTTTTAAAAGTTAAGAAAAGGACATCTCCTTATGGTGTAACTGAAAGTTGATGATGGCTTGCACCATATATTGGAATAAATATAAACTATCTCATTCTTAAAAGTGTTGCAATAAGTCAGCAAAAATGTCAACCCCGAATTCACCCATAGTCACACACAATTAGTTTTCTCATGGGAAATATAGGTGCCAGGGTTTCTTCTAGAGTAACATTCTGTGCTATTTGAAATAACACACAGAAGAGGTACATGCCCTTTGTTCAGCTAAAATGTATACTAAATAGGGTTCTAGGCCAAAAGAATCATAAAAGATTTTTAAAAATCCCAATTTTTTAAATTAAATTTTTTTTTTTCATATCCAAAGTTTATTCACTTTCCCCACTGCAATTTTTTAGTAATTTATATAAAAATATTCATAATTTTTAATTTTGAAAATTCGTATTAAAGCAAAATAAATAAAATAAGAAATGTCCCAATGACATCAATTCACATATTACAAAGGTATTTTTTTTTATATCATTTTAAAGAAGTAATATTTGGGTGTCTCAGAAATTATCCACCAGCAGAGATGTGATGAATCGCTGATCTTTTCATTTTTAGACATAGTCATCCATTTTTGCCAATAAAGTTTCAAAAGCTTAAAAAGTACTAATTTTTTTAAGTGCATGTTGGATCCTGTTATTAATAAAATTCTAAATTCAATCTTTATTTATGCAAAATAATCCTAAACCTCTCTAAACATAAATATTGTATTTGATATAAAAAATATTTTAAATATCTAAATTCAAAAGTTAAATAATCAGGATTGAAAAGAGTGACAAGAGAGTCACACAGGAATTAAATTGGTTGATGTAGGTATATCTTTTCCAAATAAATTTCCAACCAACAAATGATGTTAAAAGGGTGTTGAATTAAAGCCTGCATTGAATTAAATTAGATAAAGTAAATAGGTTGATAACACAAAATTAACAAAAGTATGTGTTGTTTTAGAAAATGGTTTTCTCCCAACAGTATCTAACTTCACTCCAGGAATCCCTGGATGTCCTGGAGACCTACGGATATGCCTATAATATGGGAGACCCCCTCGACTGTAAGTACTCCACATCTTGGCACGAAGAATATATATATTTATTCATGCTATGGACTGTGGTAATTCTAAAGTTAGAAATGAGGGGCATGTCAGGTTCAAAATAAAATGAAATCATGTCTTGAGAAGAATATGTGACAACTGAAAATAAATTGGTCCCAGTGGCTTCTTGAGAAACCAAGAAATGGGTATTTAAGGCCAAATTTGCGTAAACTTAACGCAAGAAAAAACAATAGAAAAAAAAAATAATAAAAAGGTCAGGTGTTGATATTAAAAATAAAGAAGGCATCTTCTGATTATTTTCTATTATTTTTTCATGTGTTAAGCGTATTTACGCAAATTTAGCCCTAAAAACTCATTTCTTGGTTTGTCAAGAAGCCTCCAGGACCAAAAATATGTTTGTTCGCAGTGGTACAGCCTGCTCCACGCTGACGAGCGCAAACAGCGCGAAACGCATTCGTGGATGGCTTTTCTTGATTTATCAAGAAAATGGGTTGGCCAAATATCAGGGAAAAGGTTGAATCAATGAATAGTTGATTTCTGTTCCACTAGATGGCGTTCTACCAAGTTGGAAGTAGGATATTCATATACCAAATGTACTCCCTTTAAATATGTATTATAAAAATGCCTCATGTTTATCATCCTAGTAAACAACTTCACTGGTGGTAATGAGGGAAGAGCCACAACACCTGATTTGGCAAATTCAGACAAATAGCTGACCTGTTTATCTTGGTTTTGGGTACTCTCCCTCATCAGTACAGGGGCAACATGGATTACATAACATCTCACGTGAGGAGTTATAAAATATGGCCCTCTAAGGCATAATTAGAGGGAAAGGTGCCTCTTTGGTAAATGAATATCATTCATCACAATTTCAGATTGTATTTTACCTTTAAAATAGGCCCCTATAATTCACCAGTTCAAACACCTTTTGGGTAAATTCGACCAATTTCATAACTTATTTTGTTGGATGTTATAAAATTTAATTTGCATTTGTACTGATGAGGTTAATAGCCTAAAAGCAGGGTATACATGTTGGCTATTTGTCTGAATTTGATTAAACTCATGTTGTGGATGGAGTCGGTGGAAGGGTGGTCTAAACCATTGGTTTTTGAACTCTACGACCCTGGAATCGAATCCCTCATTGGGCCCTTTTTTTTTAAATAAAAAAAAATGCTCCAATGGCCCTCTATTCTTGCAAATGTCCAACCCTATCAGCGAGTGAAAGTAACCAAAAGGGGCTCTGGCAGATTTGTTAGGGCAAAAGTCAAAACCCTTTTCACATGTGTAGACATGGGATGCACATAATATAAAAGCAGTCATCAACTTCTGCCCACTATCATTATCATATCCTGTACCATGTGTACTAGGGGATAAAAAAAAAAACTCATGTTGTGTGCTTCATTCCTTATAACCACTAGTAATGTTTTTTACTAGGGTGATAAACATAACCTATCAATCTAACATATTTAAAGGGAGAGGTTCCTCTTTTTTGTATAAACATAGGCTTTAGCATTTTAAAATATTATCAAACATATATATTTACATTGAGATCATGTTGTGTTCATATAGATGGGGGTGCACCATTCCTTCAGACCTTCCCAGCTTCAACCCAAGATTCAGTAATACATGAACTGCACTCCTCAATAAAAGATGAAACTTTTCAAAATGGCCACCAGAGACAAAGGTTTCATAAATATTATTCTTCTAACTGTAGAGGAGTTGCTTGTTCTCGTGAGAAATACTATCAATCATTATTGAGACAAGACAAATCCAATATATACCATCAATCTAACAATAGAAAACAATCTCATAAAACAATGATTGAGATGCAAAATGAACATTCAAAAGAAGCCTACTCATGCCTTTACTGCGACTATAAAACAGAAAATTTAGTAAATTTTAAAATACATAAATATAAACATACGGGAGAAAACCCCTATATATGTTCTCTCTGCGATTATAAAACAACAAATGCTTTTAAATTAAAACAACATCAATATACACATATAGGAGAAAACTCTTACTCATGCCCTCACTGTGACTATAAAACAAAAACTTTGAGCAACTTGAAAAGACACAAATACAGGCATACTGGAGAAAAACCTTTTTCATGTTCCAACTGCCATTATAAAACAACAACATCTGCTCTTTTAAAAAGACATCTTCATACTCATACTGGAGAAAAACCTTTTTCATGTTCTCACTGCGATTTTAAAACAAAAGCAGCTGGTAATTTAAAAAAACATTATTATACCCATACAGGAGAAAGACCTTACTCATGCCCTCACTGTGATTATAGATCAACAAAGATGGACCTGTTGAAAGTACATATATTTACACATACTGGAGAAAAACCTTTTTCATGTTCCTACTGCGATTTTAAAACGAAAACAGCTGCTCATTTAAAAAGACATCTTTATACTCATACAGGGCAAAAACCTTACTCATGCCCTCACTGTGACTATAGAACAGTAAACTCTGGGGATTTACGAAAACACCAAAATAAACACAATCCTTTCTGGCACTATAGAACAGAATCTATGAGACATTTGAAAAAACATACCATAGAACAACAATTAAGTACAATTTGAATTATCGATTAAAATAACAAGGTAATAAGACCAAATTAAAATAGATAAATAGTGTGGGTGGTTTGGTAACAATTTTGATACCACCATCAGACAAAAACACATTTAATACCTTTATTTATTTGGAATTGGTCTTATTACCTTGTGTTACTGGAAAAAAACCATATTCATGACCTCACTCTGACTTTTGAAGAACAATTATAGTATATATGAAAACTCATAAATTTACACATACTCTTGCACTCACTGTGATTATAGTACAGAAAATTCCTAACATTAACAAACACATTAATAATCACATACATGAGAAGCTCCTTAGCATGCACTTATTCAGGCTATAGAACAGCAAATAGTTGTTTAAAAACAGCCCTATATACTGTTGCATCATGGCTAATGAACCTACTTTATTTTAATTTGTAATATTATTTTTCATATATTTTAAATTCAAATAAAGTCCTTTACCTCAGTGATGAAACTTCTTGACACTATTGTTCTTCCTACGTTACCATATGCGGCACCAATGTGGGCAATTAACCAGCTGAAGACAGTCAATAATACCCAAGATGCATTTCTTCGTCGTCTCTTAGACTTACCAAACTTCACACCAGGATATATCCTCAGAAGAGAATGTGGAAGAATATCAACTGAACTTAATGCTGTAAAACCCACATTAAAGTTTTGGGTCAGGATTTTAAAAATGGAGACGAGCAGATTACCACATGCTTGCTTAAACTATCTCTGGAAAGTCACCGAGAAAAAGGAAATAGAAAACAGTTTTACTCAAAATTTAATTAAAATTCTAGACTCTAAGGGATATTCCTTTCTTAAGGGCTGCGAAGACTACTTAGCCATACAGAAAGAATTGTCAGGCATAATTAGAACCACCACAGACCAACTAATTCAAAACGATCAGATGAAAATCACTGATTCAACCCGCTTTGCTCACTACAAATTTTTGAGTGAATCATTCATGACAGAGGAGTACCTACGATTAAATATCTCGCTTCCCAACAAAAGACTAGTTGCACAACATAGAGTTTTATGGCAATTTTTCAGGTAAGAAAGAAAAGACTTCTGGAAAGAAAATGGCCGGAACTGTTTACTTTGTAAGGATCTCATGGATGATAATTTGGTTCACTATTTCTTCCAATGCCCTCTCTTAACAGAAAAACGTACTGAAATTTTCCCAAGCTTCAACTCTGGTCAATTTAGATACCATCGCATATGTCAACTTCTCTCTTCAGCTCTGAATGATGAATTACTGATTGTTAGATACTTTAAGTTCTGCACAGAAGCTGGGCGCATGAGAAAGAATGCTGGGCAAAGGATACTGGAGGATGAACTATCTGTAAATAGGTAACTGAATGTGAGACAAACCTTATTTTGTTGTAAATGTTTCCTCTTCCCTCTCCTCTTGTTGACGTGTAAATACGGCGAATCCAGTATGGGGCGGAATGCCCTAAATAAAGGCTTTTGTTGTTGTTTGTTGTATATTTTAAATTCAAATTTATATTTTGTATTTACTTATTTTATTAAAGAGAATATATGTAATATAAACAGAATATATGTATTATAGAATCACCATTTGTATGTTGGTACACTGTGTGACTTCACTGCTCTCCTTGATGTGAGAAATGTGAGAAATAAAATAAAATAAAATATGTGAGAAATAAATAAAAAATGCTTGAGACACTTAAAGTAGAGTTATCTCATTATTCCCTTATATAAATTTGTAGGATGGTTGAAACACGCTCTGGTAAGATACAAGACCCGGCACAGGAGAGAATTAAGGCTGAAGAGTCTGCCAAGCCGCAACCTGGTGCAACAATACTTATAGGAGAAAACCCACAAGTCAATGATATTAAAATTTTATAAACATCCAGGTAAAAGACAAACAAATGGCCCCACTGTATGACTATAGAAAATAAATGGTAGTGATTTAAAAATATATTAATAAACAAACTGGAAAACATCTTTACTCATGACTTTTCACAGTGACTATAAATAATTCCATTCAATTTAAAACCAAAATTCAAAACATGAGAAAAACGTTAAGCATTCCGAGACTATAAAACTGAAACTGCATTTAAATTTTAAAATATCAATTTATACAGACAGGTTACAATCTATGCGCTCTGTAACTATAAAATAACAGTACCCAAATAAAAAAGTATCAATTTACACACAATTGTGCAATAACTTTCTGCCACTATATAAAACAATTTTCAAATCAATAAAATAAGATAAACATACGTAAATGTAGCCTTAGGTCAAGCACAGTTTATTGATTCAGATTTGTTCAATTATACCTCGTGTTTTAAATCTATAATCCAAATTGCACTTAATCTTACAATTGAGTTAATACAGTATAACCTTGTAAATTCAACACATGATAATTTGACTCTTGCAATAATTCGACCATGTTTTCATAACATTAATTTGACCAAAATATAACACCATTTATATTTTTCTGATTTTTTAAATCAAATTTTGACATTAATTTCTGTTTAAATAGAAATTTATTACCAAAATTACAACATATTAAAATGCAGGGCAGAGCGACTGTTTTCAGCACATGCCCACCGTGCTCAAAATTTTAGAATGCATTTCAAATATCGACTCCTAAGTTGCATAATTTTGTTTACTACCAGACGATTTAGGCCTAACCTAAGAATCCACTATTTTAGCAGTGAAACCAAAAAGGTTTCTTAGAGAGCAACATTCAGCTATTTGGAATAACATACAGTAGAGGAAGAATCATGGATACATTTGGAAGTTTGATCAGCTAGAATGCACACTAAAAGTAAACAACCTGAAAATATTTTTCGAAAGATAATGATTTTAAAATAAATTTTTATCCTTTTGATAAGGCACAATATGGATTTGATCTTATCTCAGTTTTTTTTAATCCTTTTCTTCATTTTCTAATTTTTTTCTCTACCCAATGCCTTTATTCACTTAGATTAAAATAGCATTTGTAATATTTCTATATATGTTCAAAAATTTATCATACATTTTGATTAAAAAAATAAAAAGCCCCAATGGTATCAATTCACTTATAATTAAATGAAAATGCCCCATCAATCAAGGGTACCTTTCTATACTGTACATGTAGATTTCGCCGAAGCTCCTTCTAACATCAAGGATGAGAATTCAACATTCTTACTAATTATTGACGAGGCTACTAGGATGGTTCAAGCAAAGGCAATGAAACAACATGGCCGTGATCTAATAAAATATTTCAACGGACATGAGGATCTGAAATCAATGAGAACTATAGTCTCCAATCAAAGGAGATCATTTGTGTATGGAGAATTCCCTAGTTGGGCAGCCTCAAAGGACATCCTATTAATAACTACTCCTCCTCACCCTGTAGGAAATGGTTTAGCAGAACGAGCTATACGAGATATAAAGACCTTCCTCTTGTGCTATCCTCACTTGAAGGGTGGATGGAAAAATGCATTAGAAGCGGCAATACACTACCATAATAGATCCTACAATTCCTACCTGGGTTTCTCCCCTTTATTCAAACTTACAAAAACTTCCCCTGTTTTATCTGCCAATAAAGAACTTAATCTTCACTGTCCCCTTTATTAAACAGAAAAAACTCAAATTGAGCAAAACCTCTACCGACAAAGAACAAAGTTTTATTTTAACAGTCGTAAAAAGGCCCTGCCACCAGAGAGGAGTATCAACGATTATATTCTGGTTGGACACCAGAAGGTTGAAAAGGAATGGAAGCTATCTGTTCTGCATCTAGTGACAAGGGTAACCAAAATGGATGGCCACCCTAAATATGTTGAATATGAGTCTGATGATAAAACTCCAAGAACGGCTCACATCTCCAATATCCAACCTTATCTGCATTGACATCACAGGAGGGATGAAGTCGCTTGAAGTCTGGGAAGTTGTTATATACCTTATAATAATATTATAATATACTCTAAATATATAAAATGAAAGGAATTAAAAGCACAAATGTTTCTTTTATACATGTAATATACCTTATAATAATATTATAATATACTCTGTTTAATTAATTTATTTTTGATTGTTTGGATTTGGCAGCACTGTAATTATTGTTGTTGTTATGAATCTATTTAAAAAGTGTACGTTTGACATTAAAAATATATATAATAAAAATTAGTTTATTAATTTAATAAAGCATATTTATTTATTTAATCGAAGAGAGAGGAACATTACAAAAATGGCGCAGCCGACAGGATCGATCATCCTGCATTTTAAGAATAAAAAGGTAATTGGCTATAGCTTTAACCCTGATGCTAACGTTCTATCTATCCCTGAAGAATTTCAAATGCCCATTTATCACGAGCTCGTGCTTAAATGTGGAAAGAATCTAACTTCTTACTATTTAGAAAAGGATTCTAATAGATTTGTTAAAGTTCCATCAAAAATAATTGAAATATACAAAAATCGATCATTTGAAGATTTACAAATTTGCGTAATGGATGAGGAGGAATTAGATGCAAAATCTGTATTAACAGAAGACACTTTTAGCAAATTGATAACTACTGTAGCAGAACAACAAAAACTAGTTAATTCTTTAGTTCAAAATTTAAGTTTAAACCAGCATGAATATGCACCAAGACATGTCGAAATGAAAGCACCTGATTTCTCCGGTAATAACTTAGATCCAGCCACTTGGATAACCCTATATGAAAATGTCTGTGCAAATAATGGTTGGGTAAAAGATCAATCCAAAATATATGGTATGAGAAACTACCTAGGGGGAACTGCACAATTGTTGTTCGATAGCAGACTTGCTGATGAATGCAACTTTAGCTGGGAAACATGGAAAGAAGATTTTGTATCCTCATTTGGGGATAACCCCATAGACAAATATGATAGGGCGTTCAAGTGGAGATATCGAGGCGGCTCTCTGATCGATTACTTCCACCAAAAACAAAGGAAAATGCGATTAGGGATGCCCGGCTTAAGTGAAAAGCTATTGATAATTGGAGTGATTCATGGGCTACCCCCAGATATGCAGTATCAGTTGTCCACTGTGAAAATCGAAAACAAAGAGACTCTTCTTCAGCTGCTGAAAAATATCCATCCCAGTTTGGAGAAAAAACCTTTTGAACCCAAGCCCTACCAGACAACTGGCAACACAGTGGTCAAGAAGCCAGCCTATTTTGCCAAACTTGATCAAATTGAGGAGGCATCACAGACAATGAACAATCAAAATAATTCTGTGTCTTCTCTTCAAAAAAACTAAATTTAGAGGGTTGTTCGATCCCGATGACAAAATCGATCCTATTTTTGTCTTGCAAAAGTCCCGATTCTATGTTGCCCGTTATTATAAATGGTGTAAAACTTGTTGCTTTCTTGGATCCAGGTTCTTCTATCAATCTAATGAGAAGAGACCTTTTGGCCAAATATAAATAGAAAAGTTATCCATCAGAGACCACGATAACGATTGACGAAAGCCATGTCCGAGCTACTGAGAATATTGAGGTGGAACTTCAGGTTGACGATCAACAGATAATGATGACGGCGACAATATTGAGGGAGATGCCATTCGAACTGTTAATAGGAAAGCCCACCATGAGGGATCTCCGAATTCAATGGAACTTTGGGACTGATGAGATTAAGTGCTTGTCTTTGCGGTCAAAAGAAGTTATTTTTACCAGTGATGACCTGATCACTATATTCCCCAAGCTTTGCAATGTCTCCAAAAAGGAATTACCATTGCACGAGATCGACTTTCTATTGAAGCCCAATAATAACATCGTGGCGTGTAAACCTTACCCTATGTCAGATCACAAGAGAGCATGGACTGCTGGAAAAATCAAGGAGATGCTAGATGGGGATATTATTACTCCTTCTACTTCTGAGTACGCATCACCTTGTATTCTAGTTCCTAAAACGGACTCGTCCTACCGACTCTGTATTGACTATCGACAGTTGAATAAAGAGACTTTTTTGGACCCTTTTCCTTTTCCTAGAATCGACTCAATCATTAATAAATTTGGGGGTTGTCGATACTTTACAAAAATTGATTTGAAGGATGGGTTTTGGCAAGTCGGTCTAAAGCCACGAGAAAGTTCTCTGCTTTTGTAACACCTGATGGACTTTATGAGTTTAAGAGACTACCGTTCGGGTGGAAAAATTCACCTCCTAGATTTCAAAGGGTTATGAGCGAGATGTTGGCTGATTTATTGGAACTCAGAGTGGTTGTTTACATTGATGACATTTGTTGTGGCGCCCCAACCCTTGAAGAATGTGCTTCCCTCACCTACAAAGTTCTCAATAGACTGAATCAATATAATATGACAGTGAACTTGGGCAAGTGCCAAATTTGTGTATCTGAGGTGGAACTTTTAGGTAGAATTATCAACGGTAACTCGAAGCAAATGAAGGAGGAAGTAATCGAAAAGGCTAAACTCATGAAACGCCCATATAATCTTAAGTCACTACAATGTTTTACTGGATTTACAGGTCATTTTCGGGCCTATATACCAAACTATGCCACGATAGTTCGACCGTTGGACAACCTGAAGAAAAAAGATTCTAGTTTTATGTGGTCTGATAAATGTGAAGAGGCCTATTTAAAACTTATTGATATCATCACGTCAAAACCAATACTGGCAATCCCAGATGAGTCATTGCCTTATGAAATGTCAACAGATGCTTCATATTATGGAACAGGGGCTATTCTATACCAGAGAGACGTGAATAAAAGGAAATCACTTCAACTCAGAGTGATTAGTTATTATTCATATACATTTTCCAAGGCTGAACAAAATTATTCCATCACCGAAAAGAATGCCTTGCTGTGTTGAAGGCTGTCAAACACTTCAGATGGTATTTGGAAGGCAAGTCTTTTGCTGTCCACACGGATCATCTCGCATTGACACAGCTACTTTCCTGTGGCTATCTCCGGGATCGACTTGCGAGGTGGCAGCTGTTTCTGAGCTCATTCGAAATGAGAGTGAACCACCGTTCTGGCAGGGAGCTCAGCGATGCAGACGCGCTGTCTAGATTGGCTGTAGAAACACCAAATTACAGCGATCAAACCGTACTGTTTGTTAAACATCAGAGTATTCCTTTAAAATTAGAAGATCACAGGAAATATTTTGTCCCTCACGAACATCGAACTTCAATTTTATCCATGTACCATGATGATCCCTTATCAGGAGGACATTCGGGGTTTTGGAGGACATATTATGAAATGAAGCAACGCTTTGTTTGGCCTGGTATGAAGAATGACATAAGGAAATATGTATCTTCTTGTCCTATCTGTCAAAGGGTCAAGTTCAAGTATAAGAGCCATCCTTCAAAGATGAGTTTGCCCCATCAATCAAGGGTACCTTTCCATACTGTACATGTAGATTTCGCCGAGGCTCCTTCTAACATCAAGGATAAGAATTCAACATTTTTACTAATTATTGACAAGGCTACTAGGGTAGTTCAAGCAAAGGCAATGAAACAACATGGCCGTGCTCTAATAAAATATTTCAACGAACATGAGGATCTGAAATCAGTGAGAACTATAGTCTCCGATCAAGGGAGATCATTTGTGTATGGAGAATTCCCTAGGTGGGCAACCTCCAAAGACATCCGATTAATAACTACTTCTCCTTATCACCCTGCAGGAAATGGTTTAGCGGAACGAGCTATACGAGATATAAAGACCTTTCTCTCGTGCTATCCTCACTTCAAGGGTGGATGGAAAAATGCCTTAGAAGCTGCAGTACGCTACCATAATAGATCCTACAATTCCTACCTGGGTTGCTCCCCTTTATTCAAACTTACAAAAACTTCCCCTGTTTTACCTGCCGATAAAGAGCTTAATCTTCACTGTCCCCTTTATGAAACAGAAAAAAGTCAAATTGAGCAAAACCTCTACCGACAAAGAACAAAGTTTTATTTTAACAGTCGTAAGAAGGCCCTGCCACCAGAGATGAATATCGACGATTATATTTTGGTAAGACATCAGAAGGTTGGAAAGGAATGGAAGCTATCTGGTTCGCATCGAGTGACAAGGGTAACCAAAATGGATGGCCACCCCAAATATGTTGAATATGAGTCTGATGATAAAACTCCAAGAACGGCTCACATCTCCAATATCCAACCTTATCTGCATCGACATCCCAGGAGGGATGAAGTCACTTGAAGTCGGGGGAGTTGTAATATACCTTATAATAATATTATAATATACTCTGTTTAATTAATTTATTTTTGATTGTTTGGATTTGGCAGCACTGTATTATTGTTGTTGTTATGAATCTATTTAAAAAGTGTACGTTTGACATTAAAAATATATATAATAAAAATTAGTTTATAAATTTAATAAAGCATATTTATTTATTTAATCGAAGAGAGGGAGGAACATTACAATACAAAATACAAATTTCTACTGCCCTTACTGCATTGAAAAAAATATATTGGGAGGGCTTGGCTCATCAGTGGTGAACCCCCCTAGTGGTTTCGCCAATTTAATCCACCAGACCACTTCTCAGAGCTCTAATACTGTATTGGACGATTCTATTTATATATGCAGCACTGAAGGATGGAATCTCAGAAATGGTTTTCAAGAAAACTATAGGCATAAGCTTATAGGACAGTAGAATTACATTCAAATATATGCATCGAGCAAAACTCTTCCGCAAACAATAAAGACAAGGTCAGTTAGACATAAATTAACACAAAGCAATAACGAGCCATCTATACATATAAAATGAAAGGAATTAAAAGCACGAATGTTTCTTTTATACAAAATACAAATTTATACTGCCCTTACTGCATTGAAAAAATATATTGGGAGAGTTTGGCTCATCAGTGGTGAACCCTCCCAGCGGTTTCGCCAATTTAATCCACCAGACCGCTTCTCAGAGCTCTAATACTGTATTGGACGATTCTACTTATATATGCAGCACTGAAGGATGGAATCTCAGAAATGGTTTTCAAGAAAACTTTGGACATAAGCTCATAGGACAGTAGAATTACATTCAAATATTTGCATCGAGCAAAATTCTTTCGCAAACAATAAAGACAAGGTCAGTTCGACATAAATTAACACAAAGCAATAACACGCCACCTATACATATATAATGAAAGGAATTAAAGGAAAGCACGAATGTTTATTTTCTACATAATACAAATTTCTACTGCCCTTACTGCATTGATTTAATTAATTTATTTTTGAATGTTTGGATTTGGCAGCACTATAATTGTTGTTGTTGGTATGAATATATTCAAAAGTGTATATATAGAATTAGAAAGGTATATAATTAATTTTTTTTTTCTTAATTTGGTGAAGCATATTTATTTATTTAATTGAAGAGGAACATCACACTATTAAATGCAAAATTCTACTTTCACCCTTCCTTCAGAATAAAATGGTACTGACATTCTCTAAACTTCTTTGCTTTTCATCCTATCTCTGCATTTATCTGTAGGAAAATATTTACACACCAAAGGTTTATAGCAAGGTTATAAGGTAAGTGTAGGCGAATATTTGAATTTAGTATGATAGGATTAAGTATTTCAACTAAATACTTAGAAAGATTATGTGTAACAGAATTACAGGATGTAATGATTGGTCTTAATGGTATTTTTCTTTGTGTATTTTTGCCTATCATCTATGGGTTACCAAAAACACACAAAGAAAAAATACCATTAAGACCAATCATTGCATCCTGTAATTCTGTTACACATTGTTTGAAATGAAAATGGATAAAAAAGTTTGTAAACTTTTTAAGACAACAACTGGAGAAGTTATTGTAGAAGGAAAAAGACTACCAGGAGGCTTGTATGGTATGTTAATAACAGTATCAAACCTGAAAATGCTGCAGAAGTCAATTTAGCCAAAACCCAAAATGTCAATATGCTACAACTATGGCATGAAAGATTTGGACATCAAAATAAAAGACATGTTCAAAAATGGCTTAAAGAACAAGGAATAGATGCAGTCATGGACAATGAACCTTGCGAGGCATGCATTTATGGCAAACAACATAGACTGAGTTTTGGATCAAGAGAACAATATGCTTCTACCCAACCTGGAAACTTAATTCATGTAGATGTATGTGGCCCTATGCAGGAGGTTTCAATAGGAGGAATGAGATACTTTGTGTGTTTCAAAGCTGATTTTACAAAATACCGATCAGTGTATTTCCTAAAAGAAAAGTCACAAGTCATTGAAAAGCTAGAACAATTTCTCTTGGAAACAAAGACTACTGGACATAGAGTGAAAGAAATTCTCACAGATGGAGTAAAGGAGTTTGTAAATAAAGAAACCTCAAAAATTACAAACAAGTATGGTATTAATCATAGGATCACAATGCCATATACTCCACAACAGAATGGTTCAGCGGAAAGAGAAAACAGGACTTTAATAGAAGCAGCTCGTTCAATGATATATGCCAAAAATATGAGCCTAAGGCTTTGGGCAGAGGCAGTTAACACTGCTACATATGTTTTGAATAGAACAGGACCAACACAAATTGAGGGAAAGACACCTTATGAACTATGGTTTGATAAAAAACCAGCAGTTGATCATCTTCGAATATTTGGAACTGAATGTTTTGTTCATGTGCCTGATGAAAAGAGAAGAAAGTTAGATGCCAAAAGCGAAAAAGGTATTTTAGTTGGTTATTGCAGTAACAAGGATGGGTATCGAATCTGGATGCCAAACTCAAAGTGTCACAAGTAGGGATGTAATATTCAAGGAAACTATACCAACATTTAGCCTTGATATTGAAAAGAGAAATAAGGAACTTTCAAGTAATCAGATTGATGAACAAAATGATACTCAAGATATTGAGAAAATTGAAAGCAATGTTCAAACATCAGACGTATACAATCTAAGAGATCGATCAAATATATCAAAACCTCAAAGGTATATTGATGCTGAAATAAATATTGCAGAAAGTCTTGAACCCAAGACATTCAAAGAAGCAATGGATTCTCCAAATCCCAAATTTTGGAAAGAAGCAATGAATGAAGAAATGAATTCTTTAACAGAAAATGATGTATATGAATGCACAACATTACTACCTGGCCAAAAACCAATTGATTGTAAATGGGTATTAAAGACCAAATTGAATTCTAAAGGAGAGATTACAAGATATAAGGCAAGACTGGTGGCAAAAGGGTTTGTACAAAAGAAGGGTATAGATTATGAAGAAACATTTAGTCCTGTGGCAAGACATGACACCATAAGAACTCTTTTAGCAATTGCTGCTAATGAAGACTTAAAATTGGTACAGTTTGACATAAAGACAGCCTTTCTATATGGAGCCTTACAAGATCAAATTTATATCAAACAACCTGAAGGATTCAACAATGGAACAGATCTTGTATGGAAATTGAAGAAAAGTCTCTAAGGACTTAAACAGTCACCAAGATGCTGGAATCAGAAAATAGTCAACTTCATGAAAGAAAGATGTCTGAAGGAAAGTACAGCTGACCCCTGTTTATTCTTCAGAAAAACAAATGATCATCTACTCATTATTGCCATATATGTTGATGATGGAATCATTGCTGGTACAAATGAACAGGAAATCAAAGAATTTCTTGATCAACTAATGTTTTCATTTAAGATCACAAGTGAACCATTAAATTACTTTTTGGGTATTGAGATAGAGCGGCAACCAGATGTGTCAATCTTTATAAATCAAAAGGCATATATAAAAAGAATTCTTGAGAAATTCAATATGTCTCGAGCGAATAAAGTGGGAACACCAACTGATAATTCTACTGTTCCTGGGGAAGCAGAGATTCTAGAAAATGTTCCCTTTCGTGAAGCGATTGGTAGTCTGATGCATCTGAGCTGCTTAACAAGACCCGATATCACTTTTGCATTGAATAAAGTTTCTCAAAAACTTGCAGCATCAACAAAATATCTACTGGGTATGAGGGACATTTGAAATCTGATTAAGGGGAAGTGTTGAAGATATTAATCTGTGATTTTAAATGTTTCTTTTTGACCAGTACTTTTGTTTTGTTTTTGCCTTTTCCTAAAATGTTTCTTTCTTCTTAATTATTATTTGTTCTATATGTAAAGCTTTGTTTTTGATACTTGAATAAACAAATTCAAGTTTATTATATTTTTTTGTGTGCTTTTATAGTTAAAACACAACAAAATCAAATACCTAAACACTAATATAATACAATTTTTGCCATCACATACACTTTTTGCCTGTGGTTTATGTGTTACTTCTGTGTTGCTATTCTATGGCACTTGTACTATTTATTATTGATTTACTTTCAGTATGAAGGAAATTGCACTTGGGTCATTCGTCTAGAGAATTCAAGAATTACATCCACGGCGCCAATTTATAATTGTATTGTCCGGTCATTCAGCTAGTAACTATATAATAACTGTTGGATCCTATAGTTAATAATTTCCTTAAATTCAATTTTATATATGAAAATTAAGCCAAAATCTTCTAAATTCAATTGTACAATATAAATCTTTAATATGTAAATTTTAAAGCAATCAACATGTATGTAAATTTCCAGTTTGGTTAATTAATAGTTTTTCTTTTCTCTCTCTCTCTATCACTAGTATCAAAATCTAAATCAAATTCATGTATTCTAAAATCATGTGGTAGCTACTCATAACTCTAAAACCCAAAGAAAATAAAATAATTCAAGACAAGTGGCAAAGTGCTTCTTAGTACCTTTTACTGAACATTCAAGCCACAAACAGTATGGTCCCTCATCGAGCCGGATACTTTAAAAAATTAAGGTAAGCCATTTGAAAACTTAAAATTCTTAAAATAAAGTCATGCCCAAATCTGAAGTTAAAATTCGGCACAAATTCAACTTTATTATTCAGGAAATAAAGGATCTGGAATCAAAGAATAAAGCTATTGTAGAATCCAAAAACATACATAGATTAAAGCTATTCCAACAAGAAGTTAATGAAAGGAAAATTAGCCTAAATCAAGTTATCAACACATTATTAGAATCAGAGTTAGATGATACACAATATGACGATTATTCAAAAGCCAAAGATGATATTTTTAATATGTTGGTGTCTATTGAAGAAGCTTTATCTTTGATTGAAACCAAAGAAAATACTCATAGTGATAAACAACTGCCCGAATCCAATGTTAATTTACCTAAGATAAATTTACCCATTTTCAATGGTGATTCAGCCAATTGGCTTAGTTTTAGAGAAATATTTAACTCCACCATTAATTCAAATCAAACACTAACGGAAATACAAAAATTTCAATATCTAAATGCATCAGTTAAGGGTCCTGCGGAAAAGTTGATTCGGGGTTTTCCCATTTCTGACAAAAACTACCAGCAAGCATGGGATACCTTATGCAATAGATTTAATAACAGAAGAGAATTGGCTTTTTCACAAATCAACAAAATATTCTCCATAAGGCCATTAAAATCTATTTCGGCTGGTTCTCTCTATGAAATCCTTGATGTTTGCAATGAAGGCATTAGAAATCTCTCAGTGCTAGGACTTGAGAAAAACACATTAACAGATCTAATCCTGATCAATTTTTTTGAAAAAAGAATTGGTGAAGCCCTCAGGAAAGAATGGGAATTAACCCTTCAAAATGAAGAATATCCAACATTTGAAAACTTTGTGAATTTTTTAGAAAAACATGCTAGAAGCCTGCAAGGTATGAGAATTCCTTTGTTCCAGGAACAAAAAACCTCTAGCAAAAATATGATGGCTCACGGCCTTTATGTCAACAAAGGTCAAAATTGTATTTTATGTCATCAAATTCATAAACTAAATGACTGCCATAGATTCATAAATCTTCCCTTGCCTAAAAAATGGGAATTAGTTAAAAAACATAAACTTTGTCAAAATTGCCTTAGAGCAAATCATGAGATATCCAAATGTCTCATCACATCAAGATGTAAAAACTGCAAGCAGAACCATCATACTCTTCTGCATCAATACAACTCTGAACCATCCATTCCACAACCAACAACCTCTCAAGAGATGTTGATTTCAACAAATACCATCTGTAATGTGATGCCTTTGGAAACGGAAACAAATATTCTACTGTCAACAGCCCTTATTAAAGTCAAGGCGAAGGATGGCTCATTTGTGCTATGTAGAGCATTAGTGGACAATGGGTCCCAAATATGCCTAATTTCAGAACAATGTTGCCACAAGTTGGGACTTGAAAAAATGAAAAATTCTTATACACTAAAAGGTGTAGGTGACATTGTTGTCAACAGGACAACATCGCAGGTTGAAATAGAGTTCACCCCACATCATAATGATCAATTATTTTCTGCCAGAGCATTTGTGGTTGGGAGGGTAACTGCAGACCTTCCAAACTTCCAAATTCAGTCAGCAGACTTTCCTCAGTTAGAAAATTTGCTCTTGGCAGACCCAGAATTCTATGTCACCAAGCCCATAGACCTAATTTTGGGTGCAGATACCTTTGTAGAAATCATTCTAGGTCAGAAAACAGATTTAAAGCACCATCCTATAGCACTCAATACCAAGTTAGGTTGGCTTGTTTCTGGGAGAATCCATTCAAATATTAAGTCGAATACTTCGGTAATCAATCACTGTACCACTGAACTTGATTCCAGCATAAGAAAATTCTGGGAACTTGAAGATGTCCCAATTTCTAAGGCCCAGTTGGGTACAAAGAAGGCCTGTGAGATATTATTCAAGTCAAACCTCCAAAGAGACATTGAGGGCAGATATTCAGTCAATCTCCCTTTTAAATCAACACCCAATTTAGGTGATTCAAGATCTCAAGCATTGGAAAAAGGGCTACAGGAAAATCCAAGTAAATCTGAAGATAATTCAAGTAAATCTGAAGAAAATCTAAGTAGATCCGAAGATAATCCAAGTAAATCTGAAGAAATTCCAAGTAAATCTAAAAAGTCACGTATCTCTAAGTTAACTCCACAAATTACTTCTAAACAAAACCAATTACTTCCTTCTGAATCAAATCAACCATCCACTCCAGAACAACCTCTCGCTTCTCAGTCAAGTGAACCACTCTCATCTAAGAAAGAAACTTCGATTATTCCTAAGATAAAGCCACCACCCTATTATAGGCGAAAACGTCAACTTCCTGCTGAGAGAACTTCATGGGATGAATCAATTGAATCAGATATAAAGTCAAATTGGAATAAATTCCAAACTCAACTATCGTGCCTAAAGGAAATCAAAATACCAAGATACCTGAACAGTTCATCTTCTGAAATAGAAGAATTACAACTACATGGATTTTGTGATGCATCCCTTAATGCTTATTCAGCAGTTTTTTACTTGAAAACTAGATTCAAAATTCAAAAGATCAAAATCAATCTGATAACCTCAAAAACTAAGGTTGCACCATTAAAGACCATTACAATTCCAAGACTTGAACTAAGTGCAGCATTGCTTTTGGCTCAACTGAATCAAGTCATTCTTGAATCATTTCCTTTTCAACCTGTCAAAACCTTTTTGTGGACTGATTCACAAATCTGCATAGATTGGATAAGATCAGATGCCAGCAGATGGAAAGCCTTTGTTTCGAACAGAGTGTCGTCAATTCAAAATTTGACTCAAATCACTGATTGGTTCCATGTATCCAGTCAAGATAATCCAGCTGATTGCGCATCAAGAGGAATCATGCCTCAAGACTTGGTCAATCATAGAATTTGGTGGCGGGGTCCTATTTGGCTTCAAGAAAATAATGTTCGATATATTCCTTCTTCACCAACCCAAGTAAATCTCAATATCATTCAAGATGTCGGTGAGGGTCAAGTGTTGGATCAAACAACCTTAATTCAAAATTCAGAAACTATGTTAAATCTAGAATTCATTGAAAGGTATTCCACAATGACCAAATTGATCCGAATAACAGCTTGGTGTTGGAGATTCTACTACAATTGCCTCCTCTTTGATCCAATTCGTCAGAAAGGACCTTTGACAACAAGAGAATTAACAAAGGCAATTCAAGTCTTAGTCAAATCAATCCAGCAAGTTGAATTCTGCACGGAAATAAAATTACTGAAGTCAAACAAACAACTACCTCTGTCCAACAAGCTAACTTCTCTAAATCCCTTTTTAGACACTCAAGGACTTCTAAGAGTTGGAGGTAGACTCAAGTATTCCTATTTAAATGAAAATCAAAACTTCCCTCTCTTACAACCGAAACCCCCACGCCAGGAATCACTTATCAAAAATCTCTTAACTGAGAATGCCGACATTCCTGAGGCTATTGATGAGAATCAAGAAGATTCTTCAATTTTAGAAACCACTTTTGTCATTGAAGACGAAGAGTCTAACAAAGATATCGGGACTCCAAAGATTGAAATCTCCGAAGTTTCGGTTATTGATAAATCGGAAGGCAAATATTCGAAAGAACCAGTGGTCAGTGTAGAAGCTCTGGATAAGAAGGAACTGTGCCATGATGACCCAGCTCACCTCAATGTGGTTGAAGCTGATCTTAATCGACCTAAAGAGGCTACCAGTGGTATAATCAATATTTCTACAGAAGCTAATGAATCGGCAAGCAAAGAGAAAGCTGTATCTGTTGAAATTGTGGATACATCAACAAAGGATTATCTACAGAGCGGTGAAAAGGCTAAATTATCCCGCTGGAAACCCATCGATTCTCTATGCTTAGAAGACGTCAAGGAATCTGAAGACGACGATGAAAATTACAGTTCATCGGCATATATAGAATGGCCAGAAATCTTGAAGAAAGAAGTCTTAATACCCGAAGCTTTAGAAAAGGCAGTCAATCTGGAAGATTTTGAGAAGGCGGCAGAAAGTCGACAACTCTCCTAAGAACATTTAGAGGAATCGACCGAACAAGGCTCATGCATAAAAGCTGAATCAAAAACTTGGGAAGATCCTATTGAATCCGACTTAGCAGCCGCAGAGTCTGATAATCCAGCAGTTCCCGAAAGAGAACTGGCCAACAAATCTGAAAATCTCATCCAAGATTCACCTCAATCGGATACTCAAAGATGGAAGCTGATTCAAAAACTAAAAAACTCATTCTGGTCAAGATGGTCCAAGGAATATCTGAGCAACCTCCAAGGCCGTGGTAAATGGCGAATCAAACAAGACAATATCCAAATAGGTCAACTAGTCTACCTCAAAGAGGCTCAAATATCTCCACTTCGCTGGCCTTTGGCTAGGATTCAGGAGATATTTCCAGGAGAGGACAAGAATGTCAGGGTAGTCCAGATAAAGACTTCAAAAGGAGTCTTCAAGAGACCCATTACAAAGCTGATTCCATTGCCTTTCAAACAATGAGAATTGTAATCTTAGCTACATAGTCGGAATCAATTAGTCCAGCATCTATACTATTGGAACTCTTTTTTTATTTTTATTTATTTATTTTTATTTTTTATTTTCTGGTCATCTCTTCCCAGCCGGGGGAGTATGTTGGATCCTATAGTTAATAATTTCCTTAAATTCAATTTTATATATGAAAATTAAGCCAAAACTTCTAAATTCAATTGTACAATATAAATCTTTAATATGTAAATTTTAAAGCAATCAACATGTATGTAAATTTCCAGTTTGGTTAATTAATAGTTTTTCTTTTCTCTCTCTCTCTATCACTAGTATCAAAATCTAAATCAAATTCATGTATTCTAAAATCATGTGGTAGCTACTCATAACTCTAAAACCCAAAGAAAATAAAATAATTCAAGACAAGTGGCAAAGTGCTTCTTAGTATCTTTTACTGAACATTCAAGCCACAAACAATAACTATAAGGTTAAAAATAATCGTTATTTCTCCTTAAAATAAATTTTGATTTTTTGTTGAAAAGAAACACATGCGGGATAATTCTCAAATGTCGTTTTAGAATCACAAGCCGCATTATATTATACAGTAGAACTTGGATAATTCGAACTTCTTTAATTCGAAAACCTCTTTAATTCGAATATTTATCTTGGTCCCTAGAAGCCTTAAGCCTTTATTCAAAACATCTTTAATTCGAATTTTTGGATAATTCGAATTTTTTTATGGTCCCTTGGGGTTCAAATTATCCAAGTTCGACTGTATTGTATATTATTATTATTTATTTAAGTAACCCAGGTTCCTGGAGTGTACAGAAGTCGCCAACTACCCGGGATGTCCTTCTGACCTAAGTCTTCTTGGATTTATATACAATGCCAGTGGAAGTCCAATTAATGAGGTGTCGCCAGGCAGATTTCTTTCTTGGGAGATTTTCTAGGGATGCTGGACATATGTTGGTGATACCTAGGAGAGTGGCTGTCTGGAATCTTTGGTATTGGAAGGTTGGGCAAGTGAAGAGGAGGTGGTCTACGGTTTGGTCTTCATCTTGGCAGTGGGGGCAAGTTGGGTCTTCTTTCGATACCGTTGCAAGGTCTGCCTGAATGTAACCTTGGCCGGTCAAGATTGTTGTGGAGGTAGATCCATGCTTGATGTTTCGAAGCATTTGGATGAGTAGTTTCGGGGTAGCAGCAAATATTCTTAGATTTCTGGTGGAGTAATCTTGGATATAGAGGTCTGTCCACATTTTAAGGGCTATCTGTTCTTTATTACCGCGCGCGACGCTCTTTGGGAGGGTGGTAAAGGATAGTGGCTGATTAGAATGTGCTGCAGCCTTTGCCGCCTGATCCGCCAGTTCATTTTCTGGAATACCGCTGTGGCCTTTGATCCAGCAGAGTTGCACATTTGGTGAAAAATGCAGGTTGTAGATTATTTCCGCAATTAGTTGTGTTCTTGGGGGCCAAGACCTACATATGGCTGATAGAGCTGATTGGCAGTCTGAGGCAATGATAAAGTGTTCTTTCGGGAAATTCATGGTGATTGCGGTTGCATAAAGAATATTATATTGTATTACAAATAACTATGTTTACAAAAACAAAAAGGCGCGTTAAAATATATTTTTCACAGATACAAAAATATATTTTAAATTTTTGTAAAATACACATTCACTAATTTGGGAAATTGGAGATAAAACTAGAAAAATTATAAATTAATCATGCATACTATAATTGTTCAATTATAAAAATTAAAATGATTATAAAATTTGTGACAATTAATTTTAAGAAAATATGTTTCTTTTTACATATATTTATCAGTCTGTAGAGATAAATTTTGATGATATATGTAAAACGAAACACATTTCCTGAAAATTAATTGTCACAAATTTTATAATCATTTTAATTTTTATAATTGAACAATTATAGTATGCGTGATTAATTTATAATTTTTCTAGTTTTATCTCCAATTTCCCAAATTGAAGTGAAGGTGTATTTTACAAAAATTTAAAATATAATTTTGTATCTGTGAAAAATATATTTTAACGCGCCTTTTTGTTTTTGTAAACAAAGTTATTTGTACGCTCCAGGAACAAGATGAGTAAATATTGTTGTCCTAACTACAAAATTACCTTGACTCATATATAAATGTCTCACCCGAAAATTAAATTTATAACCTAGAAACTTCAAAATATGGAGGTATTTATTTATTTTGAAAATTTTGCACCAACTTCTAAATATATATATTTTTAAACTAGAAAATCACGAACACACATTAATACCACAAATTTGAATGAAAGGCACATTGTATGCTGTATAACTATTTCCCTGATTTTAATCATATTTCTAAGGTAAAAGCTAAACAATGCGTTAATTTATTAAGATAAAACTGGCCTGAGCTTTCAAACCAAAGACGTTTTCTCTTATGGTACTAAATTAATGATAAATTAAACGAGTAGGTTCAATGGTCGCCCAATTTTATCGTTGTGATAAAGAGAAACAAATAGTTTAACCTTTAGTTTTGTATTTAAATTGTATCAAAGATTTACATTTATTTACACCTAGGTCTTTTTAATTGTATATATCACTTTTGAGCATTGCAACAAAAAAGGTAATGTTAAAAAGTGATCTATTGCTTCTTCTTCTTTCTTATCTCCATTCAATCATATTAGGGTGTCAAGCTTGTAAAGCTTGAGACTTTTGATGGTGTCTGTTGACAACCATCATGATTGGGTGAAGTAGAATGCATCTGCCTTTGTCATTAAGACTGAGAGCACTACTCAGTGGCAGGCCGACTTAGCACTAAAATAAATGGCCGCCTCTGACATGAGGAACAGACACCATGTGCAGCCGCTCCTAACATGGAGTACAAACGCTGCTCATCCTATATCCCTGGATTAGGAGCCCTTACAGGGTACTATCAGTCAGGCCAGCTGAGCCCAGGTTTTTTAGTGAGCTTGTTACTGCTCCCCCTCCTCCTTTTTCATCCGGGCTTGGGACCGGCAAAGGCGGAGTTTAATTTTTAATTGCTTAAAAGGAATCAATTTAATCTATCCTAAAATAATCCAATTTAAGCAATATGACAAACATAACTCAACTTGAGGGTATTGAATGTTAAAATATCAGGTTTCTGGTTCTATGAGAGCCTTGTGTTTACAATTTCCCCCTTAAATCTGTGAATTAATCATCTTTCTGTTTAGCTGATGAGAGGACATGCAATTTAAATTTGCACAATATTAATGGCATAGAAACTCAATAACTCCCAAAATAACCCCGCCTGATGTGGGAAATTTGACCTTTGTTCAGTTAATTCACTGGCTGGGTTGGCTTGAGAAAGACTGGTAACATTTTCCCTCATTTTCAGCTAAAAAGAATTCAGACAAGAAAGTCATTAATGGAGTTTTGAAAGATTAAAAAGCAAACAAGTGGGAAAGAAGCTTACTAGTTCAAACTTAGTGTTGTTTAGAAGAGGCACTTTAAGGGTAAATATGAAGATAAAAATATTAAAATTTAATTGTTTTGTATGCAGCATTCTTCCTAGTAAATGTAAAAGGGGGGGTGGGGAAAGGCGGTTGCAAAATGAAGTAAACATTTTATTGCCCTGATTGCCCCAATAAGCCAGCATTGTGCGTCACACCATACTTCAGACTGTATTGACTCATCCATTGATGAGCTCTACTCTTCCCAGGCAGACACCATCAAAAGTCTCAAGCTTTACAAGCTTGATACCCTAATATGATTGAGTGGAGATAAGAAAGAAGAAGACACCATACTTCAGGAATTAGTTTTCAAGTTTATTATAATTTTTTATTATATATTTTAATTTTAAAATTAAATTTGTTTCAATTATTTAAAAATGTATGCATATATTTTCTAATAGTAAATCACAATTTTCCTATATCTGAATATATATATTTTTTATATATTACCTTCATTTAAATCATTAAAATTATCAATTGTCTAC
Source organism: Cordylochernes scorpioides (assembly GCA_030710605.1). Classification (NCBI taxonomy): domain Eukaryota; kingdom Metazoa; phylum Arthropoda; class Arachnida; order Pseudoscorpiones; family Chernetidae; genus Cordylochernes; species Cordylochernes scorpioides. The sequence continues at coordinate 92,328,797 of CP092873.1, read as the reverse complement.
ATAATAATTAAAAATCAATATTTAAGATGAATATCTATTTTTTATAATGTATCAAGTCATTAATTGAATAAAAATTATAAAATAATAATTACAGAAAAGATTATACTTTGAAAATTTTTTAGGAAAAATATGACTAAGCGACAAAGCAACACCAGCACTTTAAGGTTTCAATATAATTTAAATTATATATTAACATTAAAATCATGTTGTGTTTCATATAGATGGGGGTGTACCATTTCTTCAGACACTCCCAGCTTCAACCCAAGAATCAGTAATCCATGAACTGCACTCCTCAATAAAAGATGAAACATTTCAAAATGGCCACCAGAGACAAAGCCTTTATAAATGTTATATTTCTAAATGTCAAGGAATGACTTGTACTCATTTGAAATGCTATCAATCATTATTCATAAAAGATAAATCTAGTGTATACCATCAATCTAACAATAGAAAACAATCTCATAAAACACTGACAGAAAAACAAAATAAACATTCAAAAGAAGCCTACTCATGCCATTACTGTGACTATAAAACAATAAAATTAGAACATTTGAAAAGACATCAATACACACATACAGGAGAAAAACCTCACTCATGTCCTCACTGTGACTATAGATCAAGAGATTCCAATGCTTTAAAAATCCATCTGGGGGGTCGGTGGAAGGCTGGTTAAACCGTTTGGTTTACGACCACTACGACCCGGGTTCGATCCCCGCATTGGACACTTTTTTCTGTTTAAAGAAAAAAAAATGCTCCAATGGCCCCCCGATTCTTGCAAAAGTCCAACCCCACCAGCGAGTGCAAGTAACCAAACGGGGCTCTGGCACATTTGTAAGTGCAAAATCGAACTGCTTTCACATGTGTAGACATGTGGTGCGCTTACAGTAAAAAAGTAGTCGCTAACTACCCACCATGATTATCTTGGCCTGTACCCATGTACTAGGGATAAGCAAAAAAAAAAAATCCATCTATATACACATACAGGAGAAAAACCTTACTCGTGTCCGCACTGTGACTTTAGAACAGCATATTCCAGTGCTTTACATATACATCAACGTAAACATATGGGAGAAAAACCCTATTCATGTCCTCACTGTGACTATAGAACAATATATGTCAGTGCTTTAAAAAAACATCAAAATAAACACACAGGTGAAAAACTCTACTCGTGTTCTGAGTGTGACTTCAAAACAAAACAATCCCATTCTTTAAAACCACATCAATATAAACATACTGGAGAAAAACCCTACTCATGTCCTCTTTGTGACTATCGAACAATTTATTCCAGTGATTTAAAAACACATAAATACACACATACAGAAGAGAAACCATATTCATGTCCTCACTGTGACTATAGAACAACAAAATCCAGTGCATTAAAAGCACATCAATATAAACATACTGGAGAAAAACCATACTCATGTGATCTCTGTGACTATAGAACAATACATTCCAACGCTTTAAAAATACATCAATATACACATACAGATGAAAAACTCTACTCATGTCCTGATTGTGACTTTAAAACCAATCAATCCCATGTATTAAAACAACATCGATATAAACATTCAGGAGAAAAGCCCTACTCATGTCCTCACTGTGACTATAAAACAATAAATGCCAGTACTTTAAAAAAACACCAATATAAACATACAGATGAAAAACTCTACTCGTGTCCCGAGTGTGACTTCAAAACAAAAAAATCCCATTCTTTAAGACTACATCAATATAAACATTTGGGGAAAAAACCCTACGCATGTCCTTACTGTGACTATAGAACAATATATTTCAGTGATTTAAAAATACATCAATACACACATACAGGAGAGAAACCATACTCATGTCCTTTTTGTGACTATAGAACAACAAAATCCTGTGCATTAAAAATACATCAAAATAAACATATTGGAGAAAACAGTACTCATGTCATCAATCTGACTATAAAACAGTAATTATGAGAAAGTTAAAGGCACATAAATATACATATTGAAGAAAACTCTAATCCTTAGCATACTCAGACTATAGAACATCAAATGAAAGTTGTTTAAAACACATCAATATACACTTACAGGATAAATCCCTACCCATGCACATAATGTGACTTCAGAATAGGAAATGTCAGTATAATAAAATATATTTTTTGAAAATAGAGCAATCCATATTTAATTCATTAGATAATAAAAAGGCATATATTGGATTTAATAAAAGATGTATTTTGCCAATATTTCGGTTGGCCGAACGCCAAACCTTTATCAAGGCATTACTTTTTTGTATACATAAGCATGTATACACTATGCGGCGCTGAGTTTGTGTATACAAAAATGTAAGGCCTTGATAAAGGTTTGGCGTTCAGCCAACCGAAATATTGGCAAAATAAATCTTTTATTATAAATCCAATATATTCCTTTTTATTATCTAATAAAATTTGTATAAACATTCAGCTAAAAGTAAAATTTATGGCTCCACTGTGTGACTATAGAAAAATTTATGCCAATGATTTACAAATATACAAATAAAAATATACTCCAGAACATCTCTACTCATTACTTTCCACAGTGACTATAAAATAACTTTATTCAAATTGAAAAAGATCAATACATACAGGGTAATATCCATACACTCAATACACTTTAAAAAATAATCAATACACACATACAGAAGAAAAACCATTTTAATGCACTTTCTGCCACTATAAAATAATTGTTAAATCATTAAAATGACATAAATTTATCAAAATTCGAAACTATTATAGACGCATATGATTCTTTTTAAAACTAAACAATTTCTACTGTCCTTACTGCAATGGAAAAATTAAAGGGAGGGCCTGGCTCATCAGTGGTGAACCCTCTCAGTGGTTTCGCCAGTTTAATCTACCATTATTTAAACTGGCGAAACCGCTGGGAGAGTTCACCACTGATGAGCCAGGCCCTCCCTTTAATTTTTCCATTGCAGTAAGGACAGTAGAAATTGTTTATTTTTAAAAAGATTCATACGCGTCTATAATAGTTTCGAATTTTCATAACAGATGCGGGCTAATGCATCATAACATTAATTTATAAACAGAGAAAATAGCCTTATTAGTATTCAAACATTTTATTGATTCAAAGTTGATATATTACCATATTAATTCAAATCTTTTTTCCAGATTGTATTTTATCTTGCATATTTAGGTTAATATACCCAATGTTTATCATTTGAATACATTCAAAATGGAACAAAAGAAATGATATTACACCAATTTTATAATAAATTGTTTAATACCAAAAATTCAAAAAACCATTGATTTAACTAAATGTTATATATAGTCGTTCACTTTTTAAATCAAGCACTTTCAAAAAGGAAAAGAACCAGATGAATAATGTCGAAAAGCTTCTGAAAATATTTGATATTTGAAAGAAAATAAAAAATTCATCTATATTCCCACATATATATATTTATTTGAAGTAAACATTTGGTAATTATGAATACTATTTATATTCAAGTTGTGATATAGTTCTTTGAGGACTATTTTTCACTCAAATGACTTATAGCCATCCATTCTAAAGTAAAATATATTATTTTTTAGGATGGAAATTTTACTGGGAGGAAATTGATCTAAAGAGACTAGGGTCGCCTCTCCCGTCGAAATAGATGGCGTCTAGTTTTAGACGTCTATTTTGACGGGAGAGGCGACCCTAGTCTCTTTAGATATTTTTTAGGAGTTGCATCATGGTTTCCAAATCTTATTTTAGAATTATATATTTCTATCTTCTCTCTGTTATATAAACCTTTCTCTTATTTTTGGTTATTGTTCAAAAATGCATATTAACTTTTTGAAACAATTGTATGAAAATAAACATCTTAATTATGTTTTCCTAAATATGTAATTTGAAATTTCTTTATTGAAATAAACTTTTATGTTTTTTTTTCTTTGCATGCTATGTGGCAATTTCATTTATGAGACTTGAGCAGGTTTTCCTGTATATATAATTTACATTTTATAATTGAATGTAAATATCTTCAATTTTTTATTCTCTCTTTGCATACTCCATGATGAATACAGGTCTTAATAAAGGCCTTTGGGTGGTGTATGTGTAATTATAATTTTGAATGTTATTTGTTCAAGTTGGCTTTGCTTTGTCAGCTTATTGTTTTTATTCCTTCAAGAGAAAATTATTCAAAATGTCTTCAAGATTAATTTTTAAATGACTAATTTATAGAAATACAAGATTGAGATTCTTTAACAATTTTAACATAAATTCTATGTACTGTAAATTTCAACAAACAAAAATTAAAACCAGATTTTCATAAACCTTTTGCTCAATATCTTTATATCATAAAAAATTCCTTATATATTTAAAGACATTCACACAAGAAAAAAAAACTCAAAAGGGTATATTCTGTTACTTTAGAATTAAAAAAATATTTAAAATATTGGTTTTATTCTAGATAACACTTTACATATGTTCTGACTCTTGCTTATTACATTCACTATACATGTTTCTCACAGTTTTTTATTTTATTTTAATATCCCATCCTTTTTATATACAAGTTTATTGAGACTGAATTCATGGATTGAAATTATAACCGCTGCTTCCAACCGCTAGACAGCTGGAATATTAAATTCTACCAAGGATATGGGAATGGCCCTACAAGATGGCCCATCAATGACTTAGTCTACCGTGTCCAGCGCAGTTCCAAATTAAAGGTAAAGGTGGTGCATTTGAATAGACTGGCGTGCTGCAAAGGTGACAAGACTGATTGGACCAGATCAGGACGATCCTGTTTAAGGAGGGAAACATTGTTACGAGTATCTTCTGTAGAAGAAAAGTTACGTTAACAGATGGCGCTTTATAAGACTATCCTATTTCCAGTCTGGGGCTATTGTGTGGAATTGGCCTGAGGTCCTAAGCTTGTAAATACATCTTTATTTTGATGGTTGGATTTAAATTGCTGTAAATACCTGTTCACTGATATTCCTGTTCAAGAGTAATGTTAATGAAATATTACAATTAAATAATAAATAACTAAAAATACATTTTGAAAAAAGCTTTATTTAAATGCACTAAAATATGATAAGGGACATTTGGATTATAAAACAAGGTAATAAGACCAAATCCAAATAAATTTAATTATTTGGATTTGGTCTTATTACCTTGTTTTATGCACTAAAATATGAAAGGAATTTGACCTTAGAATTTGAAAATATTCAAATAAAGAATAATTTGCTTATTTTGGAGTCAGAAAATGTGATTCTAATTGTGCTGAATCATGATTGGCAAAAAGGCTTTCTTATAATAATAGTCAACTAGCCAAGTGACCACTCCACGGGTTTACCCAAAGGCCCTCGGAGGACAAATTAAGAGTATAAATGTTAACCTAAATATTGCAATGTTTATATTCTGATTTCATAGAAGCAGCATTTCAAGTTATGTTAAATGAAAATACTTTCTAAGCATGATAAGGCACAATTTGGATTATAGATTATAAACACAAGGTAATAAGACCAAATCCAAATAAATAATTTTAAAAATCTATTTATTTATTTGGATTTGGTCTTATTACCTTGTGTTTACTTTCTAAGCAGAGTATAAACATTCGGGCAGATGAAGGGATCATTTTGAAAGTTTTCAGTTGTTGTTACCTTTAATAATTATTTCCGGCTGACAAAAAAAAAATGTCAAAGGGAGAATTAACCAATCCTTTTTTTGGCTAGGCATATTTTATTTGGACTAATAAAAAAAAAAACTTTGAATGTACACGTATCAAAAATCTATATATAAAAAAAAATTAAATTAAAAAATAATTAATAAGTTCATAGGAAGGATTAAAAATATATATACATAAAGTAAAAAGGCCTATTTACCCCACAAATCACCCATCTAGCTCACTTACTTATCCATCCAGCAACCCAAATCCTGGATTGGAAAAGGGCCGCTAAGCCGCAGCCAGGCCAGAGGCCTTCGCTTTAAGCAACTCCTCTTGCCTTTTTTTTGTCACTACCTTCCGCTTCACAGAAAAAAAAAATCAAAATCAATATCCTACTTAGTTGCCCCCCACCCACCAGGGTTACCAACTCACTCCCCAAGGCCCTTCTATCTGTTAATGGTAGAAAATAATTTTGAAAAAATTATAATTATTAAAGAAAAATTCACAAAAATTAAATAAGGATTCGCAAGTATTAAATATGTAAAAAAGGTAATTAAAAAAAAAAACATGGTATGATCGTCATTTTGGGGTCAGCTTGGGAAAGGTTCAGGGCTTGTGGTGGAGCTGGTGTTCTGCCTGAAGATGGTGATTTTTCTAGCCATCATGGGTCTGTGGCTTGCCCATAGGCATGCTGGATGTTCTTTCAGGCTACTGTGCTGGGCTCCTGGCTGGATCAGCATGATGTGCCATATAAGCCTGTGGAATTCAACCAAAGTCTATCCTGTACATCCATCATCATTTTGAGAAGCCTGTTAAATATGACTTATCATTGTAGAAAGTCTCATTGTTATAAGTCTCATTGTGTTGTGGGTCCGTGTTCAAAATGGACCCTACACAGCAGTTTGTGCTTGTAAAAATAAAAATATGAAACAAAATTATACTAAAAATTTGATAAAGGTGAATAATAATTGAATTAGAAACATGAAATATCTATCTGGTTGTCACAATGCCCAGCATAGTACACATATTAGTTAATTTGTGAATTTGCCAATATTTTTGTAGAGGTTGTGTAAATTAGGATAGTTTTCTGGTTATCGTTAACTCATGTTTATTTATTAATTATATTATGGATTTGTGTTATAATACATAATGCTCTATATTTGGGTATAATGATGTCATGAACTTGTGAAACAACTTGAGATATAAGTGGCTATTTTATATAACTTTTAAAAAAGTATTTCGAGACATTTATTTATTGTTTGGTTCTTTAATGTGTGGATCCTTAAGGATCCATTAATTTGTCTCCGCAATGGGAGCACCAAAAACTTTTCTCAAATAATCTTCCCTAAGTTTTTGATGTTTGTGGCAGGTGAGAATTGTTGGAGGATGCGGAAGAGAAATTTAACCAAATTTGTTTTAAATAGCTGGTGGCCTAAATAAATTCAAATGGAATGAAAGGATGTCTGCTGTAGGGGTTGCAATGTTAACATTAATAAGAAAATAAGCTTACCTGTATGAGAGAATGTTGGGGCAGGGGAGTCACGAATTCCTAATCAACTGATGGCCAATTCTGACAGCCAACTGACTACTGTAGAATGCAGCCTGGACTACAAGGCAACCCTACTCCAGGTCCAGAACATCATGGACATCTTCAACGAGATGGCATATTACAGGAGCTCACCATTGGCCAGGAAGTGTGTGAGGTGCTATACCAACCCTGGTGTGAGAGCTGGAAAGTGTAGCCAAAGAATTATATAAAGAAGAGGCTATAGACCTCCCTACGGATTATACACCCCATGTGGCCTGCTACACCCCTACGCCAAGAGTCCCACAGTGATGGAGGCAGTTAGATTTATTTGAGGCCAATAACAATAGTACTCAAAAGTTATTAATATTATCTAATTTTATTTTTATGTATATATCTTTTTTTTTATGAATTGAATATACACGTGTAATAATTTTTTTATTCTCCTTTTTATCTCTCATCAACTTAAATTTTGAGGTATGTTGAAGTAATGTTGGCTTCACGCTATTTAGACTAAAAAAAAGGGATAGCCAGGTTGAAGATATCAAATAAAAATGTTTAAAAAATTTTCTCCCTTCAAATACACACATTCATGAGAATGTCTTCTGGCAAGTATAGGAGCTCCATTCAACCTATCAAACAAGATAATGGAGGACTTAAACCAACCAATCTAGAAGATAATTACCAAATTTCAGTTAAGGAATTATACCTTTAACTGCAAAATTAATTCAATATAACTACCTAAGATATTATTCAAAATAAAGGATTAATCAATCCCCATTTATGACAACCCAGCCCTGACGCTAAGTTAGGAGCACATCACCCAATAGACGCCCTCCTGCAAAGTCTGAGGGGGGGGTCACCATCAACCAGCCATGTGTAAATAGCCAAGGACAAGGTGACTCGCGAGCTGTGCTGTAATACCTGTAAACTTAGATGACAATGTGTTGTGTGCAATGACCATTGGCACATAATTAATTATTTTCATTGTTTGTGGATTTGAAAAAGCATTAAAATACAAAAGTTGCTTAATAAACTTTTTCCTTTATTTTTATTAGAATCTCTCATACAAACTCATCTCTCAACATACATCAACAAAATGAAAGAGTTAGGCTTATATAGGTTTTTTTTTATAAGGTGTGGAGGTAAAATTGTTTCAGAGATGCTATTATACATTATTCACTGCATTTTGAACATTTATATAAATTAAATTTGATAAGAGAACGGGAATTTATTGAAATGACAAATATATCTTTTTTACTATATCGTTGTTTTTTTTTTATATATTTAATTTTTGCAACAGATTAATGTTCCAATATTACAATGTAATAAAGCCAAATCCAAAAGGGCAATTAACCTATGAGAGTTTGGTAGCAATTTTGTCAATATTTTCTGATATATTGGAACAAGTCGGTAATAATAATAATTTTTATGTTGTAAGGTGAAAAAAATTCAAAAAGTTTGGAAATAAAAAGAATAAAAAATTAAATTATATTATATTATTTAAATGCAGATTATATGTACAGAGAAACCTAATCAAGATAATCAGGCTTATACATGGATTTGCCAGTCTCCAAAAAAAGAGAATGAAAAAGTAAAATCTATGTACATTTAATGATAAAAAATACATTAGATCACATTGACCCAAAATAAGAGATAGGTTTATTTAGGAAAGGAAAAAAAAAGCAGTTTTATCACTTTGAGAAATGTCAATTACAGAGTGCATGGTCTACTGGGCCGTATGAAAATAGAGTTGTTTATAAAAAAATTTTGAATAATAAAATTATTTTTAAAATTCCATTTTCATTTTAAATATAGAGTTTGAAATAATGAATAAAAATGTAAAATTATATAAAAATAGTGTATTTTATTTTTAAATGTTGCTCAATTTTTTATTGAGATCGTACAAATTACAAATTTTCTCCACATACTATATACACAGTGATTTGAGAGTAAAGGTAAATATTATTAGATAAGCGCTATTTACACATTTTTGAACTATTTACAATAAAATGATTAAAGTTACTTCCCTAGTATGATAAACAATGAAGCAGTTTTCAAAAAGAGGCACTTGACGTCAATTATATATTCTATATCATCTAATGGGGGTCGGTGGAAGGATGGTCTAAACCGTTGGTTTACGACCACTACGACCCGGGTTCGATTCCCGCATTGGGCACTTTTTTCTGATTAAAAAAAAAATGCTCCAATGGCCCCCGATTCTTGCAAAAGTCCAACCCCACCAGCGAGTGCAAGTAATCAAACGGGGATCTGGCACATTTGTAAGTGCAAAGTCAAACTGCTTTTCACATGTGGTGCACTTACAGTAAAAGCAGTCGCCTTCTACCCACCATGATTATCATGGCCTGTACCACGTGTACTAGGGATAAGCAAAAAAAAATATCATCTAACAAACTCTCAGATTTTAAGTAATATTGAGTGGTAAATATACTAGGTTCAGGTTCCATCTAAAAAAAGTGATAGAAAAATGCAAATGCAAAATGAAGAAATGAGAATGGTAGACAGGCCATAGGAGAGCTGGAAAAGTGGATGCACATGGTATTTTACAGGTACATTAGGTTAACTAATATCCCTCTCAATCCACTGATATATGGGACAATATCCCAGTAGACACGATTGGATATGGCTCAAGCATATCAGCAGTTAAAAGTGTATGAAACATCTGCAGAAATTCTCGCTATTAATACACCTAGAGGATTATATAAGGTGAAGCCTCTTCCATTTGGCTTAAATTCAGCCGTGGGAACATTCCAGAGATTCATGGATACTCTTTTGAGTAGAATTGATGGAGTTGCAGTATATTTAGATGATGTCCTGATTTAAGGAAAAGATTGTGTTGATCTTAAAAGAAAAACTGAAAAAGTACTGCTACGCTTCAGAGAATCTGGACTTCGTCTTAAAAGAGAAAAATGCAAATTTGATGTTCCAGAAATCGAATTTCTAGGAATGATTATTGATCATAAAGGAATACGTCCATCCGAGGAGAAATTAAGAGCTATAAATGATGCTAGAACACCTTCGGATAAAATGGAATTGATGTCTTTTCTTGCACTTCTTAATTATTATGAGAGGTTTTTTGAATAATAAGCCACAGTAGCTGAACCTCTCCATATACTGTTGGACAGTAATAATCCATGGAAATGGAATAAAGAACATCAAAGATCTTTTGCAGAGGCCAAAGACTTGATTAGTTCTAAGTCTGTTTTAGCATATTTTAATGAAGATCTGCCTATTTTGGTCAACTGTGATGCGTCGGAGTATGGTGTTGGAGTCATTTTGTCGCAAATAGACCATGGTATTGAAAGACCAGTTGTGTTTGCCTCCCTAACTTTAAATAAAATTGAGAGAAGATATGCGGTAATCGATAGAGAGGCTTTGGCAGTCATTTTTGCTGTTTCTAAGTTTTCGCAGTATCTTCTGGGGAGAAAATTCAAAATTGTAACAGACCATCAACCTCTAGTTGGTCTTTTCAACCCAAACAAGCCGATACCACAAGTACTATCGCCTCGCATGATGAGATGGTGTCTAACTCTATCTGCATATACATATACCATACAATATAAACCAGGAATTAAAAATGGAAATGTGGACACACTGAGCAGACTGCCATTAAATGAGTCACCAAGCCAAATTACAAACCCACCGGAGGTATTTTTTATTGAATCAGAATATGCTGCTATTAGCGCTTTTTGGAGGTTGCGAGAGTGACTGGTAAAGACCCAATTCTATCTATAATTAAATTTTGGGCAATGAATGTGTGGCCTGCTAGAAATTATGAGGATAAATATAAAGAGTATTTTACAAAGTCTAGTGAAATATCTGTTCATAAAGATTGCTTATTGTGGGGGAGCAGAGTTGTAGTTCCGGAAAATTAAGAAAGGATATTTTAAATCTATTGCATGATACCCATGTTGGTATTGTGGGTACGAAGGCATTGGCTCGCGGATTATGCTGGTGGCCAAGTATGGATAAAGACATAGAAAAAATGATATTGAGTTGTAGAGTCTGTTTGTCTTGTGGACATGATCCTCCAAAGACTAATATCTACCCTTGGATTTGGCCTTCAAGACCTTGGTCAAGGTTACATATCAATCATGCTGGTCCTTTTTAAGGCAAATTATTTCTTGTTGCCGTGGATGCGTATTCTAAGTGGATAGGAGCGAAGATCGTAGCATCGACATCTGCTGAGAATACTATTAATACCATGAGGGAAATGTTTGCAACTCATGGATTGCCGGATATGATCGTTACGGACAATGGGACTTCATTTACATCTGAAGTTTTTAAGACCTTCCTAAAAAGGAGTGGCATTAGCCACATCTTGTGTTGTCCGTATCATGCGGCATCAAATGGGCAAGTGGAGAGAGCTATTCAAACATTAAAAAAACTGCTTAGAAAGAACAGCAGAGGAAATTGGTCAATCAGGTTGGCTAGGGCCTTGTTGACAATGAGAATAGCGGTAAATAGCACAACTCGGAAATCCCCAGCTCAGATGTTAATGAATAGAAATTTAAAAACTATTGTTGACAAATTTCATCCGGAAAGTATTTCTGAGAGAGTAAACAGACAGGAAGATAAATTCATGAAGAATTGGAAACCACATAGAGAGGTGGAAGAAGGATAGGAAATTATGGCCAGGGGATACCATGGTTCCAGTGGTTACCTGGCGTTGTGTCCGAGAAAACTGGACCAGTGTCAATTAAAGTGTAAACTGAGGATGGAAAATTATTGAGCCGGCATTTAGATCAAGTTAGGAGAAGTGGAGAAAGTGAAGCCTTACCATCAACATCATCGACCCCTCAAGTGACACCTGAGATTGAAAGACCCCCGGCTGTTCAAGAAACTGATTCTTCAGAAGGAACCACAAAGCCTGTGTTGAGGAGATCCTTAAGAATAAGGAAACCTCCATCGTTTTTTGAAAATTAAGTTATCTTTGGCTAATAGGGAGGATTTGTTATGTATGATGTTAATATTCTTTTAATTTCTTATCATCACCTTTTGTATTTTTATTTTGTATAAAAGCTAATTGTTTTAATAATAAAGAATATGTAAATCTAGCGTTGTGTCATGAATAAAAGCGGCTCTCTAAACATAATAAATTGGAAAATAAAGAAAAGGTTAAAAAAAAACAATGTGATAAGATCATATCCAATTTGTGCCTTATCAAAAGGATAAAAATTTATTTTAAAATCATTATCTTTCGAAAAATATTTTCAGGTTGTTTACTTTTAGATTAAAACACTTTTAGAGTGAATTCTAGCTGATCGAACTTCCAAATGTATCCATGATTCTTCCTCTACTATATGTTATTTGAAATAGCTGAATGTTACTCTCTGAAAAACCTTTTTGGTTACACTGCTAAAATAGTGGATTCTTATGTTACGCCTAAATCGTCTGATAGTAAACAAAAATCATGCAAATTAGGAGTAATATTTGAAATGCATTCTAAAATTTTGAGCACGGTGGGCATGTGCTGAAAACAGTCGCTCTGCCCTGCATTTTAATATGTTGTAATTTTGGTAATAAATTTCTATTTAAACAGAAATTAATGTCAAAATTTGATTTTAAAAATCAGAAAAATATAGTGTTATATTTTTGGTCAAATTAATGTTATGAAAACATGGTCGAATTATTGCAAGTGTCAAATTATCATGTGTTGAATTTACAAGGTTATACTGTATTAACTCAATTGTAATATTAAGTGCAATTTGGATTATAGATTTAAAACGCGAGGTATAATTGAACAAATCTGAATCAATAAACTGTGCTTGACCTAAGGCTACTTTTACGTATGTTATCTTATTTTATTGATTTGAAAATTGTTTTATATATAGTGGCAGAAAGTGATTGCACAATTGTGTGTAAATTGATACTTTTTTATTTGGGTACTGTTATTTTTTAGTTACAGAGCGAATATATTGTAACCTGTCTGTATATATTGATATTTTAAAATTTAAATGTAGTTTCAGTTTTATAGTCTCAGAATGCTTAATGTTTTTCTCATGCTTTGAATTTTGTTTTTAAATTGAATGGAATTATTTATAGTCACTGTGAAAAGTCATGAGTAAAGATGTTTTCCAGTTTGTTTATATTAATATATTTTTAAATCACTACCATTTATTTTCTATAGTCATACAGTGAGGCCATTTGTTTATCTTTTACCTGGATGTTTATAAAATTTTAATATCATTGACTTGTGGGTTTTCTCCTATAAGTATTGTTGCATCAGGTTGCGGCTTGGCAGACTCTTCAACCTTAATTCTCTCCTGTGCCGGGTCTTGTATCTTACCAGAGCGTGTTTCAACCATCCTACAAATTTATATAAGGGAATAATGAGATAACTCTACTTTAAGTAGCCTCAAGCATTTTTTATTTATTTCTTACATCAAAGAGAGCAGTGAAGTCACACAGTGTACCAACATACAAATGGTGATTCTATAATACATATATTTTGTTTATATTACATATATTCTCTTTAATAAAATAAGTAAATACAAAATATAAATACATATATTCTCTTTAATAAGTAAATACAAAATATAAATTTGAATTTTTTTTTTTTGCTTATCCCTAGTACACGTGGTAGAGGCCATGATAATCATGGTGGGTAGTTAGCGACTGCTTTTACTGTAAGTGCACCACATGTCTACACATGTGAAAAGCAGTTCGACTTTGCACTTACTAATGCCAGAGCCCCGTTTGGTTACTTGCACTCGCTGGTGGGGTTGGACTTTTCCAAGAATCGGGGGCCATTGGAGCATTTTTTTTTTTTCTTTAAACAAAAAAAGTGTCCAATGCGGGTTCGAACCCGGGTCCTAGTGGTCGAAAACCAAACGGTTTATCCAGCCTTCCACTAATATTACAAATTAAAATAAAATAGGTTCATTAGCCATGATACAACAGTATATAGGGCTGTTTTTAAACAACTATTTGCTGTTCTATAGCCTGAATAAGTGCATGCTAAGGAGCTACTCCTGTATGTGAATATTAATGTATGTGTAAATTTATGAGTTTGCATATATACTATAATTGTATATGGATATGGCTTTTTCCAGTAACACAAGGTAATAAGACCAATTTCAAATAAATAAAGGTATTAAATGTGTTTTTGTTTGATGGTGGTATCAAAATTGTTACAAAACCACCCACACTATTTATCTATTTTAATTTGGTCTTATTACTTTGTTATATGCCCCCGATTCTTGTAAAAGTCCAACCCCACCAGCGAGTGCAAGTAACCAAACGGGGCTCTGGAATTTGTAAGTGCAAAGTCGAACTGCTTTTCACATGTGTAGACATGTAGCGCGCTTACAGTAAAAGCAGTCGCTAACTACCCACCATGATTATCATGGCCTGTACCACGTGTACTAGGGATAAGCAAAAAAAAAACTTTGTTATTTTAATCGATAATTCAAATTGTACTTAATTGTTGTTCTATGGTATGTGTTTTCAAATGTCTCATAGATTCTGTTCTATAGTGCCAGAAAGGATTGTGTTTATTTTGGTGTTTTCGTAAATCCCCAGATTTTGCTGTTCTATAGTCACAGTGAGGGCATGAGTAAGGTTTTTCTCCTGTATGAGTATAAAGATGTATTTTTAAATGAGCAGCTGTTTTCGTTTTAAAATCGCAGTAGGAACATGAAAAAGGTTTTTCTCCAGTATGTGTAAATATATGTACTTTCAACTGGTCCATCTTTGTTGATCTATAATCACAGTGAGGGCATGAATAAGGTCTTTCTCCTGTATGGGTATAATAATGTTTTTTTAAAGTATCAGCTCTTGTTGTTTTAAAATCGCAGTGAGAACATGAAAAAGGTTTTTCTCCAGTATGAGTATGAAGATGTCTTTTTAAAAGAGCAGCTGTTGTTGTTTTATAATGGCAGTTGGAACATGAAAAAGGTTTTTCTCCAGTATGTGTAAATATATGTACTTTCATCAGTTCCTTAGTTGTCGATCTATAATCACAGTGAGGGCATGAGTAAGGTCTTTCTCCTGTATGGGTATATTTATGTTGTTTCAAATTACTTGCATTTCTTGTTTTATAATCGCAAAGAGGACATATGTAGGGTTTTTCTCCAGTATGCCTGTATTTGTGTCTTTTCAAGTTCTTCAAAGTTTTTGTTTTATAGTCACAGTGAGGGCATGAGTAAGGGTTTTCTCCTGTATGTGTATATTGATGTTGTTTTAATTTAAAAGCATTTGTTGTTTTATAATCGCAGAGAGAACATATATAGGGTTTTTCTCCCGTATGTTTATATTTATGTATTTTAAAATTTCCTAAATTTTCCGTTTTATAGTCGCAGTAAAGGCATGAGTAGGCTTCTTTTGAATGTTCATTTTGCATCTCAATCAGTGTTTTATGAGATTGTTTTCTATTGTTAGATTGATGGTATATATTGGATTTGTCTTTTCTGAATAATGATTGATAGTATTTTTCACGAGAAAAAGCAACTCCTCTACAGTTAGAAGAATAATATTTATAAAACCTTTGTCTATGGTGGCCATTTTGAAAAGCTTCATCTTTTATTGAGGAGTGCAGTTCATGTAATACTGAATCTTGGGTTGAAGCTGGGAAGGTCTGAAGGAATGGTGCACCCCCATCTATATGAACACAACATGATCTTAATGTAAATATATATGTTTGATTATATTTAAAAAATGCTGAAGCCTATGTTTATACAAAAAAAAGAGGAACCTTTCCCTTTAAATATATGTTAGATTAATAGGTTATGTTTATCACCCTAGTAAAAAACATTACTAGTGGTTATAAGGAATGAAGCACACAATATGAGTTTTTTTTTAAATTATTATCCCCCTAGTACACATGGTACAGGATATGATAATCATGGTGGGCAGAAGTTGATGACTGCTTTTACATTATGGCTACACATATGAAAAGGGTTTTGAATTTTGCCCTTACTAATCTGGCAGAGCCCCTTTTGGTTACTTTCACTCGCTGATAGGGTTGGACATTTGCAAGAATAGAGGGCCATTGGAGCATTTTTTTTTTATTTAAAAAAAGGTCCCAATGAGGGATTCGATTCCGGGTTGTAGCGTTCAAAAACCAGCGGTTTAGACCACCCTTCCACCGACTCCATCCACAACAGGAGTTTAATCAAATTCAGACAAATAGCCAACATGTATACCCTGCTTTTAGGCTATCGACCTCATCAGTACAATTGCAAATTAAATTTTATAACATCCAACAAAGTAAGTTATGAAATTGGTCGAATTTACCCAAAAGGTGTTTGAACTGGTGAATTGGAAGGGCCTATTCTGAAGGTTAAATACAATCTGAAATTGTGGGTGAATGATATTCATTTACCAAAAGGCACCTTTCCCTCTAATTATGCCTTAGAGGGTCATATTTTATAACTCCTCACGTGAGATGTTATGTAATCCATGTTGCCCCTGTACTGATGAGTGAGAGTACCCAAAACCAAGATAAACAGGTCAGCTATTTGTCTGAATTTGCCAAATCAGGTGTTGTGGCTCTTCCCTCATTACCACCAGTGAAGTTTTTTACTAGGATGATAAACATAATGCATTTTTATAATACAGATTTAAAGGGAGTACATTTGGTATATGAATATCCTACTTCCAACTTGGTAGAGCGCCATCTAGTGGAACAGAAATCAAATATTCATTGATTCAACCTGTTACCTGATATTTTTGGCCAACCCATTTTCTTGATAAATCAAGAAAAGCCATCCACGAACGCGTTTTGCGCTGTTTGTGCTCGTCAGCGTGGAGCAGGCTGTACCACTGCGACCAAAAATATTTTTGGTCCCGGAGGCTTCTTGAGAAACCAAGAAATGAGTTTTTATGGCTAAATTTGTGTAAATACGCTTAACACATGAAAAAATAATAGAAAATAATCAGAAGATGCCTTCTTTATTTTTAATATCAACACCTGACCTTTTTATTATTTTTTTTCTGTTGTTTTTTTCTTGCGTTAAGTTTATTTACGCAAATTTGGCCTTAAATACCCATTTCTTGGTTTCTCAAGAAGCCACTGGGACCAATTTATTTCCAGTTGTCACATATTCTTCTCAAGACTTGATTTCATTTTATTTTGAACCTGACATGCCCCTCATTTCTAACTTTAGAATTACCACAGTCCATAGCATAAAAAAATATATATAAATTCTTCGTGCCAAGATGTGGAGTACTTACAGTCGAGGGGGTCTCCCATATTATAGGCATATCCGTAGGTCTCCAGGACATCCAGGGATTCCTGGAGTGAAGTTAGATACTGTTGGGAGAAAACCATTTTCTAAAACAACACACACTTTTGTTAATTTTGTGTTATCAACCTATTTACTTTATCTAATTTAATTCAATGCAGGCTTTAATTCAACACCCTTTTAACATCATTTGTTGGTTGGAAATTTATTTGGAAAAGATATACCTACATCAACCAATTTAATTCCTGTGTGACTCTCTTGTCACTCTTCTCAATCCTGATTATTCAACTTTTGAATTTAGATATTTAAAATATTTTATATATAATACAATATTTATGTTTAGAGAGGTTTAGGATTATTTTGCATATATAAAGATTGAATTTAGAATTTTATTAATAACAGGATCCAACATGCACTTAAAAAAATTAGTACTTTTTAAGCTTTTGAAACTTTATTGGCAAAAATGGATGACTATGTCTAAAAATGAAAAGATCAGCGATTCATCACATCTCTGCTGGTGGATAATTTCTGAGACACCCAAATATTACTTCTTTAAAAAGATATTCAAAAAAAATACCTTTGTAATATGTGAATTGATGCCATTGGGAGATTTCTTATTTTATTTATTTTGCTTTAATACGAATTTTCAAAATTAAAAATTATGAATATTTTTATAAAAATTACTAAAAAATTGCAGTGGGGAAAGTGAATAAACTTTGGATATGAAAAAAAAAAAATTAAAATTTAATTTAAAAAATTGGGATTTTTAAAAATCTTTTATGATTCTTTTGGCCTAGAACCCTATTTAGTATACATTTTAGCTGAACAAAGGGCATGTACCTCTTCTGTGTGTTATTTCAAATAGCACAGAATGTTACACTAGAAGAAACCCTGGCACCTATTTTCCCATGAGAAAACTAAAATTTGTGTGTGACTATGGGTGAATTCGGGGTTGACATTTTTGCTGACTTTTGCAACACTTTTAGGAATGAGATAGTTTATATTTATTCCAAAATATGGTGCAAGCCATCATCAACTTTCAGTTGAACGATAAGGAGATGTCTTTTTCTTAACTTTTAAAAATGGTGTGCATGTGCTTACAGATAATGTGCCGCTGCAAGTTAATTTTAGGAATAAAATTGCATTTAAAAATGACCTATATAATGTTGTTGCCAAAATTTGATTTAGGAAATGGTTGAATTATTGATGGATTAAAAAATATTTTATTTGATAGGCTGTATTTTGGGACATAAAAACCTGGTCAAATTATCGCAAGTGTCAAATTATCATCAGTCAAATTAATTGGGTTATACTGAATATAACATTGAATCATCAGTGGCCACAAGTCAGTGACATAAACAATTTTATGATATTCAACTCAATGTACCTGTCTTCTTCAAAGATAAAATTTGTATGATATTGGCACAAAATATGTATTACTTTATTAATACAATAGAACTTCTCTAAGGACAACACCTAGTTATTAAGTCTAAGTGTCTTTTTAAGAGAGGTGTCATCTTACTGGATAATTTATAATTAATAAAAATGTAGATTTGGGCAAAGAAAACTGTCCTTTGTAGAGAGGTGTCCTCTATCAAGAAGTTCTTTTCATGAAAGCTGTTCTACACTGTGTACAAGATGGCAAAATATATATCAAATTTCACTGCATTTTAATATAGGAAAATTGAGTGCATTAATCTCGAAATATAAATTGAGAAAGAATTTTATTAATATTTTATCACATATTTCTGTTCCTAATATCATCTTCTTGTCAGATGGTTATGAACAACAAGATTTAACCGAAATAAAATATATACAATAAATAAGTTTTTAAAAATGTTAAATGATCAGTTTAATGGCAAAAAATGTGTGTTTTTATTATTATTATTATAAATCAAATCAAGGTATACCAAGTTGTTTTTCTAATACAATGAATAATCAAGAACCAGGAAGCTCCGATTTGAAAAATATAATTTAAATTACGAAATATAATAAACGAAAAATTAGGGTGAGAGGAAAATTAGCTCACTAATATTCATTTTAATAAAAATTACGCTCTCCGCAAAATAAAGGTTTAATAATAAACAATATCTGAATAGTTTGACTCAAAAGGCGATCCATAAATTAAGATTATATAAAAGGGCGTACCTGGATCTGTAAAGAGAGAAAAAAAAAACTAATTTTTTTCTCACAATATTTCGAGAGATTGCTCCCTCTTTATCAATTTTTTTCACGGTAAACTAAATTTACAAATTCTTGTAGATCAAATGAAAACAAATTTGTTATTGGTCAAAAATAATCAATGATAATAATATATTAATAATTAAAAATAATAATAATAAATATTATTTTGAAAATTAAAGGCTTTCGTGAAATTAGTAATCCAGTATTTCATATAATGTTTTTTTTTAAACAAAATGTAAGGAAATAAAAATAGAAACAAATGAAGTTTACTACGATTATTAGGAAAAAAAAAGTTAAAAGAGACATAAGGTTCAGGGATTTCTTCATATCTATTTGCACTAACTGGGTCTTTCAATGATGCTCTGGCCTCCAGGAACTTCCTCTGGTGTGAGTTCTGGATGTACCTGTAGTATAGTATAGTGTAAGTATTTTTTCCAATCTGGCTGATTTCCCGATCGAGACCTTGCTCTGTTGATATGTTTTTTAACGCTTTTGTCCCTAAATTCATGAAGGCTCTTTCATTCTCAGGGAGTTCACGAAATATACATCCTGCTATATAAAATAAATATAATTTGCATATATCCTGCGCGCACTGGGTTAAAAAAAACATTTGGAGTCAAATTCGAGATTCATAATACTATTATATTATATATTATATTATATTAAACTGGCGAAACCGCTGGGAGGGTTCACCACTGATGAGCCAGGCCCTCCCTTTAATTTTTCCATTGCAGTAAGGACAGTAGAAATTGTTTTATTTTAAAAAGAATATTACGCCTCTAAAATAGTTTTGTAATTTGATAACAGATGGCGCGCTAGGGCATCGTAACTATTATATTTATTTATCTAATGAAACAGTCACACAAAGATAAGAAATAAAAATAAATAAATAAAACGGGCAATAAGAATAAATTGGGAGAATTATGCATAAATATAACCTGCTTACAAAAAAAAAATTATGAAAGTTACTTATCTTAATTGGTGCATCAGTTGGATGATTGGAAAATTCCTTCCACTAAAATCTTGAAAAAAACTACATTTTTGCCTAATTTTTCGGGAGCTCTTGAATCCCATTCTCTGACTAGTCCTCTCTAATAATTTTTTTCCTTATCGCCTTCCTCAAAAAATGCGCCTTAAAATATTTTAACAGAGTAAAAAAATTAAAAATTCTATAATATTCCAAATTGAAAAATAAAAAAAAAATTGAAAATTAAAAAATTATAATTAAAAGTTATTATTCAAAATATTATTTTATTTAACGAATATTATTTGAAAATATTAAAAACAAAATAGCTGATTATTTATTTAAAAAAAAGGAAATTTATTATAATATTATAAATTATATACAAAATTAGGAGTAAAAGAAGGTGAAGAGATAGGCTGGTTTTACAATGAAGAATTCTCGAAGTCCGCTTTGTTATTGTCGAGGTAGCTTCATCATTTTTCACCAGCTTTCTATTAGGTACTGGGTGAACTTTGTGGAGGCCGCAGGAGTGGCCTCTACAGTCCTTCCCCATCAAGACCGGTGCCTGTCAGTCAAAATTTATCTCTATCAGTTCCATGCCTTTTTCGTTGAAACATGTCCAATTCTATATGGGTTTACTACTAACTAATTCAAACTAACATGAGCAAGCTCGAAACTTGCTTAATACCTAATAAAATAAAATAGTATTTTATCAATGTACTACCATAGTGCGTCTGGTAGTGTCGAGCTCCCGATTTTAGATCTACGAGAACGGAGCATGTAAGGAGTGACTTAGTACAATTTCCTTAATACAATTTACGAGTGTAACCTTCGACTACAATGTCACCACCATCCTTGGAATGTACGTTGTGACTTAATAAAATTTCATTAATAAAAAACTGCAGGTGTAACATTTTAGTAACAGGGTCTCTACCCCAATAGGCGAAGGGTTTGATATAGAGATAAACAATGTAGAACTTGAGCATAAGAACTATGATTGGAAGGATGGAATATCTGATAATATACTAGGTACAGAAGGATTTAGAGGAATGCAGTTCCAAGTAGAAGTGTGAGAGGGACCCCAAAAGGGGCCCAGCGTCAAAAGGGGGGGGGTCCCGTTGACAGATTCTTCTGGAATGTGGGGTCCTAACGTCCATCCTCCCTCCCTACTTCTTCTTCCATGGAGGAGAAAATGGCGGACCCTGCAACATCTTCGTACACATTTATTTTTAGCAAATCTTTATTGTCTTAATAAAGTCTGATACAGCCTTTTATTGTTTATTTTCGGAACGCCAAAAAGTGACAAAAACAAATCAAAAAGGGATGATGATAACCTGCGTCTTGCAGATTAACATTTTCATAGAAACATATATATATACATATTTATTGCTAGCTATATATCACCATCTTCTCTCTTCAAACACGAAATCTCACAGGCGGTCTCCTCGCTCTAGGTGGGTTCCGCCTTAGGACAGGACCCTCCTCTTTCAAGGCCTCGGGGTCCAGCGAGCGAAGAGGCTCCAATGACTTTCCATCGTCTGTATCACTCTGAACCTCTGAATCTTGATCCGACCGCTGGCTAGTTAGTCCTGGCGACAGCGACTCCATATAACCTCTGTCTCGTACAACTTCCGAGATTATGGCACTGGGACCTGCTCTTCTTGAGTGCTCGGGTTGACGCTCTCCATCTCCACTCTCATCTTCCTCACCATTCCTCCACCTTTTTCTAATTTGATCCCTGTGATAGGCCTTTACCTGTCCGTGGATCAAAATGGTGTAGACTCTAGTTCCCTTCTTGCCCACAATTTTTCCCGGGATCCATTTATCACCACCTCTAAAGTTTTTACACCACACTAAATCATCTATCTGGAATTCTTCCAATTGGGTTCGCCGATCATACTTCATTTGCCTGGCTTGCTGGTCCCTAACTCTAGATGTCAAGCTGGGATGTATCAACGATACTCTGGTTCGAAGCGCACGCCCAATAAAGAGCTCTGATGGAGTCTTTCCCGTTGTCACATGCGGGGTGCTTCGATATGCCAGAAGAACTTTTGATAAGGTGTCTTGAATGGTATCCCCAATTTTCCTTTTATTTTTATCCAGGGCAGTCTTAATTGTTCTAACCGCTCTTTCAGCCAAGCCATTACTTTGCGGGTGGTACGCCGGGATCAATGTTTGTTTAATTCCATTTCCTTCCAGAAAACCTTTCATTTCACTACCAGTAAACTGAGGTCCATTATCAGATACAAGTTCCTCCGGTAGACCATAGGAAGAAAAAAGTCGCCGTAGTTGCTCAATGGTTTTGCGTGTGGTGGTCTCTCTCATTGGGATGGCTTCAATCCACTTCGAATGACTATCTACTACTATTAATAAATTAATGTTTTCCTTATTTGCAAAATCAATGTGGATTCTTTGCCAAGGTCTGGTTGACCATCTCCAGGGTTGCCATTTTCCTTTATTTGGCCCATCCTGGGATTGCTGACAGCTTCTGCACTTATTTACCAAAAACTCGATTTGGGTATCTAGATTTGGCCACCAAAAATGTGATCTTGCTACAGCCTTCATTTTGTTCATACCGGAATGAGTCTCATGAAGACAGTTCAACATTTTTATTCTGAGAGATGGTGGAATGACAACTCTCATTCCCCAAACCAAACACTCCCCATCTACAGTTAGCTCAAGTTTCCTTTGAAAATAAGGTCTGAGGTGATCAGCCACCTTTTCAGGCCAGCCTTGCTGAGTATAAAATTTGGCCAATGAGAGCACTTCGTCTTTTTCAGTTTCCGTGGCAATTTCCTCTGCTGTGATCGGCAATTCTTCCACAAATAGGGCTTGATTTTCCTTCAAAATTTCCTCAATGGTAATTTCCACAGGCATATGTTTTACCGCGAAACAGCCCAATTTCAATCTATTTATCCATTCTCTTCCCATCAAAGCCCTCTTTTCTCCTTTCACCACCAACGCTCTAAGTTTGTAAGTAATATCTTGACACTCCACTTTGACATTGATTTTACCCAGAATGGGTACCACGGTACCATCATAAGTTCTTACAATGATACTCGCTTTTTCCAATTTCAAGTGTTGAAGACTATTTTTAAAATCCTTTTCTGATATCAGTGTTAGACCACTACCCGTATCCATTTCAAATTTAATAAAGTTTCCTTCTACTTTTAACTCCATCAGATAGGGAGGGTCACTTGAGGCAAAATTAATTTTATACTCAGGTATCGTCACGCTTATAATTTTCTGGACATACTCTTCCTCCTCTTCTTGGTCTCCTATCTGATGTATATTTCCCGGCTGATTCTGATGTTGCCTTAGATTTCTTCTACTGCTCCAACATATTGAGGCAATGTGTCCTTTTTTATTACACTTAAAGCATATCGCCTCCTTAAATCTACATAGTTCTTTATGCTGTTTACCACAATGTTTACATTTGCCATTCTGGAAATTTGATTCAACCTTGCGTTCCATCCTCAACTTATCTACACAATCTTCACCCTGCTCCAAGTGAAATAATTTTGTATTTTTCTCGGCCGCTTCCATAGATAATGCTATCTCAATTACTTTAGCTAAAGAAATGTCGCCCTCCGACAAAATTCTATTTTGTATTTTGGCATTATATAATCCACAAACCATTTTATCACGTAAAGAATCCTCCAGAAAATTTCCAAAGTTGCATGAGGAAGCCAAACGCTTAATTTCCACCAAGTAATCCGAGATGCTTTCTTCCTTTAATTGCATTCTTTTAAAAAAAATGAACCTCTCTACTACAATTGAGCGCTTTGGAGAGAAGTGCCTTTTCAAGATATTTATTAGGTTATCAAAAGTTTTATCTTTAGGTAGAATAGGACTGCACAAATTCTTCAAAACACCATATGTTTTACTTCCCATGAGGGTTAGGAGATAAGCCTTTTTCTTCTCATCCCCTGCCTCCTCCAATATGAGAAACTGTTCCAATCGTTCATAAAACGTTTCAAAAGTTTCAGTTTCCTCATTATATTCCTTAAATTGGTAACTAGCCATTTTTTTTCACTCTTTCTTAAATTTGCATCCTAAAACTTTGCAATTTGTGTCTTTTAAAATTTACTTTCAATTATATGCAAAATCAAAGATATTTTCTAAAAATATTTACTTCAAAATTCGAGGGTACTTACTCTTATATCCTCGTCGCCAAATGCAACATCTTCGTACACATTTATTTTTAGCAAATCTTTATTGTCTTAATAAAGTCTGATACAGCCTTTTATTGTTTATTTTCGGAACGCCAAAAAGTGACAAAAACAAATCAAAAAGGGATGATGATAACCTGCGTCTTGCAGATTAACATTTTCATAGAAACATATATATATACATATTTATTGCTAGCTATATATCAGACCCTTCCTTATTGTCTCAACTTATCCTTTGAGAAATTCACCTTCTGTCGATACAGCAACCCACTGAAGACGCTGGGTGCCGTTTTATGGAGAAATTATAGCAATAGACCTCTATAATTTCTACAGATAAATTGAAAATAGATTTATACACAAGGGATATAGTGTGGGAAGTCTAGGACAGATGTGTAGAGACATTCCCCATTAAATTAGGGCTCACGAGTAATTAGGAAGGAAGGAGGGAAATATTGAATTATTCCTGTTCCTTCACTACGTTAAAATGATTTGTGAAATAATGGTCGGCTCTGTCATCAAGACATAGCAATAGCAATAGATTATAGCAATGGGTCTCTATAATTTCTACAGGTCAATTGCGGATAGATTCATATTAAGGCATCCCCTTTCTTTTTATAACCCAAATGACACAGACAATAGTCAAATAATATACCTGATAGCATGCAACTAATACAACAGAATGTATAAAGGCGGAACCCGACAGACAAATAATAGATAGGATGGATGGGCGCACCAGATCCAAAAAAAAAAAAATAGAAATGATAGCAATTAAACGTACAGTTCCTCATATCTGATAAAGTAGTTCTTGTTTCATTAACCATGTTCCATAGCTAATCCTAATTTCATAAGCTAAATTATTATATTATAGTTTTCCTTAGTTTAGAAATATGTAAATAGTCTATACTTAGCATATAACAAGATGTTAATAGTTCCTTTATAGAAAGTTTTTATAAAGATATAAATACATTAGATAAAAATATATATATATATATATAGAAGTGACCCCACTTGTAAAGATTATACTAAAGTCCAACAGAATAAGCTATAAGGCAAATAAATTATAGACTTAATAGTGGTCCTTTCTCCCAAAAGAGAAATCCGGACGCTGGAACGCGTGTCGCGTCCAAAATTTTAGTGTCACGCTCCTTGAGATCACACAACGACCCTGGGAGATCTCAGATAAAGATGAACATGTTATTACACACAAAAGAAAAGAACTAAGATATCCTGAATAGAGAGGACTTAATTAACACTCCTGTTGAAGTATAACAAGTGGAAATCAATATTTTAGACCAAGTATCATGAAGTACCAGATTCATACTCCATTGGTGGAAAATCTGACCGCACATGCAGGTATGCATTAATCCTAATTTTTTATAGTAAAGATTCAACAAGATGCGATAAGTATGTTACCATCTGGATATATGGGAAGAACTCTATTTATGAAGATTACACCAAAAAATCTAATAATAAAGGACAAGCAAACTATAGACTTATGCTATTGACATTAATAAACATAATATATCTAAGACAAAGGTCTTCAATTAAGCCGTAAAGAGAACAACCTAATGAGTTTTAAGACAACATGTATCTTATTAATTTTAAATCAATGAACAATATAAAGTAGACATGATGCAACACACTGAAACACAGACACTTACAACGATGTATATGACCGGCAATTTATGGAGACCTAATTATTAGCAACATTCCCTTCAAATAGAGAAGAAACATACAACATTTCCTTTATACAGTGGGAGTTACATCATAGGGCAAAAGAATGGAGTATGTAGGAGAGAGGATAAGAAATTACTCTCATACGATATGTATCGGATATTTATTTGAACTATTCATATTTTTGGGGACATTTTTAGGCTGGCGGTACATACTATTTACATAATAATATAGGTAGGGTGACTTAAGGGTACTATTTCCTCTCTATAGATTGGAGAACATAGATCTCCATCCCTTCTAACGGGACAAGACACGAAAATACAGACATTCTATCTTGTATTTAAAGCCCTTTTAGGGCCCATTCTGATTCTAAATAGAACTGTTTCTAATTGAAAACTATGAAAGGGAGTTGGGCCATAATGGCGTGCTTACCTTCTCTCGGGAAAGCGGCGGCACGGACTGGTCTCCTCTACGTCCCGGGCTCGTCTAGATAGATTCTCTACTGTCACTGAGCGGCTCTCTCTGTCTGATCTTTTTTTTAGTCAAAAACGGGCCCTTTTATTCTATCCTTTCTTCATTTCCATTCGTTGATCATGCCAAAGCCTTTATTGGCTGGCATTCTGATTCGTCGAGAGCAAAACACGCACGTCACCATGACCACGCCCCCCCCAATTTCCCGTGTTGCCGCGCGAGAAAGAAATCGTATATTGGATAAAACAAATTAATCCCTAAAATTAATTCCTTTGGGAATTAATTAATATATATATATATATTTTGATTATATTAAAATATATATATATATCCCGAGTATATAAAATTATTAATTTATATGTTTAAATGACACATTGTTTTCCTTAGGTCACCTACTACCAAAAAAAAAAAAGAAATGAGGGGAATATATGTACATATGGTACAGTAATATATGTACACATGGTACAGCAGTTCTCAG
Source organism: Cordylochernes scorpioides (assembly GCA_030710605.1). Lineage (NCBI taxonomy): Eukaryota > Metazoa > Arthropoda > Arachnida > Pseudoscorpiones > Chernetidae > Cordylochernes > Cordylochernes scorpioides. Next base: position 92,301,493 of record CP092873.1, on the reverse strand, counting down.
CACCGATGTCTCTGGATGTCTCCCGTCGTGTCTTCCCTCTGCCACCATGTATCTGCTTTTGGCATGGAAGTCTGGTGTCTTCAGGTGTCTGTTTTTTGTACATCCTTCCAAGAGAGGCCCTGTGTCAGGGAAGGGGGCCTTTAGAGCATCGTCGGCCATCGTTGGGAGTTCTCCATCTAGGCAACAAACACTTCGGCGAGACACTGCGTATATATATGTTTATATGATGTAAATGAATGTTTACATCTTTGTTGGGTTTTGTTTAATGGAAAAAACTGACCCAACAATTCCTCCCCCACCAGAGTGAAAGAATGCGTTTATTCCAATTCATATCTGTTTATAGTCTATGAGAAATATGAAGCCGGGGGAAATGCATTCTTTTATGATATCAGCAAGCAATCACTGACACTCGGACAAAGGAGGAATATACGGGCCATGAACCTGGAACATGTTAGCTCAATGTAAGTACTGGAGGAAATTCTACTCTACCATTTAATGGGCAATGTACTAAGCCCACCCTTTCGCTGTCTGGAATCCGGGGAATCTTGGCCCAGATGTGAGTCAAGTACACATGTTCTCAGTCATGGTCTTCATGGTGGAGGTGTGGGATGGTCTAAACATCAATTCTATACAAACAAACTATTAGTACCTCCTAGATAAACATAATTATTAAGGGCGCCAAGGAATTGTGTGTGTTAATATAGATATGTACAATTCCTAAAACATATCCAAAAAAAAAAAACTTTATTGACTCTATAAGATATATATATGGCAGCAAAGGAATGACTATACATGGTTACCATGGTAATGGTAAAAAAAAAAAAAGAATACTAAAATTGCAACTCCTATCAATGACACTAATAACAGGGTAAAACAGAAACGTGGCAAGTGGATATACACATTAAATTTGCACGGATACTATTTATGTCAAAGTGGGGCAATGCAGATATACGCGGAGAAAAGAATTAAAAAAAAATATTAAGATGGATGTTTACTATAGGTATGAATGGAATGGTTTGATATACATATATATAGGATATACTATGGTGAACGGATGAATCTGTAAATTGTGATTAGAATCCTCATTCGGTACATTTGTCTGAAGATGGTAACAATGCTGTGACCAAAATGTCACACATAGTAATTATGCGTTATTCCTACATACACAAATATACATGAATATAATAAAGGAATGATACATGCTATATAGTAATATTGAATATATATAATGATAATAAAAAAAAACGGATAGATGTGCACTGAGGGTCTAGGACATTTCACTAGTATTTCAAATTCTACTTAGAATATCTTAAAATTGTTCTTATCAACTCGTCATTGGGAGTGTTTTGTCTGGTATGTTCCCCCGCTTCTCTTAAATCAGGGAAGATATATATATGAAGGGGATCATGGTAGCCAATACGTTCCCAAACCAGGTTATTTCTAAGTCACCTTATCGTGATGACAACCTAACCTATCTTTGTTCTTTACCTGAACATGTAGTTAACCCCTACTATACATTGTTTAGATGATCTATAGAATGTGTACTAATACCTTCTACCCTCAACTCGAGTTCTTAACATCTCTCTGAAAATATTCTATTCTATGTCCACAATAAAAAAAAATAAGACTAGCTCATTGCTCTAGGCCATTTCACGGCCGAATCGATCTCTTCTAAAAAAAAAATTCTTCCTACCTAGATCTGAAAGCTACACTGGCTTGTTCTGGTGATCTGCCTCAGAAGTTCATCTAGAAGTCCTACTAATTTAAAGTTTACCTCATCTTATGATGAGTTACTCTCGTAACAAAAAGAAAATTTCTACTTATTAACTGATATTTAGACCTAAATTCGTTCTAACTAAACGTATGGTAGACTGATAATCTTTAATTAGGTGATTAACTTTTACTAGCCTGGGGCGATATAAAACGCAAAGAATCTGGACAGTCCATCTGTCACTTCGCTAACTGGTACCTAAAAATCTGTAGACGGAATCGCGTCGTCTAATCATAACTTGTCTCCTACACGCTCTCTCATTGTTAACTCTCATTAGAAACCCCCTTTAGACTATTACTTAAAATCAAGGAGTTATAGGGACTGATTTACCCAGCACATGCTTCGAAGTTTCTGTCTATCGGGGATTGGTTCCAAGCTGCGCAATTTATAGAGGAGCTTCAACGCGCCGAACCTTCCCAACCTCCCGTCTGAAATCCTCATCTCAGTCACGTTCAAGCGTCGTAAATTACGATGTCAGATCGTTTACCCGAGGTTTTCGTCGCTTTACACTTAGTCTGCGACGTCGGCAACTGAATCCCCCCACCTAGCACAAAGTTCACCTGATACCTCTCCGTTCCCTCTAATGAGGAGGAGTTTTGCAGACTTCTGGCCTGACCGTGGCCTTCCACAAATCCCCCAGTCTGAGAATCGAGACATGGTCATTGCCTACGACTCTTAGAATTCAAGTTGATATGATGAAATAGGGTGATTGATTCCCTAATAATAGAAATCAAACTTATACTCCCATTGGAGGAGACCTAACAAAATGGAGCGAATTCCTTTCCTAATAGTAGAGTTGTACTGTCCTGCGAGGCCATCGTTCCTAACAAATACTGAAATCAAAATTAAAAATTGAATCTATGACCTCTTAATCCTATTCTAATGTATTTTGGGCTCACAATATAATAGTTTTTAACCCTTTTACACATTCATTATTCCAATCCTTTCATACACCCTCCCCCCTATCATTCGCGGAATGCAAACAGACTAAAGTTAAAAGCTGCTATAAAGGCCAAAATACTCATTTATCTATATCAATAGATCCTAACAAATAATAACATATTTCAGGACACAATGTGAAATCAAATAAAATAATAAAATTAAAACAAATTGGGAACTAAAGCCCTATTAACTTAAATAAACGCCTCATACAAACTCTCTATAAATTATCTACTCATAGATAGATATTATTTATAATTAAACAGATAAATAAATCAAACTATGTTGATTGTCAACAATTGTATTCTGAAATCTAACCTACCACTCTAACTGTGTTTCTAATAGTTTGAAAATCTTCTTATCTTGACACTTGGTGTCTAAACAAATGATTCATCAAACTAGCACTTAAATGGAGCGAACTGAACTTCAAGCATTCACCTCATTGCCAAGAATATGATAGGTCTACAAATGCTTCCCCAACGCTGCTTCCCAATAGGATCATTAGTATTCTCCTTTCCCTGCTATTCAGCTAAACTCTTTCTTTGGACTTATAGGGCATTCAGTACCCAGCTCGTTCTGGAGTTTAACAATAGAGATGACTTGCTATCCTATTACATCAATTCTTAGACTGTAATTGCCTTACACACTCTCATTAGAAATTCTCTTTGGACTGTATAACTGGACCCAGGGATTTACAGGGAGTCAAGTTTTACCCAACGCAAGCTCCAAGTCATTCCATAGAGAATATGTTACAAGCACAGCAATTGTCTGGTGCGTCTAAGCCCCTTAATTGTTTTTAAAGTTGAACCACTGCTCAAAACCTGCAATAAAAAAAAAATCGAAACAAATACACTGTTGAACTCTCAACTTAATTCATCATTTGCTATCAATACAGAATAGCTTCTCCAAAAAGAAAAAACTGAAATTTCTTTACAACCACAATCTAGGGCCTTTAACTCACATCCTAACACTTCTTACTATGATCAAAATTTAACTAACTCTAGTACACATTCTATAGGTTCAAATCAATGGCAACCTGGGCATGATTTACAATCAGTGGGTCTCTTAACCCTGGTGGAACGGCGTAATTCAGGGCCGTCGATATTGTCACCATTTGCCCTATTTACTACCTCAGGCGGGTTCCCTAAGGTTGCTGTCTCTCGGGTTTCCACTGGTTCTACAGCTCTATGGGAATATATGGGATACGTTGGATGTACCCAGTGATCCTCATCATCAGTGATACTATCTGTTTGTTCTTGTGTGTTTCCGTCCCCCATAGGGTAAGTCTTTATCGGTGCATGATAGGCCTTCATTCTGTCTATGTGAATCTTGTCTAAGTGCCCCGTCTCCAAATCCTTCAAAAGATAAACAGTGTCGCCTGTCCTTTGTAGTACCTCACAAGGTCCTCTATACCTTGGCTCAAATTTGTGACGTCCTTTCGTCTCATGCATTCTCTTCACCAAAGCTAGATCCCCTGTTTCAAAGATCCTTAATTCTCTAGCTTCAAACTCAGCCCTGGCTTCTTGTTGCTCCTTCAAGTAAGTCTGCCTCACTACCTCTCTCGCCCTTTCAACCTCCTCCACCAATTCCCGCTCATAGAATGCCGCCATTTCGGTAATTGAATCCTCGCATACAGGATTAAGCTCCCTTTCCTGAAAAGGTTGTGGGAGCCTCAGCTCATGTCCGAAGACCAGTTTCGCTGGAGTAAATCCAGTACTAGAGTGTACAGTGGTCCTGATAGCTAAGGCTACCATTGGTAAGGTGGTATCCCAATTGTTCCCCGCTGTACACCTGCGTAGAGATTCTATTACCGTCCTATTGAGCCTTTCTACGGCGCCATTACTCTGAGGTCTCCAGGCCGTGGTATTTACTGCACCAACCCCCATAGCCTTGCAGACTCCCTTGAATACGTAACTCTTAAATCATATCCTGCCAGGATTGCGAGAGCTCTTCAAAACGATGTGTTATATTACTACAAGGTTGTGACACAAATCATAAAGATGACAAACTATCTTTAAAACAAGGTTGTGAAAAACTCCTTTTTAACTGTGGACTAACATTAAGACACGGTTGTGAAAACTCTCTTCTCGACAATGAGCTACACTAAAAACAAGGTTGTTACAAATGACACTCTAATAGTAAAAACATGTAAGAATTCTCTAAAGATGGACTAATATCAAACACGGTTGTGAAACTCTCTATAACAACGCATAAACACTAAAACAGATTGTGACAACCCTTTAGAGACGACACACACACACTAAAACAGGTTGTGAAATACTCCTTAAAGATGATATACTAACATTAAGACGGGTTGTGAGGACCCTCTTCAACAATGAGCTACACTGAAACGAGGTTGTGACAATTGACATTCTAACATTAAGACAATTGTGAAGATCATTAAAGATGGCAACAAACGCTACAGCACGGTTGTGAGACGATATACTACAAAAAAAAAAAAAAGGTTGGGACAATTAGTACACAAACACTGAAACAGGGTGTTAAAGTTCCTTTCAACGATCACTTAACACAAGAACACATGTTATGGTTTAAAATAAAAGGTCGAGCTGCACACTATTTAAAATTCACCATGACACTAAGACAAAATAGTTAACATAAAAGTAAAATTGAAAATTTAAGATTCATTACAACGCTAGAACAAACTCGTAGCTAGAGAAATAAAAGAAAGTTGGAACTCGTCAAATCACAGCCTATAACTAAAACAAAGTGTTGTCAATTAAAAAAAAAAAAAAAAAAAAAAAAAACTGGGTAACTCTTAAATAACATATACCAACATTAAAGCAAAGATTGTGTCCAATAAGAAAATTGTTTCTTATTAGGAGAATTAACATTTATTATTTAATATAGTCCAATGTTATAATCAATATAGGCCTATTTATATACATTAGTGTATACAATCGCCGAAATCTAGGTGAATTAGCTTACGCAAACTCTTAGTGTATTTTAAAATCCTCAATTTTATGAGCTACAGCGTCGGAGGCCGTCGTCACCTGATACTTTAAATAGTGGGGCCCACTTCCTGTCCGTAACGATCCCTCCCACGCCCGGCCGTTGCCAATTAAGGCGAGGGATCCACGGTTTCTAAATTTAATTGCCCCGACCGCTGCTCTCATCTTGTGACTTCCCCAGAATTACCCCCGACCGGGGGCCAGCTGCAAATCTTTTATCACCCCCGCGCGGAGGCCTTTTTTAGGAAATTGGCCGTCGTGGTCCCTTTCCCCTCTGGGACATACTCGAGTGGCGCGTCTAAGACCTGGAAGATCTCTGGTACATCGTTTGCAACCTACAAACTATGGATACACAATTGTAGAATATCTGGGAACCTATCCTACCAATTTACTTGATATAATAACACGTGTACGAGTCCATTGTCACTTAGAGACGGTTATCAGAAGCCTTTCTTTTGTATTTATACAGTATGAGGTGCGGTTATTAAGGTTGCAATTCCATGAGTTCGATTCTCTCACATCATGTTTAAATGAAGTCAAATGTGGTTATAGGATCACTGTCCATGGGATAACAGGAGCACACTGGATTGGGAAATGACAAAGCTATTTCGCCCTTTTATATACCAATTGTAACTGGGTTTTCTGTTGAGATATGATCATATACTGTGAATTTGGTATGGGAATTACTTTGTAGGACTTTGTTGCTTATTATAAGTTTTGTTTGTTCCTGGATAAGAGAACTAATATTATTCCTTACTACTGTCAGACTGGTAATTATATTCCTGGCTCATGAGATATAGGTGTGTATCTTGCATAATTCACTGTGGAGATACATGTGGACATCTAAGGATCTACAGGAGTATATATGGTATGGAGAGGTCACCTCAGCTCAATCTAAACACATTTTGTTCTGGAATTAGCGCTAATTTCTAGATGGCCTTCTCTGCTCCATCTATTGTCCAGGCGTAGCACCTTGTGTGTGTCAAATTTAGGAAACGTCATCTCGTCCTAGATCTTCTTTCTCGTCATGCTGGCACATCTTCAATGACAAATTTCCATGTGGTGCACACACCCTTTTTGGCGATCTATCGGCATCCAGTGATCAAAACTTGGCAGAAAACGTCGTCAAAGGGGGTCACCCTTCTCGCGTATCAAACCTTCCAAACCAATCACGATACCGCCTCACGCCTACAGGTTCCGGAGTCCCGACTCCATCAATATTTGTTTACAGCTTTTTGGTGATGTTACTTCGCACTAGAGGTTCACACTTCGCTAACTTCCTCATTATATACAAGTGTCAAATCGAGCCTCGATAAACTCTCCTGTCCCTTATACCCTCAAATATTAGATAGATCCCGTCTCTAACACAGGTGGCTTTTGCTGCCTTGTTACCAAATTAACGCTGTCCACGCGTGCCTCGGGATATCTCAGCTGTCATGTAGACACAAGCTTCAGTCATCTCCTTTTCTTTGAATATATTAAAGATTATCCCAGGTAGTTGTCATAAGTTGATAAATACTTCCACAGTGATTAAAAGTACTCGCGCAAATTGGTCGCTATATCTATCCCTTGAAATTCTGCCATTGGAATATTAAGAACCAGATTTCTATCCATTACTGATTTCAAATCAAAAGAAGAGGTTTACGAAGAGATGGTGGTCAAAACTTCTCTCTTCACGGGTGCGCTAACTGGATCTCCCATTCTAATTCTACCCTAAGGCTCGTGTATTTGTCACTCTCCCAATCCACTATGCGCTGTATAAAAATTAAAATCGAATAACTATCTCCAGGCATATTAGCTCTAAATCTGGATGCACAGACTAGTATGACTTGGCAGAAAGCGCTATCAAAATAAAGTTAAGAAATTGTAGCCAGTAAAATTATCAGGACTCACTTCTGCTGTGAGAGAGATCATATCAGGGCTACGATGAGAGGAAAATTCTAAGTCATTTCAGTAGACTACTGTAAGACACGAGTTACTGTTCTAGATTTGAACCATGGCAACCCAACCGCATTTCTCATACTGTATAAAACAATTTAAAAAAAAAATTGTGATCAATGGTGCTCGCAACAGAATCCAAAATTGATTGAAACACAGAACATTATAAATAATGTACAGCAAGCAGGATGCCCAACCACCTTTATATTAAAAAAAAAAACTTTCCACAAAAGTGTAACAATCAGTAACCCAATAAACAAAACCACAAATATCTATAGGGCGATATGTTACACTACATACTCACAAATATCTATAACTATAGTCAACTACCTAAGGAACTTTGGCATCCAAACATATTACTGTAATTCACCTAATATAGTCTCCACCATTAAAATCAACTATCTAAAATAATCCTAATATCTTAAAAACCCACTAATTAAAACAGAAGAATAAAAGGCAATATATTCCATAGAATGCAACAACCGCCAAGCCAATATACGCGGGGAAGACAGGAAGGAGAATCAGTAAATAGAATATATGAACATAGACGCAACATTATAAATCAAGACAATAGATCCCTAATTTTCCAACACTGCAAAGAAACAAGTCACACTTTCGCTTTAGGAGAAGCATAGAATACATTACAATAATATAAACAGTAAATATCAAAGATTTATAATTGATCCTTCAGTTATTCAGAAAACACAATAACGTTAATAGAAAATAGATTTGCCCGAGGCATATAACACAATATATCCTAGTACCAGCTAGCAATATCAATAATAATATAATGAACTTGTATGTAATAGCCAATAACCGTTATAAAACTAACTTAAATAATAGAATTCCTAACTTATAAGATAATTCATAGAATATAGCAAACAATAGTAGAATATGTAAATACCTTAACCAGTTAAAAGGAATGTATCTTAAGTAAACAAATAATATGCAAAAACATCCTAATATATATATATATACATATATGTATATAGAATCATAATAGTTTTAGCAGCAGGCGGCATTATATTTTCTCGATATATTGTATATGTTTCTCCTGCAGAAGGGCTGACAAGCCCGAAAGCTTGAGAAGACCTGAATAAAAGATACTCATCCCCATAAACGTTCTACTTTGATATCAGAAATCAGTGATATTATTAAGGCTTTGTCGCAAACAATGTGAATCGTAAATGACAGCGACGAGTGTTGTGGTAGACATCGCCTCAACTTAACTTTTATTGCCCGATAAAATACCAGCGAAGCGGAAAGCATAAGTTAAAATTCACGATTTAAATCGTATCAGTAGGTGCGGTTAGAATACTGAAAGGACGCTATGAATAGCTCTTAAAATTAACGGAAAATCACAAGGTGACAACATGACATTCCTTAAGTAAGACAACTCGAAATTTTTTTGTAAGTCACTTTAGATATAGACTCTTAACTCAGGGTGTGAATTACTTCACCAATTTTATTAATTAAATAATTAAATATTATGGCTTTTCATTAGGTATATATTTCTAAAGTATTCAAGATGAAATATATACTAAATTCGAGCCCCGCGTTTTGGGCGCCACTGTCGCGTTCCCTATTTTAGACCTACGAGAACGGAGCATGTAAGGAGTGACTTAGTACAATTTCCTTAATACAATTTACGAGTGTAACCTTCGACTACAATGTCACCACCATCCTTGGAATGTACGTTGTGACTTAATAAAATTTCATTAATAAAAAACTGCAGGTGTAACATTTTAGTAACAGGGTCTCTACCCCAATAGGCGAAGGGTTTGATATAGAGATAAACAATGTAGAACTTGAGCATAAGAACTATGATTGGAAGGATGGAATATCTGATAATATACTAGGTACAGAAGGATTTAGAGGAATGCAGTTCCAAGTAGAAGTGTGAGAGGGACCCCAAAAGGGGCCCAGCGTCAAAAGGGGGGGGGGTCCCGTTGACAGATTCTTCTGGAATGTGGGGTCCTAACGTCCATCCTCCCTCCCTACTTCTTCTTCCATGGAGGAGAAAATGGCGGACCCTTCCTTATTGTCTCAACTTATCCTTTGAGAAATTCACCTTCTGTCGATACAGCAACCCACTGAAGACGCTGGGTGCCGTTTTATGGAGAAATTATAGCAATAGACCTCTATAATTTCTACAGATAAATTGAAAATAGATTTATACACAAGGGATATAGTGTGGGAAGTCTAGGACAGATGTGTAGAGACATTCCCCATTAAATTAGGGCTCACGAGTAATTAGGAAGGAAGGAGGGAAATATTGAATTATTCCTGTTCCTTCACTACGTTAAAATGATTTGTGAAATAATGGTCGGCTCTGTCATCAAGACATAGCAATAGCAATAGATTATAGCAATGGGTCTCTATAATTTCTACAGGTCAATTGCGGATAGATTCATATTAAGGCATCCCCTTTCTTTTTATAACCCAAATGACACAGACAATAGTCAAATAATATACCTGATAGCATGCAACTAATACAACAGAATGTATAAAGGCGGAACCCGACAGACAAATAATAGATAGGATGGATGGGCGCACCAGATCCAAAAAAAAAAAAAAATAGAAATGATAGCAATTAAACGTACAGTTCCTCATATCTGATAAAGTAGTTCTTGTTTCATTAACCATGTTCCATAGCTAATCCTAATTTCATAAGCTAAATTATTATATTATAGTTTTCCTTAGTTTAGAAATATGTAAATAGTCTATACTTAGCATATAACAAGATGTTAATAGTTCCTTTATAGAAAGTTTTTATAAAGATATAAATACATTAGATAAAAATATATATATATATATATAGAAGTGACCCCACTTGTAAAGATTATACTAAAGTCCAACAGAATAAGCTATAAGGCAAATAAATTATAGACTTAATAGTGGTCCTTTCTCCCAAAAGAGAAATCCGGACGCTGGAACGCGTGTCGCGTCCAAAATTTTAGTGTCACGCTCCTTGAGATCACACAACGACCCTGGGAGATCTCAGATAAAGATGAACATGTTATTACACACAAAAGAAAAGAACTAAGATATCCTGAATAGAGAGGACTTAATTAACACTCCTGTTGAAGTATAACAAGTGGAAATCAATATTTTAGACCAAGTATCATGAAGTACCAGATTCATACTCCATTGGTGGAAAATCTGACCGCACATGCAGGTATGCATTAATCCTAATTTTTTATAGTAAAGATTCAACAAGATGCGATAAGTATGTTACCATCTGGATATATGGGAAGAACTCTATTTATGAAGATTACACCAAAAAATCTAATAATAAAGGACAAGCAAACTATAGACTTATGCTATTGACATTAATAAACATAATATATCTAAGACAAAGGTCTTCAATTAAGCCGTAAAGAGAACAACCTAATGAGTTTTAAGACAACATGTATCTTATTAATTTTAAATCAATGAACAATATAAAGTAGACATGATGCAACACACTGAAACACAGACACTTACAACGATGTATATGACCGGCAATTTATGGAGACCTAATTATTAGCAACATTCCCTTCAAATAGAGAAGAAACATACAACATTTCCTTTATACTGTGGGAGTTACATCATAGGGCAAAAGAATGGAGTATGTAGGAGAGAGGATAAGAAATTACTCTCATACGATATGTATCGGATATTTATTTGAACTATTCATATTTTTGGGGACATTTTTAGGCTGGCGGTACATACTATTTACATAATAATATAGGTAGGGTGACTTAAGGGTACTATTTCCTCTCTATAGATTGGAGAACATAGATCTCCATCCCTTCTAACGGGACAAGACACGAAAATACAGACATTCTATCTTGTATTTAAAGCCCTTTTAGGGCCCATTCTGATTCTAAATAGAACTGTTTCTAATTGAAAACTATGAAAGGGAGTTGGGCCATAATGGCGTGCTTACCTTCTCTCGGGAAAGCGGCGGCACGGACTGGTCTCCTCTACGTCCCGGGCTCGTCTAGATAGATTCTCTACTGTCACTGAGCGGCTCTCTCTGTCTGATCTTTTTTTAGTCAAAAACGGGCCCTTTTATTCTATCCTTTCTTCATTTCCATTCGTTGATCATGCCAAAGCCTTTATTGGCTGGCATTCTGATTCGTCGAGAGCAAAACACGCACGTCACCATGACCACGCCCCCCCAATTTCCCGTGTTGCCGCGCGAGAAAGAAATCGTATATTGGATAAAACAAATTAATCCCTAAAATTAATTCCTTTGGGAATTAATTAATATATATATATATATTTTGATTATATTAAAATATATATATATATCCCGAGTATATAAAATTATTAATTTATATGTTTAAATGACACATTGTTTTCCTTAGGTCACCTACTACCAAAAAAAAAAAAAGAAATGAGGGGAATATATGTACATATGGTACAGTAATATATGTACACATGGTACAGCAGTTCTCAGCACCGATGTCTCTGGATGTCTCCCGTCGTGTCTTCCCTCTGCCACCATGTATCTGCTTTTGGCATGGAAGTCTGGTGTCTTCAGGTGTCTGTTTTTTGTACATCCTTCCAAGAGAGGCCCTGTGTCAGGGAAGGGGGCCTTTAGAGCATCGTCGGCCATCGTTGGGAGTTCTCCACCTAGGCAACAAACACTTCGGCGAGACACTGCGTATATATATGTTTATATGATGTAAATGAATGTTTACATCTTTGTTGGGTTTTGTTTAATGGAAAAAACTGACCCAACAGTAGGGAGTCCTTTATAAAGGCTGACTGGGCTGGGTTGGTTCTCCAGGATGAGCACATCATCCAACTCATCATGGTTCATAGCCAGTGTAGGAGTAAATATGACATTCAGCACAAACGAAATGCCAAAGACCTCACGTCCAGCACCAAGCCCATGACGTGATTTACTGGCCTATTCTGCACTTATAAATACCCTCGCCGAAGAGTCCTCGTGTCAGTCGTCTGAAGACACTATGAAACCTCGCGTCGATTTAGCTTTCCATAACTCGAGTTGAATTGATAGGCATTTTTCTTTTTTTTCTTTTACTCAACATTTTTTTTTTAAAACGAAAACTCACTTTGTTTTCTTTAATTTTAAAATATTTTTTTTTTTATTATTTCCCAAAGCCCTAACAGAAAATTCCTTCGATTTTGCTTTCCATAACTCGAGTTGAATTGATAGGCATTTTTCTTTTTTTCTTTTACCCAACATTTTTTTAAAACGAAAACTCACCTTGTTTTCTTTTAATTATTATTTTTATTTTGATTTCCAAAAGCCCTAACAGAAAAATTCCCTCGATTTAGCTTTTTGTAACTCGAGTTGAATTGTATAGGCATCATCATTTATTTTTAATTTCTCTTCCTTCTACTCAACAATTATTCCACCAACACCATTCGCTTTTATCCTTTTTATTTCACCTAAGATACTTGTATATAGCCTCACAGTGCCCATAATTTATTTTTCCCCACAAAATTACTTTTCCCTTACAGAATTCACTTCAGGCTACCCCTTTTTGAATTCTTCACATGTAGGGGACGCATCTGTGATAATTTGTATATACCAAGATGTAATCCCATCACAATCTATGCAATGTGTCGTCAAAAAATTTTAATAAAAGTTAGGCCTCGCGAAAAAGAGAGAACAGCAATTACCAGGATTGCATCATCCAGGAAGTAAAGGTCACTACCCAGGAACCATAAAACTAAAGTTCAAAGACCTTCTTCTTCCTGGAAGATGGCATCCATGACGACAATGGAGGTACCAACAACCAATCACAGATAAGCATGAACAACTCATAGCCAATGGGAGATAAACGCTTAGGGCGATCCCTGTTGGAAAAAAAGAAGAATAGTAAATCAATGATCTAGAAATACTTTTAGACTGACAACACTGTAATATAAAAAACTAGAACAAAGGAGTGTTGGTTTTGTTTACAAAATTAGTAATTGTAATGTAAATTGTTAAATGTTCTTTTCTCTCTCACTTTGAAAATAATAAAATAAAATACTTCCTTAAAAGGTAAAATTTCCTAATTCTTTAAAACCACTTTAGCTGTAAGTAAACTTGTTATTTGTTTTTCATTGTCTGAACCATAAGAGATTCCCAACATGGTAGCAGAGAGTGGTTCTTTTTGAATCGCTGTAAAATATATATGAAATATAGGATAAAATATAAATAAAAACAAAAATGGCTGTCAGCGAAGATATCGCAAATATTGTGAGACTTAAAAGTCCTGAAAATTTTGATTTATGGAATTTTCAGATAACAATTATTTTCAAAGCAAATGGCCTTCTATATATTGTAAATGGAAAATCATTGTTTGAAGACTTGAAAGATGAAACTGGAAAAGATAAATGGAGCCTAAAAGACGCCAAAGCACAAAAACACATAATGTTAACCATTGAAAAGAATGTTTTAACACATATTCCAAATTGAAAAACTTCAAAAGAAATGTATGAAAAACTAGTAGCCATTTATCAAAGAGAAGATGAGCAATTAAAATGCAAATTACTACAAGAATTTCATGGATTCAAATTTGACAAAAATACAGATTTGGGAACAAATATAAGCAGAATGCAAAATTTAGTATTCAAACTAAATAATATAAAACAAGAAATTGAGGAAAGCTTTGTAATTTCTAAAATATTGAGCATTTTGCCAGACTACTTTAATTACTTCAGCACAGCATTAACAAACTTAATATCAAGGCTATCACTTGAAGAAACTAAACAAAAAGTAAAGCCTGAAGAGGGAATAGCCATGAGTGCTACTAGAGTAAAGCAGTGCTTTAACTGCAAAAAGAGCGGGCACTTAGCAAAATACTGTAGACTAAATAAAAAATGGTGTACCATCTGTAAAAAGACAAATCATACATAAGACCAATGCTTCTTTAAGAAATCTCAAAATAAATTCCAGGAAAATATTCCATGCCGAATTTGTAAAAAGACAAATCATAAAGAAAAGGATTGTTTTTTTCAGAAACAAAAATGAAGAAAAATTGTCCTTTTTTGCAGGAGAGACTTTAAAATGTAAAAATGAGGAATTGCTAGAATTCATTGTAGACAGTGGCTCAACAAGCCATATGATAAATAGTAAAAGGTTTTTACTAGATGAAGTAGATTGCAACTCTAAAATATCAATAGCAAAAAAGGAAGAAACTCTAATAGCAAAATTGTTAGAAAGGTTTTAGGGTTTTTATATTATTTTAGAAATTAATACATACGATTTTAGTAATTGAAAATAGTTTATTTATGCAAAACTATATCTTTCCATTTATTTACAAGTAATAATAGATAAGAATAGTGAGGAGTGATAACTATGGAAATATTAATGATGATATACCACAGAATATTTAAAATAATTATTCAGTGACAATATTATATAAAATATTAAAGTCTAAAATTGAATTCATATATTCAACACTCCTTCTTGAATTCATGTTTTAGAGTTTTAATTACTCTATCAAAACATCTGTAGCAGTGAAGATCTGTGTTTTTCAAAAGTTTCCTTTGGCAGAGGCTTGGTTAGGATATCAGCAACTTGGTCTTGGGTTGGGCAAAACTGAACAGCAACATTTTCTCTTATCTGATCTTTCAAAAAATGATATCGAAAATCTATATGTTTTGTCTTTCTGTTCATTTGTCCTGTCTTCATTAAAGTCATTGCACTTTGGTTGTCAATATTTAGTTTAGCAAGTATGGTTTCATTTGTAAGTTCTTCAATTAGTGCTTTCATATAAATGAGTTCTTTCACACATTCAGCTGCAGCAATATATTCTGCCTCAGTAGTGGATAAGGCTACAATTGGTTGTTTTCTTGAACTCCAGCTTATTGGTCCTTTACCAAACAAAATTGTATATCCGGATGTACTTTATCTTGTTTTCATGTCTCCAGCAAAGTCTGAGTCACAATATGCATTAAGTTCCATATCTTCATCTTGTTTACTATAGTGAAGTCCAAAAGTTTTGGTTTGTTTCAAATATCTCATAGTTCTTTTAACATTTTGTATATCCTGGTTTGTCGGTTCATGCATCGAACGACTTTCATAACCAACTGCATAAGCAACATCTGGTCTGGTTTTGTTTGCTAAATATAGGAGACTTCCAACAGCTTCTCTATATGGAAAATTACCTTCAGATTTGTTTTCTAATATAGGATCAATTTTCACAGCTCCTTCTACAATTGGAGTTGTCACCGGCTTTGCATCCAACATGTTGTATTTTTTTAGAACACATTCTATATAGTCATGTTGAGAAAGTATCAGTCCCTCATCTTTATTCATGATATTCATGCCAACAAACATTTCAGGATTATTACTTATTCTTATTTCAAATTCTTGTGCCAGTTCTACCAACAAATTGTCCATTTCTTTTTCATCACTTCCAAACAACATTCCATCATCAACATATAAAGCCAAAATTAAACTTCCATTTTGGTTTTTGAAAATGCAATTTTCTAATTTTGATTTCACCAGTCCTTTTGTTTTCAAAAAGGCTTCAAATCTTTTATTCCACTTTGAAGGTGCTTGTCGTAGTCCATAAAGTGCCTTCTTTAGTCGACATATTTTGTTATCTTCATATCCTTCTGGTAAATACATGAAGATTTCTTCATCCAAATATCCATAGAGAAATGCAGTTTTGACATCAAAAGTTTTGAACTTTAGATTTTTCTTAACATTTAAGGATAACAACATTCTTAAAGAAATTGTACTTACTACTGGACTAAAGGTTTCATCAAAATCTAGTCCTTTTTGTTCATTTCCTCTAGCAACAAGTCTTGCTTTATAATGTCCACCATCCTTTATCTTGAATATCCATCTAGAACTGAGTATCTTCTTTCCTTTAACTTCTTCAGCATTTACAAAATCCCAAGTTTCATTTTTCTTCAATGAATCTTTTTCTTCCTGTATTGCTTTTACCCAGTTTTCTTTGTCTACTCCGGTTACAGCTTCATTGTATGTTAACAATCCTATTTCTCAGAAACAGAATTCAACACTTCATAATCTTTTAGTCTTTCAGGTCTATTGATATTTTCTCTATTCCTTAACATATATTTTGAATTGGTCGAGTTCTGTGGTTTATCATGGGTATCCAATTCCATTTTTGTGTCTTGACTTTCCTCTATTTCAGAATCCAAATCTTCTCTGTATCTTGGCTGAATGACACTGGTCATTTCATTTGTTAGTTTTCCTGTAAACACCACATCTCTTGCAATTATAATCCTTCTTTTCTGCTTGTCCCACAATCTGTATCCATTTCCACTGTATCCGATAAGTGAATATTTTTCACTTTTACTATCCAATTTTTTTAGATTTCCCAATTTTTTGACATACACTTCACTCCCGAATAATTTTACATTAGAAAGATTAGGCTTTCTTCCAAACCACATCTGTGCTGGTGTTGTTTGAATGGTATTTGAAGGGCTTCTGTTGATTAAATAGGCAGCGACTCTTGTGGCCTCTCCCCACATTTCCTTATTTAATTTGGAATCCAGCAAAAGTGCTCTGGTTTTTTCGATCAGAGTTCGATTCAACCTTTCTGCTTTTCCATTCAATTGTGGAGTATATGGAATTGTAAAATCAAGTATTATTCCTTTCATTTTGCACCATTCTTTAACTTGCGTATTGGCATATTCACCGCCATTATCACACCGTAATTTTGACACTTTCGCATTTAAAAATCTTTCCACTTCATTTACATATTCTTTAATATATTCTTTTGCTTCATATTTATTGCTGAGCAAATACACATAACAGAAATGTGTATAATCATCCAAAAATGTCTTTATATATTTCTTATTATCATGTGTTAAGGGTTCTATTGGGCCGCACAAATCAGTATGAACAATTTCCAAAGGTCGGGTAGCTCTAGATCTTTCATTTCCAAATGACTTCCTAGTTTGCTTTGCCATGATGCAAATTTCGCACACATCATTTTCCTGTTTTTCCAATTTGTTAAGCTCCATACCATCAACCAAACTTTCAAGTTTTCTTAGATTCTGCATCCCAATGTGTCCCAATTTTCTGTGCCATTCTTGGGTTTTGTTTTCACTTGGTAAGGTAAGGTTCGAGTCATTTTTCTTTGAAAAATGTTGTTCAATATTTACAGCATAAAGTCCATTTTCAAGTTGATCTCCTTCTAGAACTTTTTTTCCATCTTTCAAAATTGTCATTTTATCACCTTTAAAATTTACTTCTCCTCCGTTGTTAACAATTGAGCTCACTGACAAAAGGTTTTTTGATAATTCAGGCACAAATATTACTTCATTTAGGTTACATTGTCTCCCCTTAAATTGTCCTGAAGTTTTTGCTCTCATACCTTCTTTTTTGGCAATATTGATGTTCACATCACACTTTTTTTGATGATCAAGCAACTTTTCTTCATTAATCATGTGACAGGTGGATCCGCTATCAACAATGAAAGTGACTGATGATCTTTTATCATATTCTTCTCTTTGTTCAGCAATGAAAGCAATGGGAGGTAGCTTTTCTTTGTTCCTGAAATAGCAGTCTTTTTCTTTATGATTAAACTTTTTACATATTCTGCATTGTTCTTTGTTTACTTTAGCAGCAGGTTTACTGTTGTTCTTAAAGAAACAGTCCTTTTCTTCATGGTTAGTTTTTTTACAAAATTTGCAGAATTTTCTTTGGGTGCAATTTTTAGATATATGTCCTGGTTTATTACAAGTAAAACATACCTTTTGTTTTGTTGCATTCATAGCCACTCGGTCTTCTGGTTGGCTCTGTCTATTTCTTCTTATTTCTTCAGTGGTCAATCTTGATATTAGATTTTCAATATTTTTTCATCTTTTCCAGTTGACTCCCAAGCAGTACAAAAATAATTATATTTTTCTGGCAAAATTGTTAAAATCTTTGAAATAACAATATTGTCATCAAAGTTCTGTTTTAGATTATTGAGTTTAAAAGCCAAATTTCTTAAATTAGTTATGTTGGCTACAAGGTCTACATTTTTATCAAATTTATAAGTGTGAAATTCTTGTAGCAGCTTACATTTTAATTGCTCATCATCTCTTTCAAATATTCTGCATATGGTGTCATACATTGATTTGGCATTTTCACAATGTATTATGTGTGTTAATATCGTTTTATCGATGCTCAAAATAATATATTTTTGGGCTTTAGCATCTTTTATTATCCATACGTTTTTTTCTTTTTCATCCTTTTGATAATTAAAACACAATTTGCCATTTATTATTTCAATTAAATTATTAGCTTTAAAAATAATGTTAATTTGAAATTTCCAAATATCAAAATTTTCAGAGTCTTTTAATTTATCTATAATCGAAATATCTTCCATAACAGCAGCCATTTTTATTTTTACGATTTTAGATTTTAGGTTATAACCACGCTTTATGCTGCCACTGTTAGAAAGGTTTTAGGGTTTTTATATTATTTTAGAAATTAATACATACGATTTTAGTAATTGAAAATAGTTTATTTATGCAAAACTATATCTTTCCATTTATTTACAAGTAATAATATATAAGAATAGTGAGGATTGATAACTATGGAAATATTAATGATGATATACCACAGAATATTTAAAATAATTATTCAGTGACAATATTATATAAAATATTAAAGTCTAAAATTGAATTCATATATTCAACAAAAATCAATCGGAAAAATTCAAGGGAAGAAATGTGATCTCAAGGAGGTGATGTTTGTACCAAACTTGACAAATAATTTACTATCTGTAAGTGCCATTACCAGAAATAAAGGCAAAGTCGTCTTTGAAGATGAAGAGGTATTTGTCGTAAAAATGGAAAAAAAGTTTTAGAAGGAGAAAAACAGGAAAATGGACTCTATACAATAAATATAGAAACAGAAAATCCCGAAATTAAAGAATCTCACCTAACAGCTACCCAAAATGAAGAAATGCTCAAATGGCACAGAAAAATGGGCCACATAAGTTTTTAAAGCTTAAAACAATTAAAATCTATGGTTAATGGAATAAACATAGAAAAAATAAGTCAAGATGAAATTTGTGAAACATGCATTAAAGCTAAACAGGTAAGAAAGCCATTCAATTCCATTAGAACAAAATCGAAAAGGCCTTTAGAAATAATCCATACAGATGTATGTGGACCTTTAGATCCCACTACCCATGACAACAAAAGACTACACACATTTTTGTCATGTGTATTTGTTACAAAATAAATATGAAGTAAAAGGATATCTAAAATAATTTATTACATAAGCAGAAAACTAAATGAATCTAAAAGTTTCAAAAATAAGATGTGACAATGGCGGAGAATATGTAAATGAAGATATAAAATCCTGGTGCAAAGCTAAAGGAATCATTATGGATCTCATCATACCTCACTCACCACAGCTAAACGGCAAAGCCGAAAGATTAAATAGAAACCTGATGGAGAAAACTAGAGCTCTTTTGATTGATTCTGGTGTAGAAAAATACATGTGGGGAGAAGCTGTAAGGGTTTCAGCCTATTTGCTGAACCGAAGCCCTACTCAAGAATTAGAGAAAACCCCTGCAGAACTTTGGTTCAACAAAAGACCAAATTTGTCAAACTTACAACTTTTTGGTTGTGAAGCTCATGTCAAAACCCTAAAACACATAACGAAATTGGAAGACAGAAGTAAAAAATATACCTTTATAGGTTGTGCACAAAATGGTTATCGCCTTTGGGATGAACAAAGCAAACAAATCTTTACAGCTCGATATGTAATTTTTTAGATAAAGGATGTATAAATAAAGAAGAAAAAATACCTATTGTTGAACCAGAAGAAGAATCTGAAGATCAACTAGAATTAAATGAAGAACCAAGTCTACCAGAAGTCTCTGAAGACAAAGAAGATATCCCTACAAAACCAAGTACTTCAAAATATAATCTTAGACCAAGAAGTAGTTTACAAACACCATCAAGATATGAAGACTTCTATTTAGAACGGGACGGAACAACAGAATCAGCTCTTCTAACTTACTCGGAAGCTATATCTGGTCCAAATAAAAAAAAAATGGAAAAAGGCAATAAAAGAAGAAAAAGACTCTCTTGACAAAAATGAAGTTTGGGAAATAGTAAAAAAAATGAAGCGTCAAACAAGAAGATTCTTGATACGTTTCTATTAAATGTTGAATATTAATGGTGAAAAATATTTTATAAATGTAATTTTAATAAATGTAATTAAATATTATGTAAATTATTTTATAAGAAATTGCACTTTATATATATTTAAAGATAAATGAAAGATACACCATTTTTATGCTATTATAATTATTTTATTCTTTTTACAATTCTTGCACACGTGCTCATTATATTACACATATTTTGTTGTCTACAAGATGATGATAAAAACAAGATGATCAAAACAGAGTAAAGTAATAATATATCACAGATATATTATCTTTAAACAAAACAGATCAATTCTGACCTCTAAATGGCTCTTTAAAGTGAAAGAAGATGGTCGCTACAAAGCAAGACTAGTTGTAAGAGGCTTTGAACAAGAAGCAGGCATTGATTATGATGAGACATTCAGTCCAGTTATAAGCACTGTCTCTTTAAGGATATACTTTGCTCTAATGGCTAAGAAAAGGTTTGTTTTTAAAACATTTGACATTAAAACAGCTTTTCTATATGGGTTTTTGGATGAAGAAATATATGTATAATTGCCAGAAGGTTATAAAGGGAATATATGTAGGTTAAGAAAGGCATTGTATGGTTTAAAGCAAGCCCCATTAAAATGGAATGAAAGATTAAAAACCTTTCTCAAATCCCAAGATTTCATACAACTAAAATCAGAGCCATGTCTCTTAAAAACCAACAAAGGAAATATGTACCTTGCAATATATGTAGATGATGGTATCTTAATGAAGAAGAATTAAATAATATTTTAGAAAAACTATCCCAAGAGTTTGAAGATAAAATAAACAATGATCCAAGAACTTTTTTGGGAATAAATTTGTTTTGAGGAAAAAAAAAATAAAATTTTACTTTAAAATAAAAGGATTTAAAAGCGCGAATGTTTCTTTTATACATAAAACGAAACTTCTACTGTCCTTACTGCGATGAAAAAATATATTGGGAGGGCTTGGCTCATCAGTGGTGAACCCTCCCAGTGGTTTCGCCAATTTAATCCACCAGACCGCTTCTCAGAGCTCTAATACTGTATTGGATCATTCTGCTGTTATATGCTATACTGAAGGATGAAATCTTAGAAATGGTTTTCAAGTAAACTATGGACATAAGCTTATAGGAAAGTAGAATTACATTCAAATATTTGCTTCGAGCAATGCTCTTCAGCAAACTATAAAGACAAGGCCATTAGGAATAAATTAACACAAAGCAATAACGCGCCATCTATACATATAAAATAAAAGGATTTAAAAGCGCGAATGTTTCTTTTATACATAAAACGAACTTCTACAGTCCTTACTGCGATGAAAAAATATATTGGGAGGGCTTGGCTCATCATTGGTGAACCCTTAAATTAAATTGGCGAAACCGCTGGGAGGGTTCACCACTGATGAGCCAAGCCCTCCCAATATATTTTTTCATCGCAGTAAGGACAGTAGAAGTTCGTTTTATGTATAAAAGAAACATTCGCGCTTTTAAATCCTTTTATTTTATATGTATAGATGGCGCGTTATTGCTTTGTGTTAATTTATTCCTAATGGCCTTGTCTTTATAGTTTGCTGAAGAGCATTGCTCGAAGCAAATATTTGAATGTAATTCTACTGTCCTATAAGCTTATGTCCATAGTTTACTTGAAAACCATTTCTAAGATTCCATCCTTCAGTATAGCATATAACAGCAGAATGATCCAATACAGTATTAGAGCTCTGAGAAGCGGTCTGGTGGATTAAATTGGCGAAACCGCTGGGAGGGTTCACCACTGATGAGCCAAGCCCTCCCAATATATTTTTTCATCGAAGTAAGGACAGTAGAAGTTCGTTTTATGTATAAAAGAAACATTCGCGCTTTTAAATCCTTTTATTTTATATGTATAGATGGCGCGTTATTGCTTTGTGTTAAAATTTTACTTTCACAAGAAAATTATGCAAAATTAGTTCTTGAAAGATATAATATGCAAAACCCAAAACCAGTACCCACTACAATTACAGATGTAGCAAAATAATTAGACAAACACTTAGAAATATCAAATGATAACAAATTTCCCTACAGACAAGCAATTGGAAGACTTTTATATTTGACAAACAAAACTGACCAGACATGACCTTTGCCACAAATTTTGAAAGCAGGTCAATGCATGATCCTACAACTCAAGATATTATAAACATCAAAAGAACCCTAAGATATTTAAATCACACCACCAATTTAGGCACATCATATGATGGAGAGATGCCATTTGAATTAAATGTGTATTGTGATTCTTACTTTGCTGGAGATATTAAAACTAGAAAAAGTACCACAGGATATGTAAGTTACTTATGTGGAGGTCCCATAAGTTGGTGCTCCAGAAAGCAACCTGTAATTGCCCTTTCCAGCACTGTAGCAGAGTTCATTGCTGCAGCAGATGCATGCAAAGAAGTGTCATACATAAGATCCTTATTAGAAGAAATAATTCCAGATAATTTTGATATAAATCTCTATGTTGATAACCAAAGCACTATAAAAATTATAAAATCAGGTCAATTCATCACTAAAACTAAACATATTGATGTCAAATATCATTTTGTGAAAGATCAAGCTCAAAAGTTTAACCTGATATATTGTCCAACAGAACACCAAATTGCAGACATCCTAACAAAACCTCTAGCCAGACCAAAGTTTGACAAATTCAAATCCCTTCTTATGACAACCATTTAAAACATGAGTAAAGTGAAGAAACTGTTGAATGTGATAAGATCACTGATTTAAGAGGGAATGTTGGAAAAAAAAAAAAGAATAGTAAATCAATGATCTTGAAATACTTTTAGACTGACAACACGGTAATATAAAAAACTAGAACAAAGGAGTGTTGATTTTGTTTACAAAATTAGTAATTGTAATGTAAATTGTTAAATGTTCTTTTCTCTCTCTCTTTGAAAATAATAAATTTAAAATACTTTCTTAAAAGGTAAAATTGCCTAATTCCTTAAAACCACTTCAGCTGTGAGTAAACTTGTTATTTGTTGTTTCATTGTCTGAACCATTAGAGATTCCCAACAAAAATTAGGAATAGACTTAGTAGAACCAATTGATTCTAAATATTTTTTGACACCTATTGGTTATTTTTCATACAGTTCCCAGAAACAAATATAATAAATTTTTCTTCCAAAACTATATAATTTCTAATTAAAAGTTTTTTTTGAAAGATATGGATATCCCATTGAAACAGTTTTAGATAATGTACTTCAGTTTGCAAGCAAGATATGAAAAATATTCATGAAATCAGGTACAAGACACATAAGAGTGTATCATCATATTATCCTAAAAATAATGGGATGATTGAACTCTCTCCACAGATATTTAAAAAAACTGATTTCAATAAAATAATTGTAAAGAACTTCAAATGTTATAAAGGCATGCAGATTCTTTTTTTTATCCAGGATAATAAGAAATGTGCTTATAATGATATAAATGATAATGATTTTATAATGGATAAATAATTGATGAATCAGTCAAGCCTATAAATTAAAAAAAAATGAAAAATATGAAGAAGCAAGAATAAGGCCTTGCCTCATAACTTCAAGAAGGCAATATTGTCTATGTTGCAAAAACTAGAGACTTTATCTCCAAATCCATTCAAATTCTAAAATTAATGAAAATATTTTTAAAAATCACTAATTTACTCCTTCTACAAAGCCTATAGCAATAAATAGAGAACTCAGCAAAAATGATATTTAAGAAAAAAATAAATGCAGAATCTCTAAGGAGAGGTGTCCTCTTATTAGAGATCAGATAATTGTAGAGAGGTACCCCAAGGCATAAGGATTTCTTATGGAGAGGTTCTAAAGTATCATTTAAAATTTTATAAAATCTTCAATTAATTTTCCCAAATTAGAGAGCATTACCTTTGTCCATAAAAAGAGTGCCCCCCTCCTTCCTCAAAGTGATGGAGAAGTGTGAGAAATGCCTTACAATTAGATCTCGTATCCTAGAAACGGAAAATCCCAAACTGATGCCTCCACATTCTGGAGGATAGACAAGCCCTTGAGTGGCTGAGCCAGTGTGGGTGGACATAAGGATGAATCTCTAATTCCATCCTATTATAGAAGACTTCACTCAATTACCCTTGAAGCAGCTTTTAAAGTTGGATAGACCTCCCATTAGGTCATGGGAATAGATGGATGTAAAGACAAGGGATAACATGCACCACATTATTTGTTTCTCATGAAAATTCACATAAATAAACCCTTGGACCAAAGCAACATCTTACCACCATACAATGTTTAGATTGTTGTGGGGAAGCCTAATTTAGATGGCACACCTTTTTTGGACTTATACACCATTGAAGTAATAATAAATATGATAAAATTTAACCAGAAAAAATTGAAATGTGAAACATATTTAAATATAGAAAACAAAATATTTTGATATATATATTAAATATTAACTGTATACTTTAAATCATTTAGAAACTATAGTATAACCTCATTAATTTGATAGTTGTGATAATTCGACCATGTTTTCATGTCCAGACCTCCAGCCTATCAAATAACAAAAGTTAATTCAACCAAACAATAATTTGACCTATTTTAAAGATAAATTTTGCCAATTTTGTTTTTCTTGTTAAAATACAATGCTAAAAATAAATACTTTGGTAAGCAGGGCACAGCCATCCTTGTTATAGTAGAGGAGCAGTATAATTGAAAGCTTTACAATTTGGCATTGCAAATATCATTGCTGATGTTCGCTCACAATTTTTGCTTGTGGAAGATTTAGACCTAACCAGTAGTGTTTCAGAAAGCAAAGTTCTGCTATTTGATATAACATATAGAAAAGAAATACTTCCATGCCTTTTAAAGATTGACCAACTAGAATGCACTTTAAATAGGGTTCTAGCCTAGAAGAAAACAACTATAAAAGGTTTCTTTAAAGGATATTTTAATATGGATTATCTCCTGCTTGATGTATACAAGTTAACCAAAGGGCCAAGATCTCTGAGAATGTTGGCAAAATAAGGATGAACTCCAGCTGCTAGGGAATAACCCATGTGAGATGGGAATAGTGCAGAAGGATGGCATCACAGTTGGGGGGAAGTGTAACACCGATGGTGTGAGATGTGGCAGTGGGTGTGTGATATGTGGACTAACCAAGAGGACAGTACCAAGGAGGATCCCTCTTGTGGCAGACAATGAAGGCAAGTCCATCTACTGTATATAATTATTAATCCCCCTTAAAACTCTTGCAATAAATTTATCGCAATAAGCTGTACCCACAACGAACCCATGTTTTCCTTATGAACCTTGTACACAAACATCGATGGCTGGAGGAGGGTCGTAACAATATTGTTCTTTTTTAAAACAATTTTACCTTTATTTTATAAATTTCTCAACTTACCATTGTATATCATGAAGCAAGCTAAATAAACGTTTAGTTTATTTTTGCTCCACCAGATGGCGCTCTGCCATCTAAAAAGCACATGTTCTCGTGGTCAGGAGATGCCTTCTTTATTTTTAATATATATATATATATATGTTGAAATTTGAGATTGAATCGAGGAATAAAAGGATTATTTATTAAACAAAGTAACTTAAAACAAGATGTTAAAGTAGCAACATTTTAAAGGCAAGTATATATAGGAAGGCGAGGGACAAAGACTAAATATCTTGACGTCGACCGCAGCGCCGCCGCGGCCGTTGATTGGTCGATCCTCCAATACTCCACGCCAATCTTTGGATCGCTATTCCAACACTCCCTCTCGATCCAAAATGTTCAGTAGACCTCTTAAGTAGTGGAATTTGTTTCGTGGAAGAGGTTTAGTCATTATATCAGCTAGCTGTTCTGAGCTGCAAACATGATGCACTTTAAGTTCACCTTCTTCATGTTTGGATCTAATGAAGTGGTAGCGAACATCAATATGTTTCGTTCGTTTGTGGAATACTGGATTTTCAACAAGTTTTATTGCTGCTTGGTTGTCGATATAAAGTTCAGTTTCTTTAGTAATATCACAGCCGATGCCCTGTAGAAGTCTTCTGATCCAAATCAATTCCTTAGCAGCACCGCAGGCAGCGATGTATTCACTTTCGGTGGTGGAAAGTGCGATAATTGGTTGTCGTTGGCTTGCCCAAGAAACAGTTCCTCCGTTCATCATGAAGGCATAACCAGTCGTACTTTTTCTGGAGTCAACATCACGAGCAAAATCACTATCAGAGTAGCCAACAAGTTGGTCTTGTCCAGTGAAGAGAATTCCCATGTGTGGAGTGCCTTTCAGATAACGGAAAATATTCTTCACTGTTGTACAATGTGCAGGTCCTGGATATTCTAGGAATTTACTCACTTGTGAAACTGCATAAGTGATATCTGGACGTGAAACACATGATGCAAACATAAGGGATCCAACAGCTTCTCGAAAAGGGAATTTAGGCATCTTTTCCTTTTGTTCTGGAGTAGGACAGTCCTGCTTTGTTAAGATGACAGAAGGATCCATAGGCACCGAAGCAGGAATACAGTCAGCCATATTAAATTTACTCAAAATTTTGTCAATATATGATGACTGGTGAATGAAAATACTTGCCCTATCTTCTGACTGCTCTATTTGTAGCCCAACAAAAAAGTTAACACTTCCAGATGTAATATCAAATGCGTGTTCTAACTCATCCATTATAATAGCTATTGCCTCTTTATCTTTAGATAGAATAATTCCATCATCAACATAGAGAGCTAAGATAACATTTGAATCATTGTGTGTTCCAATGAAAATGCACGGGTCGGCGTCTGATGTTTTGAAATTATGGCTATACAAAAAATTGGTAAATTTCTTATTCCAATTTCTAGAAGATTGTCTCAGACCATACAGACTTTCATGTAATCTATAGCAGCTATTATCATCTCTCTTGTAGCCTTCTGGTTGTTCAAGATAAACAAGTTCCTCTAATTCGCCATTGAGAAAAGCTGTCTTTACATCGAATTGCTTAAGAAACATCCTTTCAGAAGCAGCGTGTGATAAAAGAATGCGTAACGAATCATACCTGACTACTGGGCTAAACGTATCGAAATAGTCAACATTTTTGATTTGAGAATAGCCTTTTGCAACTAATCTGGCTTTGAACCGTTGAATTGTACCATCGGACTCCGTTTTAATTTTATGAACCCATTTACAAACCGATAGGTTTATGACCATCTGCCAAACGTTCTAAAGTCCATGTTTTATTTTTATTCAATGCATCAATCTCTTCATCCATGGCTAATTTCCATCTTTCTGAATCTGAACTCGTTATTGCATCTATATAGTTACTGGGCTCATCAGCGAGCGCAAAGTTACATTGGCTATTCGAAACTTTAGAGCGTGTTATCATTGGATGCGAACTGATATCGGATACTGGCGGCATTTCCTGCACTGGAATGTTTGCTGTCGCAACTGGTGATTCATCCGGAGCGCTGTTAATCTGAAATATTATTTCTTTGGGTTTGGTAGATTCTCTATCTGAATGTGTAGTAGCTTTCTCATCGAATGTGACATCTTTAGAAATTCTTATTTTTCTAGTTTTCCAATCCCATAATCTAAAATTTTTGCTTGTATTCTCATAACCTAAAAACATAAGTTTTATCGATTTATTATCCCACTTTTTACGGTTTTCTTTGGGAATATGCATATAAGCATTACAGCCAAATATTTTATAGTTAGCTACATTAGGCTTTGTGCCAAAGAAAAGTTCATAAGGTGTCGTTCCAGGGGTTTGCTTAGTCGCACTTCTATTTAGAATATTAGTGGCTGTGTTACATGCCTCAGCCCAAAAAAATCCTGGAAGATTTCGTGAATTTAGCATGGACCTGGCTGCTTCCACAATCGTACGATTGTCTCTTTCTATACGTCCTATCTGTTCGTGCACATAAGGTGCAGTGAACTCGTGAATTATCCCAATCTTTTACATAAATCTGCAAAATTATCGCTTTTGAATTCTAGCGCATTATCAGTCCTAAGAACTTTTATCTTATTTCCAGTTTGGGTATAGATAAGAGTAGCATATTCTTTGAATATATCTAGCACATCTGATTTGTTTTTAATAAAATAAATATGGCGATAACCACTAAAGTAATCTTTAAATAAGCAGAAATACAGATATTTACTTAATGATTGAGTCTGCATTGGGCCACAAATATCAGCATAAATAAACTCACCTAGCTGGTAGTTTTTGCCATCTGAGGGATAGCACGACTTTCTATGGGCTTTTCCAAGTTGGCATCCTTCACAGAAGAAAAATTCTCCCTCTAAATCTTGAGGCTGCAGACCATCCACCAATCCTTTGGTCGCCATCTCTCGAAGTGTAGCAACTGGAAGATGCGCAAGTCTCTCGTGCCACAACTGAAGCTTGTTCTCGCTGGTGATGTATCCTTGTGATGATGATGACGTAACCTTGAAGAGCATCCTGTAGAGGCCGTCATGACGCACTCCTACGGCTTTTAGGTCATTATCCATGAAGATCTGTAGCTTGTCATGTTTGATAATGACGTTGAATCCTCTTCTTGTGGACGTAGAAAGGCTATACAAATTTTTCTTTAGTTGCGGCGAGTAGAGCACATTTCTTATGTACGTATTGTACCATCCACCGTCGACGTAGGCTTGAATCTCGATGTCTCCCATGCCTTCTGCAAGTAGTGTCGAGTTGTCTCCCAAGTAGATTGGATGATCACTGGTGAACGGCGTGTAGGTCTTGAACCACTCTCGTCGAAATGTCATGCTGCAGCTTGCACCGCTGTCAGCATACCAAATATCATTGGGCTCTACTTGATTATCGCACAAAATAAGTCCATAATCACTTGAACTTCCTTTTGAATCATGAAGATTTTTGGATTTATTTTTCTCATTAGCTAATCTTTTTCCTACATTCGCGGCTCCAATGTCCAATTTTGTGACAATAGTGGCATTTAGTGTTCTTCTTGGCATCTTGAAAAGAACGTTGTGTATCTTTAGGCTTAGTTCGTGCTTGCCTGTGTAATAAGGCCTCATCTTGTTTAGAAGAACCGCTTTGTTGATTCCTTGTTTCTTCAATCAAAAGTCTTGCAGTTAAATTGTTAAGAGTTTGAGCTTTCGGATCTAACGATTCCCACACTGCAACAAAGTAGCGCATACTCGAAGGCAAAGTATTTAAAATTTTGCTACCTTTTGATCTTCCGTTATGGTTCCGCCCATTTGTGAAATTTGTGCAGAAATATTTTCAATTTTTGCTATGTAATCACTTATTGTTTCCGATGTCAATCGTGCATCGAAGAATTGTTGCCAAAGTAGGCCAATAGTAAATTCGGATTTTTGTTCATGAATAGCAAGTAATTTCTGCCACATTTGTGAAGCGGAAGTACAGTTCATCAGGGGCTGAAGAAACTTTAATTCGATTGCCTGTGATAATAACATCCTTGCCTTAACGTCCTTTGATTTCCAATTCTGTAGTGAACTTTCAGAGTTACTGTCGGAGGAAACAACATTCGGCTTTATTTCTAAGCCTTCCAATAATTCTAGTAATTTTTGTTGTTCCATAAGAAGCCTGAATTGGAATTTCCATAGTGAAAAGTTTTCACCATTAAAAACTTTAATCCTTGAAAGACAATCTTCGCTCATCTTCTTTGTCTTGGAATCGGCCAACGACAAAAAGAAACTAGGGTTATGGTTGGCGGTTGACACCTAAACTTCGAGCAAAACAAAGGCTTACTTACTGCTGGCGGTTAATCCTTTTAGGCGCAGTGGAAGCGTGCTGGGCCCATAACCTGTTGAAATTTGAGATTGAATCAAGGAATAAAAGGATTATTTATTAAACAAAGTAACTTAAAACAAGATGTTAAAGAGTAGCAACATTTTAAAGGCAAGTATATATAGGAAGGCGAGGGACAAAGACTAAATATCTTGACGTCGACCGCAGCGCCGCCGCGGCCGTTGATTGGTCGATCCTCCAATACTCCACGCCAATCTTTGGATCGCTATTCCAACAATATACAGTCTACTCTCATTATAACGCCACCATCCGGATTTTGCAAAAAAGCGGCGTAAGGCGAGGGTGGCGTTGTATCGAACACGTTTAAAA
This sequence comes from Cordylochernes scorpioides, assembly GCA_030710605.1. Classification (NCBI taxonomy): domain Eukaryota; kingdom Metazoa; phylum Arthropoda; class Arachnida; order Pseudoscorpiones; family Chernetidae; genus Cordylochernes; species Cordylochernes scorpioides. Next base: position 92,270,726 of record CP092873.1, on the reverse strand, counting down.
TGTGAAATTTAAAGATACAATAAATTATTTATAACAATTACTAATAACAACTTATACTTTAAGTCAATATATAGAATGCAAAACCGGCATTAATTAATTAATATGATAAATAGAAAGCATTAATTTATAATTTATTCATAAAAAGTAATTACATTTTCTTGAAGAAGTCTGTGATCACAACTTGTTTTTTCTCTCCCTCACTTAGGGCATAGACACGGCGTAACAAATCCGCAGATAGATTGACGTCGTCAGATGTTGCTCTCTTGGAGTGCTCAAGAAACAACAAAACTGTCTCAGCAGCTGTTCTGGCTTCCCTTAACGATGGTAGGCACTGGGTCACTGTTGTATCATCATCCTCGCCAAGTTATTCTTTTGCTGTAACAGTGGACACTAGCAAATTGTCATCTGTTAGTTTCATTTCCGCCTCCTGGGAATCATCAACCAGTTGAAACTCCCTTTCAGTCATCAAATTCTCTGGTGTAATAGCGAAGATGTCGCGAATGCGATCAAGCAGATTTCCATAATTAAGAGGCTCACTGCAGCAGTAGAAGTGAAGCGAATGCCTGTGTAATTCCAGCAGTTGCTGATGGAATCAGGGCTCACAGAATCCCAAGCCATTTTACAATAGCGCACAGCGTAATCCAGACGTAATTCTGTGGGTAGATGGGCATCCGCCAATTCCACCATTTTCTGGAGTTGAAACTTGCGATATTGAGCCTTGAAACTTTTGATGATGCCACTATCCAGTGGTTGCAGACTAGCAGTCATATTTGGTGGAAGGAAGTGTATCTTTATGTTGCTGAGACCATCATTAGGGACGCAGTGAGACGTAACGTTATCTAGCAACAGTAGGATACGACGTCCTTCAGAGACAAGCTGCTTGTTGAACTGCAGTAGCCATTCTTGAAAGATGCTAGAGGTCATCCATGCTTTGCTGTTAGATGTGTAAGTGCAGTAGAAATGTAGACTAAAGTTTCTGAAGCATTGAGGCTTTGCCGATTTTCCAATAATCAGCAATCGCCGCTTGTCTGTTCCAGTAGAGTTGCAGCACAGTAGAACAGTGATTCGCTGCTTCATCTTTTTGACACCACGGCAGTTTTCATCTTTGTGAGCAAGTGTTCGGTCAGGAATGAGCTGAAAAAATAATCCTGTTTCGTCTGCATTGTATATGTTGGCTGGGTCATATCCGGAGTTCGCCAGCATACTGTTCAAATTTGTAAGGTGTTCATCAATGATAGCTGGAGAAATCGATGCGCCTTCCCCACAGAGCCGTCGATGCGAAATATGGAATCGCTGCAGCCAACCACTGCTGTATGCGAAATTTTCTGGTACGGCCAACTGCTCGCCAAGTTTTTTTGCCTTTTCTCTTAGGAGGTCATCAGTAATGATAATATTATTGGCACGCTTTTGAGTAAACCAGTTGAAGAGAGCGTCTTCCAAGTCACTAAATTTTCCGACTCTTTGTCTCTTTGAAGAACCAACAGTATAATTTTCCCACTTCTCAGCCTGAGTTAGAATATCACGGACAGTTGTTCGTGGAAGTGAGAAACGCTCTCCAATCTCATTCTTCGACATCGTAGGGTTATTTCTTGCCAACTGGCATATCTCCTTCTTCTTTTCAATGGTGATCGACTCACGTTTACGCTTTTGGGAACTCATGATACAACAATAAAGTTGTTGTGTTGACGTTAGCAAAGGATGAAGCGACTGTGTATGTCCCAGGCACAAGCAGGAAAAGAGTCTGCTCTGGCTGTTCACACAATCTGTTATCTGTTGTGTCAATAGCAAACAAAGTCCGGCGCCGTTGGCGTAAAAAATGCAGACAGGAAAGGGGGAGCGGGGGGGGGACGTTGTGAGCGGCGCTATAACGAGTGGTTTTTGCTACTTGGAATACGAAAAATTAGCGGCGGAAGGCGAACAGCGAGGGAGTGGCGTTATACCGAGAAAAATACATTGATGTCGATTGGGACAAAACAAAAAAGCGGCGTAAGGCGAGGGTGGCGTTATATCGAGTGGCGTTATAACGAGAGTAGACTGTATATATGAAATAATAGCACAAATGTGATATTGTACTGGGATAAGGTGCATAAATTAAGAAAAAGGCATCTCCTGATGATCATCCCTCCAGAATAAATTAAATATTTCTGAATGTGCCATTTAACAAATAGATTAATAGAATTAGAAATAAAAGCGGTGGGGGATGATAATCATTTATGCAGCAAATAGGTATAAATTTAATGAAAGGCATAATCTTGCTAATCATTTGCTTCATATAAAATCACATTGATCTCAAATTTATTATTATTGTACCCCACCGCTTTTATTTCTAATTCTATTAATCTATTTGTTAAATGGCACATTCAAAAATATTTATTTTATTCTTGGGGGATGATCATCGTTTATGCATTAAATAGGCAAAAATTTAATGAAAGGCGTAATCTTGCTAATCATTTGCTTCATATAAAATCACGAAAATCTCAAATACATGGCTATTATCCCTCACCGCTTTTTATTTCTAAGTCTATTATTTTATTTGTTAAATGGTACCTTCAGCAAAAAAAGCAATACTTCAGAAATATTTATTTTGTTATTTTTAGTGCATTTTAAATAAAAGCTTTTTTTTAAAGTGTTTTTTATAATTAATTATTTACGCTATTTTAAGTTGTATATATGCCAGTCAAAAAAAAAAAGCCTTATAACTGAGACGACGTTGGCCTTAAATAGCTGCAAGCCTGCTCGCAGCAGATTGGTCAATTCCTCGTGGGAGGTCGGAAGTGACGTAAGCAAAATCCGTTACTAACAGAACTGCGTCTCTTTGCTTTTGGGAACCCTAAATTTATTGAATTATATTACAAAGTTAGAGACACCCAGTGGATTATTGTTAGAGCATAATTGGTACATATAAAATTTTAATTATAATTAAACAATTGATTAAATAGTTAAAAGTAACAACATACTAATTGAAAAAGGGGAACTATTTAAAAAGGTGCTCTGGAAGTATATAAACATTGATTACAAGATTTGTGGACAGACAGATATAGAAGCAGGTTAAATAAAAGTTTTTTATTAATGAGTCTTTTTATTATTAAGTATTTATTTATGCAATTTTAGTTATATATATTATTTAAATCACATCTGTGATTTCGCATACGGTCCATTTCTTTTAGTGCCTCTCCTTATTGCATGGCTTCAGTCCTGTCAATTTGTTGCAGTCCAATTTCTCTATCTGCAGGCCTTCTAGTGATCTGACTCTACTGACGGCAACATAAGCTTGGCCATCCGTAAAGAGCTTTGATCCAAATAAACTACTGCGTGATCAACAGTGCTTCCTTGCATTTTGTGTTCTGTTGATGCCCAAGACAAGACCATTGGCAAAATTCTACTTCCCGCGGTTCCATAGCTATACTTGGCCTGGAATTGTATTACTATCGGCCGAATCAAATGATTACCGTCTTGTGCGAAGTCTACTCGAACTGATGGTATGTCCGTTTCATACATTTGGGCACGGCGGAAGTGGGGCCATATAATCTCTGTAATAAAGCCTATCGCTCCATTGACTAATCCCTTGGACACATCGATGTTAGATCGCAGCATTATCTTTGCCCCAACAAATATCTCCAATTCCTTCGGCAGTCCTCCTGTCTTGTTGATATCAGTTGGTATTATGTCGTCCATGTTAACATGATCAGAATTAATAGTAAAAAACTTAAAACTCTTCCGGTGTACAACTTATGAATAAACGTATCATTAAATGGAAGATAGGTATCTTTTATTTGTAAATCTTCCATTTAATGATACGTTTATTCATAAGATGATCAGAATTACCTGTTGCATCAACTAACTGGTCTTGAGCGCGAATCTTGAACATCTCTACTTTCTTTTCACGGAAATGCTGAAGGACTGCTTGATTGTGGGCATTGACCTGATCATTGGTTGGGTAAATTCTTAAAGCCTTTTCAATAGAGAAGTCACCAGAAGTTTCACTAAGGACTCTTTCCAATAGAACTGCAATGTGCTCAGCTCGAAGTTCTCCAATTCGTAATGCATTCAGAATATCGAAAAATGTTGTGCTTCCTTGATGTCGCATATTCTCTTTCAATTCAACCATTGTAAATAGGCGCCATAAGTTTGTTGCTTGCTTCATCCTGAGTGGTTGGTCAAACACCTGATTTCCTCTAACTGGTGGTAGCTGCATCAAGTCACCGAATGGGAGCACATTGATTCCTCCGAAGAAGACCTTTTCTTTATTTTTCAGCTGTCGGAGACGCAAATCTATCATGCACAGCATCTCATAAGGTACCATAGAGATTTCGTCGATGAAAATGAATTCTGTGTCATTCCATTGTTGATGCATCAGTCTCGGGTAGTTTCCTGTCAACATCGGCATTTGTGTACAATCTTTCCGTCTTTTTGAACTGGTAATTTTAGTGTGGTGTGCAGGGTTGACCCTCCAACAAGACGAGCCGCTACACCGGTCAAAGCACACACTTTGACTACTTGCTTTTCGTAACATCGATTTAATTGGTTCTTGAGAAGTTTGAACAGGAAAGTCTTTCCTGTACCCGCATTGCCAGTTATAAAGAGCTGTAATCTTAAATCGCTACCACTGAATTGCTCTTGAAGGCTGCGTGTGATGTGTTCATACACGTCTCGCTGGCCAATGTTCATTGACCTCTGCGCCAAATGAAACTGCTCATCATTCATTAGCTGATCAGGTACCTCTTCTTCGTGGTCTTCTTCAATTTGAAAGGGCTCTTGGCTTAGGATTTCGAATGTATGTACCTGATTGAAGGCATTCTCAAGTAGCTTGTCATGTTCCTTGTACAGCTCAAGATACTTGCTCATACGTCGCAGATCTTGTTCTTTAGCCACAAATGCCTCGCGAGCTGTGTTGAACTCGTGCAATATTTTGGACTCATCACGATATAGCAGGTACTGGAGAAGTAAGCTGTAGTAATAGTTTTCCGGCTCAATATCGACCTTGAAATATGGCACTCTCACTACAGCTGGATTGTTTCTAACTGAAATCTTACAACCGTCATTCAATTTTATCAATTGTCTTCTTGATATCTCTTCTTTATCGTACTGATCTACGCATTCTTCATTGTGTTCCTGAGCGAGTATTGTGAGTTTCATTATTCTATATGGTCTGGAAGCATATTTAAAATTAAATATACAAAATTTGAAAGTAAATTTGTCCGTTCTTGGCCAACCTGACAACCCAGAAGTTTGAAAATTGGTCAGCTAGCATTGTCATCAGGTTTGAACATGTGTACCAAATTTCATATTTCTAGGTGCCCTATAAGTATATTAAAAATTGATTACAAGATTTGGTGACAGACATCCAGGCAGACAGACATGGAGGCAAGTCAAATAAAAGTTTTTAAAAAGTACACACACAATGGTTTCAATTAATATGATCAATTTATATTACAAAGCTATTTTTAAAAAATATTATTTTAGCGAGTTAGATGATTAGCTAATCATCTGAATAACTTTAATTCAACACTTCCTTTAATTCAACCAAAAGCTCTGATCCCTTGGGGTGTTGAATTAAAGAGGTTCGACTGTATATATATATGAATAATATAGATATGGTAAAATAGGTGGATATACATATTGAAGAACAGTTTTAGTCCATATTGAAAGCTTAGAAGAAATTGTTAAAATATAACAATGGGAGTTATGTTAGAGATATTGGATTTGGCAAGTTTTAGATAATTCACGATGTTGGTGCAAGAGAGAAAAATATTTTAGAGAGAGCATTGGATTTTTGGATGTAGAAAATTTTCACTTAATGTTAGCTGAGACAGCAGTGTGAGAATTAATTTTGATTTTTCAGACAAGAGATTCTCATAGTTTGGTTAATTTGATCACTTTCAAACAGTGTGTCAGAGAAGAAAAGTGGGGAAGAGTTTTGTTTGATCTTTAAGTTTTTTTTTATTCCTTTTTGGGCGCAACACTTTTCTTTCTTCATTTTTTGCCCCTTCTTTTCCATCTTTCCCTTCTTCGTTGCTCGACCTTTCACCTCTTCTTCCTCCTCCGATTCTTCCTTCTCCTTCACTTCTTTCTTTTTTTCCTCCTCCTTGACTTCTATTTCTTCCTCCTTCACTTCACCTTCTTTCTTCATTTATTCTTCCTTCTTCTTCTTTTCTTCCTCTTCTTTCTTCTTTCTCTCCTCCTGCCTTCTTACAACATCCTGGTAGAATTCCTCTCCAACAAAACTTCTGGAGAAGCATAAGGAGAGTTCACGGTCCTCTCTCCCACAGCATGGAACACCCAATCTCATGAATATATCTTTGTTAACCGGCACGATGAGCTTTTCAATGTGCAAGCGCGAATTAGGATTAAGAATGTGCCTGGTAAATTGTTTTCTTTTCAGGACCACTCCTGCAAGCAACAAATTTATTTTAGAGTATTTTCACACAGAAGCAGCAAAAAAAAAAAAATTTAACATAGTGGGTTAGCAAAATTTTTAATGAAACACAAAGTAATAAGACCAAATCCAATTTTGGATTTGGTCTTAAATTCTTGCATTTTTAATCTATAATTCAAATTGTACCTTATAATAATTATGTGAAAAGATATTCACTGAAAGAGGCACCTCTCCCATTAAATATGCATTAAAGGGTATATTTTGGTTAATAATTCCAGTACAAAAAGAATAAGGTGTTAATGAAGAAGGTTACACAACACCAGGCAAAGCCAATCTGTACTGTATACCTTAACATTCTGTGGGTGAACCAAAAATACTTTTTAATGCATTTCTAACAGGAGAGGTGTCTCTTTTTAGTACATGAATACTATCTTCCTGCAACTTTATAATGAAATTATTTTTTAAATTCAAGTTGAATTCAATTTTTGAGAAAAATATCAGGAACCAAAAAGGCAATGTTTTATTTGGTGGATGTAGAGGCTAGTGTGCAATGACCTTAACAAAATGCAAAGTAAGAAAATATGGCAACATGCAAATGTCAGAGGGCAAGACCAAGTGGTTTATTGTTATTAATTACTCGTCTTGAACACCGAGGTGGGGAGATGAGTTTGTTATATGATGATCTATAATCGATTATAAAATTAATATTTTCACAAATATTATTACATAAATTTCATTTCTTAAATGAAAAATGAAATTATTTAAAATTGTCAAATAATAAATTAAAATAGAAAGGGTAGTTGAACTTAATGTTCTTAGTTTTCCTACAGACATACCACATGAAAAAAAAAAACACCAGTTCTCATCTACCGAAGTTGGGCAATGTCGAGCCTTGTTCAGTACTTGGGAGGGTGACCACTTGAGAACGCTGGTTGCTGTAGACTTTTCCTTTTAGGAGGTGGTTGGATGAGTGGTAGAAACCAATTTTTGACAGCCTTGACACAGAATCGAATCCCACATTAGACACTTTTTTATTAAGAAAATGTTGCCTCAATTACCCCCAATTCTTGCAAAAATCCAACCTCACCATTGAGTGGGCAAGTAACCAAACAGGGTTCTGGCATTTTAAATATCATAAATAAACTTTCAAAAGTTTAAAAAATATTTCATAATGTAAATTATAAACGGTATAAGTACTATATGAAATGTTTTAATAATATATTTTGAAATTATGTGTATATTAATAAATATAATTTAGCTAATTATAGTAGAGGAAGATTAAAATAAATAATTTCAAATATTTATCTATTTACTTGTGAAAATTAATTAATAGAGATCTCTGTGTAGAGTACAAGATTTGATACTCTACATTACTCTGAAAATAATTTAAAATTTTTGACAAGTTGAGTTGGCGGGCAATTTATTTTAGAAAATAGAGTAGGGTGAGTTAGGTTCCTCGAAATGTAGTTGTAGTTACAGGCTTCATGCTACAGCAGTTAGTTGGCTGTCAGAATTTAGCCTCGGTTAACTAAAGACTAGGGACTCTGCCTCCCCTGCCACAACACTTTCACATAGAGGTGAGTTATTTTTTTCGTTGTTGTTAATTTTGCCCTCGTCCAGAAAATATAATTTCATTTCTATTTAAATTTATTTAGGCCACCAGCTATTTACAACTAATTTCGTTAAATTATTGTCTTCAGAGCATCCTCCAACATAGACATCTGTAAAGCTAGGCTAGCTGGCGATTTCACTCCAGGAACAAGGTTTCCTCTAATTTCTCTCTTTCTCTATATAATTTAGACCAATTTCAATCAAAATATTTTATATTCTGATTAAACTAAAAATATATAGTACTAGCCGGACCCGGGCAACGCCCGGGTTTTACCCTATTAAATGTACCCTATTCAAATACTATTCGTTACAATTATAAATTGGCGCCGTGGATGTCACTCTTTGTCCAAACTTTGTGTCTGAGAAGCGATATTTTTATAGAAAGATGATCTGGCTTTTGTTTTCTGCTCGAATGAATGTTTTTCTGTTAGAATTTTGTTCCTGCATACAAAATAATGAACTGGTTTCACCGGTGGTCTCTGCTTTTTGGAATTTTTCCCCGATATAATTTTGTATCTGATAATCAAACATGATACAGCAATAACGTCATCATCATTTTCTGAATAAAAATATATAGTTTTAATAATTGATTTATATATTTTTTTAAAATAGCCTATCGTCTTCCCCGTATTCTTTTACCTATGTATGGAAATTTTGGTTTGAATTAGTGAACTACTGCGAATTTGTATACCGGACATACAGACAGACAAACATACAAACATTCATTTTTATATATATAGAGATAAATATTTGAAAAAATTTAAATTTGTAGATCTCATAAAAATGAAATTGTTGTTATTGTAGTGATGAAATAATTAGTAAGTTGTATGGCAATTAAGAACAATTTAATAAGCGAGAGAAATTTATATGAAGTTTATACAGGTTGTTTATATGAGAGCAAAGAAAAGAATCACTAGCGCGAGAGTTCGCGTGGAACAACCCGGCGCTGGCATGAGCTTCCTGTTCCATGAAGTCTGCCCATGCTACATTATTAACATGTAAAATTAGAGAATATGCATTTGTAGCTATCTATTATCGAAATGCAAAGTATTTTACAGTAAAATGTTATAATTAAAATGTAAAATATTGTCTTACAGTAAAAGTGCAATATTGGCACACATGTCTGAGCCTAAAAAATAATCGCAGTTACTTCAGCAAATTATAGGTTCTAACATTCAATATAAATATGCCTGCAACACAAACTAGTGAATCAAAATATATTTAAAAATATATATAAAATACATATTCAAGAATAAAATTGGGTTTTGTTCAAATTCTAAAGTTATATAATTTTTTTTGTTTTTTTGGAAATCTTGATTATAAATGTATACAAACAACTTTATAAAATCACACCACACAAATAAAATACTAAATTATTCAAAATAATATATTTTAAATACGCTTTTATAAACTACATTTTACATCTGTGAGTGATATGACATGTGTCTCTTTGTTGTTGTTTATTGGGTAGTCTTAAGCGCGCCAAATAAATATATATAAGTTTTATATAAAAATTTAGAATTAAATATATATGAAAACTTAAAATGAAGGTACCTTTTCACTCTTTAAATTTTGTATAAAAATTGTCTTTTCATTTGAGAATTTTACGAATATACTAATGCATTTTAAATACTAATACATATTGACAAGTACATTTGCCCCAAAACTAGTGTTGTGGCACATTCATCACCATTATAACGTTCTGTACTCGGGTGATGAAACCAAATGCCATGTTTTAATCCAAGAGGTGGCTCTTTGGTACATAAATGCCAGTAGGTTGAATAATTTCACGCTTTTTCAAAAGTATAAAAGAATGTGTTCTCAGTAATAAATGTGCATCTACCAACTCTGCTTTCAATTTTTAAAATAAGGAGTGAGGGAGGGGCATAACTCTAAAATGACTTAATTTTATATAGAAAAATTATCAAAGAATATTTTCTCTTTTATTCATCCTATATATATATATATATATATATATATATATATATATATATATATATATATTAAGAAAACAGCATCTCCTTATCGTGCAACTGAAAGTTGCTGATGGCTTGCGCCATCTATCGGAATAAATATCAACTATTCTCGTTGATTTTTAATTATTCCAGAATTGGCCAAATACCCATTCTTGATTAATCAAGAAAAGCTAATATCCTATTATATTTATGTGGCAATATAATAAGGTGGGGAGAGAAATAATCACACCACAAGTTGGAAGAGAAATCCAGACAACCAGAGAGAGAGGGAGAGACGGGCACAGCCGGCGCTCACAATCCCCAACAGTCTTAAAACTCCCCAGGTGTTAAGTGAAGGTCCCCAGTATTCGTCCCTTGGAATGTCGCTGATGTCTAAAGTGACCTTACCTCCCGTCTCTCTCTGGGTTATCTGTAGGCGTGCTTTATTATTCCTTGAAGAGTGTATATTATGACATATATTTATAATGAGAATCTCTAGTAATTGTTATATGTGTTATTTATAACCTTATATAATATTCAAGATCCCAGTAAGAATTTGTATATGTGATCGTGCCAGGAGCCAAATAATTTTAGAAAATTGTCTTGCCAGATTAATGACTACTTGTATATATTCATTAAGACATTTGGCAGTTTAAATTATCACAGAGAATTGTCTTGGCATATGGAAACTCAATGCCTCACGAAATCTTTATTAATGATGAGGTACAATATTTGGATTATAGAAATTAGAAACACAAGGTAATAAGACCAAATAAATAGGGTGTGACTTTATGTTAACAGTAATGTTACCATCATCAGAAAAAAGTACTGAATGACTGAAACAATAAAATATCTGTGCTATCCTCTATTCACCTTTCAAGAACAGAACTGAGAAATATAGATGAAATGTGCTGCTATGTACACTGGAAAATAATTTTTTAATTAATTTTATTTTGCAGGAGACAGTCTTCTCCACTCAATATTTAACAAATCTCAAGGAATCCATCATGGTTTTGGGGATATTTGAAAGTGTTATGAGAGGCAAAACCATGGTAAGTATATATCCACTAATTTCCTCTTATTTGACTAGATTATTACCATGTGTTTTTACTATGTAAATATATATGAAATGTGGGTTTATTTTAAAATAAAATTTTCCTTGAAATTAAACCTATTTTTAATTATCCCTAGTACATGTGATAGGTCATGATAATCATGGTGGGTAGTATTTGGCCACTGCTTTTACTGTAAATGTAACCACGTGCCTACACATGAGGAAAGCAGTTCAACTTTTGCACCTACAAGTGTGCCAGAGCCCTATTTGGCTACTTGCACTCATTGGTAAGTCTAGACTTTTGAAAGAATCAGAGCCCTTTGAAGCCATTATTTCAACCTTTAAAAAATATAAATGCTTCGAAATAGAAACTTTTACATTTAATTTTTCAAGTTCCCGTATATGCTAAGAGAAAATGTGACTACTTAATTGAGTACTTTTTTACCATACCAAGCTCAGATTAAAGATGTTTGTTTCTCATTTTTTCTTAGGCAATTTCCATCTTGAAAAGTAGTTTTATATTGTAATTATTGCAAGAGAATCTTTTTTTTTTTACAAAATGTTTCTTTTTCTTCTTCAAGCAGTTGAGGTAAAAGTTGTGCATTGCAAAGGGAATGGGGGTTTCAATACAACTTTATCAACAGACTTTGAATGTTCAATATTTTTGCTCACGTTATTGTAAAGGTAAGTACCCCAAGTTTTTCAAGGGTCAACAATAAGGTAAGCATCAGCTGCCTATTAGCAGCTTTGTTCATAGAGGTTGCATGGTCAGCTATTTTGATATCATCCTATGGGTGGAGAAGCTGATAGGAATTTACTTCTGGTTTAAAAGGTTGACACCCACAACAATGTAATGCCAATTACAGTCTTAATCTCTCACTTAGGGATTTAGCACTCAATGTATTATAGGATTTGATTTGGATTTATTCCTAAAGCCCCAAAATTTGGTAGATGACCACTTTGAGATGTTAAATTGAGCCAGTTGTTTCTTTGAAGGAAAAAGGTTTGTCATTTCATTCTCTAAAAGGGATAATAAATTCAGCTCAATTTGAAAAAATAACAATAAATCAAATAGTTCTCTCATTACAGAAGGCACAAACAAGACACACATTGCAAAATCCATCTTTTTTAAAATATTATTATTTATTAGATTATTATCCATCTTTAAAAAATATTTATACACAGTATCAAAGGAGTGTTTTGCTAGGTCAAGAAAGAAAATAAAATAATTAGCCAACAAGCATGTGAGATCCTTTTGAGAACCAAATCAGAGATGAAAAGAAAATAAGAAAAATATCGTTAAAGGAATTTTTCTTTGGTATAAATGAGTTAGGTATTTTGGTATTTTAAGCAGAATGTCATTTGACTCATCATAAATAACGCTTCAAGTAGGGTGAGGGTGTTCATTCATTTTATTTCTGTTCATCTTTTTGTGCTTATCTTACATGCTTTGGTAGGCTTGTTGTCTAGATATGTCAGTTGTAATTTTTGCAGTGCCTATAGGGCAAAGTATTTCAATGTTAGCAAAGTTGATATTATGGTCTTCAATGCTATTAGGTGAGATATGATGCATAAGATGAGACTTGCGCTATGGACACCCTTTCAAGTAAAAATGAAAAAGAGGTGCCACAGGGAAAAAAGGTGTTTGCGGCTTGATAAAGTGAAAAGGAAGTTTAGTTGCATTGTGGCAAAATTCTCTTGTGTCACTTTTGAAAGAATTGTAATTAGAAAGGTGTCACATGAAGCCATTTTTTGATGAAATATCTAGCTGGTTCAATGATGGGCAATAAGTTAACTATAGTCATAGGTGGTTTATGTATATATAACAATTTTTCAATGTTAGTAAATATGTATAAATGGGTAGAAGTTGATGGAGTTCCAAGTTACGATATTTGTTGGTATTAGTTTTATCTAGTTTAGGAACCAGAGCTATAAGAGATATGAGACTTTGAAAGAGTAATAATTCATTTGAGGATTGTAATTATTAAATTTGGACCTAGGCTTTGGCATGGATGACAAATAGTAAAGAATCGTTGATTAAAGTTTAGAGGTGTAAAGGGGTGTTGAGATTTTATAATGGGCGCTTAGTTCACACATTGTATTCTCATAATGGCATTTGCTATTGTGAAAAAAAAAAGTCAAGTATCCTCCAAAAAGGTGGTATCATATTGAAAAGGAATGAAATTAAAATAATTTTAAAAATACAGTCGAATCTTTAATTCAACACCCCAAGGGATCAGAGCTTTCGGTTGAATTACAGGAAGTGTTGAATTAAGGTTAGATGATTGCTAATCATCTAATTCACACACACACACGAAAATAATATTTTAAAAAATTGCTTTGTAATATAAATTAATGATATTAATATAAACCATTGTATGTACTTTTTGTATTTATTTTTTTATTTGATGATTAACTTTTAGTATCAGGGACAAAATGGCAATAATACATATTTTTGAAACAAATAATTACAATTAAAATTTATTCTAATTGAAGAATATATAGCAGTTGAAAGGAAATAAATATGGAAAATAAAAAGAAAATTCAAAATAATATTTTAAAATAATCATGAATATCTTTTTAAAAATTCCTTTATAGATGTCTGCTTTTTTCACCGAAATCCTATTCAAAATGTATTACAAATGGTCTATTAAAAAAAAAAACATGCATGTCTTTCTCCCTCTGGAATGTGTTTTAAATAACAAAGAGCTTTTATTGTATTAAAGGCATCTACTGCTGCTGCAGGTGTTTAAATCTTTTATAATAACATGGAAATGGAATATTGAAATAAAATGTTATCATAATCATTGTGGCTACATTTTATGAATATTTATTTATTTAAAAAGAAATTATTTGTAAATTTTAAAATAACACACTAAAATATTTCAATGCTGAAAATTAAAAGTAAATAATATTATTAATTAGGGCACAAAGCCTAAATTCCCGCGTAAAAAACAAACAAAACAATAACCCTCGCGATATTGCGCAACGGCACTGCAAAGTGAAACTTAAACTAACAGAAACCAAAAGTGCGCAGGCGCGATTCTATCGGCGCCCGCCGATGCCGATCGTCGCCGCCGTAATACCGTTTAGCGGTAAAGTTGTATGTAAAAAAACATTCAACTGTCGAAATTTGAATTTTTAAATGGTCGAACTATCGGAACTGTCGTATTATCGATACTGTCGAATTACGGTTTGTTATTTGATAGGCCGGAGGTCGGGACATCAGAATATGGTCGAATTAAGGTAGAGTGTCGAATTTGCGTGTGTCGAATTAACGAGGTTATACTGTATATGGTTAAAATTTATAGTTTTAAAATATTTTAAATATTAAGAGGGGGGATATTATTTAAAATAATAATGAGGCATTTAAAAAAAAGACATTTGATTAAATCAGTTTATAGTGCTATTGAAGATTTTAAAATAAATTTGTAAACCTTTTGTGAGATATTGAAATAAATTTTTAAGTTAGCATGGGCTATTTTATAGTTATATTATTTAGTCTATATTTAGAAAGTTAAGCATTTTGATATATATCATATCAATAGATGCCTCATTTAGAGCAAAAATAAGAGGGAAATAAGTTTACATTGAGTTATGTAGAGAAAAGTCTTCTACCTGATAGATATCTTTGGTGGGTTTTGTGAAGTTGCTGACAAAGATGCGCATTAAGGCTTGGCGACATCTTACTCCTTGGTTGTTCTGTTATTTTGTAGTGGTATGATCTTCTTCTTCTTTCTTATCTCCACTCAATCATATTAGGGTATCAAGTTTTGACCCTTGATGGTGTCTGTTTGACAACCATCGTGACTGGGTGAAGTAGAATGTGTCTGCCTTTGTCATTAAGACTGGGAGCACTACTCAGTGGCAGGCCGACTTAGCTCCAAAAGAAATGGCAGCCTCTGACATGAGGAAGAGATGCCATGTGCAGCGGCTCCTAACAAGGAGTACAAACTCATCCTGTATCCATGGATTAGGAGCCCTTACAGGGTACTATCAGCCGG
Source organism: Cordylochernes scorpioides (assembly GCA_030710605.1). NCBI lineage: Eukaryota > Metazoa > Arthropoda > Arachnida > Pseudoscorpiones > Chernetidae > Cordylochernes > Cordylochernes scorpioides. Next base: position 92,255,726 of record CP092873.1, on the reverse strand, counting down.
GCCAGCTGAACCCAGGTTTTTTAGTGAGCTTGTTACTGCTCCCCCTCCTCCTTTTTCATCCGGGCTTGGGACCAGAAAAGGCAGAGTTAATGGTATGATGATCCTGGTTAGTTTAGACTTAGTGTGAACCTCTTATCAAGTCTAACTCTAATTTTCTTTGAGATAGATGCCTCAGGTGTAATCGGCCTGGTACTCGATGAGTTGAGCTTATGCGGATGTCCTCCCACTGCTTCCCCCTTTGCCACTCCGTCTCAACTATAGTGTCTTGGGTCTTACTTCTTGCTTAATCCACCCTGGGAGCTGAACTGTGATGTGGTATGGGCAGTTATGGTCACCAAAGTGTTGAGGCACACAAGAGCAAAGAAGAGTGAACTCACGACTCCAAATTAAGACATCGAAGCTGACAATTTTATGCACAGGATTGTTTGAAAATAGATCAATTTAGGAATTTAAAATAAAGTAACATTATTAAGAAGTAGCTTTTTTTCTGTGTGCTTACTGTCATTTAATTATGTAGTCTAAAAAAGTGAGCAAAAGTTCCATGCCATTAAAGTTCACTATCGAGGGGTTTTAGTGTACATATATTCACATATTTTTATCCTTAACCCTTAACTGGACAGGTGGATTTTTCTTACGTAACTGGACGGGTTGGGTAGATTCAACCCACTTATGTAACTTTATGAAATAAGCGCTAAATAATGATTGAAATCAATATTTCAAAAAATATTTAATCAATATATAGTTAATATACAGATTTTAACTTCAAAAATTTTTGAATAAAATCTATTTTCAGTTTTCACAAATTTATAAGAAATGTTTTTTGCGAACGCTTAGTTGACATACAGAGCAAAGGGTTTTTATTTTGCCTGCGTTTTTTGATGGACATTTGTAGCACCCTTTTGGAGTATCAGATTGTTTTGGCATCATAGTTTCACTTGGTTTACTTGAACCATAATTTTTCTTGAATTATCGTCTAATTCCAGTGGGAGAGAATTGAGATTACGTTGTGGCCAGGTGTTCATCAGTCAATGCTCTCCCAAGATCCACAATAAAATGAATCCTTTCTTTTTACCCTTTTTATCAATATGATTACCAATTTTATTATTATTTTTTTTTTTTTTTGGGAACATAGGAGACTAAAGTGGTTGTTCCAGAGAAACCAAAAATAGATGTTCCTGATTCTCTATTAGGGTGTGGTTGAAATTGTAGTGAATCTAAGGTCCGTTCTTTCTCATTGTTTCTATATACAGTAAAACCCCTCTATAGTGAACCCCAATGGGACAGAGCTTTTGGTTCACTATAGCCACGGTTCACTATAGCCACGGTTTGGCTATTTTTTTTTACTTTTCAAAAATTTCAGACCGTATAATTAAAGGACGGCTATACACACAAGAAGAGGCTGCCTTTTAATAGTGGTCACTTTGTTTTAATTCCCTTAATTGACCAATTTCCTTACATTAATACTGAATAATAATAGAAATCATTAGATGATAGGTTCTTCTTATCATTAATATACATGCATCTCTATGTCTAATTTCAAAATCAAGACAAATCCTAGGCAAAGTTTTATTAAATATATATTAAAGATATAAAATGATTTTAAAACATCATTATCACATTATATAATACGATGTTTACTTGAAAAAATGGCTTTAACACCTTGTTGCTTCAAAGGACTCTTCAAGCATAGCACCATTCAAAGAAAGTTAGTGTTTTTCTTCCATTTCATGTTTCCACATATTCTTCTAGGTCTAGATTTCGTTTTTTTTAACCTGTCATGAAAAACATTGCTGCATAGTTCATTGCATAAAATATTTTTTGTTTCATCACGGGACCGCTTATGTGGACTCTTTTTTTTTTTTTTGTAGCCCTAAAATGTACGATCGCGGCAAAAGTTGAGGTTGATTCCTCTTTGTAACAATTTTTAATAGCTTTATATTTTATCTTTCATGATAGAAAAGTTATATTCTCTTATTTTAATATGTTCTTAACATTTTGCCTGTGTTGTTTCGCTTTGAAAAGTTCTGAAAATGGCATTTTTTTTTTTTTAAAGAAATAACGTTTTTTTTTTATTAATGCCTTTGTTTTCTTCAATTTGGAAGCCATTTGCATTTTTTATATTTCAAATTTAATGGATGCAAAGATATTCTATTTAATAAAAAGTATAATGTGTAAAATGTATACAAAATGCAGCAAAATAAAGTGCAAAAATCAAAACAAACAATGCCGCTAAATTTATTGTTTTGAAATCGCGATCTGCGAGCTTGTTTTAATTTTTTTTTTTAAATTACAATTCTAAGTTCGTTATAAGCATAGTATTTTTAATAGATTTTATTATTTTGGGACTGAAAATAGGTTCGTTATAGGGGTAGTTCGTTATTCTAAAAATTGCAAAGTTCGTTATAACGATGGTATTTTCAATGGAATAGAATTGGGAATCGGCGTGGGTTCGTTATAAGGGAAGGTTCGTTATATCCAGGGTTCGTATTAGCGGGGTTTTACTGTATGTAAGACCATGTTCTTTCAACTTATCAACTAATTCTACTGAAATGAATCAGTTGTCTGCTGGAATATTTCATCCAAAGTGTGGTCGACTAATCTCTAAAACCTATATATATTTTGGGTTGGCAGGGATAATTCTCTCTGTTGACTTGATTGATAATTATACTTATCCAAAGAAAGAAGTGTTATTTTATAAAAGGAAGCTAAAAAATTGCGGAAAATAGAGACTCAAGTATGAGGCACAAGCTAACACTGACACAAAAAATTCTCACGCTTCTGGACGGGCTGGGCAGAATCCGCCCCAACATGCAAATTTAACCCCCCTCCCTAAACTGAAATTTATAAACGATGGGTGGAAAATGTTTGTATCACTGTAAAATTAGAATACACGAAAGCTGGTAGCTCTAGGTAAACGAAAAATATATTCTTTTCCTATATTAAGTTTATGCATGGGCAGAATCTACCCAACCCGTCCAGTTAAGGGTTAAATATGATTAAAATTATATATTAACATTAATATCCTGTGTGTTTCATATAGATGGTGGTGGATCATTCTTTCAGAAACTCCCAACTTTAACCCAAGATTCAGTAATACACAAGCTGCACTTTTCAAGGAAAAATGAATTTATTCAAAATGGCGCATAAGACTCAAAAGATTTATAAATGTCACTCTTCTCACTGTAGAAGAGTTATTTGTTCTTGTGTGAAATGTCATCAATCATTATTCAGAAGTGACAAATCCTATGTATGCCACCAATGTAACAATAGAAAACAATCTTATAAAAATCCTATAGAAAAACAAAATGATCATTCAAGAGAACCCTACTCATGCCCTCACTGTGATTATAGAACACAAAATATAGGACATTTGAAAGTTCACAAATATACACATACAGGAGAAAAGCCCCACTCATGCCCTCACTGTGACTATAGAACAGCCACTAGGGGAAATTTGAAAACGCAAGAGAAAAACCTTACACATATGCACTCACTGTGACTTCAGAACAGCATGTGCCACTTGTTTAAAAAGACATCAATATATATTCATACAGGAGAAAAACCTTACTCATGCATTCACTGTGACTATAGAACAGTAAAAGCCAGTGATTTAAAAAAACATCAATATAAACATACAGGAGAAAAACCCTTTTCATGCATTAATTGTCATTATAGAACAACAAATTCCAATGATTTAAAAACACATCAATATAAGCATGCAAGAGAAAAGTCATATTCATACCCTCGCTGACTATAGAACAGAAACTATTAAAAATTTGAAACACATAAATATATACATATAGGAGAAAGACAATACTCATGTTCTTCCTGTAATTTTAGGGCAAAAAATGCTGTTATTTTAAAAAGACATCAATCTACACATACAGGAAAACGACCTTAATCATGTCTTCACTGTGAATCTAGGACATTCGAAAATACATGAATATACACATACAGGAGAAAACCCTACAAATGTCCTCACTATGACTATAGAGCAATACAAGCTACTTCTTTAAAAAGACATCAGTATTCACATACAGGAGAAAAAACCATACTCATGCACTCACTGTGATTTTAGAACAGCATATGTAAGCTGTTTAAAAAGACATCAATATACACATACAGGAGAAAATCATGCAGTACTGTGAATGAAGAAGTCAGTGATATATAAAACATAAACATACAGGTAAAAGTCAAACTTATGGCCTCACTATAAAACAGCAAATTTAGCAAATTATTTAAAACATCAATATAAACTTATAAAACTTCTTTATTCATTCCTTCACTATGACTATAAAATAATTGCATTAAAAAAAATTATATGTACACTTACAGGAAAAAAAAAATTAAGCCTCTTTGCAACTATAAAACAATTGCTAAACATTAAAATTTCACCATTTTATACATAGAGAAAAGTGACATGTAAATCCCAGTTTATTGATTAAGATTTGGTCTATTACCTCATGTATCTAAACTCTGATCCAAATTGTACTTTATCTTACATTAATTTTTATTTTATTTCAATTTTAAGCGCTATGTCCCCTAGGGACACTTGCGCTGTCATACATATATGCCTTTACATTTGTCTATACATATATATACAATAATTTAAGGCCGTGAATAGAATAGTCAAATGATGTTAACAATGAGAAAGGGACAAAAAAAAACTAGAAAAAGAACTGTGTACAAAGGAAGAAATGTCTGTCAATATGTACAATAAGCATAATATAAATTATCAGTTTCTTAAAGGATATTTGTGTGTGTGTTGCTATATAATTTAAAATATATCTACAAAAGATATTGAATTTAATATACGTTTCTTTACTGGAAATAAAAATACTTGGATCTGTCACTATTAAATTTTTTCAATTTATCTTACATTTAGATTAATGCTAATGCAGCAGTCAACAGAATTATTTTGATCTCAGATTAATGAAGATGCGAGAAGTAAGAATTTCTTGCATTCAAATATATTTATACTTAGAATGATTTTGATTGATCTTTAATACCTTTTTTTTTACAGTTTTTATGCGATGAATCAAATATTTGTGTCATGTTTCATATTAATTAGAAACACTAATCATTAACACATCATTGACCAGTAATACAGTTATAAAATTAATTTAAAAGATGTGTGTGAAAATTAAATAAAACACAAATCAGCTTCAAAAATGGTAGGTCATTTATCATTTCTGGCATAAAAAATTGATAAAATATATAAACTCACACACACACTGCTTCTCCAGTCAAGAACCTCTCCTCAAGAGCATTGCTAAGTCTGTAAACCGACTCCCAGCCAACAGCTCAGTCACAGTGCAATGGCTTCCAGCTCACGTTGGAATTCCTGGTAATGAGCTGGCAGACTCTCTGGCAAAGGCTGGAGCTCTTGGCCTACCTGAAGCAAGAGAATCTACCACTCAACTAGACGAAAGAGACCTCCTCCGTACCATCAAAACCCAATGTCTGCAGGAATGGAAATCTGATGCTGCACATGACTGGTACAGAGCAGGAGGGACAAGCACCAGTTCTGTCCTCCCAAGAGAACAACAGTCTTTGATTTCCAAACTCAAGTCTGGTCATCTACAGACAATGACTTTCCAGAATGGTTGCAGGGTTTTCCCACTATGTACTAAGTGTAATTCTCAGCCTGCAACCCCAAGACATATTATTGACTGTATTGACTCATCCATTGATGAGCTTTACTCTTCCCCGGCAGACACCATCAAAAATCTCAAGCTTTACAAGCTTGATACCTTAGTGTGATTGAGTGGAGATAAGAAAGAAGAAGACACACACACATATATATAGATGGAAAATTATATATACAGTAAAACCCCGCTAATACGAACTCTGGATATAACGAACCTTCCCTTATAACGAACCCATGCCGATTCCCAATTCCATTGCATTGAAAATACCATCGTTATAACAAACTTTGCGATTTTTAGAATAACGAACTACCCCTATAACGAACCTATTTTCGGTCCCAAAATAATAAAATTTATTTAAAATACTATGCTTATAACGAACTTAGAATTGTAATTTTAAAAAAATTAAAACAACCAAATTTTGAGCATGTTTCAGCTAGCGGATCGCGATTTCAAAACAATAAATTTAGCGGCATTGTTTGTTTTGAATTTTGCCCTTTATTTTTGCTGTATGTTGTATAAATTTTAACACATTATACTTTTTATTAAATAGAATATATTTGCATCCATTACATTTAAAATATAAAAATACAAATGGCTTCCAAAATGAAGAAAACAAAGGCATTTAAAAAAAAAAGCGCTATTACTTTAAAAAAAAAAAGGCTATTTTCAGAACTTTTCAAAGTGAAACAACACAGGCAAAATGTTAAGAACATATTAAAATAAGAGAATATAACTTTTCTATTATAAAAGATAAAATATAAAGCTATTCAAAATTGTTACAAAGAGGAATCAACCTCAACTTTTGCCGCGATCTCGATCGTACGTTTTAGGGCTAAAAAAAAATCCAAATAAATGGTCCCATGATGAAACAAAAACTATTTTTATGCCATTAACTATGGTGATTTTAAAGTCAGCAATGTTTTGCATGACAGGTTAAAAAAAACGAAATCTAGACCTAGAAGAATATGTGGGAAAATGAAATGGAAGAAAAACACTAACTTTATTTGAATGGTGCAATGCTTGAAGAATGCTTTGAAGCAACAAGGTGTTAGAGCCATTTTTCCAAGTAAACAATGTATTATATAATGTGATAAAGATTATCTAAAATCATTTTATTTCTTTGAATATATATTTAATAAAACTTTGCCTAGGATTTGTCTTGACCGTGGCTATAGTGAACCAAAAGCTCTGTCCCATTGGGGTTCTCTATAGAGGGGTTTTACTGTATATATAATTATATAAATATAATTATATATATATACCCACTCTTCCAAAGGGCTTAAATATAAGTGAACCAAATATTCCAAAGGATAATTAGTGGCAAATAATGGAATAGGTTTTTGTGCAAAAATTAGTGTAATACATTATTTGATATACATATCTGGTAATTAAATATACTATTTATCTTCCATATAAAATTCTTTAGAGACTATTTTTCCCTTGATGATTTCACAATGATTTGGAGTAATTCCCCTTCAAAGGCAACCAGTGTTTTTTTTATAGTGGTTTTGTAATAATAGGCACAATTTGGATTATAGATTATAAACACAAGGTAATAAGACCAAATCCAAATAGTGTGTGACGTTTCGGTAACAGCGTTGTTACCGAAACGTCACACACTATTTATTTATTTGGATTTGGTCTTATTACCTTGTGGTTTTGTAATAGTTTTTTTATTTATTTTTTTGCTAATTCTCAAATATGTATAATAGTTTTTTTTAATCCCTTTATGCGACTAATGATCTTAATTATTTTTCATTTATATATAATCTGCATTTTCTGTGAATGTAAATTGCTTTTACTTTTTATTCATTTTCTTTTCAGACTTTGTTCCCAATACATAAATAAAACTAGGTTTTAATAAGGCTTTTGGTTGTACATGTAAATATTAATTTAAAAGCTACTTGTTATTATTTAAATTTTCTTTCTCAGTCTAAAGTTGTTTGTCATCCTTTGTGAGATAATTCTTTAAAATTTATTTTAGATAAATTTGTAATTAGTATTAAATCAATTCATAAGATTGCAATATTGGATTCAATAACAATTTTAGCATGAACTCTTATGAAATAGAGTAATAGTGTAAGCAAAGATTTTACTCAATATCTTCAACATGAAAATTACTTGTATATAAAAAGTCATTAAAACAAGAAAAGACCTTATAAATGTTCATTGGTACTTTAGAATAAATTTTTTTAAAAAATGTGTTAATTCTAGATAACACTTCACATTTGCTCACTACTACTTACTTCCTATCCATGCTCTCACAAACACAGTACCCCTAAAAAAATGTACACCTATAGATGCAAAATTCTACTTACACCCTTCCTTTAGACTAAAATACTAATAGTTATGAAAAATATTTACTTCCTGTTGAATTCCAAATGTATTTCTAAATCTGACTAGAAACAGAGGTCAGTCATCATGGAACATGACTTCACCCTGTTTGCACAAAATTTTCACATCTTGTTTTAGACCATTTTTATCAAATATTACAAACTAAATCTTACCTGGTCTACCATTACTTACATTCTTAGAACTATTTATTTCACAATGAAAAATGTTTTGTAAACATCCTGTGTAATCCTGTGTGTCTAATCCTTTAGCTTGAATATCTTTCAAAAATATTGTCATTTTAACTTAAGGCCATCTATAGATTATTTTATAAACATATTTTTAACACTACCTTTATTCTAAAATATAAATAATTTTAATTAATTTCTACAGTCCGCTTATCCTGCAATGAATAAAAATTGAAAGAGGGAGGGCATGGCTCATCAGTGGTGGATCCTCCCAGCAGTTTTACCATTTTAATCTCCAGACCGCGTTGCTATTGTATTGGACAGAGTTCCTTATATACTCTGTGCATACAATTGAATATACTAAATTGGTTTTTGTGTGAACAAACTATGAATATTCTTTGTTTCACTCTGTAAACAAATAATCAATGACTGACCATCTTGAACTACTATGGAGCCTTGCAATGATGAAGATTGGTAAACCATACAAAAATAACATAAAGCACATAGCCACTTCATATCCTACTGGTATTTTGGGGCTCAAAAATCATCCATTTTGGTTAACAGACCCGTAAATATATTTCCTGCCTACTGGTATTGAAGTTTGTTTCATTTGAAAAATGATATAATATAATACTAGAGTAACACAAGAGAATCTATGGGTCTTCCTAAATAACCTATACTACAAAAAAAAAAAAATTAATGAAATGAGACAAAATATCAAAGTTAACATGTGCTTTAAAAACTTTTGGTGTGTCTGTTATTCATATATTTTTGCCAATTTCTTACATTCCATTTTTTTACTTTTCTCAATTTCTACATCTCTATGCTAAGCTTATATGATTGAATTTCTGTCATTTTTCTTTCAAGAACATCCATCTGCTAAACTTGCTGAATCTTACTTCATGGCAAGGGAGCTCATCAAAATATCTTATTTCAGTTAATCTAATCGATTTACACCTCTAATTTTTTGTGGAGTACAGCCACTGATGTTATTCCTGCCCAAACTAATTTTGTTCTTAGTTTTCTCCAGATATGTTATTTAGGAATCATATTGTAATTACTATAAACTCATCTCTTTGAAGATTACACTGACCTACACTCTCAAGCTCCAGGTTGCTTGCACCCATTCAATCTGCTTTTCTGTGTGGTGAGCTCATAAGACGGCGCACCACTGGTCATCAATTTTAGAGACTTCTTTGAGGAAGCCTTCATGACACTATCTAAGGTCTATATGTTGAGACACTGCCAACTCTCTGTAGGACTTCTATTCATGCTTTATGCCCTCTGTGAAATAGTAATCTCAAATATTATATAAAAACTAAATTGCCAGGATTAAATATATTCAATAAGGCTTGTTTTGCATATTCAATTTATTTTAGATAGAGGTTGAGAAGGAGCAATACCAAAAGCTCTCAATAAATGTTTTGAGAAACTTGCGTAATTCATTTTATTTTTGTTTACATTTTATATTCTACAATTGCCAAAATAATTGTTTTGCATATCTTAAAATGTTTATGATGAGTTTTATGCAAATCATTTATGAAAATTGGTCTAAGATTTGAAAAAAATGTAATTTTTAATTTTGTGAAATAAACCTTTTTTCATTTTGCATATCAGTTTATTTTTTTCACAAAGTAGCATGAAACAAGTTTTCATTAAAAACAATACTTAAAATTGGGTTTTGATGATAATGAACATTTTAAAGTGATATTCATGAAAGTTATCAAGTGATTCATTGATTCATCACTTGAATAAATCTTCACCATATGAATTAACATGGGTGATATTGTTACATTTAAAATGGAGAACAAGTAATAAATTTAAATATTGTTGAAGAGAGGGAATTTTTAAAAGATACTTTGTTGTGAGTAAATAACCTATTATTTTTGATTGAAGTGAGAAAATGAGAGTGGTTAAAGATAATTTATGCATATTTTACAAGATTTTGAGCCATTTTTTATATATTAACATGAGGAAACTGGATTTGCTGGTAATGGGAGTCAATGTTCTCAAGCAATATGATACCTTTATTTTCATAAATATTTCAATCTAGTTCACAAAATGTTTAGCAGTAATTACAGTTGTTCAAAATAATTGATTTTATAGTATGCAAAAATATTTATTTTTTACAGCTTTATGAATCATAGATAACAAGAATTCTGATGACTATTTTAAGTAAAGAGAATATAGGTAACTTCAAAGATTTTAAAATGTTTTTGTGGTGTGTTATCTTCAAAATCTTTTTGTCTAAATATTTATTTTTACATTTTGATTGTATATATTCAACTGAGAAAATGGTTCATATAATGCCATTGGGCTATGCCTACTATATTTTTAATTGATATTTTAATGATATTTCAATTGATTAAAATCGCAGATAAACATTAGGAGGATTTTACTTAGTGTGTGTATTTTGATGTATTTTAAAATTCCTGGCAGATGTGTTTCTGTAATCACATTGATTGCATGAGTAGGGGTTTTCACCTGTGTGGATAAATTGATGTCTTTTTAAATCTCTGGCATTTGTGGTTCTATAGTCACAGTGAGTACATGAGTAGGGTTTTCACCTGTGTGGGTAAATTTATATCTTTTAAATCTCTGGCATTTGTGGTTCTATAGTCACAGTGAGTGCATGAGTAAGTTTTTTTCCTTGGGGGTAAATTTATATCTTTTTAAATCTCTGGCATTTGTGGTTCTATAGTCACAGTGAGTGCATGAGTAAGTTTTTTTCCTGTGTGGGTAAATTTATATCTTTTTAAATCTCTGGCATTT
>CP092873.1:92210067-92244684 GCA_030710605.1 Cordylochernes scorpioides | reverse complement strand
TGCTTGTGCCCCGTCTGGCAACAAGTGAAGCATCTTGGCGTCCCGTCCGGTAGCATAAATCTTCTTGCCTTTTCCATGGGCGTTTCGGTCCTTGGGTTTCGTTCCCACCCTTCCGTCGTCCTCGTAGTTTTTTCCACACTCGTCGTTGTACTTGCCTCCCGTCCGTTCCTTGCTCCATTTATTCGTCTCGTCAAGGAATTTCGCTGCTGTAGGAGGTCGGCCTCTTCTGGGTTCCGCGTGGTACTCCACGAGGCTGCCAGTAGTAGGCAGTCTTTTGGGGCCAATGCCCACAATGCCTCCTTGCTTGAATTAAACGGCGAAAATTCACCTGCCGTCGCGTGGGCCGTAATCAGGTTCATCAGGTACTTCCCCGTATCCTCTGTGGACTGGGGCCGTCTCATCTTCTTTAACTCGCTGCCCCTGCTACGTGCCCGGCCGTCGTTCCTTGGGTAGCGAAGCTTCAGCGCTTCCAGGACGTCTTCAAGTGCGGCTGAAGGGTCAAACCTGCACTTGATGAATTCGCGGCCGTCGAGTGGAAGCCGCCGTACTAGGGCCTTTGTCCAGTCTCCCTTCGGTACTTTGCTCGCCGTCAGCCACGTCTTGAATTCCTCTACGTAGTCCTCGATGTCTTCCTCCTCCGGGTTGAAGCACGGCGTTTCTCCGTAGCCGATGTTTATGTTCGTGGCTTGAGGTGCTGGGCCGACACTGCTCTCCACCATGTGATGAGGCTGAAGTGGGGATATAAAACTCAATTTATTGGTAGGTTGCAGTACATTGTCCTGGTGGGCTATGGTCACCATGGCCTGTTCCAGGGCTGGGCTTGTGGTTTGGTTCTGGAGGGTTGTTGAGGTCCGATTCTCTGCGGTATAGCCGTTGGGAGGGTTAGATCTGGTACAAGACATCTTCGTTGCCGGTCAAGAGAAAAAAAATAGAAAAATAAAAATAATAAAAAAATGCTCGAGGTCAAAACGATAACTGGCACGTTGCCTCTGTTTGCATTCCACGAAAACGGTGGTCCGTGGTCAAAATACAATCTGTGCCTGTTATCTCTGTGGTGTCGCCTCTCTGATAAACAAATAAATAAAAAATTAAATTTAGGAAAAAAATTTAATTTGAAAAAAAAAAAAAAATTTTAATTTGAAAAAAAAAAATTTTAAATTTTGTAGCGTCACGTGCATTTCCGGTCGGTCGCTTGTTGACGCACAACAATATATAAATAACAGATACACAAGAATGTTTTAAAGCATATGTTAACTTTAATATTGTATGTCTCATTTCATTCTTTTTTTTTGTAGTATAGGTTGTTTAGGAAGACCCATAGATTCTTTTGTGTTACTCTAGTATTATATCATTTTTCAAATGAAACAAACAAACAGTAGGCAGGAAATATATTTACGGGTCTTTTAACCAAAATGGATGATTTTTGAGCCCCAAAATACCAGTAGGATATGAAGTGGCTATGTGCTTTATGTTATTTTTGTATGGTTTACCAATCTTCACCATTGCAAGGCTCCATAGTAGTTCAAGATGGTCAGTCATTGATTATTTGTTTACAGAGTGAAACAAAGAATATTCATAGTTTGTTCACACAAAAACCAATTTAGTATATTCAATTGTATGCACAGGGTATATAAGGAACTCTGTCCAATACAATAGCAACGCGGTCTGGAGATTAAAATGGTAAAACCGCTGGGAGGATCCACCACTGATTTGCCATGCCCTCCCTCTTTCAATTTTTATTCATTGCAGAATAAGCGGACTGTAGAAATAAATTAAAATTATTTATATTTTAGAATAAAAGTAGTGTTAAATTTAAATCTATTTGAAAAAAGAACAATCCATATTTATTTCATTAGAAAATAAAAAGGCATATATTGGATTTAATAAAATATTTATTTTTCCAATATTTCGGCTGGTTGAACGCCAACCTTTATCAAGGCATTATATTTTTGTATACACAAACTCAGCGCCGCATAGTGTTATAATATCACAGTTGAAGTCATTTAAAATACAGAGTAAAGGAGGAAATTTGTGCATAAAAAAATTATTTAAAAATTACAATCAAAATATTAATATATTTAACTTATATATATATATATTCTGTTTTAAATTTTTAATAATTTTTTGATGCACAAATTTCCTTCACCTACTCTGTATTTTAAATTATTTCAACTGTGATATTATAACACTTTGCGGCGCTGAGTTTGTGTATACAAAAATGTAATGCCTCAATGAAGGTTGGCGTTCAGCCAGCCGAAATATTGGCAAAATAAATATTTTATTATATATATATATATATATATATAAATCCAATATATGCCTTTTTATTATCTAATAAAATAATCTATAGATGGCCTTAAGTTAAAATGACAATATTTTAGAAGAATATTCAAGCTAAAGGATTAGACACACAGGATTACACAGGATGTTTACAAAACATTTTTCATTGTGAAATAAATAGTTCTAAGAATGTAAGTAATGGTAGACCAGGTAAGATTTAGTTTGTAATATTTGATAAAAATGGTCTGAAACAAGATGTGAAAATTTTGTGCAAACAGGGTGAAGTAATGTTCCATGATGACTGACCTCTGTTTCTAGTCAGATTTAGAAATACATTTGGAATTCAACAGGAAGTAAATATTTTTCATAACTATTAGTATTTTAGTCTAAAGGAAGGGTGTAAGTAGAATTTTGCATCTATAGGTGTACATTTTTTTAGGGGTACTGTGTTTGTGAGAGCATGGATAGGAAGTAAGTAATAGTGAGCAAATGTGAAGTGTTATCTAGAATTAACACATTTTTTAAAAAATTTATTCTAAAGTACCAATGAACATTTATAAGGTCTTTTCTTGTTTTAATGACTTTTTATATACAAGTAATTTTCATGTTGAAGATATTGAGTAAAATCTTTGCTTACACTATTACTCTATTTCATAAGAGTTCATGCTAAAATTGTTATTGAATCCAATATTGCAATCTTATGAATTGATTTAATACTAATTACAAATTTATCTAAAATAAATTTTAAAGAGTTATCTCACAAAGGATGACAAACAACTTTAGACTGAGAAAGAAAATTTAAATAATAACAAGTAGCTTTTAAATTAATATTTACATGTACACCCAAAAGCCTTATTAAAACCTAGTTTTATTTATGTATTGGGAACAAAGTCTGAAAAGAATATTAATAAAAAGTAAAAGCAATTTACATTCACAGAAAATGCAGATTATATATAAATGAAAAATAATTAAGATCATTAGTCACATAAAGGGATTAAAAAAAACTATTATACATATTTGAGTATTAGCACAAAAATAAATAAAAAAACTATTACAAAACCACAAGGTAATAAGACCAAATCCAAATAAATAAATAGTGTGTGACGTTTCGGTAACAACGCTGTTACCGAAACGTCACACACTATTTGGATTTGGTCTTATTACCTTGTGTTTATAATCTATAATCCAAATTGTTGCCTATTATTACAAAACCACTATAAAAAAACACTGGTTGCCTTTGAAGGGGAATTACTCCAAATCATGGTGAAATCATCAAGGGAAAAATAGTCTCTAAAGAATTTTATATGGAAGATAAATAGTATATTTAATTACCAGATATGTATATCAAATAATGTATTACACTAATTTTTGCACAAAAACCTATTCCATTATTTGCCACTAATTATCCTTTGGAATATTTGGTTCACTTATATTTAAGCCCTTTGGAAGAGTGGGTATATATATATAATTATATATACAGTAAAACCCCTCTATAGAGAACCCCAATGGGACAGAGCTTTTGGTTCACTATAGCCACGGTCAAGACAAATCAAGACAAATCCTAGGCAAAGTTTTATTAAATATATATTCAAAGAAATAAAATGATTTTAGATAATCTTTATCACATTATATAATACATTGTTTACTTGGAAAAATGGCTCTAACACCTTGTTGCTTCAAAGCATTCTTCAAGCATTGCACCATTCAAATAAAGTTAGTGTTTTTCTTCCATTTCATTTTCCCACATATTCTTCTAGGTCTAGATTTCGTTTTTTTTTAACCTGTCATGCAAAACATTGCTGACTTTAAAATCACCATAGTTAATGGCATAAAAATAGTTTTTGTTTCATCACGGGACCATTTATTTGGATTTTTTTTTTAAGCCCTAAAACGTACGATCGAGATCGCGGCAAAAGTTGAGGTTGATTCCTCTTTGTAACAATTTTTAATAGCTTTATATTTTATCTTTTATAATAGAAAAGTTATATTCTCTTATTTTAATTTGTTCTTAACATTTTGCCTGTGTTGTTTCACTTTGAAAAGTTCTGAAAATAGCCTTTTTTTAAAAAAAAGTAATAGCGCTTTTTTTTTAAATGCCTTTGTTTTCTTCATTTTGGAAGCCATTTGTATTTTTATATTTTAAATGTAATGGATGCAATATATTCTATTTAATAAAAAGTATAATGTGTTAAAATTTATACAACATACAGCAAAAATAAAGGGCAAAATTCAAAACAAACAATGCCGATAAATTTATTGTTTTGAAATCGCGATCCGCGAGCTGAAACATGCTCAAAATTTGGTTGTTTTAATTTTTTTAAAATTACAATTCTAAGTTCGTTATAAGCATAGTATTTTAAATAAATTTTATTATTTTGGGACCGAAAATAGGTTCGTTATAGGGGTAGTTCGTTATTCTAAAAATCGCAAAGTTTGTTATAACAATGGTATTTTCAATGCAATGGAATTGGGAATCGGCATGGGTTCGTTATAAGGGAAGGTTCGTTATATCCAGAGTTCGTATTAGCAGGGTTTTACTGTATATATAATTTTCCATCTATATATATGTGTGTGTGTCTTCTTCTTTCTTATCTCCACTCAATCACACTAAGGTATCAAGCTTGTAAAGCTTGAGATTTTTGATGGTGTCTGCCGGGGAAGAGTAAAGCTCATCAATGGATGAGTCAATACAGTCAATAATATGTCTTGGGGTTGCAGGCTGAGAATTACACTTAGTACATAGTGGGAAAACCCTGCAACCATTCTGGAAAGTCATTGTCTGTAGATGACCAGACTTGAGTTTGGAAATCAAAGACTGTTGTTCTCTTGGGAGGACAGAACTGGTGCTTGTCCCTCCTGCTCTGTACCAGTCATGTGCAGCATCAGATTTCCATTCCTGCAAACATTGGGTTTTGATGGTACGGAGGAGGTCTCTTTCGTCTAGTTGAGTGGTAGATTCTCTTGCTTCAGGTAGGCCAAGAGCTCCAGCCTTTGCCAGAGAGTCTGCCAGCTCATTACCAGGAATTCCAACGTGAGCTGGAAGCCATTGCACTGTGACTGAGCTGTTGGCTGGGAGTCGGTTTACAGACTTAGCAATGCTCTTGAGGAGAGGTTCTTGACTGGAGAAGCAGTGTGTGTGTGAGTTTATATATTTTATCAATTTTTTATGCCAGAAATGATAAATGACCTACCATTTTTGAAGCTGATTTGTGTTTTATTTAATTTTCACACACATCTTTTAAATTAATTTTATAACTGTATTACTGGTCAATGATGTGTTAATGATTAGTGTTTCTAATTAATATGAAACATGACACAAATATTTGATTCATCGCATAAAAACTGTAAAAAAAAAGGTATTAAAGATCAATCAAAATCATTCTAAGTATAAATATATTTGAATGCAAGAAATTCTTACTTCTCGCATCTTCATTAATCTGAGATCAAAATAATTCTGTTGACTGCTGCATTAGCATTAATCTAAATGTAAGATAAATTGAAAAAAATTTAATAGTGACAGATCCAAGTATTTTTATTTCCAGTAAAGAAACGCATATTAAATTCAATATCTTTTGTAGATATATTTTAAATTATATAGCAACACACACACAAATATCCTTTAAGAAACTGATAATTTATATTATGCTTATTGTACATATTGACAGACATTTCTTCCTTTGTACACAGTTCTTTTTCTAGTTTTTTTTTCTCCCTTTCTCATTGTTAACATCATTTGACTATTCTATTCACGGCCTTAAATTATTGTATATATATGTATAGACAAATGTAAAGGCATATATGTATGACAGCGCAAGTGTCCCTAGGGGACATAGCGCTTAAAATTGAAATAAAATAAAAATTAATGTAAGATAAAGTACAATTTGGATCAGAGTTTAGATACATGAGGTAATAGACCAAATCTTAATCAATAAACTGGGATTTACATATGTCACTTTTCTCTATGTATAAAATGGTGAAATTTTAATGTTTAGCAATTGTTTTATAGTTGCAAAGAGGCTTAATTTTTTTTTTCCTGTAAGTGTACATATAATTTTTTTTAATGCAATTATTTTATAGTCATAGTGAAGGAATGAATAAAGAAGTTTTATAAGTTTATATTGATGTTTTAAATAATTTGCTAAATTTGCTGTTTTATAGTGAGGCCATAAGTTTGACTTTTACCTGTATGTTTATGTTTTATATATCACTGACTTCTTCATTCACAGTACTGCATGATTTTCTCCTGTATGTGTATATTGTTACATCATGATTAATGGCGTATTTCTTATATTATTTTTAATATATTTGAAATTTAAATTATATATTTATTTATTTTTATATAAAATATTCTATGATATTTATTTAAAACACAGATTATTTAGATTGTCATCATTTGTATTTAGGTACACGTGTGACTTCACTGCTCTCTTTGATGTGAGAAAATAAATAAAGGATTCTGGTGGCTACTTAAAGAAGACTTATCTCGCGTTATTCCCTTTTATAAATTTGTAGGATGGTTGAAACACGCTCTGGTAAGATGCAAGACCCAGCACAGGAGAGAATCCAGGCTGAAGAGTCTGCCAAGCCGCAACCTGGTGCAACAATTGGTAGAGAAGCTAGTTCCGACCCAGTTGTCCTGAATCCCAACATCGACATCCCCAAGTATGATGGAACGGAAGACCCTCGCCCATGGATTGAATCTCTTGAAGAAATTGGCTTCTTGTACCATTGGGCAGACTACATTATCTCTCGTTATGCCGCCATGAACATAACGGGAAGCGCTAAAACCTGGTTGAATTTACACAAAGCTAGTTTCACGAGCTGGGAAAATATTAAAATCCGCCTCATTCAGGATTTTTCTTTGGACGCGAATAAAGAAGAACTTAGAATGAAGCTCAACAGAATGCAACACTGGAATGAACCAGCAATCAGGTTCGCGGAAGACATTCTAGTGTTGTGCAACAAGGTTGACCCCGCAATGGAAGAAGAAACAAAAATTGAACATGTTATTGGAGGACTGAAAAAAGAGTACTCATTCGCGCTCTACCTGAACCCTCCTAAAACGACCGATGACCTTCTTGTCATGTGCAAGAAAATGGATTCTTTTGAAAAGAAGTATCGGGAACGTGTGGAGAAATCCAGAAACCTATATAACGGTCCACGCTATTCTAGACCCCAACAACAATCGAGGTACGTGCCGCTGACTGCCGCACGAAACTACCAGACCACTTCCAGGCCCCAAGCCCCTGTTTCCAATAATTACAAGAACGACTCCCCTCCTACCCCCAGACAGTATCGAAACAACTTTCCCCAGCCCTCTACCCCTAGACGTCCTTATAATCCTAACTTTGTGCCGAAACCAAACCTTCAGAGAAACACTTACAATAAAAGCCAAGAAGTGAGCAAAAATAGGATGGAAGATGGAAGACCAATCTGCTTTAAATGTAACAAGCCAGGGCACGTTGCCCGTTATTGTAGGATCAAGTTTATAAGCATCCTAGAAGAGGATCCAGCAGATACCCAAGAGAAGGTCGAAGAAAAATGCCAAATGAATGAAATATCAGAGAAATCAGGACCTCGGCTTTATGCTGATGTATGTCATAGCACACAGACAAATATTCCTACCCGGAATAGATATTCCGTGTTGGAAGATTTAAACTAAGCGTCGCGCCTGAATCTGTCAATCAAAGCAAGTCGACCATAAACGGAATCAAGAAGTTGGACCCTAAATACAAATTAAAAATTAATGTGGACAAGATAGGGACTTTTGAAGCTTTGGTTGATACAGGTGCTGACCTCTCAGTGGTTGACCTCAGAACGGCCCTCGATACAGGCCATGGTATAAGTAAACTCGCAAAAATTTGTGCAGGACCCGATGGGAAAAAATTGGACATGGTAGGAAGTATATTTTTAAATATAAAAATTGATGACGAAACATTATCACACAACTTTGTGATATTGAAAACGCATTTACGGACATTAATTCTTGGGAGAGATTTCCTTAAGAAAATGAACGCAAAAATAGATTGTAAGCAAGAAACTATAAAATATGATTTGACGAATAATCATGACGAAATCAATTTTGAAATGTTGAAAATAAAGAGTGCCAAGGATTCCATTGTACCGGAATGTTCCATCGAGGAGAGCAGCAAAATGTTTCAAACAAATGGACTTCGTCTAGCAAGAAGCTTGATCAATGTTATAAATAGGGAAACACACATCTGGATAACTAATCCGTATCCTCGACCGTTAAAAATAATGAAAAACCAAACATTGGCTTTTGGAAGTAGTCCAGCGAAAATAAATGTGAGTCGAGAAAGAGAGGTAGAAAAGAATGAAGAACCTAGATTCCAAATAAACGAAAATCTTTCACCAAAGGAACAGAAGGAGTTAAAACAAGTTTTAGAAAGGTATGGAGATCTTTTTTCATCGAGATTAGGGAGAACCAATTTGGCAAAACATCGGATAGACACAGAAGACGCGAAGCCAATTAAACACAAGCCTTACCGGGTAAGTGCTAAAGAACGAGATATTATAAAAGAGCAAATTGACGAGATGCTTACAGAAGGCATAATTAGGCCATCTTCTAGCCCCTGGTCTTTTCCAGTAATATTGGTCAAGAAGCGAGATGGTAAATACAGATTTTGTGTGGACTACAGAAAACTGAATAATGTGACAGTAAAAGATGTCTATCCGATCCCTAGAATAGACGAAGTTATGGATACTCTCCAAGGATCTACACACTTCTCAGCAATAGACCTCAGATCTGGATATTGGCAAGTTGAAGTCGAAGAAAGAGACAAAGAGAAAACAGCTTTCACTACAGCGCATGGATTATATGAATTCAACGTGATGCCTTTTGGACTTTGTAACGCGCCTGCTACCTTTGAGAGAAATATGGAGAATATGCTTGGAAATCTGAGATGGCAAATTTGTTTGTGTTATCTGGATGATGTTATCATATATAGCCCGGATTTTCCAACGCACCTCAAAAGACTTGAAGCTGTTTTTAGATGTTTTCGTGAATCTAATTTAAGGTTAAACGACAAAAAATGCCGATTTGCTTTTGAAGAATTGGAGATTCTCGGCTATATAATGAGCAAACATGGTATAAACCCGCGGAACATAACATCAAAGCTGTCAGAAATTTTCCTCGGCCCAAAAAGGTCAAAGAAGTACAATCCTTTTTGGGAATGTGTTCATATTATAGAAAATTTATCAAAGACTTTTCAAAAATTGCTGACCTTTGACCAACCTTATAAAAAAAAGTGTACCATTTACCTGGACAAAAAGACAAGAGGAAGCGTTTCAAACCCTAAAAACAGCACTATTAAGTCCACCAATTTTAGGTCACTTCAAAACAAATGCACCTACTTATGTTCATACTGATGCGTCCAACATCGGCATAGGTGCAACACTTGTCCAAGACATCGGTGGTGAAGAGAAGGTGATCTCATATTTGAGTCGTACCCTAAGTAAAGCGGAGCAAAATTATTCAACCACTGAAAAAGAATGTCTGGCCGTTGTCTGGTCAATGTCAAAATTACGACCCTACCTTTATGGAAGGCACTTTAAAATAGTAACAGACCATCACGCCTTATGCTGGCTCAAAAACTTGAAGGATCCAACAGGTCGATTGGCAAGATGGGCATTGAAAATTCAAGAATATGACTTCGATATAATACATAAATCGGGAAAGAAGCAATCTGGACGCCGATGGCTTATCTAGGGGGCCCTTACCAGAAACTGATTGGGATGAGGATTTTGAAAGGCTATTTTTAAATCAAATAACAGACGAAGAGGATAAATTTATCGAAAGTGTTAAGAAAAACCTTAATGGAAGCAGGCGATCAATTGCGCAAAACTTTAAAGAAGAAGATGGATGCCTCTTTAAGAAAAACCCGAACCCTGAAGGCAGGGCGTGGTTGCTTGTGGTTCCAGAGAATAAAAAGAGAAATTATGAAAGAATATCACAATCATATGTCGAATGGCCATCTGGGCGTCGCCAGAACCATGTACCGAATAAAGAGTAAATACTTTTGGCCATCCATGCTAAAGGATGTCTCAGAATTCGTTAAGACGTGTCACCTTTGCCAAAGTAGGAAAGGCTCAAACCAATTACCTTCTGGACTACTACAGCCCATCCCCCCAGCCAACTTTCCTTTCGAAAGAATTGGAATTGACTTTGTTGGTCCACTACCATCTACGAAAAACAGGAAAAAATGGATAATCGTGCTGACGGACTACTACACTAGATATGCAGAAACAAGAGCAGTCTCGGAAGCAACAGTGAAAGAAGTTTCTAAATTTCTAGTAGAGGATATTTTTCTTCGGCACGGAGCCCCACAATATCTTATTAGTGACAGAGGCTCTCAATTTACCAGTAATTTAATGAAAGAGGTGATGAAAACGTGCAAGATTAAACATTGCTTCACAACGAGCTATCATCCCCAGACTAATGGATTGACAGAGCGGTTAAATAGAACATTGATCAATATGCTCAGTATGTATGTGAACACTGATCAGAAAAATTGGGACGAAATACTCCCATTCATCACTCACGCTTACAATACTACAATTCAGGAAACCACAGGATATTCTCCCTTTTTCCTGATGTTTGGAAGAGAACCCACGTCTCTTTTGGACGACAGGAATATCTCGGTGGACATTGACAAAGATGATTATGATGAATACATAAAACATCACTTAGACAAAATAAACAGAACAAGAAAATTAGTTATTAACAACACAATAAAGACTCAAGAAAGAATGAAAAAGAACTATGACAAGAAACACATGGAAAGAAGCTACGAACCAGGAGAATTAGTAGCAGTTTGGACACCAATTAGGAAAATAGGAAAGTGTGAGAAACTACTGAGAAAATATTTTGGCCCATATAGAATATTAAAGAAGCTGTCTAACGTAAATTACTTAATTGAGCCAAAAGATAATCCTGGCCAAGACCCATTGATTGTCCATGTCTCAAGACTCAAACCCTATTTTGAGAGAATTGATGAGGTAACTCACGAGGACGTGACGACCTCTGGAGAGGGGGAAGTGTTACATCATGATTAATGGCGTATTTCTTATATTATTTTTAATATATTTGAAATTTAAATTATATATTTATTTATTTTTATATAAAATATTCTATGATATTTATTTAAAACACAGATTATTTAGATTGTCATCATTTGTATTTAGGTACACGTGTGACTTCACTGCTCTCTTTGATGTGAGAAAATAAATAAAGGATTCTGGTGGCTACTTAAAGAAGACTTATCTCGCGTTATTCCCTTTTATAAATTTGTAGGATGGTTGAAACACGCTCTGGTAAGATGCAAGACCCAGCACAGGAGAGAATACAGGCTGAAGAGTCTGCCAAGCCGCAACCTGGTGCAACAATATTGATGTCTTTTTAAACAGCTTACATATGCTGTTCTAAAATCACAGTGAGTGCATGAGTATGGTTTTTCTCCTGTATGTGAATACTGATGTCTTTTTAAAGAAGTAGCTTGTATTGCTCTATAGTCATAGTGAGGACATTTGTAGGGTTTTCTCCTGTATGTGTATATTCATGTATTTTCGAATGTCCTAGATTCACAGTGAAGACATGATTAAGGTCGTTTTCCTGTATGTGTAGATTGATGTCTTTTTAAAATAACAGCATTTTTTGCCCTAAAATTACAGGAATAACATGAGTATTGTCTTTCTCCTATATGTATATATTTATGTGTTTTCAAATTTTTAATAGTTTCTGTTCTATAGTCAGCGAGGGTATGAATATGACTTTTCTCTTGCATGCTTATATTGATGTGTTTTTAAATCATTGGAATTTGTTGTTCTATAATGACAATTAATGCATGAAAAGGGTTTTTCTCCTGTATGTTTATATTGATGTTTTTTTAAGTCACTGGCTTTTACTGTTCTATAGTCACAGTGAATGCATGAGTAAGGTTTTTCTCCTGTATGAATATATATTGATGTCTTTTTAAACAAGTGGCACATGCTGTTCTGAAGTCACAGTGAGTGCATATGTGTAAGGTTTTTCTCTTGCGTTTTCAAATTTCCCCTAGTGGCTGTTCTATAGTCACAGTGAGGGCATGAGTGGGGCTTTTCTCCTGTATGTGTATATTTGTGAACTTTCAAATGTCCTATATTTTGTGTTCTATAATCACAGTGAGGGCATGAGTAGGGTTCTCTTGAATGATCATTTTGTTTTTCTATAGGATTTTTATAAGATTGTTTGCTATTGTTACATTGGTGGCATACGTAGGATTTGTCACTTCTGAATAATGATTGATGACATTTCACACAAGAACAAATAACTCTTCTACAGTGAGAAGAGTGACATTTATAAATCTTTTGAGTCTTATGCACCATTTTGAATAAATTCATTTTTCCTTGAAAAGTGCAGCTTGTGTATTACTGAATCTTGGGTTAAAGTTGGGAGTTTCTGAAAGAATGATCCACCACCATCTATATGAAACACACAGGATATTAATGTTAATATATAATTTTAATCATATTTAACCCTTAACTGGACGGGTTGGGTAGATTCTGCCCATGCATAAACTTAATATAGGAAAAGAATATATTTTTCGTTTACCTAGAGCTACCAGCTTTCGTGTATTCTAATTTTACAGTGATACAAATATTTTCCACCCATCGTTTATAAATTTCAGTTTAGGGAGGGGGGTTAAATTTGCATGTTGGGGCGGATTCTGCCCAGCCCGTCCAGAAGCGTGAGAATTTTTTGTGTCAGTGTTAGCTTGTGCCTCATACTTGAGTCTCTATTTTCCGCAATTTTTTAGCTTCCTTTTATAAAATAACACTTCTTTCTTTGGATAAGTATAATTATCAATCAAGTCAACAGAGAGAATTATCCCTGCCAACCCAAAATATATATAGGTTTTTAGAGATTAGTCGACCACACTTTGGATGAAATATTCCAGCAGACAACTGATTCATTTCAGTAGAATTAGTTGATAAGTTGAAAGAACATGGTCTTACATACAGTAAAACCCCGCTAATACGAACCCTGGATATAACGAACCTTCCCTTATAACGAACCCACGCCGATTCCCAATTCTATTCCATTGAAAATACCATCGTTATAACGAACTTTGCGATTTTTAGAATAACGAACTACCCCTATAACGAACCTATTTTCAGTCCCAAAATAATAAAATCTATTAAAAATACTATGCTTATAACGAACTTAGAATTGTAATTTAAAAAAAAAAATTAAAACAAGCTCGCGGATCGCGATTTCAAAACAATAAATTTAGCGGCATTGTTTGTTTTGATTTTTGCACTTTATTTTGCTGCATTTTGTATACATTTTACACATTATACTTTTTATTAAATAGAATATCTTTGCATCCATTAAATTTGAAATATAAAAAATGCAAATGGCTTCCAAATTGAAGAAAACAAAGGCATTAATAAAAAAAAAACGTTATTTCTTTAAAAAAAAAAAAGGCCATTTTCAGAACTTTTCAAAGCGAAACAACACAGGCAAAATGTTAAGAACATATTAAAATAAGAGAATATAACTTTTCTATCATGAAAGATAAAATATAAAGCTATTAAAAATTGTTACAAAGAGGAATCAACCTCAACTTTTGCCGCGATCGTACATTTTAGGGCTACAAAAAAAAAAAAAAAAGAGTCCAAATAAACGGTCCCGTGATGAAACAAAAATATTTTATGCAATGAACTATGCAGCAATGTTTTTCATGACAGGTTAAAAAAAAAAAAACGAAATCTAGACCTAGAAGAATATATGGAAACATGAAATGGAAGAAAAACACTAACTTTCTTTGAATGGTGCTATGCTTGAAGAGTCCTTTGAAGCAACAAGGTGTTAAAGCCATTTTTTCAAGTAAACATCGTATTATATAATGTGATAATGATGTTTTAAAATCATTTTATATCTTTAATATATATTTAATAAAACTTTGCCTAGGATTTGTCTTGATTTTGAAATTAGACATAGAGATGCATTTATGTTAATGATAAGAAGAACCTATCATCTAATGATTTCTATTATTATTCAGTATTAATGTAAGGAAATTGGTCAATTAAGGGAATTAAAACAAAGTGACCACTATTAAAAGGCAGCCTCTTCTTGTGTGTATAGCCGTCCTTTAATTATACGGTCTGAAATTTTTGAAAAGTAAAAAAAAAAATAGCCAAACCGTGGCTATAGTGAACCGTGGCTATAGTGAACCAAAAGCTCTGTCCCATTGGGGTTCACTATAGAGGGGTTTTACTGTATTTAGAAACAATGAGAAAGAACGGACCTTAGATTCACTACAATTTCAACCACACCCTAATAGAGAATCAGGAACATCTATTTTTGGTTTCTCTGGAACAACCACTTTAGTCTCCTATGTTCCCAAAAAAAAAAAATAATAATAATAAAATTGGTAATCATATTGATAAAAAGGGTAAAAAAGTAAGGAGTCATTTTATTGTGGATCTTGGGAGAGCATTGACTGATGAACACCTGGCCACACGTAATCTCAATTCTCTCCCACTGGAATTAGACGATAATTCAAGAAAAATTATGGTTCAAGTAAACCAAGTGAAACTATGATGCCAAAACAATCTGATACTCCAAAAGGGTGCTACAAATGTCCATCAAAAAACGCAGGCAAAATAAAAACTCTTTGCTCTGTATGTCAACTAAGCGTTCGCAAAAACATTTCTTATAAATTTGTGAAAACTGAAAATAGATTTTATTCAAAAATTTTTGAAGTTAAAATCTGTATATTAACTATATATTGATTAAATATTTTTTGAATATTGATTTCAATCATTATTTAGCGCTTATTTCATAAAGTTACATAAGTGGGTTGAATCTACCCAACCCGTCCAGTTACGTAAGAAAAATCCACCTGTCCAGTTAAGGGTTAAGGATAAAAATATGTGAATATATGTACACTAAAACCCTCGATAGTGAACTTTAATGGCATGGAACTTTTGCTCACTTTTTTAGACTACATAATTAAATGACAGTAAGCACACAGAAAAAAAGCTACTTCTTAATAATGTTACTTTATTTTAAATTCCTAAATTGATCTATTTTCAAACAATCCTGTGCATAAAATTGTCAGCTTCGATGTCTTAATTTGGAGTCGTGAGTTCACTCTTCTTTGCTCTTGTGTGCCTCAACACTTTGGTGACCATAACTGCCCATACCACATCACAGTTCAGCTCCCAGGGTGGATTAAGCAAGAAGTAAGACCCAAGACACTATAGTTGAGACGGAGTGGCAAAGGGGAAGCAGTGGGAGGACATCCGCATAAGCTCAACTCATCGAGTACCAGGCCGATTACACCTGAGGCATCTATCTCAAAGAAAATTAGAGTTAGACTTGATAAGAGGTTCACACAAAGTCCAAACTAACCAGGATCATCATACCATTAAACTCTGCCTTTTCTGGTCCCAAGCCCGGATTAAAAAGGAGGAGGGGGAGCAGTAACAAGCTCACTAAAAAACCTGGGTTCAGCTGGCCCGGCTGATAGTACCCTGTAAGGGCTCCTAATCCATGGATACAGGATGAGTTTGTACTCCTTGTTAGGAGCCGCTGCACATGGCATCTGTTCCTCATGTCAGAGGCTGCCATTTCTTTTGGAGCTAAGTCGGCCTGCCACTGAGTAGTGCTCCCAGTCTTAATGACAAAGGCAGACACATTCTACTTCACCCAGTCACGATGGTTGTCAAACAGACACCATCAAGGGTCAAAACTTGATACCCTAATATGATTGAGTGGAGATAAGAAAGAAGAAGAAGAAGATCATACCACTACAAAATAACAGAACAACCAAGGAGTAAGATGTCGCCAAGCCTTAATGCGCATCTTTGTCAGCAACTTCACAAAACCCACCTAAGATATCTATCAGGTAGAAGACTTTTCTCTACATAACTCAATGTAAACTTATTTCCCTCTTATTTTTGCTCTAAATGAGGCATCTATTGATATGATATATATCAAAATGCTTAACTTTCTAAATATAGACTAAATAATATAACTATAAAATAGCCCATGCTAACTTAAAAATTTATTTCAATATCTCACAAAAGGTTTACAAATTTATTTTAAAATCTTCAATAGCACTATAAACTGATTTAATCAAATGTCTTTTTTTTAAATGCCTCATTATTATTTTAAATAATATCCCCCCTCTTAATATTTAAAATATTTTAAAACTATAAATTTTAACCATATACAGTATAACCTCGTTAATTCGACACACGCAAATTCGACACTCTACTTTAATTCGACCATATTCTGATGTCCCGACCTCCGGCCTATCAAATAACAAACCGTAATTCGACAGTATCGATAATACGACAGTTCCGATAGTTCGACCATTTAAAAATTCAAATTTCGACAGTTGAATGTTTTTTTACATACAACTTTACCGCTAAACGGTATTACGGCGGCGACGATCGGCATCGGCGGGCGCCGATAGAATCGCGCCTGCGCACTTTTGGTTTCTGTTAGTTTAAGTTTCACTTTGCAGTGCCGTTGCGCAATATCGCGAGGGTTATTGTTTTGTTTGTTTTTTACGCGGGAATTTAGGCTTTGTGCCCTAATTAATAATATTATTTACTTTTAATTTTCAGCATTGAAATATTTTAGTGTGTTATTTTAAAATTTACAAATAATTTCTTTTTAAATAAATAAATATTCATAAAATGTAGCCACAATGATTATGATAACATTTTATTTCAATATTCCATTTCCATGTTATTATAAAAGATTTAAACACCTGCAGCAGCAGTAGATGCCTTTAATACAATAAAAGCTCTTTGTTATTTAAAACACATTCCAGAGGGAGAAAGACATGCATGTTTTTTTTTTAATAGACCATTTGTAATACATTTTGAATAGGATTTCGGTGAAAAAGCAGACATCTATAAAGGAATTTTTAAAAAGATATTCATGATTATTTTAAAATATTATTTTGAATTTTCTTTTTATTTTCCATATTTATTTCCTTTCAACTGCCATATATTCTTCAATTAGAATAAATTTTAATTGTAATTATTTATGTTTCAAAAATATGTATTATTGCCATTTTGTCCCTGATACTAAAAGTTAATCATCAAAATAAAAAAATAAATACAAAAAGTACATACAATGGTTTATATTAATATCATTAATTTATATTACAAAGCAATTTTTTAAAATATTATTTTCGTGTGTGTGTGTGAATTAGATGATTAGCAATCATCTAACCTTAATTCAACACTTCCTGTAATTCAACCGAAAGCTCTGATCCCTTGGGGTGTTGAATTAAAGATTCGACTGTATTTTTAAAATTATTTTAATTTCATTCCTTTTCAATATGATACCACCTTTTTGGAGGATACTTGACTTTTTTTTTTTCACAATAGCAAATGCCATTATGAGAATACAATGTGTGAACTAAGCGCCCATTATAAAATCTCAACACCCCTTTACACCTCTAAACTTTAATCAACGATTCTTTACTATTTGTCATCCATGCCAAAGCCTAGGTCCAAATTTAATAATTACAATCCTCAAATGAATTATTACTCTTTCAAAGTCTCATATCTCTTATAGCTCTGGTTCCTAAACTAGATAAAACTAATACCAACAAATATCGTAACTTGGAACTCCATCAACTTCTACCCATTTATACATATTTACTAACATTTAAAAAATTGTTATATATACATAAACCACCTATGACTATAGTTAACTTATTGCCCATCATTGAACCAGCTAGATATTTCATCAAAAAATGGCTTCATGTGACACCTTTCTAATTACAATTCTTTCAAAAGTGACACAAGAGAATTTTGCCACAATGCAACTAAACTTCCTTTTCACTTTATCAAGCCGCAAACACCTTTTTTCCCTGTGGCACCTCTTTTTCATTTTTACTTGAAAGGGTGTCCATAGCGCAAGTCTCATCTTATGCATCATATCTCACCTAATAGCATTGAAGACCATAATATCAACTTTGCTAACATTGAAATACTTTGCCCTATAGGCACTGCAAAAATTACAACTGACATATCTAGACAACAAGCCTACCAAAGCATGTAAGATAAGCAGAAAAAGATGAACAGAAATAAAATGAATGAACACCCTCACCCTACTTGAAGCGTTATTTATGATGAGTCAAATGACATTCTGCTTAAAATACCAAAATACCTAACTCATTTATACCAAAGAAAAATTCCTTTAACGATATTTTTCTTATTTTCTTTTCATCTCTGATTTGGTTCTCAAAAGGATCTCACATGCTTGTTGGCTAATTATTTTATTTTCTTTCTTGACCTAGCAAAACACTCCTTTGATACTGTGTATAAATATTTTTTAAAGATGGATAATAATCTAATAAATAATAATATTTTAAAAAAGATGGATTTTGCAATGTGTGTCTTGTTTGTGCCTTCTGTAATGAGAGAACTATTTGATTTATTGTTATTTTTTCAAATTGAGCTGAATTTATCATCCCTTTTAGAGAATGAAATGACAAGCCTTTTTCCTCCAAAGAAACAACTGGCTCAATTTAACATCTCAAAGTGGTCATCTACCAAATTTTGGGGCTTTAGGAATAAATCCAAATCAAATCCTATAATACATTGAGTGCTAAATCCCTAAGTGAGAGATTAAGACTGTAATTGGCATTACATTGTTGTGGGTGTCAACCTTTTAAACCAGAAGTAAATTCCTATCAGCTTCTCCACCCATAGGATGATATCAAAATAGCTGACCATGCAACCTCTATGAACAAAGCTGCTAATAGGCAGCTGATGCTTACCTTATTGTTGACCCTTGAAAAACTTGGGGTACTTACCTTTACAATAACGTGAGCAAAAATATTGAACATTCAAATTCTGTTGATAAAGTTGTATTGAAACCCCCATTCCCTTTGCAATGCACAACTTTTACCTCAACTACTTGAAGAAGAAAAAGAAATATTTTTTAACAAAAAAAAAAAAGATTCTCTTGCAATAATTACAATATAAAACTACTTTTCAAGATGGAAATTGCCTAAGAAAAAATGAGAAACAAACATCTTTAATCTGAGCTTGGTATGGGAAAAAAGTACTTGATTAAGTAGTCACATTTTCTCTTAGCATATACGGGAACTTGAAAAATTAAATGTAAAAGTTTCTATTTCGAAGCATTTATATTTTTTAAAGGTTGAAATAATGGCTTCAAAGGGCTCTGATTCTTTCAAAATTCTAGACTTACCAATGAGTGCAAGTAGCCAAATAGGGCTCTGGCACACTTGTAAGTGCAAAAGTTGAACTGCTTTCCTCATGTGTAGGCACGTGGTTACATTTACAGTAAAAGCAGTGGCCAAATACTACCCACCATGATTATCATGACCTATCACATGTACTAAGGATAATTAAAAATAGGGTTTAATTTCAAGGAAAATTTTATTTTAAAATAAACCCACATTTCATATATATTTACATAGTAAAAACACATGGTAATAATCTAGTCAAATAAGAGGAAATTAGTGGATATATACTTACCATGGTTTTGCCTCTCATAGCACTTTCAAATATCCTCAAAGCCATGAAGGATTCCTTGAGATTTGTTAAATATTGAGGGGAGAAGACTGTCTCCTGCAAAATATAATAAATAAAAAATTATTTTCCTGTGTACATAGCAGCACATTTCATCTATATTTCTCAGTTCTGTTCTTGAAAGGTGAATAGAGGATAGCACATATATTTTATTGTTTCAGTCATTCAGTACTTTTTTCTGATGATGGTAACAATACTGTTAACATAAAGTCATACCCTATTTATTTGGTCTTATTACCTTGTGTTTCTAATTTCTATAATCCAAATATTGTACCTCATCATTAATAAAGAAAGATTTCGTGAGGCATCGAGTTTCCATATGCCAAGACAATTCTCTGTGATAATTTATACTGCCAAATGTCTTAATGAATATATACAAGTAGTCATTAATCTGGCAAGACAATTTTCAAAAATTTATTTGGCTCCTGGCACGATCACATATACAAATTCTTACTGGGATCTTGAATATTATATAAGGTTAGAAATAACACATATAACAATTACTAGATATTCTCATTATAAATATATGTCATAATATACACTCTTCAAGGAATAATAAAACACGCCTACAGACAACCCAGAGAGAGACGGGAGGTAAGGTCACTTTAGACATCAGCGACATTCCAAGGGACGAATACTGGGGCCCTTCACTTAACACCTGGGGAGTTTTAAGACTGTTGGGAATTGTGTGCGACATGAACAGCCGCTCCGGCTGTGCCCGTCTCTCCCTCTCTCTCTGGTTGTCTGGATTTCTCTTCCAACTTGTGGTGTGATTATTTCTCTCCCCACCTTATTATATTGCCACATAAATATAATAGGATATATATATGTTATATTAAAATATTTTATTTAAAAAAATATATAATTTCATAGATATAAATGCTCTGTTTTAATCGACCGCCAGAGGTCACGCTTCTACTATATAAACTGATTGTTGTTCTTCCCCGATTGGCCGACCCAAAACTTTGTAATTATGTAAATAATCTTTTCATTTTTTTTATTCTTACGCCTTAAGCCAGGCGGTACTTGTACAGAGTTATGTTTATCCTAAAACTCCATTGAACAATATCTGATCAAAACTGTTATTATTTTTATTTCAAGATTATTCAACCACGACTGCACCACCATAGTATAATCACCAAGATGATCCAAAACAACATAAATCTTATTTTTTAAATTTATATAATATATATATATAGGATGAATAAAAGAGAAAAATATTCTTTGATGATTTTTCTATATAAAATTAGGTCATTTTAGAGTTATGCCCCTCCCCCACTCCTTATTTTAAACATTGAAAGCAGAGTTGGTAGATGCACATTTACTACTGAGAACACATTCTTTTATGATGCACTAGCGCGCCATCTGTTATCAAAATTCAAAACTATTTTAAAGGCGTAAGATTCTTTTTGATTTTAAACAATTTCTACTGTCCTTACTGCAATGGAAAAATTAATGAGAGGGCCTGGCTCATCAGTGGTGAACCCTCTCAGCGGTTTCGCCAGTTTAATCTACCATACCGCTGGTATATTGCATTTTGGAACTTCCTTTTATAGTGATACTGTTGGTAGACTCTTTGAATGGGTATTTTAGATGAACTATGGACATAAGCTTTGGGGGACATTAGAATTACATACATTTATAAATATATTTTTATAAATAAATAATTTTTCCATTGCAGTAAGGGCAGTAGAAATTGTTTAAAATCAAAAAGAATCTTACGCCTTTAAAATAGTTTTGAACATTCTTTTATACTTTTGAAAAAGCGTGAAATTATTCAACCTAGTGGGATTTATGTACCAAAGAGCCACCTCTTGGATTAAAACATGGCATTTGGTTTCATCACCCCAATACAGAACGTTATAATGGTGATGAATGTGCTACAACACTAGTTTTGGGGCAAATGTACTTGTCAATATGTATTAGTATTTAAAATGCATTAGTATATTCGTAAAATTCTCAAATGAAAAGACAATTTTTATACAAAATTTAAAGTGTAAAGCTACCTTCATTTTAAGTTTTCATATATATTTTATTCTAAATTTTTATATAAAACATATATATTTATTTGGCGCGCTTAAGACTACCCAATTAACAACAACAAAGAGACATGTCATATATAATAAGATGTAAAATGTAGTTTATAAAAGCGTATTTAAAATATATTATTTTGAATAATTTAGTGATAATTTATCTGAGTATTATATTTGTGTGGTGTGATTTTATAAAGTTGTTTGTATACATTTATAATCAAGATTTCCAAAAAACAAAAAAAAATTATTTAACTTTAGAATTTGAACAACCCAATTTAATTCTTGAATATGTATTTTATATATTTTTAAAATATACTTTGATTCACTAGTTTGTGTTGCAGGCATATTTATATTGAATGTTAGAATTTATAATTTGCTGAAGTAACTGCGATTATTTTTTAGGCTCAGACATGTGTGCCAATATTGCACTTTTACTGTAAGACAATATTTTACATTTTAATTTAACATTTTACACTGTAAAATACTTTACATTTCGATAATAGATAGCTACAAATGCATATTCTCCAATTTTACATGTTAATAATGTAGCATGGGCAGACTTCATGGAACAGGAAGCTCGTGCCAGCGCCGGGTTGTTCCACGCGAACTCAGGTGCTAGTGATTCTTTTCTTTGCTCTCATATAAACAACCTGTATAAACTTCATATAAATTTCTCTCGCTTATTAAATTGTTCTTAATTGCCATACAACTTACTAATTATTGCATTCACTACAATAACAATTTCATTTTTATGAGATCTACAAATTTAATTTTTTTCAAATATTTATCTCTATATATATAAAAATGAATGTATGTTTGTCTGTTTGTCTGTCTGTATGTCCGGTATACAAATTCGCAGTAGTTCACTAGTTCAAACCAAAATTTCCATACATAGGTAAAAGAATACTGGGAAGACGATAGGCTATTTTAAAAAATATATAAATCAATTATTAAAACCATATATTTTTATTCAGAAAATGATGATGACGTTATTGCTGTATCATGTTTGATTATCAGATACAAAATTATATCGGGGGAAAAATTCCAAAAAGCAGAGACCATGGGTGAAACCAGTTCATTATTTTGTATGCAGGAACAAAATTCTAACAGAAAAACATTCATTCGAGCAGAAAACAAAAGCCAGATCATCTTTCTATAAAAATATCGCTTCTCAGACACAAAGTTTGGAGCGGGACGTTTCACAAGAGTGACATCCACGGCGCCAATTTATAATTGTAACGAATAGTATTTGAATAGGGTACATTTAATAGGGTAAAACCCGGCCGCGTTGCCCGGGTCCGGCTAGTACTATATATTTTTAGTTTAATCAAAATATAAAATATTTTGATTGAAATTGGTCTAAATTATATAGAGAAAGAGAGAAATTAGAGGAAACCTTGTTCCTGGAGCGCCAGCTAGCCTAGCTTTACAGATGTCTATGTTGGAGGATGCCCTGAAGACAATAATTTAACGAAATTAGTTGTAAATAGCTGGTGGCCTAAATAAATTTAAATAGAAATGAAATGATATTTTCTGGACGAGGGCAAAATTAACAACAACGAAAAAAATAACTCACCTCTATGTGAAAGTGTTGTGGCAGGGGAGGCAGAGTCCCTAGTCTTTAGTTAACCGAGGATCAATTCTGACAGCCAACTGACTGCTGTAGCATGAAGCCTGTAACTACAACTACATTAGAGGAACCTAACTCACCCTACTCTATTTTCCAAAATAAATTGCCCGCCAACTCAACTGGTCAAAAATTTTAAATTATTTTCAGAGTAATGTAGAGTATCAAATTATTTCTTGTACTCTACACAGAGATCTCTATTAATTAATTTTCACAAGTAAATAAATAAATATTTGATATTATTTATTTTAATCTTCCTCTACTATAATTAGCTAAATTATATTTATTAATATACACATAATTTCAAAATATATTATTAAAACATTTCATATAGTACTTATACCGTTCATAATTTACATTATGAAATATTCTTTCATCTTTGAAAGTTTATTTATGATATTTAAAATGCCAGAACCCTGTTTGGTCACTGTTATGATTGATCCGGCAACAAGGCAGACTCGACTTGTAAACATTCTTAGATATATAACCATGTTATAAAAAAAAGATAAGTAAATAAATAAAGAACTTAGTTCAGTTGCAGTCTGCGTGATCAAAGAGGCACAAAGAACAACATAAACAACAGTTACTTGCCCACTCAATGGTGGGGTTGGATTTTTGCAAGAATTGGGGGTAATTGAGGCAACATTTTCTTAATAAAAAAGTGTCTAATGTGGGATTCGATTTTGTGTCAAGGCTGTCAAAAATTGATGGTTTATACCACTCATCCAACCACCTCCTAAAAGGAAAAGTCTACAGCAACCAGCGTTCTCAAGTGGTCACCCTCCCAAGTACTGAACAAGGCTCGACATTGCCCAACTTCGGTAGATGAGAACTGGTGTTTTTTTTTTTTCATGTGGTATGTCTGTAGGAAAACTAAGAACATTAAGTTCAACTACCCTTTCTATTTTAATTTATTATTTGACAATTTTAAATAATTTCATTTTTCATTTAAGAAATGAAATTTATGTAATAATATTTGTGAAAATATTAATTTTATAATCGATTATAGATCATCATATAACAAACTCATCTCCCCACCTCGGTGTTCAAGACGAGTAATTAATAACAATAAACCACTTGGTCTTGCCCTCTGACATTTGCATGTTGTCATATTTTCTTACTTTGCATTTTGTTAAGGTCATTGCACACTAGCCTCTACATCCACCAAATAAAACATTGCCTTTTTGGTTCCTGATATTTTTCTCAAAAATTGAATTCAACTTGAATTTAAAAAATAATTTCATTATAAAGTTGCAGGAAGATAGTATTCATGTACTAAAAAGAGACACCTCTCCTGTTAGAAATGCATTAAAAAGTATTTTTGGTTCACCCACAGAATGTTAAGGTATATAGTACAGATTGGCTTTGCCTGGCGTTGTGTAACCTTCTTCATTAACACCTTATTCTTTTTGTACTGGAATTATTAACCAAAATATACCCTTTAATGCATATTTAATGGGAGAGGTGCCTCTTTCAGTGAATATCTTTTCACATAATTATTATAAGGTACAATTTGAATTATAGATTAAAAATGCAAGAATTTAAGACCAAATCCAAAATTGGATTTGGTCTTATTACTTTGTGTTTCATTAAAAATTTTCCTAACCCACTATGTTAAATTATTTTATTTTTTTTTGCTGCTTCTGTGTAAAAATACTCTAAAATAAATTTGTTGCTTGCAGGAGTGGTCCTGAAAAGAAAACAATTTACCAGGCACATTCTTAATCCTAATTCGCGCTTGCACATTGAAAAGCTCATCGTGCCGGTTAACAAAGATATATTCATGAGATTGGGTGTTCCATGCTGTGGGAGAGAGGACCGTGAACTCTCCTTATGCTTCTCCAGAAGTTTTGTTGGAGAGGAATTCTACCAGGATGTTGTAAGAAGGCAGGAGGAGAGAAAGAAGAAAGAAGAGGAAGAAAAGAAGAAGAAGGAAGAATAAATGAAGAAAGAAGGTGAAGTGAAGGAGGAAGAAATAGAAGTCAAGGAGGAGGAAAAAAAGAAAGAAGTGAAGGAGAAGGAAGAATCGGAGGAGGAAGAAGAGGTGAAAGGTCGAGCAACGAAGAAGGGAAAGATGGAAAAGAAGGGGCAAAAAATGAAGAAAGAAAAGTGTTGCGCCCAAAAGGAATAAAAAAAAAACTTAAAGATCAAACAAAACTCTTCCCCACTTTTCTTCTCTGACACACCGTTTGAAAGTGATCAAATTAACCAAACTATGAGAATCTCTTGTCTGAAAAATCAAAATTAATTCTCACACTGCTGTCTCAGCTAACATTAAGTGAAAATTTTCTACATCCAAAAACCCAATGCTCTCTCTAAAATATTTTTTTCTCTTGCACCAACATCGTGAATTATCCAAAACTTGCCAAAACTTAACAATTTCTTCTAAGCTTTCAATATGGACTAAAACTGTTCTTCAATATGTATATCCACCTATTTTACCATATCTATATTATTCATATATATATACAGTCGAACCTCTTTAATTCAACACCCCAAGGGATCAGAGCTTTTGGTTGAATTAAAGGAATTGTTGAATTAAAGTTATTCAGATGATTAGCTAATCATCTAACTCGCTAAAATAATATTTTTTAAAATAGCTTTGTAATATAAATTAATCATATTAATTGAAACCATTGTGTGTGTACTTTTTAAAAACTTTTATTTGACTTGCCTCCATGTCTGTCTGCCTGGATGTCTGTCGCCAAATCTTGTAATCAATTTTTAATATACTTATAGGGCACCTAGAAATATGAAATTTGGTACACATGTTCAAACCTGATGACAATGCTAGCTGACCAATTTTCAAACTTCTGGGTTGTCAGGTTGGCCAAGAACGGACAAATTTCCTTTCAAATTTTGTATATTTAATTTTAAATATGCTTCCAGACCATATAGAATAATGAAACTCACAATACTCGCTCAGGAACACAATGAAGAATGCGTAGATCAGTACGATAAAGAAGAGATATCAAGAAGACAATTGATGAAATTGAATGGCGGTTGTAAGATTTCAGTTAGAAACAATCCAGCTGTAGTGAGAGTGCCATATTTCAAGGTCGATATTGAGCCGGAAAACTATTACTACAGCTTACTTCTCCAGTACCTGCTATATCGTGATGAGTCCAAAATATTGTACGAGTTCAACACAGCTCGCGAGGCATTTGTGGCTAAAGAACAAGATCTGCGACGTATGAGCAAGTATCTGGAGCTGTACAAGGAACATGACAAGCTACTTGAGAATACCTTCAATCAGGTACATACATTCGAAATCCTAAGCCAAGAGCCCTTTCAAATTGAAGAAGACCACGAAGAAGAGGTACCTGATCAGCTAATGAATGATGAGCAGTTTCATTTGGCGCAGAGGTCAATGAACATTGCCCAGCGAGACGTGTATGAACACATCACACGCAGCCTTCAAGAGCAATTCAGTGGTAGCGATTTAAGATTACGGCTCTTTATAACTGGCAATGCGGGTACAGGAAAGACCTTCCTGTTCAAACTTCTCAAGAACCAAGTAAATCGATGTTACAGAAAGCAAGTAGTCAAAGTGTGTGCTTTGACCGGTGTAGCGGCTCGTCTTGTTGGAGGGTCAACCCTGCACACCACACTAAAATTACCAGTTCAAAAAGACGGAAAGATTGTACACAAATGCCGATGTTGACAGGAAACTACCCGAGACTGATGCATCAACAATGGATTGACACAGAATTCATTTTCATCGACGAAATCTCTATGGTACCTTATGAGATGCTGTGCATGATAGATTCGCGTCTCCGACAGCTGAAAAATAAAGAAAAGGTCTTCTTCGGAGGAATCAATGTGCTCCTATTCGGTGACTTGATGCAGCTACCACCAGTTAGAGGAAATCAGGTGTTTGACCAACCACTCAGGATGAAGCCAGCAACAAACTTATGGCGCCTATTTACAATGGTTGAATTGAAAGAGAATATGCGACATCAAGGAAGCACAACATTTATCGATATTCTGAATGCATTACGAATTGGAGAACTTCGAGCTGAGCACATTGCAGTTCTATTGGAAAGAGTCCTTAGTGAAACTTCTGGTGACTTCTCTATTGAAAAGGCTTTAAGAATTTACCCAACCAATGATCAGGTCAATGCTCACAATCAAGCAGTCCTTCAGCATTTCCGTGAAAAGAAAGTAGAGATGTTCAAGATTCGCGCTCAAGACCAGTTAGTTGATGCAACACGTAATTCTGATCATGTTAACATGGACGACATAATACCAACTGATATCAACAAGACAGGAGGACTGCCGAAGGAATTGGAGATATTTGTTGGGGCAAAGATAATGCTGCGATCTAACATCGATGTGTCCAAGGGATTAGTCAATGGAGCGATAGGCTTTATTACAGAGATTATATGGCCCCACTTCCGCCGTGCCCAAATGTATGAAACGGACATACCATCAGTTCGAGTAGACTTCGCACAAGACGGCAATCATTTGATTCGGCAGATAGTAATACAATTCCAGGCCAAGTATAGCTATGGAACCGCGGAAAGTAGAATTTTGCCAATGGTCTTGTCTTGGGCATCAACAGTACACAAAATGCAAGGAAGCACTGTTGATCACGCAGTAGTTTATTTGGATCGAAGCTCTTTGCGGATGGCCAAGCTTATGTTGCCGTCAGTAGAGTCAGATCACTAGAAGGCCTGCAGATAGAGAAATTGGACTGCAACTAATTGACAGGACTGAAGCCATGCAATAAGGAGGCACTAAAAGAAATGGACCATATGCAAAATCACAGATGTGATTTAAATAATATATATAACTGAAATTGCATAAATAAATACTTAATAATAAAAAGACTCATTAATAAAAAACTTTTATTTAACCTGCTTCTATATCTGTCTGTCCACAAATCTTGTAATCAATGTTTATATACTTCCAGAGCACCTTTTTAAATAGTTCCCCTTTTTCAATTAGTATGTTGTTACTTTTAACTATTTAATCAATTGTTTAATTATAATTAAAATTTTATATGTACCAATTATGCTCTAACAATAATCCACTGGGTGTCTCTAACTTTGTAATATAATTCAATAAATTTAGGGTTCCCAAAAGCAAAGAGACGCAGTTCTGTTAGTAACGGATTTTGCTTACGTCACTTCCGACCTCCCACGAGGAATTGACCAATCTGCTGCGAGCAGGCTTGCAGCTATTTAAGGCCAACGTCGTCTCAGTTATAAGGCTTTTTTTTTACTGGCATATATACGACTAAAAATAGCGTAAATAATTAATTATAAAAAACACTATTAAAAAAAAGCTTTTATTTAAAATGCACTAAAAATAACAAAATAAATATTTCTGAAGTATTGCTTTTTTTTGCTGAAGGTACCATTTAACAAATAAAATAATAGACTTAGAAATAAAAAGCGGTGAGGGATAATAGCCATGTATTTGAGATTTTCGTGATTTCATATGAAGCAAATGATTAGCAAGATTACGCCTTTCATTAAATTTTTGCCTATTTTAATGCATAAACGATGATCATCCCCCAAGAATAAAATAAATATTTTTGAATGTGCCATTTAACAAATAGATTAATAGAATTAGAAATAAAAGCGGTGGGGTACATTAATAATAAATTTGAGATCAATGTGATTTTATATGAAGCAAATGATTAGCAAGATTATGCCTTTCATTAAATTTATACCTATTTGCTGCATAAATGATTATCATCCCCCACCGCTTTATTTCTAATTCTATTAATCTATTTGTTAAATGGCACATTCAGAAATATTTAATTTATTCTGGAGGGATGATCATCAGGAGATGCCTTTTTCTTAATTTATGCACCTTATCCCAGTACAATATCACATTTGTGCTATTATTTCATATATATATATATATATATATTAAAAATAAAGAAGGCATCTCCTGACCACGAGCACATGTGCTTTTTAGATGGCAGAGCGCCATCTGGTGGAGCAAAAATAAACTAAACGTTTATTTAGCTTGCTTCATGATATACAATGGTAAGTTGAGAAATTTATAAAATAAAGGTAAAATTGTTTTAAAAAAGAACAATATTGTTATGACCCTCCTCCAGCCATCGATGTTTGTGTACAAGGTTCATAAGGAAAACATGGGTTCGTTGTGGGTACAGCTTATTGCGATAAATTTATTGCAAGAGTTTTAAGGGGGATTAATAATTATATACAGTAGATGGACTTGCCTTCATTGTCTGCCACAAGAGGGATCCTCCTTGGTACTGTCCTCTTGGTTAGTCCACATATCACACACCCACTGCCACATCTCACACCATCGGTGTTACACTCCCCCCAACTGTGATGCCATCCTTCTGCACTATTCCCATCTCACATGGGCTATTCCCTAGCAGCTGGAGTTCATCCTTATTTTGCCAACATTCTCAGAGATCTTGGCCCTTTGGTTAACTTGTATACATCAAGCAGGAGATAATCCATATTAAAATATCCTTTAAAGAAACCTTTTATAGTTGTTTTCTTCTGGGCTAGAACCCTATTTAAAGTGCATTCTAGTTGGTCAATCTTTAAAAGGCATGGAAGTCTTTCTTTTCTATATGTTATATCAAATAGCAGAACTTTGCTTTCTGAAACACTACTGGTTAGGTCTAAATCTTCCACAAGCAAAAATTGTGAGCGAACATCAGCAATGATATTTGCAATGCCAAATTGTAAAGCTTTCAATTATACTGCTCCTCTACTATAACAAGGATGGCTGTGCCCTGCTTACCAAAGTATTTATTTTTAGCATTGTATTTTAACAAGAAAAACAAAATTGGCAAAATTTATCTTTAAAATAGGTCAAATTATTGTTTGGTTGAATTAACTTTTGTTATTTGATAGGCTGGAGGTCTGGACATGAAAACATGGTCGAATTATCACAACTATCAAATTAATGAGGTTATATTATAGTTTCTAAAATGATTTAAAGTATACAGATAATATTTAATATATATATCAAAATATTTTGTTTTCTATATTTAAATATGTTTCACATTTCAATTTTTTCTGGTTAAATTTTATCATATTTATTATTACTACAATGGTGTATCAGTCCAAAAAAGGTGTGCCATCTAAATTAGGCTTCCCCACAACAATCTAAACATTGTATGGTGGTAAGATGTTGCTTTGGTCCAAGGGTTTATTTATGTGAATTTTCATGAGAAACAAATAATGTGGTGCATGTTATCCCTTGTCTTTACATCCATCTATTCCCATGACCTAATGGGAGGTCTATCCAACTTTAAAAGCTGCTTCAAGGGTAATTGAGTGAAGTCTTCTATAATAGGATGGAATTAGAGATTCATCCTTATGTCCACCCACACTGGCTCAGCCACTCAAGGGCTTGTCTATCCTCCAGAATGTGGAGGCATCAGTTTGGGATTTTCCGTTTCTAGGATACGAGATCTAATTGTAAGGCATTTCTCACACTTCTCCATCACTTTGAGGAAGGAGGGGGGCACTCTTTTTATGGACAAAGGTAATGCTCTCTAATTTGGGAAAATTAATTGAAGATTTTATAAAATTTTAAATGATACTTTAGAACCTCTCCATAAGAAATCCTTATGCCTTGGGGTACCTCTCTACAATTATCTGATCTCTAATAAGAGGACACCTCTCCTTAGAGATTCTGCATTTATTTTTTTTCTTAAATATCATTTTTGCTGAGTTCTCTATTTATTGCTATAGGCTTTGTAGAAGGAGTAAATTAGTGATTTTTAAAAATATTTTCATTAATTTAGAATTTGAATGGATTTGGAGATAAAGTCTCTAGTTTTTGCAACATAGACAATATTGCCTTCTTGAAGTTATGAGGCAAGGCCTTATTCTTGCTTCTTCACATTTTTCATTTTTTTTAATTTATAGGCTTGACTGATTCATCAATTATTTATCCATTATAAAATCATTATCATTTATATCATTATAAGCACATTTCTTATTATCCTGGATAAAAAAAAGAATCTGCATGCCTTTATAACATTTGAAGTTCTTTACAATTATTTTATTGAAATCAGTTTTTTTAAATATCTGTGGAGAGAGTTCAATCATCCCATTATTTTTAGGATAATATGATGATACACTCTTATGTGTCTTGTACCTGATTTCATGAATATTTTTCATATCTTGCTTGCAAACTGAAGTACATTATCTAAAACTGTTTCAATGGGATATCCATATCTTTCAAAAAAACTTTTAATTAGAAATTATATAGTTTTGGAAGAAAAATTTATTATATTTGTTTCTGGGAACTGTATGAAAAATAACCAATAGGTGTCAAAAAATATTTAGAATCAATTGGTTCTACTAAGTCTATTCCTAATTTTTGTTGGGAATCTCTAATGGTTCAGACAATGAAACAACAAATAACAAGTTTACTTACAGCTGAAGTGGTTTTAAGGAATTAGGCAATTTTACCTTTTAAGAAAGTATTTTAAATTTATTATTTTCAAAGAGAGAGAGAAAAGAACATTTAACAATTTACATTACAATTACTAATTTTGTAAACAAAATCAACATTCCTTTGTTCTAGTTTTTTATATTACCGTGTTGTCAGTCTAAAAGTATTTCAAGATCATTGATTTACTATTCTTCTTTTTTTTTTCCAACATTCCCTCTTAAATCAGTGATCTTATCACATTCAACAGTTTCTTCACTTTACTCATGTTTTAAATGGTTGTCATAAGAAGGGATTTGAATTTGTCAAACTTTGGTCTGGCTAGAGGTTTTGTTAAGATGTCTGCAATTTGGTGTTCTGTTGGACAATATATCAGGTTAAACTTTTGAGCTTGATCTTTCACAAAATGATATTTGACATCAATATGTTTAGTTTTAGTGGTGAATTGGCCTGATTTTATAATTTTTATAGTGCTTTGGTTATCAACATAGAGATTTATATCAAAATTATCTGGAATTAATTCTTCTAATAGGGATCTTATGTATGACACTTCTTTGCATGCATGAACTCTGCTTCAGTGCTGGAAAGGGCAATTACAGGTGCTTCCTGGAGCACCAACTTATGGGACCTCCACATAAGTAAACTACATATCCTGTGGTACTTTTTCTAGTTTTAATATCTCCAGCAAAGTCAGTGTTAGTGAAAGGCACGCCCCGCGCGACGAAGAGAAGAACAGTTTCAACCAACACCACCGCCGAGGGACGGTGGCGACGTCACGGTCGGCGCGCATGCGCGGAGGCGGCGGTCACGTGGGAAGCACGGGCGTGGGCCCTTCGAATTCTGACGGCCAACACGGACTGACTTCCTTCCCAATCCATCCTTTTCAATCGAACATTTTTTAACTTCTTTAATTACTAAAATTAATTTGTAACATAATATTTATATCTATATTTATCCCGAATAAAATTTAAAATATCAAGGATGATTAATTGAATCATTTTTTCAATACCAAACGAACCTGTCATAGTGTACCATTCAAAAAGTGTACCGAACATTGTGGCGAGCCCTGCCAGGATTTAAGATGGACAAACTCAAGAAAGCTTGTGAGACGAAAAAGAGGACTTTGGAAAGTGTTATTGCAGAAGC
This sequence comes from Cordylochernes scorpioides, assembly GCA_030710605.1. NCBI lineage: Eukaryota > Metazoa > Arthropoda > Arachnida > Pseudoscorpiones > Chernetidae > Cordylochernes > Cordylochernes scorpioides. Next base: position 92,211,597 of record CP092873.1, on the reverse strand, counting down.
AGATGGCGAACTTGGAAAGCAAGAACCAAGCCTAGAAATGTTGATGTCTCTACGACCAAAGCTCCTCAGATGTAAAGACAGGTTCTTAATTGCCAGTGATTGTCTCATCGAACAACTGATAAAGGCGGATAGAGAAGATGAAGAAATTGAAGATGTTGATATCGTTCAAGCGAATCTATTTGGAAGGTCTGAAGGCGTTTGCAAAAAATGGAACAATTACTAGCAAAACCAACAGTAGACCGAGAATCAATAGTTTCCGGGGGGAACGAAGGAAAGTCAAATCTTCATCGACTTCCGAAGTTGGGAACTACCGAAATTTGGAGGAGAAGCACGGGAGTGGCTGCAGTTCTGGTCAGCCTTTCAAAGTGTCCACGATGATGACTCCATTTCGGCCTGTGTCAAGTTCCAATACCTACAAAATTGCATGATAAAGGGATCGGTGTCGGAGGAAATAGTTTCATCCTTTCCAAACTCAGCGGCAAATTATCCACTTGTCATCAGCACTCTTAAGGAACGTTTTGGCCGTGAAGACATGTTGGTGGAAGTGTACGTAAGGGATTTGATTGCTATCATTTTGGAAAATGCTCATGGAAGGAACACGACATCTTTTTCGACTGTATACGTTCGGTTATCATCACAACTACGAGCGTTGGGGTCTTTAGGAGTCACAACAGATAACTGCGCTGCTATTCTGTACCCATGGTGGAATCAGCTTTACCTGAAGATCTCTTCGTCGCGTGGAAAGGACTCGTCATCATCACAAGCCTGATGAAGATGGAAAGCATAAATCAAGTGAAGTCCTCCTGGAGAAGCTTATGGAATTCCTAAAACACGAAGTTGAGGGAAGTGAAAGAATGCGTTTGCTCGTCAACCGTTTTCGAGTTCGTATCCATCACAATTTAATCGAGATAAGCCGCCGAAGACATCTGTCGCCACCGCTGCAAGTCTGGTAGTTGCTGATGGGAAGTCAAATAACGCTTATAAATGTGTATTTTGTGATGGAAAACATTTGAGTGAACAATGCTGTAAAGCCATGTCAATGTCTCTTGAAGCAAGAAGGAAAATAATTCAAGAGAAACAGTGTTGTTATTCTTGCTTGAAGCCCGGACACTTTCCAAGTATTGCAGAAACGTTGTGAAATGTGTCATCTGTAGTAAAAAACACAGGGCAATCTTATGTCCAGTTTCAAAAGGCAGCCAAAAATCTGATGGGATTGAAGAGAGAAGTAAGAACATAAATGCATCCGTGGACATGTCGAATCAAATTCGGTGCCAAGATGTCTTACTTCAAACAATCATGGTAAAGATTGATGGCGAAAATAAATCAAAAGTTGTTCGAGCAATGTTAGATAGTGGATCCCAGAACTCATATGTATTGGAACAAACTGCTTCCGAAGTTGGACTCACTATGCTCGGGAAAAAGGAAGTTGTACACTTATTATTTGGTGGAGTGAAATCGAGACCACAGCAGCACAAGCGGTATCGAATCTACATTTCTGATGTGGACTCCAAGTACAACTGCAATTTTGAA
>CP092873.1:92149550-92209967 GCA_030710605.1 Cordylochernes scorpioides | reverse complement strand
TGTTAAGCCAAAAATGATTAATCAATTTCCCCATCAAAATTTATTGCTGGCCGGCACAGCTTTAGGTCTCTACATGTGACATAGATGAATAAATTTGTGGTCTGCTTTCTGCAGCCACTTGCGGCCGAATATTTGGACATGTAGAGATCTGGAAATAGTTATTTAAAGACAACAACGTAAAAATGTATAAAATCATCATGATTATAACACCTATCTCCACTTTCTACTTTGTAATTGTATTTCGGACTATAGTTTTTAAAGATGGTACAGTTATTCTGGAATTTTTTTAATATATGAGATATTTTCTTAGCTCCTATTCCATATGGCTTTATACATTTATTTTTCAAATATTTTTTACTATGAATTATATTAATGTTTATTGATAAATTCCTTCATATATCCATTCAATATTAATTCTTCTTGGATAGTGTTCAATTCTATATATTTAAGTTCATCTGTGGAGCAATGTGTGAAGGCACGCTAGGTGAGTTTTTGCTAAGGAAATTTTATGGGAGATAGGACTAAAGGAATTGGCATGGAGGTATACTGGTGAGTGGCTAGGTTTTCTATAAACAGTTTTTTGATGATAATTTAATTTACTTTCGAAAAGTATATCTAAAAAGGGTAGGAAGCCATTAGACTCCATTTCAGTTGTGAATTTTAAAAGGGGGTGTGAAAGCTATTTAAAAATGCCAAGGTATTTTCAATATGGTCTGTAGCCGTCACGTCATCAACATATCTTGCCCAGTACTTAATGGTGGTTTTGAATCTTTCATTTACCAGGATGTCAAGACAGTTCAAGACGAGATCAGCTAAGAATGGAGAGAGGAAACTTCCCATTGGAATACCATTGACTTTCTGGTATATTTTGTCATTAAAACAGAAATAGGAAAATTCTAAACAGATATCAATCAAATATAAGATTGTATTCGTAAGTAATTCTAAATTGAAATCTGTTAAGGTTTTTTCTAGAGTTGTCAGCACTAATTTATGATCTAGGTAGGTGAATAAGTTGCAAGCATCAAACGATACTAATGAGTGATTTTTTATATTAAATATATTTTTTGTTTTTTGGAGTATTTCTTCAGGATTCTTGATAACACATTTGAATTTAGTAGGATAGGATTGAGTATTTTAACTAAATACTTGAAAATATTATGTATAACAGAATTACAGGATGCAATGATTGGTCTTAATGGTATTTTTTCTTTGCGTGTTTTTGGTAATCCATAGATGATAGGGAAAAATACACAAAGAAAAATATCATTAAAGCCAATCATTACATCCTGTAATTTTGTTACACATAATCTTTCCAAGTATTTAGTTAAAATACTCAATCCTATCATAATAAATTCAAATTTTCGCCTACACTTACCTTATAACCTTGCTATAAACCTTTGGTGTGTAAATATTTTCCTACAGATAAATGCACAGATAGGATGAAAAGCAAAGAAGTTTAGGGAATGGCCCTACAAGATGGCCCATCAATGACTTAGTCTACCGTGTCCAGCGCAGTTCCAAATTAAAGGTAAAGGTGGTGCATTTGAATAGACTGGCATGCTACAAAGGTGACAAGACTGATTGGACCAGATCAGGACGATCCTGTTTAAGGAGGGTAACATTGTTGCGAGTATCTTCTGTAGAAGAAAAGTTACGTTAACAGATGGCGCTTTATAAGACTATCCTGTTTCCAGTCTGGGGCTATTGTGTGGAATTGGCCTACTGCTGTAAACCTCTTTTGAGGTCCTAAGCTTGTAAATACATCTTTATTTTGATGGTTGGATTTAAATTGCTGTAAATACCTGTTCACTGATATTCCTGTTCAAGAGTAATGTTAATGAAATATTACAATTAAATAATAAATAACTAAAAATACATTTAAAAAAAAAGCTTTATTTAAATGCACTAAAATATGATAAGGGACATTTGGATTATAAAACAAGGTAATAAGACCAAATCCAAATAATTAAATAGTGTGCGACATTTCAGTAACAGCGTTCTTACTATCTTCAGACAAAAGTACTGAGTACTTATTCAGTACTTTTGTCTGAAGATGGTAACAACACTGTTACCGAAACACCACACACTATTTAATTATTTGTATTTGGTCTTATTACCTTGTTTTATGCACTAAAATATGAAAGGAATTTGACCTTAGAATTTGAAAATATTCAAATATAGAATAATTTGCTTATTTTGGAGTCAGAAAATGTGATTCTAATTGTGCTGAATCATGATTGGCAAAAAGGCTTTCTCATAATAATAGTCAACTAGCCAAGTGACCACTCCACGGGTTTACCCAAAGGGCCTCGGAGGACAAATTAAGAGTATAAATGTTAACCTAAATATTGCAATGTTTATATTCTGATTTCATAGAAGCAGCATTTCAAGTTATGTTAAATGAAAATACTTTCTAAGCATGATAAGGCACAATTTGGATTATAGATTATAAACACAAGGTAATAAGACCAAATCCAAATAAATAATTTTAAAAATCTATTTATTTATTTGGATTTGGTCTTATTACCTTGTGTTTACTTTCTAAGCAGAGTATAAACATTCGGGCAGATGAAAGGAAAGGGATCATTTTGAAAGTTTTCAGTTGTTGTTACCTTTAATAACTATTTCCGGCTGACAAAAAAAAAATGTCAAAGGGAGAATTAACTAATCCTTTTTTTGGCTAGACATATTTTATTTGGACAAATAAAAAAATACTTTGAATGTACACGTATCAAAAATCTATATATAAAAAAAAACTTAAATTTAAAAAATAATTAATAAGTTCATAGGAAGGATTGAAAAATATATATACATAAACTAAAAAGGCCTATTTAGCCCACAAATCACCCATCTAGCTCACTTACTTATCCATCCAGCAACCCAAATCCTGGATTGGAAAAGGGCCGCTAAGCCGCAGCCAGGCCAGAGGCCTTCGCATTAAGCAACTCCTCTTGCCTTTTTTTTTGTCACTACCTTCCGCTTCACAGAAAAAAAAAATCAATCGCAATATCCTACTTAGTTGCCCCCCACCCCCCAGGGTTACCAACTCACTCCCCAAGGCCCTTCTATCTGTTAATGGTAGAAATAATTTTGAAAAAATTATAATTATTAAAGAAAAATTCACAAAAATTAAATAAGGATTCGAAAGTATTAAATATGTAAAAAAGGTAATTAAAAAAAAAAAACATGGTATGATCGTCATTTTGGGGTCAGCTTGGGAAAGGTTCAGGGCTTGTGGTGGAGCTGGTGTTCTGCCTGAATATGGTGATTTTTCTAGCCATCATGGGTCTGTGGCTTGCCCATAGGCATGCTGGATGTTCTTTCAGGCTACTGTGCTGGGCTCCTGGCTGGATCAGCATGATGTGCCATATAAGCCTGTGGAATTCAACCAAAGTCTATCCTGTACATCCATCATCATTTTGAGAAGCCTGTTCAATATGACTTATCATTGTAGAAAGTCTCATTGTGTTGTGGGTCCGTGTTCAAAATGGACCCTACACAGCAGTTTGTGCTTGTAAAAATAAAAATATGAAACAAAATTATACTAAAAATTTGATAAAGGTGAATAATAATTGAATTAAAACATGAAATATCTATCTGGCTGTCACAATGCCCAGCATAGTACACATATTAGTTAATTTGTGAATTTGCCAATATTTTTGTAGAGGTTGTGTAAATTAGGATAGTTTTCTGGTTATCGTTAACTCATGTTTATTTATTAATTATATTATGGATTTGTGTTATAATACATAATGCTCTATATTTGGGTATAATGATGTCATGAACTTGTGAAACAACTTGAGATATAAGTGGCTATTTTATATAACTTAAAAAAAAGTATTTTGAGACATTTATTTATTGTTTGGTTCTTTAATGTGTGGATCCTTAATTTAATCCTTAAGGATCCATTAATTTGTCTCCGCATTGGGAGCACCAAAAACTTTTCTCAAATAATCCTCCCGAAGTTTTTGATGTTTGTGGCAGGTGAGAATTGTTGGAGGATGCGGAAGAGAAATTTAACCAAATTTGTTTTAAATAGCTGGTGGCCTAAAAAAATTTAAATGGAATGAAAGGATGTCTGCTGTAGGGGTTGCAATGTTAACATTAATAAGAAAATAAGCTTACCTGTATGTGAGAATGTTGGGGCAGGGGAGTCACGAATCCCTAGTCAACTGATGACCAATTCTGACAGCCAACTGACTACTGTAGAATGCAGCCTGGACTACAAGGCAACCCTACTCCAGGTCCAGAACACCATGGACATCTTCAACGAGATGGCATATTACAGGAGCTCACCATTGGCCAGGAAGTGTGTGAGGTGCTATACCAACCCTGGTGTGAGAGCTGGAAAGTGTAGCCAAAGAATTATATAAAGAAAAGGCTATAGACCTCCCTGGCCTCCCTACGGATTACACACCCCATGTGGCCTGCTACACCCCAACGCCAAGAGTCCCACAGTGATGGAGGCAGTTAGATTTATTTGAGACCAATAACAATAGTACTCAAAAGTTATTAATATTATCTCATTTTATTTTTATGTATATATCTTTTTTTTTATGAATTGAATATATATGTGTAATATTTTTTTATTCTCCTTTTTATCTCTTATCAACTTAAATTTTGAGGTATGTTGAAGTAATGTTGGCTTCACGCTATTTAGACTAAAAAAAAGGGATAGCCAGGTTGAAGATATCAAATAAAAATAGTTTAAAAAATTTTCTCCCTTCAAATACACACATTCATGAGAATGTCTTCTGGCAAGTATAGGAGCTCCATTCAACCTATCAAACAAGATACTGGAGGAGGACTTAAACCAACCCATCTAGAAGATAATTACCAAATTTCAGTTAAGGAATTATACCTTTAACTGCAAAATTAATTCAATATAACTACCTAAGATATTATTCAAAATAAAGGATTAATCAATCCCCATTTATGACAACCCAGCCCTGACGCTAAGTTAGGAGCACATCACCCAATAGACGCCCTCCTGCAAAGTCTGAGGGGGGGGTCACCATCAACCAGCCATGTGTAAATAGCCAAGGACAAGGTGACTCGCGAGCTGTGCTGTAATACCTGTAAACTTAGATGACAATGTGTTGTGTGCAATGACCATTGGCACATAATTAATTATTTTCATTGTTTGTGGATTTGAAAAAGCATTAAAATACAAAAGTTGCTTAATAAACTTTTTCCTTTATTTTTATTAGAATCTCTCATACAAACTCATCTCTCAACATACATCAACAAAATGAAAGAGTTAGGCTTATATAGGTTTTTTTTTTATAAGGTGTGGAGGTAAAATTGTTTCAGAGATGCTATTATACATTATTCACTGCATTTTGAACATTTATATAAATTAAATTTGATAAGAGAACGGGAATTTATTGAAATGACAAATATATATTTTTTACACTATATCGTTGTTTTTTTTTTTATATATTTAATTTTTGAAACAGATTAATGTTCCAATATTACAATGTAATAAAGCCAAATCCAAAAGGGCAATTAACCTATGAGAGTTTGTAAGCAATTTTGTCAATATTTTCTGATATATTGGAACAAGTCGGTAATAATATAATATGATTTTTATGTTGTAAGGTGAAAAAAATTCAAAAAGTTTGGAAATAAAAAATTAAAATTATTTATATTAAATTATTTATAAATGCAGATTATATCTACAGAGAAACCTAATCAAGATAATACATGGATTTGCCAGTCTCCAAAATAAGAGAATGAAAAAGTAAAATCTATGTACATTTAATGATAAAAATACATTAGATCATTGACCCAATATAAGAGATAGGTTTATTTTGGAAAGGAAAAAAAAAGCAGTTTTATCACTTTGAGAAATGTCAATTACAGAGTGCATGGTCCACTGGGCCGTATGAAAATAGAGTTGTTTATAAAATTCCATTTTCATTTTAATATAGAGTTTGAAATAATGAATAAAAATGTAAAATTATATAAAAATAGTGTATTTTATTTTTAAATGTTGCTCAATTTTTTATTGAGATCGTACAAATTACAAATTTACTCCACATATACTATATACACAGTGATTTGAGAATAAAAGGTAAATATTATTAGATAAGCGCTATTTACACATTTTTGAACTATTTACAATAAAATGATGAAAGTTACTTCCTTAGTATGATAAACAATGAAGCAGTCTTCAAAAAGAGGCACTTGACGTCAATTATATATTCTATATCATCTAATGGGGGTCGGTGGAAGGATGGTCTAAACCGTTGGTTTACGACCACTACGACCCGGGTTCGATTCCCGCATTGGGCACTTTTTTCTGATTAAAAAAAAATAATGCTCCAATGGCCCCCGATTCTTGCAAAAGTCCAACCTCACCAGCGAGTGCAAGTAATCAAAAGGGGATCTGGCACATTTGTAAGTGCAAAGTCAAACTGCTTTTCACATGTGGTGCACTTACAGTAAAAGCAGTCGCCTTCTACCCACCATGATTATCATGGCCTGTACCACGTGTACTAGGGATAAGCAAAAAAAATATCATCTAACAAACTCTCAGATTTTAAGTAATATTGAGTGGCAAATATACTAGGTTCAGGTTCCATCTAAAAAAAGTGATAGAAAAATGAAAATGCAAAATGAAGAAATGAGAATGGTAGACAGGCCATAGGAGAGCTGGAAAAGTGGATGCACATGGTATTTTACAGGTACATTAGGTTAACTAATATCCCTTTCAATCCACTGATATATGGGACAATATCCCAGTAGACACGATTGGATATGGCTCAAGCATATGAGCAGTTAAAAGTGGATGAAACATCTGCAGAAATTCTCGCTATTAATACACCTAGAGGATTATATAAGGTGAAGCCTCTTCCATTTGGCTTAAATTCAGCCGTGGGAACATTCCAGAGATTCATGGATACTCTTTTGAGTAGAATTGATGGAGTTGCAGTATATTTAGATGATGTCCTGATTTCAGGAAAAGATTGTGTTGATCTTAAAAGAAAAACTGAAAAAGTACTGCTACGCTTCAGAGAATCTGGACTTTGTCTTAAAAGAGAAAAATGCAAATTTGATGTTCCAGAAATCGAATTTCTAGGAATGATTATTGATCATAAAGGAATACGTCCATCCGAGGAGAAATTAAGAGCTATAAATGATGCTAGAACACCTTCGGATAAAATGGAATTGATGTCTTTTCTTGCACTTCTTAATTATTATGAGAGGTTTTTTGAATAATAAAGCCACAGTAGCTGAACCTCCCCATATACTGTTGGACAGTAATAATCCATGGAAATGGAATAAAGAACATCAAAGATCTTTTGCAGAGGCCAAAGACTTGATTAGTTCTAAGTCTGTTTTAGCACATTTTAATGAAGATCTGCCTATTTTGGTCAACTGTGATGCGTCGGAGTATGGTGTTGGAGTCATTTTGTCGCAAATAGACCATGGTATTGAGAGACCAGTTGTGTTTGCCTCCCTAACTTTAAATAAAACTGAGAGAAGATATGCGGTAATCGATAGAGAGGCTTTGGCAGTCATTTTTGCTGTTTCTAAGTTTTCGCAGTATCTTCTGGGGAGAAAATTCAAAATTGTAACAGACCATAAACCTCTAGTTGGTCTTTTCAACCCGAACAAGCCGATACCACAAGTACTATCGCCTCGCATGATGAGATGGTGTCTAACTCTATCTGCATATACATATACCATAGAATATAAACCAGGAATTAAAAATGGAAATGTGGACACACTGAGCAGACTGCCATTAAATGAGTCACCAAGCCAAATTACAAACCCACCGGAGGTATTTTTTATTGAATCAGAATATGCTGCTATTAGCGCTTTTTGGAGGTTGCGAGAGTGACTGGTAAAGACCCAATTCTATCTAGAATTAAATTTTGGGCAATGAATGTGTGGCCTGCTAGAAATTATGAGGATAAATATAAAGAGTATTTTACAAAGTCTAGTGAAATATCTGTTCATAAAGATTGCTTATTGTGGGGGAGCAGAGTTGTAGTTCCGGAAAAATTAAGAAAGATATTTTAAATCTATTGCATGATACCCATGTTGGTATTGTGGGTACGAAGGCATTGGCTCGCGGATTATGCTGGTGGCCAAGTATGGATAAAGACATAGAAAAAATGATATTGAGTTGTAGAGTCTGTTTGTCTTGTGGACATGATCCTCCAAAGACTAATATCTACCCTTGGATTTGGCCTTCAAGACCTTGGTCAAGGTTACATATCAATCATGCTGGTCCTTTTTAAGGCAAATTATTTCTTGTTGCCGTGGATGCGTATTCTAAGTGGATAGGAGCGAAGATCGTAGCATCGACATCTGCTGAGAATACTATTAATACCATGAGGGAAATGTTTGCAACTCATGGGTTGCCGGATATGATCGTTACGGACAATGGGACTTCATTTACATCTGAAGTTTTTAAGACCTTCCTAAAAAGGAGTGGCATTAGCCACATCTTGTGTTGTCCGTATCATGCGGCATCAAATGGGCAAGTGGAGAGAGCTATTCAAACATTAAAAAAACTGCTTAAAAAGAACAGCAGAGGAAATTGGTTAATCAGGTTGGCTAGGGCCTTGTTGACAATGAGAATAGCGGTAAATAGCACAACTCGGAAATCCCCAGCTCAGATGTTAATGAATAGAAATTTAAAAACTATTGTTGAAAAATTTCATCCGGAAAGTATTTCTGAGGGAGGAAACAGACAGGAAGATAAATTCATGAAGAATTGGAAACCACATAGAGAGGTGGAAGAAGGATAGGAAATTATGGCCAGGGGATACCATGGTTCCAGTGGTTACCTGGCGTTGTGTCCGAGAAAACTGGACCAGTGTCAATTAAAGTGGAAACTGAGGATGGAAAATTATTGAGCCGGCATTTAGATCAAGTTAGGAGAAGTGGGGAAAGTGAAGCCTTACCATCAACATCATCGACCCCTCAAGTGACACCTGAGATTGAAAGACCCCCGGCTGTTCAAGAAACTGATTCTTCAGAAGGAACCACAAAGCCTGTGTTGAGGAGATCCTTAAGAATAAGGAAACCTCCATCATTTTTTGAAAATTAAGTTATCTTTGGCTAATAGGGAGAATTTGTTATGTATGATGTTAATATTCTTTTAATTTCTTATCATCACCTTTTGTATTTTTATTTTGTATAAAAGCTAATTGTTTTAATAATAAAGAGTATGTAAATCTAGCGTTGCGTCATGAATAAAAGCGGCTCTCTAAACATAATAAATTGGAAAATGAAGAAAAGGTTAAAAAAAAACAATGTGATAAGATCATATCCAAATTGTGCCTTATCAAAAGGATAAAAATTTATTTTAAAATCATTATCTTTCGAAAAATATTTTCAGGTTGTTTACTTTTAGATTAAAACACTTTTAGAGTGAATTCTAGCTGATCGAACTTCCAAATGTATCCATGATTCTTCCTCTACTATATGTTATTTGAAATAGCTGAATGTTACTCTCTGAAAAACCTTTTTGGTTACACTGCTAAAATAGTGGATTCTTATGTTACGCCTAAATCGTCTGATAGTAAACAAAAATCATGCAAATTAGGAGTAATATTTGAAATGCATTCTAAAATTTTGAGCACGGTGGGCATGTGCTGAAAACAGTCGCTCTGCCCTGCATTTTAATATGTTGTAATTTTGGTAATAAATTTCTATTTAAACAGAAATTAATGTCAAAATTTGATTTTAAAAATCAGAAAAATATAGTGTTATATTTTTGGTCAAATTAATGTTATGAAAACATGGTCGAATTATTGCAAGTGTCAAATTATCATGTGTTGAATTTACAAGGTTATACTGTATTAACTCAATTGTAATATTAAGTGCAATTTGGATTATAGATTTAAAACGCGAGGTATAATTAAACAAATCTGAATCAATAAACTGTGCTTGACCTAAGGCTACTTTTACGTATGTTATTTTATAGATTTGAAAATTGTTTTATATAGTGGCAGAAAGTGATTGCACAATTGTGTGCAAATTGATACTTTTTTATTTGGGTACTGTTATTTTATAGTTACAGAGCGTATATATTGTAACATGTCTGTATTAATTGATATTTCAAAATTTAAATGCAGTTTCGGTTTATAGTCTCAGAATGCTTAACGTTTTCCTCATGTTTTGAATTTTGTTTTTAAATTGAATTGAATTATTTATAGTCTCTCACTGTGAAAAGTCATGGGTAAAGATATTTTCCAGTTTGTTTATATTAATATAATTTTAAATCACTACCATTTATTTTCTATAGTCATAAAGTGGGGCCATTTGTTTGTCTTTTACCTGGATGTTTATAAAATTTTAATATCATTGACTTGTGGGTTTTCTCCTATAAGTATTGTTACACCAGGTTGCGTCTTGGCAGACTCTTCAACCTTAATTCTCTCCTGTGCCGGGTCTTGTATCTTACCAGAGCGTGTTTCAACCATCCTACAAATTTATATAAGGGAATAATGAGATAACTCTAAGTAGCCTCAAGCATTTTTTATTTATTTCTTACTCAAAGAAGAGAGCAGTGAAGTCACACAGTGTACCAACATACAAATGGTGATTCTATAATACATATATTCTGTTTATATTACATATATTCTCTTTAATAAAATAAGTAAATACAAAATATAAATTTGAATTTAAAATATATGAATAATAATATTACAAATTAAAATAAAATAGGTTCATTATCCATGATACAACAGTATATAGGGTTGTTTTTAAACAACTATTTGCTGTTCTATAGCCTGAATAAGTGCATGCTAAGGAGCTTCTCCTGTATGTGAATATTAATGTGTTTGTTAATGTTAGGAATTTTCTGTACTATAATCACAGTTAGTGCAAGAGTATGTGTAAATTTATGAGTTTGCATATATACTATAATTGTATATGGATATGGCTTTTTCCAGTAACACAAGGTAATAAGACCAATTTCAAATAAATAAAGGTATTAAATGTGTTTTTGTCTGATGGTGGTATCAAAATTGTTACAAAACCACCCACACTATTTATCTATTTTAATTTGGTCTTATTACTTTGTTATATGCCCCCGATTCTTGCAAAAGTTCAACCCCACCAGCGAGTGCAAGTAACCAAACGGGGCTCTGGCATTTGTAAGTGCAAAGTCAAACTGCTTTTCACATGTGTAGACATGTGGTGCGCTTACAGTAAAAGCAGTCGCTAACTACCCACCATGATTATCATGGCCTGTACCACGTGTACTAGGGATAAGAAAAAAAAAAGTTATTTTAATCGACAATTCAAATTGTACTTAATTGTTGTTCTATGGTATGTGTTTTCAAATGTCTCATAGATTCTTGTTCTATAGTGCCAGAAAGGATGTGAGTAGAGTTATCTTTATTGTGTTTATTTTGGTGTTTTCGTAAATCCCCAGAGTTTACTGTTCTATAGTCACAGTGAGGGCATGAGTAAGGTTTTTCTCCTGTATGAGTATGAAGATGTCCTTTTAAATGAGCAGCAGTTTTCGTTTTAAAATCGCAGTAGGAACATGAAAAAGGTTTTTCTCCAGTATGTGTAAATATATGTACTTTCAACAGGTCCATCTTTGTTGATCTATAATCACAGTGAGGGCATGAGTAAGGTCTTTCTCCTGTATGGGTATAATAATGTTTTTTTAAATTACCAGCTGCTTTTGTTTTAAAATCGCAGTGAGAACATGAAAAAGGTTTTTCTCCAGTATGAGTATGAAGATGTCTTTTTAAATGAGCAGCTGTTGTTGTTTTATAATGGCAGTTGGAACATGAAAAAGGTTTTTCTCCAGTATGTGTATATTTATGAGTTTTCAACTGTCCTAAAGTTAGTGATCTATAATCACAGTGAGGGCATGAGTAAGGTCTTTCTCCTGTATGGGTATAATAATGTTTTTTTAAAGTATCAGCTCTTGTTGTTTTAAAATCGCAGTGAGAACATGAAAAAGGTTTTTCTACAGTATGTGTAAATATATGTACTTTCATCAGTTCCTTAGTTGTTGATCTATAATCACAGTGAGGGCATGAGTAAGGTCTTTCTCCTGTATGGGTATATTTATGTTGTTTCAAATTACTTGCATTTCTTGTTTTATAATCGCAAAGAGGACATATGTAGGGTTTTTCTCCAGTATGCCTGTATTTGTGTCTTTTCAAGTTCTTCAAAGTTTTTGTTTTATAGTCACAGTGAGGGCATGAGTAAGGGTTTTCTCCTGTATGTGTATATTGATGTTGTTTTAATTTAAAAGCATTTGTTGTTTTATAATCGCAGAGAGAACATATATAGGGGTTTTCTCCCGTATGTTTATATTTATGTATTTTAAAATTTCCTAAATTTTCCGTTTTATAGTCGCAGTAAAGGCATGAGTAGGCTTCTTTTGAATGTTCATTTTGCATCTCAATCATTGTTTTATGAGATTGTTTTCTATTGTTAGATTGATGGTATATATTGGATTTGTCTTTTCTGAATAATGATTGATAGTATTTTTCACGAGAAAAAGCAACTCCTCTACAGTTAGAAGAATAATATTTATAAAACCTTTGTCTATGGTGGCCATTTTGAAAAGCTTCATCTTTTATTGAGGAGTGCAGTTCATGTATTACTGAATCTTGGGTTGAAGCTGGGAAGGTCTGAAGGAATGGTGCACCCCCATCTATATGAACACAACATGATCTTAATGTAAATATATATGTTTGATAATATTTTTAAAATGCTAAAGTCTATGTTTATACAAAAAAAAAAAAGAGGAACCTCTCCCTTTAAATATATGTTAGATTGATAGGCTATGTTTATCACCCTAGTAAAAAACATTACTAGTGGTTATAAGGAATGAAGCACACAACATGAGTTTTTTTTATTATTATCCCCCTAGTACACATGGTACAGGATATGATAATCATGGTGGGCCGAAGTTGATGACTGCTTTTATATTATGTCTACACATATGAAAAGGGTTTTGAATTTTGCCCTTACTAATCTGCCAGAGCCCCTTTTGGTTACTTTCACTCGCTGATAGGGTTGGACATTTGCAAGAATAGAGGGCCATTGGAGCATTTTTTTTTATTTAAAAAAAGGTCCCAATGAGGGATTCAATTCCGGGTTGTAGCGTTCAAAAACCAGCGGTTTAGACCACCCTTCCACCGACTCAATCCACAACAGGAGTTTAATCAAATTCAGACAAATAGCCAACATGTATACCCTGCTTTTAGGCTATCGACCTCATCAGTACAAATGCAAATTAAATTTTATAACATCCAACAAAGTAAGTTATGAAATTGGTCGAATTTACCCAAAAGGTGTTTGAACTAGTGAATTGGAAGGGGCCTATTTTGAAGGTAAAATACAATCTGAAATTGTGGGTGAATGATATTCATTTACCAAAGAGGCACCTTTCCCTCTAATTATGCCTTAGAGGGCCATATTTTATAACTCCTCACGTGAGATGTTATGTAATCCATGTTGCCCCTGTACTGATGAGGGAGAGTACCCAAAACCAAGATAAACAGGTCAGTTATTAGTCTGAATTTGCCAAATCAGGTGTTGTGGCTCTTCCCTCATTACCACCAGTGAAGTTTTTTACTAGGATGATAAACATGAGGCATTTTTATAATACATATTTAAAGGGAGTACATTTGGTATATGAATATCCTACTTCCAACTTGGTAGAGCGCCATCTAGTGGAACAGAAATCAAATATTCATTGATTCAACCTGTTCCCTGATAATTGGCCAACCCATTTTCTTGATAAATCAAGAAAAGCCATCTACGAACGCGTTTCGTGCTGTTTGCGCTCGTCAGCGTGGAGCAGGCTGTACCACTGCGACCAAAAATATTTTTGGTGCCCGGAGGCTTCTTGAGAAACCAAGAAATGAGTTTTTAAGAATAAATTTGTGTAAATACGCTTAACACATGAAAAAATAATATAAAATAATCAGAAGATACCATCTTTATTTTTAATATCAACACCCGACCTTTTTATTATTTTTTTTTCTATTGTTTTTTTCTTGCGTTAAGTTTATTTACGCAAATTTGGCCTTAAATACCCATTTCTTGGTTTCTCAAGAAGCCACTGGGACCAATTTATTTCCAGTTGTCACATATTCTTCTCAAGACTTGATTTCATTTTATTTTGAACCTGACATGCCCCTCATTTCTAACTTTAGAATTACCACAGTCCAAGGTATAAAAATATATATTCTTCGTGCCAAGATGTGGAGTACTTACAGTCGAGGGGGTCTCCTATATTATAGGCATATCCGTAGGTCTCCAGGACATCCAGGGATTCCTGGATAGAAGTTAGATACTGTTGGGAGTAAACCATTTTCTAAAACAACACATTATTTTGTTAATTTTGTGTTATCAACCTATTTACTTTAATTTTATCTAATTTAATTCAATGCAGGCTTTAATTCAACACCCTTTTAAGTGTTGAACAGCATTTGTTGGTTGGAAATTTATTTGGAAAAGATATACCTACTTCAACCAATTTTTAATTAAAACCTGTGTGACTCTCTTGTTACTCTTTTCAATCCTGATTCTTTAACTTTTGAATTTAGATATTTAAAATATTTTATATATAATACAATATTTATGTTTAGAGAGGTTTAGGATTATTTTTTGCATAAATAAAGATTGAATTTAGAATTTTATTAATAACAGGATCCAACATGCACTAACAAAAATTAGTACTTTTTAAAATTTTGAAACTTTATTGGCAAAAATGGATGACTATGTCTAAAAATGAAAAGATCAGCGATTCATCACATCTCTGCTGGTGGATAATTTCTGAGACACCCAAATATTACTTCTTTAAAATGATATTTAAAAAAAAATACCTTTGTAATATGTGAATTGATGCCAATGGGACATTTCTTATTTCATTTATTTTGCTTTAATACAAATTTTCAAAATTAAAAATTATGAATAATATTTTTATATAAATACTAAAAAATTGCACACACACACAAACACAGTAGGGAAAAAGTGAATAAACTTTGGATATGAAAAAAAAAATTATTTAAAAAATTGGGATTTTTAAAAATCTTTTATGATTCTTTTGGTCTAGAACCCTATTTAGTATACATTTTAGCTGAACAAAGGGCATGTACCTCTTCTGTGTGTTATTTCAAATAGCACAGAATGTTACTCTAGAAGAAACCCTGGCACCTATATTTCCCATGAGAAAACTAAAATTTGTGTGTGACTATGGGTGAATTCGGGGTTGAGATTTTTGCTGACTTATTGCAACACTTTTAAGAATGAGATAGTTTATATTTATTCCAATATATGGTGCAAGCCATCTTCAACTTTCAGTTACACCATAAGGAGATGTCTTTTTCTTAACTTTTAAAAATGGTGTGCATGTGCTTACAGATAATGTGCCGCTGCATGCCAATTTTAGGAATAAAATTGCATTTAAAAAATGACCTATATAATGTTGTTGCCAAAATTTGATTTAGGAAATGGTTGAATTATTGATGGATTAAAAAATAATTTATTTGATATGCTGTATTTTGGGACATAAAATCCTGGTCAAATTAGCACAAGTGTCAAATTATCATCAATCAAATTAATTGGGTTATACTGAATATAACATTGAATCATCAGTGGCCACAAGTCAGTGACATAAACAATTTTATGATATTTGACTCAATATACCTGTCTTCTTCAAAGATAAAATTTGCATGATATTGGCACAAAATATTACTTTATTAATACAATAGAACTTCTCTAAGGACAACACCTAGTTATTATATCTAAGTGTCTTTTTAACCCTTAACTGGACGGGTTGGGTAGATTCTGCCCATGCATAAATTTAATATAGGAAAAAAATATATTTTTCGTTTACCTAGAGCTACCAGCTTTCATGTATTCTAATTTTACAGTGATACAAACATTTTCCATCCATCGTTTATAAATTTCAGTTTTGGGAAGGGGGTGAAATTTGCATGTGTGGGCGGATTCCGCCCAGCCAGTCCAGAACCATGAGAATTTTTCGTGTCAGTGTTAGCTTGTGGCTCATACTTGAGTCTCTATCTTCCGCTATTTTTAGCTTCCTTTTTATAAAATAACACTTCTTTCTTTGGATAAGTAGAATAATCAATCAAGTCAACAGAGAGAACTATCCCTGCCAACCCATAATATATGTTTTAGAGATTAGTCGGCCACATTTTGGAAGAAATATTCCAGCAGACAATTGATTCACTTCAGTAGAATTAGTTGATAAGTTGAAAGAACATGGCCTTACATATTTAGGAACGATGAGAAAGAACAAACCTTAGATTCACCACAATTTCAACCACACCCTAATAGAGAATCAGGAACCTCTATTTTTGGTTTCTCTGGAACAACCACTTTAGTCTCCAATGTTCCAAAAAATATAAGAAAAGAAAATCGGTAATCAGATTGATAAAAAAGGTAAAAGAGAAAGGAGTCATTTTATTGTTGATCTTGGGAGAGCATTGACTGATGAACACCTGTCCACACGTAATCTCAATTCTCTCTCACTGGAATTACAGACGACAATTCAAGAAGAATGATGCTTCAAGTAAACCAAGTGAATCTATGATGCCACAACAATCTGATACTCCAAAAAGGTGCTACAAATGTCCATCAAAAAGCGCATTAAAAAATAAAAACCCTTTGCTCTGTATGTCAACTAAGGGTTTGCAATAACATTTCTTTATAATTTTTGAGTACTGTAAATAGATTATATTCAGAATTTTTAAAAGTCAAAATCTGTATATTGACTATATATTAATTAAATATTTTTTTAAATATTGATTTCAATCATTATTTAGCGCTTATTTCACAAAGTTACATAAGTGGGTTGAATCTACCCAACCCGTCCAGTTACGTAAGAAAAATCCACCGGTCCAGTTAAGGGTTAAGAAGGTGTCATCTTACTGGAGAATTTATAAATAATAAAAATATTGATTTGGGCCAACTGTCCTTTGTAGAGAGGTGTCCTCTAGCAAGTTCTTTTCATGGAAGCTGTTCTACACTGTGTACAAGATGGCAAAATATATATCAAATTTCACTGCATTTAATATTGAAAAATTGAGTGCATTAATCTCAAAAATATAAATTGAGAAAGAATTTTATTAATATTTTATCACATATTTCTGTTTGTAATATCATCTTCCTGTCAGATGGTTATGAACAACAATATTTAACAGAAATAAAATATATACAATAAATAAGTTTTAAAAAAAGTTAAATTATAAGTTAAAGTGGCAAAAATGTGTGCTTTAATTATTATTATTGTTGTGTCTCTACACTACACCAGGTCACCGAGATTCACTAAGTCTGAGATAAAATCTTTATTCGCTCATAACACTAATCTGACTGACTATTTACAATTTAATGATACATATATATACATAAAAATAATTAACATAATAACACAAACAAACACTATGCAAAACCTTATTTGCATATCTCTACAATTTATCTAAAACATAACTATTGTTATGCAAAACACCACATCTTCTCACCCCCAATTTGTTACACCATCTTTAAAGTATTCGGGGAGTCTCCGGTTTCTTATTTGGTCTACTTGGCCCAGGTGTTTCCTCCAGCCTTGGTGGGTCCCTCCTGATCGGCATAGTATCCAGGAAGCTCCTGTTGTCCGCATTGGAAGCTGGTCTCGGGCACCGAGGCGAAAAGTGGGAAGTCCACGCCGGGGTTGCCATACACGCTCAGCCCGTCACCCTCACTGTACATGTCCTCCCCACTGTTCATGTAACCCGCGCCCATTCCATTAGCTCCGCTCATCATTCCATTGGCGGTTCCATTCATAGCCGCGGCCATTCCCTTGCCATTACCGTTCATCGCAGCGGCCATACCATTTCCATTCATTACCTCATTGATTTGACATACACTGTCGCCATAATTCATCCATTCAAGACCAATTCCAATCTGGTCAAACGCCTCCCTTCCAATCAGATTTGGGCCCGGACCTTCGATCACAAGAAATTCCATTGTGATACTTCTTTTGTTCACTTTTACGTCGGCTTTTATTTTACCCAGAATGGATAACCTCTGTCTGTTCCATTGCACCAACTTGGTAGAATCCTTCTCTATTCTAGGCCTTTCTGACTTCACCCAAGTTCTTATATACGTCTTCTCAGAAATAATATTTTTTCTTGTTCCTGAGTCAATGAGCATATTCATATCTCGACCGCTAGTCCGTACTTTTACCATATAATTCCGCATGTTACTGGTGTCCTTCACTTGATTTATATTAAAAAGGCCATTAGTTGCCTCTGCCTCCTCATCTATCGAGCAGTTATTATTACGATCGCTCCTCCAGTTCCCGTTCTTACAGACCCTAGATATATGCCCTAACTTCTGACATTTAAAACATCTTTTCTCTTTAAAGAAACATTGCTCTTCTCTGTGGTTTGTATATCCACAGCGGAAACATTTAAAAATCTTCTCATTCCTCCGTCTCACCTTAACAGCTCTTCCCATTACATTAATTTCTTCCTGAGGTTTTCCGTCTTTAATTTCTGCAACGTTCCTTACCGCAGCCTCATGTGCCAATGCCATCTCTTGAGCCACTTTAAATGTTAGCATACTGTTCATTAACAGCATTGATTGTATCTCTTCGCTTAGAATGCCGCATACTAGGGCATCACACAACCTATCTTCCACATCAGGGAATTCACACTTCTCGGCAATTTTCTTTAGAGCTGTTATAAATTCAGATATTGTTTCATTTGGCATTTGAAGCCTTTTCGCAAATTTAAAACGCTGCACTATTATATTTGGCGTTGGATCAAAATATTTTTTAATCCCTGCTACTATCTCCTCCCATTCTGTTTCCAATGGATTCTTGGGAGAGGTCAACGTCCGTATTATATTATACGTTTCTCTTCCGCATAGCGAGAAAAATGTTGCCTTCTTTTTAACGATCTGTACTATATCATTCGCTATGCAATAGGATTCAAAGCGTTCTAAATAACTTGATATTTCATTTCCATTGTTTGGGTTGAACTGTTCAATATTCATCATTGTTCGCTTACTTTTCCTTCGTCGCCACTGTTGTGTCTCTACATTTTGAGAATTTATAAGTCGATTTGTTTGTGGCCTATGAGACACGGTGAACTTGGGGGTACCGTTTTTTTTTTTTAATTTTCTTCTTCTTCTTCTTCCAATTTCCACATATTCTTCTGAAGTGTATATTAAATTTTGTTTTTAAACTGTTATTCAAACCATTTCTGGCTTTAAAATTATTTGGAATTATGTTTTAGCCTAGGTTAAACTTGATATAGAACGCTTCTAAAAGGGCATGCTGCCACTGTTTTTTTTTTTTTTAGAACGCCACTCTTTGTTTTTTTTTTTCCTTTATTTTGGAAGCCATTTGTAATTTTCTTTTATTTCAAAATTGTCGAATGCAAAGATATTCTATTAGATAAAAGTATAATGTGTGAAAATTTATACAACATACAGCAAAATTAGAATGGAAATGAAAACAAACAATGCCGCTAATTTTTTCGTTTTGAAATCGCGATCTGTGAGCTGAAACATGCTCAAAATTTCGTTGTTTTAAAAATTTTTTTAAATCACAATTTTAAGTTCGTTATAAGCATAGTATTTTTAATAGATTTTATCATTTTGGGACCGAAAATAGGTTCGTTATAGGGGTGGTTCGTTATTTTAAAAATCGCAAAGTTCGTTATAACGATGGTATTTTCAATGGAATGGAATTGGGAATCGCCGTGGGTTCGTTATAAGGGAAGGTTCGCTATATCCAGGGTTCGTGTTAGCGGGGTTTTACTGTAATTTACAGATATTAAAGTATCTTACATTTAATGAAAAGATGATCACCTCTAACAATCGGCCCCATGATCATCATTTCTCATGATTTACAACATCATAGCTATATTTACACAAAAGTATAATGAGATAGAATGAGATAAACAGGACAACACAGTGAAGGAATTTACATCCAAAACAGTTTCTCTATGAAACGACTTAGTTTCTCTTTATAATACGAATAAAATCATAAAGGATGAGTTTCTTTATTGGTAATAACCGTTTCGAGCTTTCGGGCGCAAGCAGCCCTTCTACAGGAATTAAAGGAAACAAGTTAATCAGACATGTATATATACATATATACAAGCTGAATTTTTTGCATACCTAGGATTATTCATAAAATTTTTATTAAGTAATAACTATTGCTATGTAAATTAATTTATCTGCTAATATTATTAAATGCAAAATTATAAAATGTTGTAATAAAGAGAAAACAAATTATTCTATTTTAGTTTTTGGATCAGCCTATCATATGTCTCTGGGATATCGATGTGTCCATTTATACTATTATATTTTGATGAAATTAGTGCTTCCAGTAATAATCTTTTGTATTTACTATTTATGTTTGTGTAATGAATATTAGGGTTTGATAGATTGAAATCGTGATCTGTATTTTTGATGTGTTGTATTATTAGAGATTTGGGGTCATTGTTTTTAATGTTCCTTCTATGTTCGTCCATTCTGTCTTTTATATGTCTACCTGTTTCACCTACATAAACATTATTGCATTGGTTGCATGATATGGAATATATGGCTTTGCTATTGTATAGTTTCGATATTGGAAAATTGTTTCTGGTAATGGGGTTTCTTATTATGGTTGCTATATTAGGGTTGCTTTCATAATATGTTCTTATACCATGTTTGCTTAAGATTCTGGCTATATGGGTACTACTATGGGAATAGGGAATTATACAAATTGATTTATAAACATGATTATTTCATATAAGGGAGGGATTATAGAAATGTCTTAATATGAAGTTCTTGGGATAACCATTAGAAGTGAGTTGATTGATCAAAAATTGGGTTTCTATAGCTTTTGAGGATTGGGTGGAGCAATGTGTGAATATTCGTTTGGAAAGGGTTTTTACAGTATTGATTTTGTGACTTAGGGGACAATTTGTATATAATTATATATGTATATAATTTGGAGTGGAGTTCGGCTTGTGATATATTTCTGTTGTGTATTGATTTTGTGTTTTTAATATGAGTACATCTAGGAATGGTAAGGTCTTATTGTTTTCAGTTTCTATAGTAAAATCAATGTCATTATGTATAGACTTTAGTTGGGTAAAAACGGAATCTATTTTGTTAGAATTGGAGATACAAAAGATATTATCTATGTATCTTTGCCAGATGATAATGTCTGTGGGAAAAAGGTTGGTTATCGTTTTATCTATTTTTCTCATTACAATTTCTGCTAAAGGTGAAGAGAGGGGGCTTCCCATGGGGGAGCCCTTGGTTTGTTTATAAAAATTTATATTGAAGGAAAATATATTGTATCGTAAACTAAGCTTAATTAATGAAATAATTTTAGAAGAGGTATCTGAAGGAATATTATTTAATGCTGAAAATTCTATTGTGTTATCTATTATTAGATGGTGTGGTAAACTTGGGTACATATTAACAACGTCAAAAGATATCATGGTGCTATTAGGAGAGGGAGGGAGGATGTGTATATTTTCTATAAATTTTGGTATGGATGTGATGGATGTTGTAGTGGGGTTGTCTTTTAGAATGGGAATAAGAAAGCTTGCTAGGAATTTAGCTAAGGGGGCTATAGGAGACATATGATATGCTATAATAGGTCGAATAGGGATACCTTGTTTATGGGTCTTGGGTTGGCCGTAGATATAAGCGACACTTTTTATATTTTCTAGGAACGATTTTAAGTTTTCTGTAGTAATAGTATTATTTCTGCATAAATTCCTAAGATCTTTTGTATATAGGGCATATGATTGAGATTTTTCATTGGTGGATATAGGTTTGAATACATTGGAGTTGTTTAGGGTTTCATTCATTTTTTGATATATAATCTTGAGTGTTCATAATAACTGTTTGGGATCCTTTATCTGCTTTTGTTATTACTATTTCTTTTCTGCTTTTTAGTGAATTGGCTATATATTGGTGTTTGGGTTTAACGATAGTGAGCTTGAAGATTCTACTAAGGAGGAAGTGACTAAGCTTCTGATTTTGGATTTTTCATGTTAGGTTAGATATTGCTGATTCAACTCCTGCAATGATTTTATAATTATCCGTTTTCATAGGGAATCTGTGTTTGGTCCCTTTTGATAAATAATTAATTTCATAGGATGAGAGATCATAGCTTGATAAGTTGAGAATATTAACCTGGTTTTCAGGAGGTATGAGTTGGATGTTGCATTTTTTAGACCAGAATTAAAGTTTCTTTTGGTGTTTGTTCTCTATGGCGAAGTTTAAGGTTTTGATGTCCTCAGTAATGCTGATGATAAATTGCAGCATTTCCAATGGGGGGATTCTTTGAGAGATACTATATTTATTAGATCTTTTATGGTTTTTGAAATGAGTCTTATGTTTGAGCAACATCCTTTTGTTCTGGATCTGAGGAGTTTCATTTGGGTATCTTTTATAATTGAAGTTGAAAAATGGTTTTTAACAGGGTCTTTGATTCTGAGGGTAGGTGGTATAAAACTATTAACTTCACAAATCCTATTAAATATAAGGCGCTTTCTCCACTTTGCAAGTTTTAAGGAATTTCTTCGTATTAAATTCATGTATTGACGGGTTTCGGAATCGTAAGTTTCGGTATTCATTTTTATAGAGCAAAATATAACTTTTTTGAGATTTAAGACGAGTAATCCTTTCAATATATTATAATACGAATAAGATCATAAAGGATGATTTTCTTTATTAGTAATAACCATTTTGAGCTTTCGGGCGCAAGCAGCCCTTCTACATTTTTATAGAGCAAAATATAACTTTTTTGAGATTTAAGACGAGTAATCCTTTCAATATATTATAATACAAATAAAATCATAAAGGATGAGTTTCTTTATTGGTAATAACCGTTTCGAGCTTTCGGGCGCAAGCAGCCCTTCTACAGCCCTTTAGTTAGGAAGTCAGCTAAGTTTAAATTACTATTAACAAATTTTAAAGTGAATTCTTCCTTCTCAACAAGTTTTCGAATGAATTGTAGTCTGATATCAATGTGCTTGGTTTTTATATTTTCTACACTATTCTTACAGAAATATATAGCTGACTGATTGTCACAAAATTGAATAGGTTTTCCCACATTAGGTATTACGTCTATTTCTTTTAATATATTAATATACCATATTGTTTCTTTTACACTTTCAGTTAAGGCTATAAATTCAGATTCCATAGAACTTAATTCAATACACTTTTGTTTTCTCGATTTCCATGTGAATGGGGTATCATCTAGATATAGTATGTATCCACTTGTAGAGTGTCTATTGGTCAAATGACTTCCCCAGTTTGCATCAGAATATGCATTTAAGATGCCTCTATTAACATTTGATAGGTTTATTCTATAATGTTTTGTCCTAAAGACATAATTCATTAGATCTACAACGATTTTCCAATGCTGATATGTGTATCCATTGCAGAATTGAACCATTGTTTTTACTGAAAAAGAAATATCTGGTCGGCTTCACTCTGCAAGGAAAGATAAACAACCTATTATTGATCTATATGGGTATTTTCTCATGAGTTCAGTCTCAATAATTTCATCTTACTTAATTTTTGGTGTTAACCAGCACCCTATTTTAAAAGGTAAATTTACCAATGTCTTAGGTAGATCTGTAAAACTAGTTATAAGTCTGTTTATATATGTTTTTTGATGTAAGCATATGCCCTTGTCTGTAGTTTCAAAGTTAACTCCTAACAGATATTTGACCTTTCTTAATTCCTCAATATCTAACTTTTCTTTAATAATTTGAATAGTTTTTCCAATTACAGATGTTTCTATTCCAAATAACAAGATATAATCAACATATACTATCAGGATAACACTATTATTCATTTTATATACACAATTGCACCATTTAATGGTCTCAAATCCTATTGAATTCAAAATTGAATCCAATTCTTTATTCCATTCTCTTCCACTCTGATGTAACCCATAAATAGTCTTTTCTAAAAGACAAACTTTATCTTCACTACCTTTTAGTTTGAATCCATCAGGTTGTTGCATGTAAATTTTTTCCTTCAAATTTCCATAAAGATAGGCTGATTTAACATCTAACTGGACATGCTTCCATCTTAGCAAAGATACTAATATTATAAACAGGAATCTAATTATTGAAAAATTTACAACTGGTGAAAAATTTCTGTGTAATCTATTCCATATTTGTCTATAACTTTGTGCCACAAGCCTAGCTTTATATCTATTTATATTATTTTTATCATCCCTTTTTACACTATATATCCATTTATTACCTAATATTTTCACACCTTGAGGTGGGGGATCTACTAATTTCCATACTTTCCTATCTTTCATCACCTTAAGTTCACCCTCCATTGCTTTAATCCAATTTAGAGGTGGGCAAAACGATTCTTTTAAGTGAATGATTCAGAATCGATTCACTCCGCAAAAAGAATCGATTCTTATTATCGATTCTTCGATTCTTTATAAATAAAAATTTAAAAGATTAACGTTTGTATGGTGTTTGTGCATCCGGAAGAATAAATTATTCTAAACAAAATTAAAATCACCAAATCAGTTGTTTCATAAACACAATAAACAATAATAGTAGCAAGGAAAAAAAAATAAGGTTAATTTACCTAACACAAATTTTATTGAACTTCGGATATTTTAAAAGTAACATACACATAACATTATCTTAAAATAACAGTTTTATTAATAAGGAAAATAAACAAAATGAACCAAAAAGCTTACAAAATGAATGAAATATAATTGCCAAAAAAAATATTCAAAAATTATACAAAAAAATACAAAAAATTTACATCACACGAAATTGTGGTTTAAAAAAATAATTTTTGATATCTTAGACGAAGTTAGGCAAGACCGTTTCTGGGTGCAAATATTGCCTGCTTTAGAAAACAACCTCTCACAAGGAACAGATGTGGCCGGAATACAGAGCCGCTTTTGCATCAAAAGAAACAAATCGGGGAAAATTGTCTTCCTTTCATGCCACCAAACTAGGGGGTCCATTCTTCTATCGATCATTGGCTCGGCTAGGTACTTGTCCACTTGTATTATCGCATTTGCTTTTGGATCTTGTGCTGCTGTAAATTGATTTACAGCAGCATCGAAGTCTTCCCAAATTGATGAAGCTGATACTGGTCGAACTTCAGGTGCCACAAGGCTGACTGTGGTTGCGGGAATAGATGACTGTATCTTTTCTATAATTTTATTTTTTACTTCCAAGAAACGACTGGTGTTCTCTCCAAAGCCGTGCTTTTTGAAGCGTGGATCCAAGAAGATAGCCTGATTGATTAACTCAACATTTAACCTATCCCCAAATCTATTCGATAAGGCTTCTAATAGATTTTTTTCCTAATCGTAGGACTTCTTCTGAGAGGTTGTTTCCTCGGGTAGGTACATTTTCAATAGTCCGCCTCACAGACCTTGCCAGTCCCTGGGCCAGAATACATGTTTTTGACAAGGAAATTTTCTGTTCTGAGGAAACTTCCTCAGTGACTTCAAAAAAAAATTAATATGGAAATAGATTCCTCTATCACTTTCCAGTCACTATCCCCCAGCAAAATTTTAGGATTGAGCAAAGCCAAGACGGATATCACTGGCTCTCGATTTTTCATGATGCGGTCTAACATCTCATACGTTGAATTCCAACGTGTTGGAACGTCTTGTTTTAACTTCAATGGTTTTGTGGAGAGATTAGCTTGCATTTCTCTTAATTTGGCCATTGCGTGGGAACTCTGTTTAAAAAATTGGACGATAGATTTTACCTTATCTACCGCGGATTTTATACTTTCATTAATGGACCTCTGAACCACCAAGTTAAGACTGTGGGCAAAACAAGATAGGTGAGGTAGCCCCAAGGTTTTTATTGCAGCTTTGATATTAGGGGCATTGTCAGTCACCACAGCGACCGTTTTAAAATCAAGTTTGAATTTTTTGGTTACACCAAGAATCCACGATGATATATTTTCTGCAGTATGTTTTTGAGGAAACTCTGAACATTCGAGAAGAATGGAATTTAATTTTGTTGTGTAGTCTATGAAGTATGCAGTAATGGCATGAAAACTGGTGGTATTTATGTTAGTCCAGCCATCACATGTCAGGCATACAGCATATGCTTCTTCCAACATTCCTGTAATTTTTACGACAAGGGAGTCGTGAATCGAAATCAGAAGTCCGTTTGATAGAGATTTCCGGCTGGGTAATTTGTATGTTGGGCATAGCATATTTACAAAGGCTTTTAATTCTTTATCTTCAACTAAACTAAAAGGATGATATTCCGAACAAATCATTTTCAATAGTTGAATATCTATTTGTCGGCTCCTATTTAGTGGTATGGGCCTTGATACATCCACAAAACTTGTCATAGAGGCTTGAGAGTTCTGCCTCTGAGGGACTGGAGTAGAAAGTGCAGAAGGTGACAGAGAAATAGTTGGAGAGCTTGACAATGATGAGGTACTGGCAAGAGAAGGCGAATCATGCACGAGTGGTTGTTTAAAAGTATTATCTACTTCCTCTTCTGAAATGGATGCGAATACCGAGCGAGATCGAGACCTGTTTTCTTGTTGGGCTTTGTGACGCTCTATAGGAACCGTAACGTGCTTCTTGGATAGGTGCCTCTTCAAGTTACTCGTTGCTCCACCTGTAATTGCTATTTCGTTCTGGCAATAACGACATTTTCCTTTGGAACCCGTTTTAGTTTTAACCTTCTCAAAATGATACCATATATCTGACCGTGAACTGGAAGGACTTGCCATTTCTGTAAACATAATAATAATGTTTTAACATATTTACTTTTTACGCTAACCGAACAAATTTAACACAATATCAAACATTCAATTTAACATAATATCAAACATTTTCAAATCTGGGGCCACGGTGATGTTGATTTGCCCAAAAAGTTAAACTAAAGTTTAAAACTCGAGTCATAATCTCGCTTGTTTGAATTGTTGAAATGCTTTACAATTAAGGAATATTACCATTAATTTTACTTATTCAAATAATTATATAATTAATAAACAAAAATATTAATCTGCAATACTTACAAGTTGGATAATGTAGCGTGATGATATGCTCGCGGGTCAGGTGTAAAATTAATATTAAAAATGTTTATTGAGTTATGTTTATACAATATCTATATATTCAATACATTATAATTCGTTTGGGTGAGATACTCATCTACCGGAACTCGACCGGATTGTGTATGCCTCCGCCAAAAAAGTGCTGAAATTTAAAAATAAAATATTATTGTTAATTAGGGCACGAAGCCTAAATCCCAGCTTAAAAAAACAAAAAACAATAACACTTGCGACATTGCGCAACGCCAATGCAAAGTGCAACTTAAACTAACAAGGAACCAAAAGTGCGCGCGTGATCCTATCGGCGCCCGCCGATCGCCGCCGTAATACCTTTTTAGCGGAGAGTTGTGAGTAAAAAACATTCAACTGTCGAAATTCGAATTTTAAAATGGTCGAACTATCGGAAGTGTTGTATTATCGATATGTCGAATTACGGTTTGTTATTTGATAGGCCAGAGGTCGGGACATCAGAACATGGTCGAATTATCGCCGAGTGTCGAATTGGGGTGTGTCGAATTAACGAGGTTATACTGTATAAAAAATTAAATCAAATATAAAAATTATTAAACAAAAATTCACAGAAAAAATAAATAAAAACTATAAAATATTGAATTAAAAAATAATTTTAAAATATAATTAATATTGTTGGATCTGGGCATCTTGGGGTAAGTTTGGAAGAGGTTCAGGGCTCGTGGTGGAGCTGGTGTTCTGTCTGAAGAACCTTCACCTAAAGCCAGTGGCTTGCCCATAGGCATGCTGGAGTCTGCCTTGGTACTGGTGGAGTCAAGTCAAGCACCATAGCTGAGTGGCTTGACTACAGGGAAGGGGCGTCTGAGTCCATCTTGGTCTCTGGCTTGAGGTCAAGTTGGCCACCATTGGACCTGTGGCTATGTGGCTCGACCACCAGGAAGGGGTGTCTGAGTCCATCTCAGACTAGCTTGATGGGGCCAGGTCATCCACCACAGGTCAGGTGGCTTGACAACAGGAAGGGGTGTCTAAGTCTATCCTGGACTCTGGCTTGGGTTCAAGGCCAAAGGTGGCCTCAGGCTTCATCTCTACACCTCGCAATCACCAGAGGTTTGTAGCTTAGATGGTAAAGGTGGAACATGGTTAGGTTAGGTGGAGTTCTGGGTGATTTGGCATGATATGGTCAAGAGGTGTCCTAACACTTTGTCGGTAGAGGTTTTGCTCAATTTGAGTTTTTTCTGTTTCATAAAGGGGACAATGAAGATTAAGTTCTTTATCGGCAGGTAAAACAGCGGAAGTTTTTGTAAGTTTGAATAAAAGGAGTAACCCAGGTAGGAGTTGTAGGATCTATTATGTTAGCGTACTGCCGCTTCTAAGGCATTTTTCCATCCACCCTTGAAGTGAGGATAGCACAAAAGGGAAGGTCTTTATATCTCGTATAGCTCGTTCCGCTAAACCATTTTCAGCAGGGTGATAAGGAGAAGTAGTTATTAATAGGATGTCTTTGGAGGCTGCCCACCTAGGGAATTCTCCATACACAAATGATCTCCCTTGATCGGAGACTATAGTTCTCACTGATTTCAGATCCTCATGTCCATTGAAATATTTTATTAGATCACGGCCATGTTGTTTCATTGCCTTTGCTTGAACCACCCTTGTAGCCTCGTCAATAATTAGTAAAAATGTTGAATTCTCATCCTTGATGTTAGAAGGAGCTTCGGCGAAATCTACATGTACAGTATAGAAAGGTACCCTTGATTGATGGGGCAAACTCATCTTTGAAGGATGGCTCTTATACTTGAACTTGGCCCTTTGACAAACTCTCAGATTTTAAGTAATATTGAGTGGTAAATATACTAGGTTCAGGTTTCATCTAAAAAAAAAGTGATAGAAAATGAAAATGCAAAAAGAAAAAAATGAGGATGGTAGACAGGCCATAAGAGAGCTGGAACATTGGAAGCACATGGTATTTTACAGGTACATTAGGTTTACTAATATCCCTCTCAATCCACTGTTATATGGGACAATATCCCAGTAGACACGATTTGTGACGGTCACTGGCAATTTTATATTTATTTTTAGAAAACATGGATGTGAATTTGCACCTATCGATTCCAAAATTTTAGGTACTTCTGAAAATGAAAACTGATTGCATTTGAAGATGTATTGCTTTAAGTCACTCATTGAAAAACATACCACAATTTTTTTTTATGACAGATTGAATAAATAGAATTCATAATCCTCAAATGATGTAATATTTATTTTTCATATATATATGTTTCATATAATGTATATGAAAAATGTATTACACAAATTGGAACAAACATATTTTCATTATTTGCCTGTGTTTTAGAATGTTGGAAACATTTTTAATCTCTTTGGAAATGGCAAATTCCTGATAAGTTTCAAGGAATTCAGTGATGCAGTGTTACTTTCACTAATTAAAATTTGGAAAAATATAATAATTCTCAAAAATATATTTTTTTAATTTATCACTAGTACACGTGGTACAGGCCATGATACTCATGGTGGGTAGTTAGCGACTTCTTTTTACTGTGAGCGCACCACATGTTTACACATGTGAAAGCAGTTCGACTTTGCATTTACAAATGTGCCAGAGCCCCGTTTGGTTCTTGCACTCGCTGGTGCGGTTGGACTTTTGCAAGAATCGGGGGGGCCATTGGAGCATTTTTTTTTTAAACAGAAAAAAAGTGTCCAATGCGGGAATCGAACCCGGGTCATAGTGGTCGAAAACGAAACGGTTTAACCAGCCTTCCACCGACTCCCCTTCAAAAAGATTAAAAACATACAGTAAAACCCTGCTAATACAAATATGCGATATAGCAAACCTTTCCTTATAATGAACCTAAGGTAATCCACCAATCCATTGAAAATACCATCATTATAATGTACTTTGCAATTTTTAAAATAGTGAATTTAGGTCCCAAAATTATTAAAATCTATTTGAAATACTAAGCTTTTATACCGAACTTAAATTGTATTCAATAGATTTTTAAAATAACCAAATTTTAATCATGTTTCAGCTTACGATGCCAATTTTGAAATAATTAATTTAACATCATTGTTTTTTTATATTCATGTTTTATTTTTCCTCATGGTTTATACATTTTTACACATTATAACATATATTACACATTATAACACACAGGCTCCTGGAGTGTTTTATACTTTTATTAAATAGAATATCTTTGCATTCGAAAAGTTTGAATTGAAAAAATGCAAATTGCTTTCAGAATAAATAAAAAGCAAAGTAGAGAGTTCTAAAAAACAAACTCTATTACTAAGAAAATCCATTCCCAAAGCTTTTACATGTGAAATTACACATATATGTCAAAATAAAAAAATGTATTAGAAGTATAAATAAGTTTGTGAGTTTTTTTTTTTCGAAAATTGAAGCTTTATGGTAAAAAATTAGACATTTATGTTGAAAGTATTATCCTTTGCTAGCCACTACTTTTTCCCATCTTTCTGGTAATTGACGGATCCCATCGTGGAAAAAAGCCGGCTCTTTCGCCGCTATCCATTCATCGATCCATTTTTTTTACCTCATCGTATTTGGAGAAGTGCTGGTCAGCCAGGCCATTTTGCATTAATCGAAAGAGATAATAATCGGAAGAAGCAATGTCTGGGTTATACAGCGGGTGGGTAGAATTTCCCATTTGAGCATTTCTGAATACATTTTAACGGGTGCTGCAGCATGTGGCTGAGCATTATCATGTTGTGAGATAACTTTGTCCTGTCTATTGGCATATTGCAGCCATTTTTCTCACAATGCTTGGCTCAAATGCATCAATTGTTTTCAGTAGACCTCCCTTGTGATCTTTTCATTCAGTTGTAGCTGCTCATAATAAGTTAACAAGTGAAAAAACAGTGTTCGACGTCTCTTGGCCTCAGTTTATACAATTTCCTACCTTTCGAATAATTCCCATTTCTTTTAAACGATGAAAAATGGCTGGTTGAGTCACTCCAAGTTTTTTTGCGAGTTCCTTTTGCATTTGTGTTGGATCTTCATCAAGCCTTGCCTCTAATTCTTCTTCTTCAAGCTTTGGTGGTTCTCCGGGTTTTTCTTCGTCTTACAAATCAAAAATGCCATTTTAAACTGGGCAAACCATTTCTGACACATTCATTCAGTTAGAATATGGTCACCATAAACTTCCACTAAAATACAATGACTCTCAGCAACTTTTTCTTCATTTTAATAATAATTATAATAAAATTAATAATAAAAATGAAAAGTCATATTTAAAGTTCAATTCATTTTGTAAATACATCCTAAACTTTCTACAAAATCTGGATCTCTAGTGTTTTCATGTGTTGAATAATGTAAATAACTTATGTAAATAAACTTTTCTCCTTGTTTGGCGCAAGTATCCCTTGCGGGATGTAGCTCTTTGGAAATAAAATAATTAAAAAAAAATAACTTCCTAAAGTAATTAAGTAAAACTCCCCGAAAAACATTTGGTACAAAAGTTAACATTTAACCCTTAACTGGACGGGTGATTTTTTCTTACGTAACTGGACGGGTTGGGTAGATTCAACCCACTTATGTACCTTTACGAAATAAGCGCTAAATAATGAATTAAATCAATATTTGAAAGATTATTTAATCATTACAAATGTTAATATACAGATTTTGACTTCTAAAAATTCTAAATATAATCTATTTACAGTTTTCACAAATAATTAAGAAATGTTTTTTACAAACGCTTAGTTGACATACAGAGCATAAGGTTTTTACTTTTCCCGCATTTTTTGATGGATATTTGTTGCACCTTTTTGGAGTATCAGATTCTTGTGGCATCGTAGATCCTCTTGATGTACTTGAACCATCATTCTTTTTGAATTTTTTTATTGTCGTCTGTAATTCCAGCGGGAGGGAATTTAGATTACGTGTGACCAGGTGTTCATCAATCAAGGATCTCCCAAGATCAACAATAAAAGTAATTCTTTCTTTTTGATCCTTTTTATCAATCTGATAGTTGAAGATGATGTAAGAATTCAGAGCTGTGATATCTAAGAGGGCATAAAAAAGTGCCAAAGGCCATCTTCTGGATCGACGAGAGGTAGAAAAATTAGAAACCATTTGGTCAATGGTATCTACACCTCCTTTTGTTAGATTATAATCCATTATAATGTCAGGTTTTCCTGTCGTTTCATCACATTTATTGTCATGATGCATCGAAGATATAAGAATTATTGATTTTATTTTTTTTTGGGAACATAGGAGACTAAAGTTTTTGTTCCAGAGAAACCAAAAATAGATGTTCCTAATTCTCTTTTAGGATGCGGTTGGAATTGTGGTGGAATCTGAGGTTTGTTCTTTCTCATCGTTCCTAAATATGTAAGGCCATGTTCTTTCAACTTATCAACTAATTCTATTGAAGTAAATCAGTTGTCTGCTGTAATATTTCTATTACTCTTCCAAAGTGGTCGACTAATATCTAAAACTATTTGGGTTGGCAAGGATAGTTCTGTTGACTTTGGAGTTTTAGATTTTCCTGTATATACAATTGCATTATACATATAATGTGTTCTTGAGTCTGCTAGTATTACTATTTTTATCCCATATTTATTAGGTTTTGAGGGTATATAAATTTTGAATGGACATTTTCCCCGAAACCCTACAAGCATTTCGTCAACAGTAAGGTATTCAGCAGGTGTATAACAACTTTGAAAATTTTCAATAATGGTTTGGAAAATATCTCTTATGGGTGAGAGTCTATCTTCTTTGCATCTTGTCTTGAAATTATCAAATCTAATACAAAGTAATAGAAAAAGGAAACGCTTCACACTCATTACAGAGCGAAAAATGTCACGGCCTGTTCCATCTGAGGCAAACAAAGATTCTACATTGTCATGACCTGATTTGTAAACTCCAGCAAGATACAACAAACCTAAGAATGTTCTTATTTCTATTTTACTTGTAAAATTTGAGTAAGTACTTTTGGTCAAATCTGAAATTCTTTGGCGAAATTCTTCAATTTTTGCATTTGTAAATTCAGATATTTGTTTTATAATTGCGGCAGTAAAAAATAAGTTGAATATATCTATACCACAATTTGGCTTCGGTTTAGCAGGGCCTTTCAGACCAGGTAAGTGTGTAATTATGTTTTGAGAACGGGTTCTTCCAATTATTGCATGATTCTTGTTCCACTTATGGCCATTTTTCCCAATGAAACAATTACTTGAAGACGTTTGAACAGTGGTAAGAATTGAATCACATTCCTCATCTGTACTGACATCTGAAGATTCGTTCAATGAATAATTTTCAGTTTCAGAATCATCGTCAAAATTCTTATTCAAAATTTCGTCTTCCATTATAAATAGAATTTCAAAAATAAAAAGTCTTACCTTGATAAAAAAAAATTAAGGAAGTTGTTTTTTTTTTATCTAAAAGAATAAATTCTACTTAGCCAAAGAAAGAAGTCTATATTTTATGAATGGAAGCTAAAAAATAGCAGAGCGACTCGAGAATGAGCAATCAGCTAACCCTGACATGAAAAATTCTCACGCTTCTGGACGGCATGGGGCGGAATCGCCCCACATATGCAAATTTAACCGCCCTCCCAAAACTTATATTTTTAAACGATGAATGGAAATTGTATCACTGTAAAATTAGAATACACCAAAGCTGTTAGCTCTCAGTAAACGAAAAATATAATTTTTCCTATATTAAGTTTATGCATGGGCGGAATCTACCCAACCCGTCCAGTTAAGGGTTAAGGAATGTTGTGTCTCTACACTACACCAGGTCACCGAGATCCACTAGGTCTGAGATAAAATCTTTATTCGCTCATAACACTAATCTGACTGCAATATTTACAATTAAATGATACATATATATACATAAAATAATTAACATGCAAACAACAAACAAACACTATGCAAAACCTTATTTGCATATCTCGACAATTTATCTAAAACATAACTATTGTTATGCAAAACACCACAAGGAACAAACAGAGATTAGGTTGTTAACACTTTAGAGGAATGATGGTTACCAAAAAAGGAAGCCTTAAGATGATGCTTAAAAATAATAGTATTGCCAGATAAAAAAAATGGAATAATAAATTAGTAGCGTCATCATTAGCAATACCGCACAAACTTATTTATACTCCCAATAATTATATATTATAAGAGATAAAAATAAAAGACAATTATAAATTGTTATATAAGTGGGAATCAACCTCAACCTTTGTAACAATTATACGTGTTAGCATTCCTTTTAGAAGCAATCTAAAATTTAGCTAGTTTAACTTAGGCTAAAAAAATTCAAATAAAAGGGCCCATGATGCAGAAAAAAATCTGTTCCCCTAGATGGCGCTCTACCATCAATTTTTTTAATGTCTTCATTTAATTATAAGTGAAATAATATAATAATAATAGGTAGTAATAATAATAAAATAATTAAAAGCCCCACTAATAATATAATAATTATAAGTGGGGCTTTTTATTTTATTTTTCAAAATGTATGATTAAATTTATGTGAAGTATAAAATTATATGAATATATTTTTGAACATATATAGAAAAATTACAAATGCTATTTTAATCTAAGTAAATAAAGGCATTGGGTAGAGAAAAAAAATTGAAAAAGAAGGATAAAAAAAAAAACAATGTGATAAGATCAAATCCAAATTGTGCCTTATCAAAAGGATAACAATTAATTTTAAAATCATTATCTTTCGAAAAATATTTAAGGCTGTTTACTTTTAGATTATAGCACTTTTAGTGTGCATTCTAGCTGATCAAACTTCCAAATGTATCCATGATTCTTCCTCTACTGTATGTTATTCCAAATAGCTGAATGTTACTCTCTAAGAAACCTTTTTGGTTACACTGCTAAAATATTGGATTCTTATGCTAGGCCTTAGGAGTCGATATTTGAAATGCATTCTAAAATTTTGAGCACGGTGTGCATATGCTGAAAACAGTCGCTCTGCCCAACATTCTAATATATTGTAATTTTGGTAATAAATTTCTATTTAAACAGAAATTAATGTCAAAATTTGATTTAAAAAATCAGAAAAATATAAATGGTGTCATATTTTTGGTCAAATAAATGTTATGAAAACATGGTCGAATTATTGCAAGAGTCAAATTATCATGTGTTGAATTTACAAGGTTATACTGTATTAACTCAATTGTAAGATTAAGTGCAATTCGGATTATAGATATAAAACACGAGGTATAATTGAACAAATCTGAATCAATAAACTGTGCTTGACCTAAGGCTACTTTTACGTATGTTATTTTATTGATTTGAAAATTGTTTTATATAGTGGCAGAAAGTGATTGCACAATTGTGTGTAAATTGATACTTTTTTATTTGGGTACTGTTATTTTATAGTTACAGAGCGCATAGATTGTAACCTGTCTGTATATATTGATATTTTAAAATTTAAATGCAGTTTCAGTTTTATAGTCTCGGAATGTTAACATTTTTCTCGTGTTTTGAATTTTGTTTTTAAATTGAATGGAATTATTTATAGTCACTGTGAAAAGTCATTAGTAAAGATGATTTCCAGTTTCTTTATATTAATATATTTTTAAATCACTACCATTTATTTTCTATAGTCATACAGTAGGGCCATTTGTTTGTCTTTTACCTGGATGTTTATAAAACTTTAATATCATTGACTTGTGGGTTTTCTTCTAAAGGCATTGTTGCACCAGGTTGCGGCTTGGCAGACTCTTCAACCTTAATTCTCTTCTGTGCCATGTCTTACCAGAGCGTGTTTCAACCATCCTACAAATTTATATAAGGGAATAATGAGATAACTCTACTTTAAGTAGCCCCAAGCATTTTTTATTTATTTCTCACATCAAAGAGAGCAGTGAAGTCACACAGTGTGCCAAAATACAAATGGTGTTTCTATAATACATATATTATCATTAAAAAAATAAGTAAAAATAAAATAAAAATTTGAATTTAAAATATATGAAAAATAATATTACAAATTTAAAAAAAAATAGGTTCATTAGCCATGATACAACAGTATATAGGGCTGTTTTTAAACAACTGGAATTTGCTGTTCTATAGCCTGAATGAATGCATGCTACGGAGCTTCTCCTGTATGTGTATATTAGGGTGTTTGTCAATGTTAGGAATTTTCTGTACTATTTTTTTTATTTATTTATTACAAAAACACGCTATATCCTATGTGGATATTTGCATGTAAATGTTTAATCTATTTTATGAACATAGTTTTTAAATATATATATATACAAATTATTTATAGTTTTAGAGAGAGAGTGTAATTTATTTAAATTTACATTTTAGAACAATAAATTATACAAGAAACAAAGATTATTTACATACATATCATCAAAAGTCCAATATATATTTAGACTTACAACCAATAAACCAGTGGCACAAATATACTAATTAAAACTAGAAATTTCAATTCTTAATGTAATTCAAGTCCACGGCATTTGAGATAGAGTCTACAAAACTTGTTATATTTTCTATATTCTTCTTTACTGGAAACCATTTGGCTTAAACTAGAACTGTTCATTTGACATTGTACTCTCAAATCAGCAACAAGTGGGCACCGGATTAAAATATGCTCAGGGTTGTGATTTTCTTGGTCACATAAGCAGATTGAAGAATCAATTCTACCAATTCTATATAAATATGTGTTAAAGTCTCCATGCCCCGTAAAGAATTGTATATTATAAAAATTTGGCTGGATAAATTTGGGCAATCTTGAGTTTTCAAAAAATTCTCTGAAATTATCATTTGAATCTTCATAGTATTTTTAAATTTTTTCATTTAAAAGTTAGATATTATCATTCTTTTGGTTGGATCATTTCTATTATAATCTATTTCAACTTTAAGTATGTTTGACAGAATGAAATCCGTAATTTTAGGTATTCTTGCGAGAACATGTGTACAATTCGAAGATGTTGTATTATAAGCATGTATATAGTGTTTAAGAATTTTATACTGTAGTGAATCTATTTTGTTTTTTTGATCTCGTGTTTATTTATGGGTACCAGATTGTTGAACCATAAGTTATTGTGCTTCTAAATAAGGTCTTATATAATGTTAATAATCACCTACTATCCAATCCCCACGATTTCTTTGTTAACCCAAGAAGATATCCACTAGCTCTAGTTGTTTTTGCAATAAAACTGTCGATGTGAGGCATAAAATCCAATTTGTTCTTGTTTCGGTGATTCTTGAAAGTTAATCCTAGTATTTTTAGGTTTTCAACTGGTTTGACAAGACTATCATGCAGGGTAATTACATACTTTTTGCAGTTGAATAAATATAAAATCTTTGTTTCCTGTCTTGATATTTTAAGTTTGTTGTTTTCACACCACATATTTATTTTCCCTATTGAATTTTCAATTGTAATCTTAAGATTTTTTACATCTATATTCCAACATATTACCGTTAGATCATCTGCATATCCTATAATTTCGCTATTAGATTCCTGAAAGTTGTTTAATAGATCATTCATTATGATGTTCCATATTGTCGGAGATAAGGGTCCTCCTTGCGGACATCCTTTACTTAGTTTGTTGGTGAATTCATTCGTAGAGTACCTAAATCTTATCTTCCGGTTAGTGAAGTAGGATTTCATGATTTTTATTATTGATGCTGGTATATTATCCTCATCGAGTCTTTTTATCACCATTGGCCACCAGGTATTGTCAAAAGCTCCACTAATATCTATTGCAATTATAGCCGTATACTCCTTGGCTTTGTGTTCTAATGCAGTGTGAATTATTTCAGTTAATGCAGTTATGGTTGATCGAAATTTTGTGAAGCCATGTTGATTACTGAATAATTTTATTTCATCGTAGAATTTGATGATTTTGTTGTTTATTATTCTTTCAAAAATTTTTGAAATATTTGAATTTAGACATAGCTGCCACAATCTTTGTAATCAGATTTACCCGGCTTTGGAATGATCAGCGCCTCTGCTCTTTTCCATTCATCAGGAAAGTAACTCATACCCAGGCACTTCTGGTAGATTTTAGTTAATAGTGGTACCGCCAATTGTTTTGCGTGTATTATCATATTAGAAATTTTATCTATTCCTGGAGATTTTTTCAGATGCAATTTTTCAATAATAGCATTTACTTCATTGATTGTGATTATTGGTTCTGTTGTGTTCGAAAGTCTTAATGCATATTTCCTTATATTTGTATGTGTATTCTTATCTTCACCTGGGTTGTCATCAGGAAATAGAGTGGCTATTAATTCCTCAGTTTTCTGTTGTTGTTTTTGGTATGTGTTTGTTTCTAATATTTGTAGTTGTTTATTCGAGTTACCTCTTAATTTTTTATATATTTTGTATAAATTCCCATAAGGATTGGTAGAATTATTTTCTTCAAGAAAGGTCCTCCACGATATTCTTTTGGCCTTTTTAATCTCTCCTAAATATTTATTTCTTGTTCTTTTAAATAACTATTAAATATTCTGAAGGATTCCGAGTTCGGTAATAAAGATTTCTTACATAGTGAAAGTAGGTTTTTAAAATCTCCAGTTCTGCATTCCACCAGTTAGCTGCACCACATTTTGGAGCTACATTATATTTTAGTTTCAGTGCGGAATAGGCAGATTCAATTAGAATCTCCGAAAGTTCTTTTATTATTTGATCAACCTTTTCTGGTGTGGATATATTAACCGATAAGCTTTCAATCTTTTTTTTGTCAGCGTCATTCACATTCTGTGTAAATCTTGGCCAATCTGCTTTTTTCTCATTGAATTTCCAAGTTGTATATAGCGATGTGGTTGAAAATTGTTCAGTCATACATACATCAAATATTATCGCAACGCGATCAGATATTTGGGATATTTGTCGTGTAAACCATTTCATTATAGTTGTAAGAGCTTTTTTATTTGTCAATGTCAAATCAATTACACTTGCATTCCTGCAGGTTGGTGTTTTGTCATTGTGTATAATTAGATTAGTTACATCGATAATGGGAAATAACCTATGGCCATTATAATTTGTCTTTAAATCATATCATAGCGGAGATCTTGCATTGAAGTCTCCACATAGAATCAGAGGTGTATTCCTGAAATTGGTGATTAATTCTTTTAAAAATAATTCGTGGTCTTTGTTCATAGAGTTAGGATGTATATATATGTTAGAAATTATTAATTTTTTTTTGTTTTTGTGTAAACTATAATAGTTGTTGCGAAAGAATTAGTAAATTGTGTAATTAGTTTCGTTTGAAGACTACTATTATTGACAATTATAGCTGTATTTACACTTTGAGTGTTTTCTATTTGATATTTCTTAGCTGACCATGGAATAATTACTTCTCCATCAATTGTATAGGGTTCTTGTACTAAAATTATATCTGCTGTTTTAATTTCATTGGAAGAATAAAGTTCGTTTATACATATAATACTTTTCCTTGCATTTTGTTGTATTATTTTAATCTTATTAATTTGCATATCATAAAGTTTTTTTTTTAAATCAGGAAAAGTGATTTTATCCAAATTAATTGTTTTGAATTTCTATTTCTGGACTTTGGTAATCAGTTCGTTGTATTATTAAATCAATTTGCTTACTGTAGATAGGGCATAATCTTGAATTAGGTTTATGTTCTAAATTTACATTTTTAAAATATGGATGTTTCGAGCAATTGCAACAATTCATATTACTTGAGCATTGGTGTTGGCCCTCCAGACCGCATTTGGTGCATTTTTTAGTATTTGGGCAGTTGTTTTTGCGATGGTTAGGGTTGAACTCAAAGCAGTTCTGGCATTGATTTACCAGTACTTTATCCCGTACTTCACAGCGTTGAATGTCCGTGTATATTTTGTTGTTTTTATTGATAATTTGATACACTCGCGGATAAACTCTCAACACGATGTCATGTTCTTGTCTATTGGATTTAATAGAAAAAAGTACTTTAAATACATTTTCAGTCATTCAGTTCTGAATTCATCTCGCATAAAATAGTTGGTAAATTTACTATGTCAGTAATTTTATTGACCGATTTGATAACTACTGTTGGGTCTCGCATCTTAGGTTTGTATATTTTACTCAAAGAATTGATTTCATCCGATTTCTTAAAACTCTCAATCAACTGATCAATGTCTTTTCATCAGGTAATTTTATGATTGTGCTTTTCTTTGTATTGATAATTTTAGTAATTTTTGCTTTATTCCCTTCCTGGCGTAGCTGTTTGACATAATCGCTTACTTTTTGGTGAATGTAAGATATATTTTGCATATCGTTAGCTGTGATTATTAAAGTTTGTTCTTTGGTTGCATTTCCTTCCTTCTGAATAGTTTTATCTATTCTGCTTTTGACTATTTCTGCATATGTTTCTTTTTCCTTATTAGATTTAGCTATTTTCGTCAAGTCTCCTTTGATATAATTAAGGTTAGTATCTAAGCATTCCTGTATTTTGTTTACATTTTATTCTAATTATATAATTTCAGATACACTATCCTTTACCTGCTTTATTGTTCCTTTCAAGTATCCTATGTCATCTTTACTTAGATTTTTCTTATTGCTTTCGTATTTATCTGAAAAATATCTAAATATTTCATCCAATCGGTTATTGATCAACGCATCCATGGCATGTTCACATAAGTAATTTTAACTTGGATAAAGTATAAACAGTTTTTCAAGTTATCAATAATTTTAATATCCAAATGATAATAAACTTTTTAAAAAGTATAATAAAAATCAAAATTTACCGAATTGGAAGAGCGATGCGGCGCACGTCCAGTCGATTCGGCCACCTAGCAGGGAAAAAAAGTGCAAGAGTATGTGCAAATTTATGAGTTTTCATATATACTATAATTGTTCTTCAAAAGTCAGAGAGAGGTCATGAACATGTTTTTTCCAGTAACACAAGATAATAAGACCAATTCCAAATAAATAAAGGTATTAAATGTGTTTTTGTCTGATGGTGGTATCAAAATTGTTACCAAACCCCCCACACTATTTATCTATTTTAATTTGGTCTTATTACCTTGTTATTTTAATCTATAATTCAAACTACCTAATTGTTGTTCTATGGTATATGTTTTCAAATGTCTCCTAGTTTCTGTTCTATAGTGCCAGAGAGGATGTGAGTAGAGTTATCTTCGTTGTGTTTATTTTGGTGTTTTCTTAAAGCCCCAGACTTTACTGTTTTATAGTCACAGTGAGGGCATGAGTAAGGTTTTTCTCCTGTATGAGTATGAAGATGTGTTTTTAAATTACCAGCTGTTGTTGTTTTATAATCGCAGTAGGAACATGAAAAAGGTTTTT
This sequence comes from Cordylochernes scorpioides, assembly GCA_030710605.1. Taxonomy (NCBI): domain Eukaryota; kingdom Metazoa; phylum Arthropoda; class Arachnida; order Pseudoscorpiones; family Chernetidae; genus Cordylochernes; species Cordylochernes scorpioides. The sequence continues at coordinate 92,168,689 of CP092873.1, read as the reverse complement.
CTCCAGTATGTGTAAATTTATGAGTTTTCAAATTTCCTAAAGTTAGTGTTCTATAGTCACAGTGAGGGCAGGAGTAAGGTTTTTCTCCTGTATGAGTATGATGATGTTTTTTCAAATGACCAGCTGTTGTTGTTTTATAATCGCAGTAGGAACATGAAAAAGGTTTTTCTCCAGTATGTGTAAATTTATGAGTTTTCAAATTTCCTAAAGTTAGTGTTCTATAGTCACAGTGAGGGCATAAGTAAGGTTTTTCTCCTGTATGAGTATGAAGATGTGTTTTTAAATTACCAGCTGTTGTTGTTTTAAAATCGCAGTGGGAACATGAAAAAGGTTTTTCTCCAGTATGTGTATATTTATGAGTTTTCAACTGTCTTAAAGTTAGTGATCTATAATCACAGTTAGGGCATGTGTAAGGTCTTTCTCCTGTATGAGTATGAAGATGTCCTTTTAAATGAGCAGCTGTTGTTGTTTTAAAATCGCAGTAGGAACATGATAAAGGTTTTTCTCCAGTATGTGTATATTTATGAGTTTTCAACTGTCTTAAAGTTAGTGATCTATAATCACAGTGAGGGCATGTGTAAGGTCTTTCTCCTGTATGAGTATGAAGATGGCCTTTTAAATGAGCAGCTGTTCTTGTTTTAAAATCGCAGTAGGAACATGAAAAAGGTTTTTCTCCAGTATGAGTAGGAAGATGTCTTTTTAAATAAGCAGCTGTTTTTGTTTTAAAATCACAGTGAGAACATGAAAAAGGTTTTTCTCCAGTATGTGTTAATTTATGTTGTTTCAAATTACTTGCATAACTTGTTTTATAATCGCAGAGAGAATATATATAGGGTTTTTCTCCCGTATGTTTATATTTATGTATTTTAAAATTTCCTAAATTTTCTGTTTTATAGTCGCAGTAAAGGCATGAGTAGGCTTCTTTTGAATGCTCATTTTGCATCTCTATCAGTATTTTATGAGATTGTTTTCTATTGTTAGATTGATGGTATATATTGGATTTGTCTTTTCTGAATAATGATTGATAGTATTTCTCACGAGAACAAGCAACTCCTCTAAAGTTAGAAGAATAATATTTATGAAACCTTTGTCTCTGGTCGCCATTTTGAAAAGTTTCATCTTTTATTGAGGAGTGCAGTTCATGTATTACTGAATCTTGGGTTGAAGCTAGGAAGGTCTGAAGGAATGGTGCACCCCCATCTATATGAACACAACATGATCTTAATGTAAATATATATGTTTGATTATATTTTAAAAATGCTAAAGTCTATGTTTATACAAAAAAAGAGGAACTTACCCTTTAAATATATGTTAGATTGATAGGTTATGTTTATCACCCTAGTAAAAAACATTACTAGTGGTTATAAGGAATGAAGCACACAACATGAGTTTTTTTATTATCCCCCTAGTACACATGGTGCAGGATATGATAATCATGGTGGGCAGAAGTTGACTGCTTTTACATTATGTGCATCACATGTCTACACATGTGAAAAGGGGTTTGACTTTTGCCCTTACAAATCTGCCAGAGCCCCTTTTGGTTACTTTCACCCGCTGATAGGGTTGGACTTTTGCAAGAATAGAGGGCCATTGGAGCATTTTTTTAATTAGAAAAAAGGGCCCAATGAGGGATTCGATTCCGGTTCGTAGCGTTCAAAAACCAACGGTTTAGACCACCCTACCACCGACTCCATCCACAACACGAGTTTAATCAAATTCAGACAAATAGCCAACATGTATAACCTGCTTTTAGGCTTTGACCTCATCAGTACAAATGCAAATTAAATTTTATAACATCCAACAAAGTTATGAAATTGGTCGAATTTACCCAAAAGGTGTTTGAACTGGTGAATTGGAAGGGGCCTATTTTGAAGGTAAAATACAATCTGAAATTGTGGGTGAATGATATTCATTTACCAAAGAGGCACCTTTCCCTCTAATTATGCCTTAGAGGGGCATATTTTATAACTCCTCACGTGAGATGTTATGTAATCCATGTTGCCCTTGTACTGATGAGGGAGAGTACCCAAAACGAAGATAAACAGGTCAGCTATTTGTCTGAATTTGCCAAATCAGGTGTTGTGGCTCTTCCCTCATTACCACCAGTGAAGTTTTTTACTAGGATGATAAACATAATGCATTTTTATAATACACATTTAAAGGGAGTACATTTGGTATATGAATATCCTACTTCCAACTTGGTAGAGCGCCATCTAGTGGAACAGAAATCAACTTTTCATTGATTCAACCTGTTACCTGATATTTGGCCAACCCATTTTCTTGATAAATCAAGAAAAGCCATCCATGAACACGTTTCGCGCTGTTTGCGCTCGTCAGCGTGGAGTAGGCTGTACCACTGCGACCAAAAATATTTTTGGCCCTGGAGGCTTCTTGAGAAACCAACAAATTAGTTTTTAAGGCTAAATTTGCATAAATACGCTTAACACATGAAAAAATAATAGAAAAAAATATAAAGGTCAGGTGTTGATATTAAAAATGAAGAAGGCATATCCTGACCAAAAGCACAAGTGCTTTTTAGATGGCAGAGTGCCATCTGGGGGAACAGAAATCAACTATTCATTGATTTAACCATGGGTTGGTCAAATATCAGAAAAGAGGTTAAATCTATGAGGAGTTGATTTCTGTTCCACTAGGTGGCGCTCTGCCATCTAAAAAGCACATGTGCTTTTGGTCAGAAAATGCCTCCTTTATTTTTAATATCAACACCTGACCTTTTTATTATTTTTTTTCCATTGTTTTTTCTTGTGTTAAATGTATTTACGCAAATTTGGCCTTAAATACCCATTTCTTGGTTTCTCAAGAAGCCACTGGGACCAATTTATTTCCAGTTGTCACATATTCTTCTCAAGACTAGACTTCATTTTATTTTGAACCAGACATGCCCCTCAATTCTAACTTTAGAATTACCACAGTCCATAGCATGAACAAATATATATATTCTTCGTGCCAAGATGTGGAGTACTTACAGTCGAGGGGGTCTCCCATATTATAGGCATATCCGTATGACTCCAGGACATCCAGGGATTCCTGGAGAGAAGTTAGATACTGTTGGGAGAAAACCATTTTCTAAAACAACACATACTTTTGTTAATTTTGTGTTATCAACCTATTTACTTTAATTTTATCTAATTCAATTCAAGGCAGGCTTTAATTCAACACCCTTTTAAGTGTTGAACATCATTTGCTGGTTGGAAATTTATTTGGAAAAGATATACCTACATCAACCAATTTAATTCCTGTGTGACTCTCTTGTCACTCCTCTTTTCAATCCTGATTATTTAACTTTTGAATTTAAATATTTAAAATATTTTATATAATATATATATATATCATATTTAAAAAAGTTAAGATTTTCTGTTGTATTCTTGATCATGTTGAGGATTATGGTAAGGTGATGCAGTCGTGGTTAAAATATTGGAAGAATAATAATAAAAATAGTTTTGATCAGATATTGTTTTAATTGAGCTATAGGATAAACATAACTTGGTAAAAGTACTGCCTGGCTTAAGGCGTAAGAATAAAAAAAAAAATGAAAAGCGTATTTAAATAATGTACAAATGTTTTGGGTCGGCCAACGGGGAAGAACAACAAGTTTTTATAGGGGAAGCATGACCTCTGGCGGTCGATTTAACAGAGTATTTGAATATATGAAATTATATAATTTAAAATAAAATAATATTTTTATATAACATATATATATATACAATATTTATGTTAGAGAGTTTTAGGATTATTTTGCATAAATAGAGATTGAATTTAGAATTTTATTAATAACAGGATCCAACATGCACTTATAAAAATTAGTACTTTTTAAGCTTTTGAAACATTATTGGCAAAAATGGATGACTATGTCTGGAGAGGCTAGATTGACCAAATCTAGCTAAGCTCCCCTGGCGGCGCCACCGCCGGTGAGAAGTGGTGTGCCTCCGTAGTTGGTGACGAGGAATCCGTGTGGTGCGCATGCACGGCGGAAAAAAGAAGCAGTAGAAAGAACTTTTACCAAGAAGGAAAAGCAACACCATTTAAACGCGCGTCAAACATTTTCATATTTAATCCTTATGTTTTAATTAAAGTACCTAAATTTAATCCAATGTCAATCTTAAATTATCCAAGTTAAGTACACTATTTTGAACATATATTTAAGCAAGTTTTTCTACCAAAAGGTTTATAACTAGTGTTTTTATTTACCGATAAGTTTTATTACATCTAAGTTTTTTATCTAAAAGTTTGAATACCAACAAGTTTTTTAATCTATAAGTTTGATTACCAACAAGTTTTTTATCTATAAGTTTTATTATCACTAAGTTTATTATCTTAAAGATTATTTATCAAAAGAGATTTTCTACCTATTAATTAAGCACAAGTCAAAGTTATTTTTATCATTTATCTGCAACAATGTCTAAAAATGAAAAGATCAGCGATTCATCACATCTCTGCTGGTGGATTATTTCTGAGACACCTAAATATTTACTCTTTAAAATGATATTTAATGAAAAAATACCTTTGTAATATGTGAATTGATGCCATTGGAACCTTTCTTATTTCATTATTTTATATTAATATGAATTTTCAAAATTAAAAATTATGAATAATATTTTTATATGATTTACTAAAAAATTGCAGAGGGGAAAAAGTGAACAAACTTTGGATATGAAAATAAAAATTAAAAATTTAATTTAACCCTTAATTACTCGCGTCGAGACACAGGTCTCACCTAAAATTTTAATCGAAAAAATAAATACGATTTTCGAGTCCAAATAATTTGTAAGTTTTTGTAGCTTAAGATAGCATCGAAATAAATATTTTAGACCATTTGTTCTATCGCTTGGCCCCTAGAAGGAAGAAAAATAAAACAAAAAAGCCACCGCTGAGACAAACGTCTCGACACGAGTACTTGCGTAATAATTTTGGTTTAGGTTTCATTTTCCGGCTGGCTCTATCTTCGTAAAACAGTAAGTTATTGTTCTTCTTCTAAGTCTATTTTTGGGTTCCTAAATATCCTAAATTCTCTGTCTCTCTTAGGTATTTAGAATTTATTTATTTTTATTCAATATTTTAATACTAAATATTTCCTAAAATATATATTATATTATAAAAAATGGCTAGTACTTCTGAGAGGAATCAGAGTGAATCCGACATGGATTGTGATGAAATAATTTGTGATTTATTCGATACTTCTGATACCGAAATTTATAGTTATCATGACACAGACTCTGAACAGAATTCAGAGGCGGATGAAGAATTACCAAATGATGATTCTGAATTTTATTTTGGAAAGGATGGTGTCACAAAATGGAAAAAGACAATGTGGCAGAAAACCCCGATTCGTACAAGAAGTGTAAATATAATTTCTCAATTGCCAGGGCCTAAATCTGAAGCAAAATCGATAGAATCTGAATCGGATGCATTTACAAAAATAATTGATAATGATACGGTACAAAAAATTGTAGATTGTACGAATGCTTATATAAGCAATATCAAAGAACACTTCTCTAGAGAAAGAGATGCCAAATTAACTACTGTAACAGAAATCATAGCTTTATTTGGACTTTTGATAATGTCAGGTGTCAAAAGAGCTGCTCATTTAACTTATAAAGAGCTATGGGCGGTGGATGGCTCAGGAGTAGAAATTGTGAGAGCAATTATGTCACAAGAACGTTTTTTATTTCTTCTACGTTGCCTGAGATTGGATGATATTACAACAAGGAAAGAACGAAAAAAAGCTGGACAAACTTGATCCAATTAGAGAATTTGTAGAAGCCTTTGTATATAACTGTCTCCAGGTGAATATAATACAATTGATGAGAAGCTCATTCCATTTCGTGGCAGGTGTGGCTTTAGACAGTATATGCCCTACAAACCTGCAAAATATGGGCTCAAAATTTATACCATTAGTGATGCAAGAACATTTTATACCTTTAATTTTGAAATATATTGTGGAAAACAACCCGATGGTCCATATAAAAAAAGTAATTCACCCGATGATATCGTAAAAAGATTGATCACTCCAATATCTAGGACAAGCCGAAACATAACAACAGACAATTGGTACACTAGTTATAAATTATCCCAAGATCTTCTTACAGAACATAAAACTCACTTTAGTTGGCACATTGAAAAAAAAAAAAAAAAAAAGGAAATCCCTAAAATATTTCTGCCCACACACAATAGGAATAGACCAAAATACAGTCGAACCTCTTTAATTCAACACCCCAAGGGATCAGAGCTTTCGGTTGAATTAAAGGAAGTGTTGAATTAAGGTGAGATGATTAGGTAATCATCTAACTCGCTAAAATAATATTTTTTTAAAAATAGCCTTGTAATATAAATTAATGATATTAATTGAAACCATTGTGTGTTTTATTTTATTTTCATGATTAACTTTTAGTATCAGGGACAAAATGGCATTAATACATATTTTAGAAACATAAATAATTGTAACAAATAAATTTACTGGCAATGTGTTTCTTTTCAGTAATATAATCAAATATTAACTCTACAGACATTAAAATATTAAATATAATATATTAAATAATATTTTATTCTAATTGAAAAATATAGCAGTTGAAAGGAAATAAATATGGTAAATATAAAAGAAAATTTTAAAATATTATTTAAAAATTATCATGTAGAGATCTTTTAAAAAATTCCTTTATAGATGTCTGTTTTTGCACTGAAATCCTATTCAGTATTTATTCCAGATGGTCATTTTGAAAAAACATGCATGTCTTTCTTCTTCTGAAATGTCTTTTAATAAATAAATTTTAATGTATTAAAGTCATCCACTGCTGCTGCAGGTGTTATTGATTTTGTATTTAAATCTTTTATAATAACACAGAAATGGAATATTGAAATAAAATGTTATCATAATCATTGTGGCTACATTTTATAAAGATTTATTTATTTAAAAATAAATTATTTATAAATTTAAAAATAGCTAAAATATTTCAATGTTAAAAATAAAAAAATAAAAATTATTATTAGTTAGCGCATGATGCCGAAATTCCCGCGTAAAAAAAACAACAATAACATCCGCGAAATTGCGCAACGGCACTGCAAAGTTAAACTTAAACTAACCAGAAACCAAAAGTGCGCAGGCGCGATCGTATCGGCACCCGCCGATGCCGATCGTCGCCGCCATAATACCGTTTAGCGGTAAAGTTGCATGTAAAATAACATTCAACTGTCGAAATTTGAATTTTAAAATGGTCGAACTATCGGAACTGTCGTATTATCGATACTGTCGAATTACGGTTTGTTATTTGATAGGCCGGAGGTCGGGACATCGGAACATGGTCGAATTATCGCCGAGTGTCGAATTGGGGTGTGTCGAATTAACGAGGTTATACTGTATAATAGTATATTTGGCTTCACTCAGAATACCACCCTTTTATCTTATGTCCCAAAAAAGAGCAAGGCTGTTCAATTGCTCTCAACAATGCACTCAACTCCCACAATTGACGAAGAAAGTGGATTCAAATTAAAACCTGAAATTGTAACATTTTATAATTTGACTAAAGGCGGAGTTGACATGGTGAACCAAATGTGTGGAACTTATTCTGTTGGCCGTCGAACCAACAGATGGCCTCTATGCCTATTTTTCGACCTACTAAATGTTGCAGGCATAAATTCAGGAATAATTTTCAAGTCTTTAAATATAAATTCACCTAGAGTTCCAAGAAGAATCTTTTTGAAAAATATTTCCCTACAATTATTCTAGGATCATTTAAAAATTCGATCCCAATTGAAAAACTTGCCAAGAAGTCTCCATGACCTGATAATATTGCATTGCAAGAAAGCTGAAAGTCCAGAGGTAATTTATATATATTTCATAAAATTATTTAAAATGATAAACATAACAATCTTTTGTTTACCACAGATCGAAATGAGTGTAGAGTCAGAACCTAAGAAGCGAAAACGGTGCTATGTTTGCCCAAGTACCAAAGGTAGTATGACACAAATTATTTGATACAAATGTAGGAGACACATCTGTCAACGTCATTCTTTGAATATTTGCAAAGATTGCAAATAATATCCGTCTGTAACTTTTAATAGTAGCCTATTTGTAAAACTATGTCAAACATTCATTGTTTTTACTATAGTCATTGTTTCAATAAAAATAAATAAATATAAAAATATTTTTTGCCTTAATTCACATGTGTCATAAACTACATAAAATTACGAATATAATGCAGCCTAATTTTCAATCCAAATATTAAAATTTAACATATATTTCGGTTTTTTAAAAGTGAGACCTGGATTTCAACGCGAGTACTTACGTAACAAATATAGGCGCGAGTAATTAAGGGTTAAAAAATTGGGATTTTTAAAAATCTTTTATGATTCTTTTGGCCTAGAACCCTATTTAGTATGCATTTTAGCTGAACAATCATCAAAGGGCATGTATGTCATTCCTCTTCTGTATGTTATTTCAAATAGCACAGAATTTTACTCTAGAAGAAACCCTGGCACCTATATTTCCAATGAGAAAACTAAAATTTGTGTGTGACTATGGGTGAATTCGGGGTTGACATTTTTGCTGACTTTTGCAACACTTTTAGGAAAGAGATAGTTTATATTTATTGCAAAATATGGTGCAAGCCATCATCAACTTTCAGTTGAACGATAAGGAGATGTTTTTTCTTAACTTTTAAAAATGGTGTGCATGTGCTTAAAGATAATGTGCCGCTGTATGCCAATTTTAGGAATAAAATTGCATTTAAAAATGACTTATATAATGTTGTTGCCAAAATTTGATTTAGGAAATGGTTGAATTATTGATGGATTAAAATTTTTTTATTTGATAGGCTGTATTTTGGGACATAAAAACCAGGTCAAATTATCGCAAGTGTTAAATTATAATCAGTCAAATTAATATAAAAAAATTTTAATATAAAAAAATTGATTGCATTAATCTCAAAAATATAAATTGAGAAACAATTTTATTAATATTTTATCACATATTTCTGTTTGCAATATCATCTTACTGTCAGATGGTTATGAACAACAAGATTTAACCGAAATAAAATATATAAAATAAATAAGTTTTTAAAAAAGTTAAATTATCAGTTTAACCCTTAATTACTCGTGCTGGGTGTATTACACCCAGTAAGATACTAAACTGTAAAAATAAACTGTAAATAATAAATATAGCAGCTTGAGTGTCTCAGTAGCTTAATTATTTGTGGTGAAGCATAGATTAGCCTAATGAATTTAAAAAATATACATTCAACTTTTTCGTAATCAGATAAACTGGGTGGTTTACCCTCAGCGCGAGTGATTATGTAACACTTTTGGCAGGTCGTCAGTGACAGCTCGCCTATATTTTTAGGTTTCAGATTCAGCTGGATGTATTTCCTTTGGCTTTGTTCACATATGTAGTTTCAAGCAGTACCTTCCCAATAAACCCGCAAAGTATGGCATAAGGACTTATGTGTTATGTTGTTCCCGCAAAAGCTATGTGGTGAATCTTGATATATACGCTGGCAAGAAACCTGAAGGCCCTTATCAAATAAGTAACTCTCCCAAAAATGTAGTTGAAAGACTTTCACTTCCAATCTCCGGGTCAAAACGCAACATAACAACTGATAATTGGTATACCAGCTATCCTCTTGCAGTAGCTCTTTTGAATGAGCATAAATTGACCTTAGTAGGAACACTCAAAAAATACAAAAAAGAAATACCACCTGAATATATGCCAAATCGCGCACGGCAAGTGTTTAGCTCAATTTTTGGCCTTAAAAAAATGTCTCCCTTGTATCATATGCTCCTAAAAGGGGCAAAAGTGTCATTCTTTTATCTACAATGCACTCAACAGCAACAATTGATTAAGAGACAAATGAAAAGAAGAAGCCAGAAATGATTACTTTTTACAACATGACAAAAGGAGGGGTGTACCTATTGGATCAAAAGAGGACACTCTATTCCGTGGGACGACATACCAAGAGATGGCCCCTGTGTATCATTTTTGAATTTTAAATATTTCTGGAGTTAATTGCAAACTTATTTTTGATGGGAATCTCAACCCCAAAACTTTTACAAAAGGAGAAAGGATTTCCTAAAAGCTCTATCACTTGAATTGGTAACAGAGTATCATCATACCAGGTCTACTACCAAATCCTTTTCAAAACCACTTCGAAGTATTGTCCGGAAACATGCTGGTCAGTCACCAGAAACTATGGTAAGTTTTATGTCAAAATATAAATGAAAATTTTATCTTTAATCACTTTATATTTTAGGAAGAAGACATTCCAGAATCTCTTTCAAAGGCTCAGAAAAGATGCCATCTTTGTTGTTATAAAAAAGATCGTAAGACCAAAACACTAAGCCAGAAGTGCCAAAAGAAGTTTTGTAAAGAACATTTTATTATAATGTGTAGGCAATGTATAGAAATATTCCGAAAATTGTATCTCAAATTTAACAAGATTGATTTGGTGCTTTAATTAACATTTTAGTTTTAAAAATATTTTAAAATTTAAATATTATTCAAATTATTGATTAAAATATCTGAATTGTTAAGAAAATAATTGTGTCATTCAAAAAGGTTCAAAAATATTTTGTTTTAAGTGATATTTCACCAGGTTAAAACACTGGGTGTATGCAGTACTGCAGCACTCAAAAGTGAGCGCTAGTAACTAAGGGTTAATGGCAAAAATGTGTTTTTATTATTATTATAAATCAAATCAAGGTATACCAAGTTGTTTTTCTAATACAATGAATAATAAAGAACCAGGAAGCTCCTATTTGAAAAATATAATTTAAATTACGAAATATAATAAACGAAAAATTAGGGTAAGAGGAAAATTAGCTCACTAATATTCATTTAAAAAAAAATTACGCTCTCCGCAAAAAAAAAAAAAAAAAAGGTTTAATAATAAACAATATCTGAATAGTTTGACTCAAAATGCGATCCATAAATTAGGATTATATAAAAGGCCGTACCTGGATCTGTAAAGAAAGAAAAAAAAATTTTTTTTTCTCAAAATATTTCGAGATATTGCTCCCTCTTTATCAATTTATTTCGCAGTAAACTAAATTTACAAATTCTTGTAGATCACAAGAAAACAAATTGTTATTGGTCAAAAATAATCAATGATAATAATACATTAATAATTTTAAAAAAATAATAATAATAATGTTTTTTATAATTGAAGGCTTTCGTGAAATTAGTGTGTGTAATGCAGTATTTTATATAATGTTTTTTTAAACAAAATGTAAGGAAATAAAAATAGAAACAAATGAAGTTGACGGCGATTATTAGAAAAAAATTAAGTTAAAAAGACACATAAGGTTCAGGGATTTCTTGATATCTATTTACACAAAGCAATAACGCCAAATCTATACATATAAAACGGAAGGATTTAAAAGCACGAATGTTTCTTTTATACATAATAAAAACTTCTACTGTCCTTACTGCGATGAAAAAATATATTGGGAGGGCTAATTTGGTCTCTCCCATTTAATACATATTAAAATTTTACGAAATGACTGTTTCTATACAGCCTTCTATCATATTGTTCTTTTCCTTATTCCAGCCTGAACTCTTGTTCTTTACAGGGTGGTTGGGGGGGGGGGGGGGGGGGGAAAGGAAATACTGTCGATTGCAGGCTAATCTCTCTTACGCCTTTGATGATGTTGGGACACCTCGTGACCATAATATGCCAAAGTAACCCAGAACCCCACCTAACCTAACCATATCCCACCTTTGTCCATTTAAGTTACCAACCTCTGGTGATTGCGAGGTGTTGAGATGAAGCCTGAAGCCACCTTTAGCCCTGGCAGCACTGAGCCAGAGGACCGAGATCCCCTTCCTGTAATCAAGTCACCTGACCTATGGTGGATGACCTGGCCCCACCAACACCAAGCTAGCCTGAGATGGACTCAGACACCCCTTCCTGTTGGTCGAGCCACATGTCCGATGGTGGCCGACTTGACCACAAGCCAGTCCAAGATGGACCCAGACGCCCCTTCCCTGTAGTCAAGCCACCGACCTATGGTGCTTGACCTGACTCCACCACGAGCCCTGAACCTTTCCCAAGCTGACCCCAAGATGTCCAGAATCAACAATAATAATTATATTTTTTAAATCGTTCTTTAATTCAATATTTTCATAATTTTAATTATTATTTTTTGTGAATATATCTTTAATAATTTTATATTTAATTTATTTTTATCATTTTTTTAAGATGCTTTTTTAATTTTTTTATTTTCATAGAGAGAAAAGTGATGATAGCCTTGGGGGTGAGTTCAGCAACACTGGGACAAGGAAGCGGGATATTGACATTCTGGAAGATTGACAATTTTTGATATTGACATTTTTTTTTCTTGACAAAAATTTGATTTTTTTTTCTGAGAAAGAAAGAAGACTTGGAGTTGCGGAGGGCGGAGGCCGCTAGCTGCGGCCTTGGCTGCCCATTTTTTCGAATGGTGGACATGGGTGGCTGAAGGTAGGTGGGGATATTCTGGGGATAATGGCATAATAGGGTTTTTTTTTGTGTGTGTTTACATTTATATGTATATTAAACTCCTCCCAATTTTAAACTTATATAGTTTTTTTTTTATTATCCTTTTCCATAAAATCTTATATATATATCTGCTTGTGTAGTACATTGAAAATTTATTTTATTATAATAAATAAAATATATTTGGCCAAAATATTGATTGGTTAATTTCCCCTTTTAACATATAATTGCTAGCCGGCACAGCTTTAGGTCTCTACATGTGCCATAGATGAATAAATTTGTGGTCTGCTTTTCTGCAGCCACTGGCACCCTAATATTTGGACATGTAGAGATCTGGAAATAGTAAAAGAATAAAATCATCATTGTTTTTAACAATGACTTTCTTCCTCCATTATACTAAAAAAATATATGAAATGCTCTCGAACTCATCAATGTCGCCCGCCGCGGGGCTCGAATTATGTATATAATTTTCTTCTATTATATTCTAAATTATATACATAGTGAAACGCCATTAGGGCTAAGTAGAACGCGATCCTGAGATTAATTAAGAATCAATACCCAGGGAAATTAGACTAATAAAATATTTTTCAATGTACACAGAATAATTATTTTTAGGTAGATATTTATATATATAACTTGTAATTTTTTTTTCAAGCAAGTTTGTGTTTTGAATTATTTAAAGTGATAAAAATTATCCAATATCCACTCTGTAGTAAGTAAACAAATCTAATGCTTCTTCTAAAACTTGTTTTGGTGAGTAAGTTTAATTTTTGTATGTTTTAATAAACATTTATTTTTAATACTTTATTATATTTATGGTATTATTATATATGGGAGTTAGGTAAATTAACAACCGTTATTTTTATTTACAATATTATAGCTTCGTCGATTGGTATATTTAATGCTGTGTCTTATAATTTTAAAGAATGTAACAAAGAACAAAGCTAGGCTTAGACGAAATTTGAGCCATGATTGGCGGCTCAGTTTAAATTTAGGACTTAGTGCAGAAAAACATCTGGAGTCACCAGATGTGCTGGGACCAAATATAAATTTTGGCGCTAGAAAATGGGAAACACTGACGACAGAATTCCAAGTTTTACAACACAATAGTTAATTAAATTAATTACCATTTCTTTATTTTATACAGAGAATACACGTTTATATTTTCAAATATTTTTGGAGATACACTAATAATAAACCTGTTTCATACATTTATTATATACAATATATTTTATTTAAATTCTTTTCTGTTTGTAACATTTAGATGTTTTTAAAATATATTTACTCAGAAGAAAATATGATGTTAATAATTTTTATTTTACTTTAATATGGAAACTATGACAGTGTCATAATAAACATATAACAGATGTCAATTTCAAATGACTTACCATTATGTAAGAAATTGGCAGGGAGGTTTTCCTATTACATATATGGTTACATATACTCAGATCTAATAATTCAATTCATGAAATACATTTCATTAAGTTTACCTATATTTATAAACCAGTTGATAGTTAAACCAATTAGAAGTTTATTTATTTTAGGCCTAAATGTCCTTTTTTCATCTTTATTGGTTGAAACAATTTTCTAAGGCAATTTATTGAATAAAAAGGCATGTTTTCTTTTCAAGTGTTTGAAATAACAAAAGCTATAATTATTATTATCTTATAATAAGGTATTTCAGGAATATTGCATATGAGTGTATGAAAAAAAATACATTTCTTGACATTCTTTTTGGTTAATAATGATTTTTACTTTTATAGAAGTGTTAGCATGTCTATGCTCTGCCCCTTGAGGTACATGCTGACCTACATGATGAAGCTTTTCATAGTATGAAGGAGATATTTACATGGTATGAACAAGATAATTTTAGAGCAAAGGTTTTTTATATTTCATTTTTTTTAGGGTAATTTCTAGATTTTTTGAACTTTTTTTTGTTTGTGTAAATTTATCAAAATGTAAGAGCATTTGTGCATCCTTTTTTTTTAAAACTCAGCCTTTGTTTTTTTTAGTAATTTTATAAACTTTTATTTTAGTATAGATTTAAGACCTACTTTTATGATTAAAGAGATATCCATTTCTTCAACTAGGAGTTAAGATTTTGTGTCTCGGACAGTGAAGCACCTAAAAGACGAGATTTAGGCTCTCTTGGTATCCATCACTGTGAGCAATCTTCATGAAGCAATGTTGAATTAGTTGGATAGTCAGTGTAGTAGTTTTTTTTTTAATAGGATTCTAGGATTTATAATATGGTCTAATTTGAGGATTTTTCCTTTTGTTGTTGTTGTCTCTTTGTCGCTTATTGTAAACACAGGACGGACGGGATACAGGCCCTCTAGATAGCTTTTACAGTGAATGATAATATATTTTTAGGTTAAATAGATAGGATTAGATGAATGTTTGAAGATAGGATTTCTATTTTTTTTATGAACCTTGCACACTTTTTTTTTTAAATGTTAGATTACTATTTTGGGTACCGAATGACCAAATTGGTGGTAATTAGTACAAGATTATATTCTTTTGTGAGTTTATGGAGGTGGACCATAACTAGATTTTCTTTGGTATAGAGCACTTGTGCTTATCTCCCTGAATTTAGTTTTTGAATAGTTGTTTTGTTTGTTTAATGTTCAGGCAGTGCTTTTGATTTCAAGTTTAGTTTGAATGCATCCGCAAATGTTTTCTTTTTTTTTGTATGAATGAAGGATAGTGAATGAGATATCAAACTTCAAGCCAACAGTATGTTAGACCTGGATAAATTAAAATATTGGTAGGATAGGATCTTGTAACTTTATATAAAATGTGTTAGGACCTTAATAGTTTGATCTACCATCAGGGATCGGTAAACTCACTGGCAATCTGATGTCTGCTTAGGCAGAGTTTCTTCACTTCATGTGGAGGTATAAATTTGATTTCAATTTTTTTTTCTTTGTTTATATATGTTAGGTTTAAACTTATCTATTTTTTTTTAACTGGATTTTTTTACCCTGGATGAGATATAGGCCTCTCAGCTAAGTTTCTCTTTCTGTGAAGAAAGCACTCGTATGGTTGTGGGAAATGTCATTTGTCATGTGCTCTGGGAGCACACTGGATGTCAAGGGAGAGAGTCCCATGAATTTTTCTTCTGACTGCTCTGGGAGCAGCAGTTGTGTTGAGACCATGTGAAGGTCTTTGTCCTCCGCCTGAAAGCCCCGAAGGTGTGAGAAGCTCTAGCTTTGGGCAGCTAGAGGACAAATGGCATAATCCCATGTAAACTAACAAGTACCCAAGTGTCAGTTTGTGATTATAGATTTGGTCTTGAACCTTGAATACCGGTTCGAAAGATTTTTTTTTTAAAGTTCATTATAAAAAAGTAGGGTAATTTTTATGTGTTTTAAGGTCATTAAAAAAAAAAAAGGAGGTATATATACTTTAAGGTTAAGCTATAGGTTTGGTTTAATATTTTGTGAAGCAGGATTTTTTTTTTTAACAAAGGATGTTTTCAGTTATGTGTGGCCATGCGAGGTCAATGTACCGAATAGTTTAGGTAGACAACTAGTCTAACCATGTAAAAGGTTTCAGTTCAATTTTTAATCAAAGATTCAATTAGTTTTACCAGAATGAGTTGTGTGTGGGATCAAAGTGTTTTAAATTACTGATTTGAATTACCCTATTAAATATTAGTAGAAAGAAGCGCATTAGATTTGAAATTTGTCTTTTCCCCCTGATACCTTTATGTATTTTAGGACTCTTTTTTTTTTTTTTGGCTGTTACATTATGAAAAATGCATATATGGGTAATTGTTATTATTTGAAAAGAAAATGAATTGCATTTGCATACGTGTATACCATAATATTTTTTAAATTTGTAGATTTATGATTTTAGAATTTTTTAGTTTTTTTTTTTTTTTAATGTGCATTCATCACTTCACCTTAGCACCCAGGGTGGATTTGAGGGATTAATTAATATTTGAGTGTAGATATACTATTTTTTGTAGTAAATATTTTCTTTTATGTATTTTTTTTTATTTTATTAAGTTTCCTCACTCGGTGTTGGAAATTAATTTTCCTTTTTATTTTGTAAAATTAATTTTTTGGCAGGGAGGATTGTTGGGACACCTCGTGACCATAATATGCCAAAGTAACCCAGAACCCCACCTAACCTAACCATATCCCACCTTTGTCCATTTAAGTTACCAACCTCTGGTGATTGCGAGGTGTTGAGATGAAGCCTGAAGCCACCTTTAGCCCTGGCAGCACTGAGCCAGAGACCGAGATCCCCTTCCTGTAATCAAGTCACCTGACCTATGGTGGATGACCTGGCCCCCACCAACACCAAGCTAGCCTGAGATGGACTCAGACACCCCTTCCTGTTGGTCGAGCCACATGTCCGATGGTGGCCGACTTGACCACAAGCCAGTCCAAGATGGACCCAGACGCCCCTTCCCTGTAGTCAAGCCACCGACCTATGGTGCTTGACCTGACTCCACCACGAGCCCTGAACCTTTCCCAAGCTGACCCCAAGATGTCCAGAATCAACAATAATAATTATATTTTTTAAATCGTTCTTTAATTCAATATTTTCATAATTTTAATTATTATTTTTTTGTGAATATATCTTTAATAATTTTATATTTAATTTATTTTTATCATTTTTTTAAGATGCTTTTTTAATTTTTTTATTTTCATAGAGAGAAAAGTGATGATAGCCTTGGGGGGTGAGTTCAGCAACACTGGGACAAGGAAGCGGGATATTGACATTCTGGAAGATTGACAATTTTTGATATTGACATTTTTTTTTCTTGACAAAAATTTGATTTTTTTTTCTGAGAAAGAAAGAAGACTTGGAGTTGCGGAGGGCGGAGGCTGCTAGCTGCGGCCTTGGCTGCCCATTTTTTCGAATGGTGGACATGGGTGGCTGAAGGTAGGTGGGGATATTCTGGGGATAATGGCATAATAGGGTTTTTTTTTTGTGTGTGTTTACATTTATATGTATATTAAACTCCTCCCAATTTTAAACTTATATAGTTTTTTTTTTATTATCCTTTTCCATAAAATCTTATATATATATATCTGCTTGTGTAGTACATTGAAAATTTATTTTATTAGAATAAATAAAATATGTTTGGCCAAAATATTGATTGGTTAATTTCCCCTTTTAACATATAATTGCTAGCCGGCACAGCTTTAGGTCTCTACATGTGCCATAGATGAATAAATTTGTGGTCTGCTTTTCTGCAGCCACTGGCGCCCTAATATTTGGACATGTAGAGATCTGGAAATAGTAAAAGAATAAAATCATCATTGTTTTAACAATGACTTTCTTCCTCCATTATACTAAAAAAATATATGAAATGCTCTCGAACCCATCAATGATATTATGTGTATTGACTTGACCTGGTTTGACACAGCACACTTTCCCATTGAGGTCTCAGTAAAATACGGAATTGAATGCTAAAATATATATTTCCTTCCTGGAATGCACGGGGCATCGGGTGTCGCGCGGACTTAACAAGGTCTCTGGAATGTAGGGATCCAATCGTCCATTCTCCCCCCCCCCCCGCCCTCCTTCTTCTTCCATGAAAGAAAAAAAAGATGGCGGCCCCCTTCCCTGCCTCCCTCGTTGTCTCAACTACTCTCTAAGAGATTTCTGATACGACATATTCTTTACTATTCCCCCTGAATATCTTGTCTAGCACCAGACCACTTCCAGAATTATCCATAGTCAATTTGTGGCATATACTGTCCGACTTCCCATGGAGTCATTATTGATTAGACAATCTATAGAGATACCTTTTGGCGATTTAGCTACCCACTGGAGGCGCTGTGAACTACTTCAGAGAGGGAAATTATAACAATAGATCTCCATAATTTCTACAGATCAACTGTAAATAGATTCATACACAAAAGATATAGCGCGGAAATTATAGGACAGATATGTAAAGAGATTCCTCATTAAACTACGATAATATAAGACCAAATTAACAATTTTATAGGAGTATAATATGTTGAAATCAATATTTCGAATTAGATAATATGAAGTATTAGGTTCAGAATTTTGTTGGTAGGAAGATCTGATTAGACATGCAGGTATCCTTTAATCCCGAATTTTATAATAAAGATTCAACAAAATGCGATGGAATATGGTTACTATCCCAGATATATGGAAAGGACCCTATTTGTAAAGATTATACCAGAACTAATAAATAACCTATAAAGACAAGCAAACTGTAGACTTAATAGTGGTCGGCTCTTCCATCAAGAAAATAGACGCTGGAATGGATCGTCATCCATTTTGCCGCCTCTACCGCCCCCAACGGACTCGGGCCCGTGACGCGCCCAATTTTCTTGGTGTCACTTTCTCTGGGATCAATTCAATGGCTTTGGGGAATCTTAGATAAAGATGAACATGTTACTATTAGAAACTAAAATCCTGAATATAGAAGACCAAATTAACATTTATGTTGAAGTATAATAAGTTGAAATCAATATCTCAAATTAGATATCACGAAGTACCAGGTTCAGATTTTATTGGTAGAAAGGCCTGATTAAACATGCAGGTATCCTTTAATCTCGATTTTATATCAAAGATTCAACAAGACATTCAATTAGATTACTACCTGGGCATATAAGGAAGGGACCCTACTTGTAAAGATTATACTAAAATCTAACAACGTGAGCT
>CP092873.1:92126657-92149450 GCA_030710605.1 Cordylochernes scorpioides | reverse complement strand
CATGTGTTAATTCTCCTGACATTTACCCTTTTTTTTTTTTTGCTTATCCCTAGTACACGTACAGGCCATGATAATCATGGTGGGTAGTTAGCGACTGCTTTTACTATAAGTACACCACATATCTACACATGTGAAAAGCAGTTCGACTTTGCACATACAATGGTGCCAGAGCCCCGTTTGGTTACTTGCACTCGCTTGTGGGGTTGGACTTTTGCAAGAATCGGGGGCCATTGGAGCATTTTCTGCAATTTTTTTTTTTTTTATTAGAAAAAAAGTGCCCAATGCGGGAATCGAACCCGGGTCGTAGTGGTCGAAAACCAACGGTTTAGACTATCCTTCCACCGATTCCCTTGACATTTACTTTGGCCCCAGGTGTCATGACATGGTTTTGGACCTTCTATCCCCAGTGTATATTTATCACATGCTCAAGTATAATAGAAACCTCAACATTTATTCTTCTAGTTCAATCGGCATTGCGATTTAAACTGTTTTTCAAATTACAAAACTATTTTAGACGCGTAATATTCTTTTTAAAATAAAACAATTTCTACTGCCCTTACTGCAATGGAAAAAGTGTATCGAAATATAATTGTTTGAATAAAAGACACAAAATGATATTTGCGGAAGAGCGATTGCTCGAAGCTTATTATATATTTATAATTATATGTAATTCTGCTGTCCTAAAAGCTTATGTTCATAGTTCATCTAAAATACCCATTCAAAGAGTCTAGCATCAGTATCACTATAAAAGGAAGTTCCAAAAATGCAATATAACAGCGGTATGGTAGATTAAACTGGCGAAACCGCTGGGAGGGTTCACCACTGATGAGCCAGGCCCTCCCTTTAATTTTTCCATTGCAGTAAGGGCAGTAGAAATTGTTTTATTTTAAAAAGAATATTACGCGTCTAAAATAGTTTTGTAATTTGATAACAGATGGCGCGCTAGTGTATCGAAATAAACTGTTTTTGTTGGTACAGTCAAACATCCATGAAAAAAAGACAGTTTCCATTGCCTAAATAACCTAGTTTTTATACCAATTAGATATGCTCTCACTTGTAGTTTGATGCATTAGCATGCATCTGTTATGAGAAATTGAAAATATTTTTAACGTGTATGATTATTTTTTAATTTTAATTTTCTACTGCCCTTACTGCAATGATGGCCTGGCTCATCAGTGGTGAACCCTACCTACCAGCAGAACCAAGCCCTCCCCCTTAATTTATCATTACCTTACGGGGCAGTAGAAAATTATTTTATCTTTAAAAAAAGAATCATGCCTGTCAAAAGTAACTCTCTTATTGGCTGGTGGCAGTTTGAAAAGTGGGAGAACTCTTACATAACACTAAAAATAGATTAAGAAAAAAAAAAAGGGTATATCCTTATCTTTCAAATGATAGTTTTTAATGGCTTGTGCAATCTATTGGAATAAATATCTACTAATAACTAATTTAAGCATCTTATCCCAGTACAATTTCACTTTTGTACTGTTTTTTCACTATAATAGATGTTGTTTTTTCTTATCCCCTTGTGTGCAAAGATTACACAAATTCCATGAGTCTATGCTCCTCGAGCTGAATTAATAAATGACACAGTCTCTTCTTCTTTTCTTTCTTATCTCAAAGCCATGATAATCATGGTGGGTAGTTAGCGACTGCTTTTACTGTAAGCACACCACATGTCTATACATGTGAAAAGCAGTTCGACTTTGCACTTACAAATATGCCAGAGCCCCGTTGGGTTAAATGACACAGTGATAATGATAAGGTGTAATAGTACAGTTACAGGGGTGTTTGAAGGGTAGCTAGCTATACGATACAAGCTTGTCATAATTGTAGTACAAGTAGTTGATTTCTTGCTTCCCTCTTTCTTTTTTTTTTTCTTTTCTTGTTTTTTTTCTTTTTCTTCTTACTCTGTATATATCGTTATTTCCTTTGTCTCACTGCTTTGTTCTTATGCATACCTCTGGTGAATCCTGTATAGGGTCAGTGACCCTAAATAAAGGCTTTTTTTGTTGTTGTTGTTGTTGTTGTAGTACAAGTAGCAGACAAGTTAAGGGGCGAATGGTGGTAACCCTCCCTGTGTTCAGACAAATCCGCAAGAAAATGACGGCCTCGGAAGTGCGGCGGGCCGCCAGACGTCCGTTCAGCCACCATCTTGTCTCCAAGCATCATTCAACAACCACTGTACTTCACTAACCTCAATGTACAAAGTTCTGCATTTACCTTCCTTCCCTCCCACTTGAATACTTTTGTTTTTTTTTAAAACAAAATTTGTGTTTCAGGATTTATATATATATATCATAATTCTCCCAGTCACAATCAAACCATCCTACTTTCTTTGTTTGTTTTATTATGTACGATGTATTATATAAAAAAAAGCAGTATTCATTGTACATGTTTCATATCTTTGATTGATTTTTTTCAATAAGAGAAAAAAGTATAAAACACCAAATGACCACAAACTCCTCTTAATTTTGGGTAATTAACTTGGTAATTAACCCTCTCTTTATTTTTTTCTTAATTTTGCAACTTTTTTTTCTCTCTTTCTAAACCTTTAGCATCCCCTTATTTTATTAACTTCAATTGCTGCTATTATTAACTCCAAGTTTTAATTCCGTAATAGCATTTTTTTTTATAGACATGTTAATCTTGAATATCTTTTTTAAAAAAAATTGTTTTTTTTTCTATTTCTATAAAAAATTAAGTAATTTTTGCTTTGATCTCTTTAATTCTTCCTCTATTGTTATCTATATATATTACATTTGTTGTTATTTATATTATATATATGATATGGAGATATGCAAAAATGGCAAAAAAAAACAGAAGATAACTATGCATCAATTAATATATATATATAATGAACTGATTTAAAAAAAAAAAAAAAAAAAAGGCCAGACAATTTTTTTTTGGATTATTAATTTAACATTTTTTTTTTAAGACAATGAAATTCAATCTATTTATATAATAATTAATTTTATATATATTCTATATATATGATATAGAAGAAGGAAATATGTAAATAAGTTTTTTTTATAAGAATAATATTCTTTTCCCCTTTTTCCTCTCCTCCTTCCTCTTTTTTTTGGGGTTTCCCATTATGTTAATATTTTTTTCAAATAAATTTTCTCTCCTACTTAAAAATAAAAATTGTTTTTTTTTTTTTTTGTATAATTGAAATTTTTTTTTTAGTTTATTATTATAATGTGAGGGATTATAGAACAAATATTTTATGCTGTTGTACAACCCTAAGTTTGCACACTGCCATGAAGAAGAGAATACTGGGTTAGATAATTAACCATCCCACCTTATTTAATTTCCCCCATCAAATATTTTTGCTGCTAAAGAAATCAATCCATCTTTTTTGTCTTCTCACCCCCCCTCCTCCCGCCACTCCCTCTCTCTCTCATTGTAATTTATAAAAAAAAAAGAAGTAAAAAGAATAAAGATGTATTTTTTGGGTGTAGCTAATTGTTGTCTTCTTTTTGTTGTTGTTGTTGGTGGTTTTTTTTATCTCTTAGAATATAGTAGGGAAATTCATTTTAAATATGGTTTTATCTATTTGTTGTTGTTGCTGTTTCTTATCCCCTTGTGTAAAGATTACACAAATTCCATGAATTTCATGGAATGGGGTGTAGGAGTACAGCTTTTGTTGATCATGGCACCATGATCCAGGCACACTTTGGTGAAAGTCTGACTTTGCCTGTAGTTTGAGGCCGTTCCTAACATGGAAGCCTTTGCTGCTGACTCTAACATGAGCACAGACGCAGCTCCTCCATATTCCTGGAGAGGGACCCTTGCTGAGGTCTATCAACCGGGTCAGTTGAAGTCAGGATTTTTAAAGAGGTCTACTCCTCTTCTGACAATGCTGCTGTTGGTCTGCAACTGCTTATTCTTCAGTTAATCTGCTTGTTTTATCCATTTAATTTATATATATACTAGGCGAATGACCCGGCTTCGCCCGAGAAATCCCTTGAGTGCAATTTCCTTCATAATGAAAGTACATCAATAATAAATAGTAGAAGTGTCATATAGAATAGCAATACAGAAGTAACACATAAGCCACAGGAAAAAAGCGTGTGTGATTGCAAAAATTGTATTATATTTGTGTTTAGATATTTGTGATTTAATTATTTTTTTGCAATCCATTTAGTTGTTTCAAAATCAATATAGTTTAAATAGATAGCAGCTTTTCCACCCAACCCCCGAGTTACCGGCCCCAGCGCATTAACCCTTGAAATTGCCCGAGTTGAGTGAGTGCGATGGATCTTGACTGAGATGCCCATCTTCTCAGTAAGAATAAGAAAAAATGGTTTATAAAAATATTAATCAAAAATACTTGCATGTAAATATTTTTCTGTAAAAAAATAAAAGAGCACATGGAAATTAGGCAAACATATGTGTTTGCTAATGACTGCGACTGCATTTTGAACTATTTTTTTAAAAGGCATAAAAAAAACAAAAGGCAAAACAAAATTAATAAAAAATATGAAATCAATTATTCACATACAGTAACGTTAATTTTGTAAAGTTTATTTTTATAAATTGCATCAGGTGCACTTACCGTAAACTTAGTAATATAAATTTCTCTCTCAATACTCAATACTTTTGTGAAAAAAAAGTAACACTTGTATAAAAAGATATTTTAAAAAAAGTACGCAAGCAACTTGAAAAAAAATGCAGAACGCTCATTGGTCTCTTAATTAGCCTGGTGTTGTTACTTCGCCTCATATTTCCTCCACATAAAAAAATTTCTTCACATGAAAAAAATAAATAATCGCAAATACTAATCAAAATGCATCCGAAAATTTTCCTCATGTTTATAAAAAGCGACATGCAAAATTTGGTATCAATTGTTTCAGTAGTTTTTGAGTTTATCGCGAAACAGACAACAATGACTTTTATATATAAGAAGATATAAAAAAAAAAAAAAAACAAATGCCAGAACAAAAATTAATAAAAAATACGAAAGCCATTGTTTATATACAATAACACTAATTTTGTAAAGTTTTTTTTTAAATTGCATTGTATGCACTTACCGTAACCTAGTAATATAAATTTCTCTCTCAATACTTTTGTAAAAAAAAGTGACACTCGTATAAAAAGATATTTAAAAAAAGTATGCAAGCAACTTGAAAAGAAATGCAGAACGCTCATTGGTTGCTTAATTGGCCTCGTGTTGTTACTTCGCCTCGTATTTACTCCGCGTAAAAAAAAAAAGTTCTTCAAATGAAAAAAAGAAATAGCCAAAAATACTAATCAAAATGTAGCCGAAAATTTTCCTCAGGTTTATAAAAAGCGACATGCAAAATTTGGTACCAATTGGTTCAGTAGTTTTTGAGTTTATCGCGAAACAGACAGACATTGACTTTTATATATATAGAGATAAATGGATAAAACTTGAGGTAGTGGAAAGTATCCTTGGTCATGTTTTTTTGAAGGAGACAGAGGTTGTTCACACTTGATTATCTCGTGTGTCTTCAATAAAGGTCACTGTAATATCTTTCGAAGTTATTGTCTGAATCCCGATATACATGGAAAAGGCATAACTTCCTTATGTTTTGTCCATGAGTGCATATTCTTAAACCTATGTCATTTTATGATAATGCACAATTTGGATTATAGATTATAAACACAAGGTAATAAGACTAAATCCAAATAAATAAATAGTGTGTGACGTTTCGGTAACAACGTTGTTACTAAAACATCGCACACTATTTATTTATTTGGATTTGGTCTTATTACCTTGTGTTTATGTCATTTTATCTAAACCTGATCTCCCAATGGAGTTTATTTAAGGTTGAAAGGCTTCTTGTGAGTCGACATGACAAGGTCATAAATCTTCAAATTAAAGATACTTCGGCCATTGAAGAACTATGAATTCCTGCCAGGTAGCCTCTCTCTTTACAATTAGGTCATAAACGACTCCAATTTTCTTCTTTCTTATCTCCACTCAATCATATTAAGGTATCAAGTTGTGATGGTGTCTGTTTGACAACTATCATGACTGGGTGAAGTAGAATGCCTTTGTCATTAAGACTGGGAGCACTACTCAGTGGCAGGCCGACTTAGCTCCAAAAGATATGGCAGCCAATTTTGTCACCTCCATGAATGAAGTTGAATTCAGTTCTTGGAGCTGATTCGTCTGTGTGGTTATAAACTTGCTGGGTAGCGACAGGCCTGAGAACTATCAAGAGCCTACAAACAACATGCTTACAAACTTTAAAAATCATCGTTACAATACGAGCTTAAAAGTGCATTACTTGTATACCTCTTTTGGACATTTTTTCCTGACAATTTGGTTGATATGAGTGAGGAGCGAGGTGAAAGATTTCACCAGGACATCAAAACTATGGAAGATTGGTACCAGGGAAGACAGGACCCCCACATGAAGGTAGATTACTGGTGCATAGTTAGTATGCATATGAGAAAAAGTTTCACGCTTGGAAATACTATAAACGAAGCTTCCAGGGCCCCAGTTGACCCGACTATCATGAATCCTCAGTGTAAGAAAATACCTACTCATTAATTAAGTTTTCCGCATTTAAAATTAGTTCACTCTCTTAACCTACAAATACCTTGAAATTATATGTATGTACCTCTACATACCTATAAGCTTATGTCCATAGTTCACTAAACACCCCTAAGCTGCCTTCCATAGAAAATACAGGGTATATTCCAATCCAATACAATAGTAGAGCGGTCTAGAGATTAATTTGGCGAAACCACTGAGAGGGTTCACTACTGATGAGCCAAGCCCTCTCATTCAATAACTTATATCATTACAGTAAGGTCTGTAGAGATAATATTTGATGATATTTAAAGAAACACATTGCCAGTAAATTCATTTGTGTAAAATTTTAACGATAGATGGCAATTAAATTTAATTTACTTATAAAACTGGTGTAAATAATTTTTTAAAAAGAATCGTACGAGTCTATAATAGTTTCGAATTTTGATAACAGATGGTGCGCTAATGCATCATAAATAACTTTGTTTTTAGAAGCACAATCATTATACAACCAGTTTCTCCACATTATCCTATAAAGATCAAATTTTATAATAATCTTTCCATTGATAAGGTACAATTTGGATTATAGATTATAAACACAAGGTAATAAGACCAAATCCATGATAAGGCACAATTTGGATTATAGATTATAAACACAAGGTAATAATATTTCCACTTTTATCCAATGTTCAGTATTACTATCTGAAAAAGAAATTTTTTTAATAAGAATTTTTAAAAGCAAAATAACTCCAAAACTTATTTACATAAAGTTTCGTAAGGAAAGAATAGTCTTAATAATATCAAAGATTTTTTTTTTTTTAATTTTGTTAATACACTTTTAAAAGCCAAAGTATATCAATAATTACAATAAAGCTAGAAACACAAGGTAATAAGACCAAATAAATAAATAGTGTGTGATGTTTAGGTAACAGCATTGTTACCATCTTCAAAAAATTCTCATTCAATATGTTTGTCTGAAGATGGTAACAACACTGTTACCGAAACGTCACACACTATTTATTTATTTGGATTTGGTCTTATTACCTTGTGTTTATAATCTATAATCCAAATTGTGCCTTATCAATAAAGCTAGACATATATTTTAAAAGGCATTTTACTAGTAAATTTTTACCTTGGATCTGATTGAAACAATCATCCCTTCAGAGAAGACAGAAAGGTCCTTCCTGCAAATATATAGAGAGAGAAAGATTCCAAAGACAAGGTTCATCTGCTCTGGTAATGGCCGCCCCATGGGAGGCTTCAAGCGCTTGATCAGAGGAGACGTCCAAAGAAGCCCGCAAATGGTAAGTTACCATAATCACACAAAAATAACAATTTGAAAGGTTCTATTATATTATTTTAAACACAAGGTAATAAGACCAAATCCAAATAAATAAATAGTGTGTGACGTTTCGCTAACAGCGTTGTTACCATCTTCAGACAAAAGTACTGAATGCAGTTTGTTGTCATTCAAGTTGCAGTCATTCAGTACTTTTGTCTGAAGATGGTAACAACGCTGTTACCGAAACGTCACACACTATTTATTTATTTGGATTTGGTCTTATTACCTTGTGTTTATAATCTATAATCCAAATTGTGCCTTATCAATTATATTATTTTGTATGTTGAGTCTATAACAATAAAATAATAAGAGTCAAAAGGCAATCCATCAATTAAGATTATATAAAAGGACGTACCTGAATCTAAAGAAAAAAACATTTTTTTTCTCTCAAAATATTTCTAGAGATTGCTCCCTCTTTATCAATTTATTGCACAGTATAAATTGTATAGATTGATATAGTATTTATTATTTTTTTTTTGCTTATCCCTAGTACACTACGGGAATCGAACCCGGGTCGTAGTGGTCGAAAACCAAACGGTTTAACCAGCCTTCCACCGACCCCCCCCCCTTTGATATAGTATAAATTGATAAAGAGGAAGCAATCTCTCAAAATATTTTGAGAGAAAAAAATTGTATTTTTTTTTCTTTACCGATCCAGGTACGCCCTTTTATATAAAATAATAGTTATATGGTGTTTGGTTGAAAAGGGGGTGGTAGGAAATTGTGGGTTGGACAGGCCATCAGAAATCTCCCAGACACAACTCTTATCTCCAGTTTAGCAGAAAAAGATAAAATTTGTGACGTTGCTGCGGACATGGATTGTGTTGTCTTAACAGTAGTTTGTTCATGCAGTGTTCATGTCGAGTACCATCTGTGGCTTGAAAGTTGTCTTTTGATGCTGCGGACAATGTAGTGACTGTAGTGAGATGGCTAAGTCAGAACAAAGATTCACCATGGGAGAGTTTGCAAGTTGTACCACATTTTCACAGTTGTTATAGTTACTGTAACGGCAGCTGGCATACCTACAGGATATATAGTAAATTATCAGTGAGCACATCACTGGTGTTACTCTGTGGATTTGTCTTATTGTAATATATATCCACATGTTATGTCTGATGTTAGCTTAAAGAAATAATGTCTTTCTTTTAAACTTCCAGATACTTCATGCTGATTAACATCAGCTAACAAACACGAGGACGTTACAGTTATGACAGGCTGGTGTTTACTTCCTCTCCACAAGACTCTTCTCCACAGTATACAAGTACTAGCCGAATGACCCGAGCAACGCCCGTGTTTTACCCGATTGAATGTTTTGATTCAAATACTATTTGTTACAATTATAAATTGGCGCCTTAATTAATTGCATATGTTAGTTAATAACTATAGCCTATGTGCTTTATCTGTCTATGTACTGTTGGCTTCCGTAGGCGTCTCTTACTGGGAAAAAGAAAGAGAGGATTCCATTTGGTTATTATCTAATATATGCATTTATTTAGGGAGCGACCCGCTCCAACACAATAGTTACATAAATAGCGAGTGGGGGGGCATGATATGGGGGGGGGGGGGCAAAGGTGGCGTGACCGTAGCCAACCAATAGGAGGGCGCCATTCCAAAAAAAAAGCAAACGGTGACAGAGAGAGATGACTGATTAGGAGATGAGGAAAGACGCTCGTAACTGTATATTATATATTGCTGCTGTTTTATACTTGAAACTTTCAGTAATTGCACTAAAGGGGTCGGTGGAAGGATGGTCTAAACCGTTGGTCGAAAACCAACCGCTAAAACCTGGGTTCAATTCCCTCATTGATCACTTTTTTTTTTCTGATTTAAAAAAAAATGCTCTAATGGCTCCCAATTCCTGCAAAATTCCAACCCCACCAGTGAGCACAAGTAACCAAACTTGGCATACTTACGAGTTGCTTTCCACATGTGTAGTCATGTGGTGCACTTACAGTAAAAGCAGTCGCCTACTTCTACCCACCATGATTTCCATGGCCTGTACCACGTGTACTAGGAATACCACTTTCTTCACTTCAACCACTTTAGTTATCCTTGTTTCAGACACATTTCTCTCTTCCCACATATCAATTACATTAACAACCATTTAATCTATACATTATTCATCTGACGCCATTATCAGGTTACATTGAGAAATCTCAAGTAGAAGTTACAGAAGTATCGATCTTCACTGATGACAACTCCTGGTTCCATTGGTCCATCAGCTGGTTGGGAGTCCGAGCTCCGCCTATCTCACATGATCCCACCAGAACTACATTTTAAACAGCATAGAAGTTACAGAGTTGTAAACCTTCCTCTGTTATTGTAAGTTAGCCTTTGTCATATCACAAAATGTTTTTAAAATCATAAAAAATATATATTTAAGTTGTATATAAGAAATCCGTGAATATAGAGAAAGATGAGTTTTGATTTATCTATCCCAAAATATGGTTGATGTCGCGTGAAGACCAAGTTATAAAGAAGGGACTCTGTGACATAAGTAGGGAGCTTAAAGAATGACATTTACCTAAATGTTAACTAGATACGGTGAGAGCTCCACGTGATATCTAGATACATAACACAGAGGGGGTTAAAGGTAGACTATACTATCTCACACCGTCATGTCTTGCTACACACCCCTGACCCCAACTTCCCAATTCCGACAACTCGATGAACTCGTTTAGTTCACTATTGGACAACAATGAGAAATGGAGCGGACTAGAGACCAAAGACAGAACTGCTGACACTGCCAACGCTGAAAGCCGGACTTAAACGTCACACGCGAGGCCTCCCATCGGAGTTTTGCGCCAGAACCAGCAGACTAGTAATCAGTACCTAGTCCTGGGTCTGTGGAGCGAGCCAAGCTGCCGGAGGAGAAGTTGAGGACCAATCCACGTTATGTGAGACAGGGTTAAAGTAGTGGGTCCTCCAGCCCAACGTGGAATGGTAAATGACCACAGCCCCTGCTGTGATCATCACAGAAGTGTAAGCGCTAAAACCCGCCCCGCTGTCAATAGCTGCTGTCTAACACTAGCTAGATCCTGAAACAATGCCGTTAGTAGAGCTGGAACACAGGAAAGTCACGGCTCTCCATCTGGAACGTCTGTTACACACAGCAGCCTAGAATTCAGACTTTATGGTCAGCAGATTGCTATTGTCACTGAGTCCCATTTTTATACTTGGCATTCACGCGGTTTATAAGTTTTATTCTACCTGATTTTCAGAGTGATTTGATTTATAAAAGTTTTTTATCAATGTTTCCTCAAGAGATATAATAACATCTACCCATGTTAATATTCTAGTTCCCCAGCAACCCCTTTCCTGTTACTATCCCCTTGACACATTGTAAATAGCATTGCTAATTATTGTAACTATTGCTGTTATTCCTGTATATACCCTCTTCTACGTGGAGAAGTTGTATAAGACCAAAAGGTCATAACAGGGACTTTTGTTGTTGTTACTACTGTTATTCTTGTATGTACCCTACATTTCTGTGCTTGGAGAATCCGTATAAGACTAAATTGTCTTAATAAAGATTTTTGTTGTTGTTGTTGTTTTTTTTTTAATCAATGTTCACAAGAAGAGCTTCCAACTATGACAAAGAACTCGTCATATTTTCCTTGCAACCAACCAATTAATGGAGCAGCTCTAATCAACAACCCAAGACACCAAACTCATCCAAGAACATCAGGAAAACTCAACCTCTATATTCAAATCGTATTTATTCAAAATATATAAGAAACTACGCCAGGCATATTTAAAATAACTTGTAAAGCTCTTTTTGTTTTTCAAACACTTGTGTGGCTGATACCAATATATTTCTTGAAAAGGTAACAGTATAGATGGTGAATACATTATTAATATTATTATTCAGTTCTTTCTTTGATCTTTTTCAATACAATTCTCTCTCTCAAATGTGAGACTTATTGTGTTACCAAAGTGTTTAATATTCATACGCTCTTATTTTTAGCTATATTTTTCTAAAGGTTATGTTTATATCTAGTTGAGATTGTTAATCACACTTTTCAAAGTTATTTTAAAAATTTCATTATAAAATATTTTGTGCTGTCTTAATAAAATTTAGAACGGGGATTATATATAGGATAAAAGAAGTTCAACTGGGGCGCCATTTTGATTTCTATCAATCCAACCAATCAGTTGGGCCAGTTCACATCACGTGATATTTATCCAACTTCTGGTTGGCTGACTGATGTATCAATATTTGGCGATCAAGAAGTTTGGTCTGTCCAGCTGACAAGGAGATTGTGGCCCTTATCAGTAGAGAGGCGACACCAGAGTTGACATCTGAGATTGAAACAAGAGTTGGATAATTCTGGTTTAGTTGGAATTTATTCAGTCTGGATATGTCAGGGTGATCATAAGCACCATAAGCATTCTTACCCTCATTCTTCGACATATTGATATTTAAATTCAGAATAAAATTTGTAATATTGTCATAATATATTTGTATTATTTCTTTTCATATGGATGTTAGAATTTTCAAAAAATAATTTCTGTTTTATTCATTAAGTGAGAAGGTTCAAAATTGCATTGTAATTTAAATTATATGTTTTAAAACTTTATATTAATACAAATATGATTAGAGACGATCAGATTTTTAATGAAAAATTAGAAAATTTTCCAAATAACTCATATATTTATATCCATTGTTATATTTTTAAAAAATATTCTAATTTTTAAAAATTTAAAATGAAACAACCCTTAAATAAATATAGCATTAAGAATTATTTTTGTTAATTTTTTTTAATGGAGTTGAGGGACTTGTCTGGTGTAACTTGATGTTTCACATGATGTTGTTACTCACATCTTGATGTCACAACTTGGTGTCCCATATGGAGGTGGCCGCAAGGATCAGTTATTCCGTTTAGACAGGTCTGTGGTAGTCTCGGTGAAGTAGTGAGAATGAAAACAATTCTCCAGATCCTCTGTATCAGGTTTGGACGGAACCATGGTGTAGCCTCGATAGGTCCAATAAATAAATAGATAGGTCAGGTTATACAATGGTATAAAATGGGCCATTGGTCTATATTGGTCCAGGACAATAATAACTGAAGACATTAAAAACCACATTGTTGCAGCTGTCAACAATAATCTTTCTCAAAATACAAGATGACTCTATACAGTCTAACATAGCTGTCTAGGAATTTTTAGACTTGAGGACTCTATTCAAAATTTACCACACTAAGTGGATAAAAAAATGTTTATTCGACCATGATTGTTTATTTGTCTACATTTTTGGTTATTTCTTATTTATTTAGTGCATATTCATATATTTGATAAATATATGAATATATTTGCTTGAATACATTGTCACAAGGACAATAGTTTAATACCCGATTTTGCTTGGAATAGATTTTGTTCGTGTTCGTTTAAAAAAGAAAAAAAAAATAGGGTGATCGATTGAAAGGAAAAACAATGGGGGAAATAAATGCACAGAAACACAGTATAATAAAAGGTTTTATTTTAAAGATTAAAAACAAAAGGGATAAAAACTATTACACTTATATATATATAGAATTATGGTGGTATTTAAAGATTAAAACAGAGCTAAAAAAACTAGATAAAAAAGGTTAAGCAAAAAAAGTAAAGTAAAATTAAAGTAGTCTAGGGAAGGAAGACAAAAATA
The DNA here is from genome assembly GCA_030710605.1 of Cordylochernes scorpioides. Taxonomy (NCBI): domain Eukaryota; kingdom Metazoa; phylum Arthropoda; class Arachnida; order Pseudoscorpiones; family Chernetidae; genus Cordylochernes; species Cordylochernes scorpioides. The sequence goes on along the minus strand of CP092873.1, from coordinate 92,135,956 downwards.
AATGGCGGGGGGGTGTCGAGCGTTTGTTTACACAGTACCTCGTGGCAGCACCGTCGCAGGCTTGGCTTGGCTTGGCTTGTCTTGTGCGATGTCCTATTGTCGCGACTCGTTGGTTGTCTAAGTGTCTTTTCCGCTCTCAAGTTGCTGCTTGAGGGATACTCCAATGCGTTCTCTCCGTCCACAAGACGCTGCTTGCAGGATAGCTTGACGTCTTTCCTTCCACAAGACGCTGCTTGCAGGATAGCTTGACGTCTTTCCTTCCACAAGACACTGCTTGTAGGATAGCTTGACGTCTTTCCTTCCACAAGACGCTGCTTGCAGGATAGCTTTTAGACGTCTCTCCGTCTGGCAAGGGAACTCAACTTTCCCCTCCGCTTCTAACAAGGGAATCCTGCCAACTGACCAAAAAAAGAATGTAACATGACGCTCCGTCGTCTCCGCCCACGCCGACCTTTGCCCTCGGTCGGTCCAAGCTGGGGCTATCTATAGATATAGATGTCTTGCTCGTTGTCTCCCTTCACCTAAGACCTTCCTTCTATGTACAAAAAGTAAAGGATCTATAAAATAGTTTTAACATTCTCCCACATAATTTTGCTCCGAAAGAAGCCAAAATTAAGTATAAGACAAAAGAGCATATATATACACAATACACACAAGAGTAGATATGCCTATTATATTACATAAAATACACATAAAAGAATACACATATTACACCTTTTTTTTTCTTCTTTACAGGTACTTTCACTAGTCCTTCGAGTCATACCTTGCAGGCTTTCTGATTACCCTACCATATCTATTTCTAGAGTCCCTGGATTCAATATTGGGCCTATTTCCTAAAAATGCATCAGATTGGGGTTCGGTATTTGAATTGTCCTTTTGAATTGTCTCAACATTCGAGGATATTTCAAGAGGGTGTAAGCGTTGTAGAGCCCTGATCAAGGTTCCTGTGGATGTTTTAACATGGGCCACTCTCACTATTCCATCTTTTCCTGGTATGAGATTTACTATTCGCCCTTTAGGCCAAAACATTCTTTTGAGATTTTCTTGCCCGATCAGTACAACGTCTCCTACTTTCAACTGTCTTCTATCAATATTTTCGGATTTCTGAATCAGCGCGCCTAAATATTCCTTTAAGAATCTCTGCTTCAATTCTCTCTTCAGTTGACCTAACTCTCTGTATCTAGTGTGCAACATTTCTGGCTTTAAATTTTCAAATTCAGGAAAGCTAGACTCTGGACCATTTTGTAAAAACTCATTAGGAGTTAACGGTTTTAGATCATCGTCGTCTTCAGAGACATAAGTGAGGGGTCGATTATTAATGATGGATTCGATTTCACAAAGGGCAGTCTGCAGTTGTACATATTTCAGCTTCCTGTGACCTAGCATCTTTATCAACATTTCCTTTATTGTCCTAACCATTCTTTCCCAAAATCCTCCCCACCAAGGAGCAGAAGGAGGGATAAAAATCCATTGTATTCTTTTAATTGAGGTTTCCCTTTCAATTATAGTCCAATCCAATCTCTTGAATATTCTATTAAGTTTTGCGAAATTGGTGCCATTGTCGCTATATATTTTCTCGGGGCGCCCTCTCCGACAAATAAACCTATGGAGGGCCATCATGAAGACTCCAGTCTCTAAACTCTTCACCAACTCCAGATGAATAGCGCGATAGACGGCGCAAGTAAAGGCGGCTACCCACACTTTCCCACCTTCTTTCAAATGAAGAGGGCCTAATAAATCACCTCCTGTAATTTGGAAGGGTTTGCCCAGTCCAATTCTGTTTTCTGGCAAAGCTGCCATTGGTCTTTGCAGAGATTTTTCTTTAAGTCTCTTGCAAGCAATGCACTTACTGATAATTTTCTTTATCGTTTTCCTTCCCCTGATTATCCAAAATTTCTCTCTCAGCTTTGATAAAATGAATTGCACCCCTACATGTCCATTCTTCAGGTGCACTTCCCATATAAGTTGCTCTACGAAGGGATGGTCGCCTGGTAGAATGATAGGAGTTTTAAATTCTTCTGGGACCTGTCCATGTAAAAGTTTGCTTTCTACACACCAAAGTCCGTCAGTGTTTTTTAATATTTTAAAACTCTTGGTTGCATTCGATTTCTCTATGGAGACTTTCTCCTGAATCATTCGGATAAGCTTTTTTTCTGCCAAGTCTAATTCTGAAACTTTCAAAGGTCCTGTTTCAGTTGACTGTTTTTTAAGTTTCCCTAAAAATCTTAAAACATAGGACATTACCCTGATGTTGAGAGAGTAATTAGACCTCCTTGTCAGTAACCAGTCTTTATAATCGATGTTCAAATTAATGTTGGTTTTCATAATGTTTTCTTCAACATTTATTTCTTTTGGATTTATCGAGAACTCTGAATTGGGCCAGAATTCTTTAGGTTTTTTCAACCATTCGGGGCCCTCCCACCATCTGCTTTGCACAAACTGGCTTGGAGGGCAACCTCGAGACAGAAGATCGGCCGGGTTCAACTGACTAGGAACGAACCTCCAATCGTTCAAATTGGTAGTGGCCTGTATTTCTCTGACTCGGTTTCTCACGAAAACTCTCCACTCAATTTCTTTCTTTATCCAACTTAGCGCGGTAGTAGAGTCAGACCAAAGAGTTGTTTCACATTTTCTCTTCAAGGCAGCTTGGATTGCATTGGCTAGTCTAGCTCCTAGTACCATGGCCATTAATTCCAAGCGAGGGATCGTAATACTCTTCATAGGAGCTAATCTGACTTTGCTCCAAATCAAAGTTAGAGTATTTTCTCGTCCCGTTTCGCTCCTTAAATAGGCTACAGCTCCATAGCCTATTTGACTAGCGTCACAAAAGATATGAACTTCTGTAGGGAAAATGAGATCATTCCACATATATCTCGGTATCTTTATTAACTCAATGAATTTTATTTGATCCAACCAGGTTCGAAATTCCTGGGCCATACTTTCGGGTAGTGGTGTATCCCAACCTAGTTTCAGACCCCATGATCGCTGCAGTAACAACTTTGGTGGCAAGAATACTGGAGCGCAAAATCCAAGTGGATCAAATATCCGCTGAACCATGGACAGTACCAACCTTTTCGTTAATTTGGGTTGAATACTCCAATTGTCAGGGAGTTCGCATTTTAATGAATCTTCCATTTTATTCCAAACAACACCCAATATTTTTGTACAAGTCCCCTTTTCAGGGTTTTCCTCCAGAGAATATTCCCACTCTCGTAAGTCCATTTTAGCCCTGTCCATAATTTCAATTGCGGCCTTTTGAAATTCCTGCACTTCCTGCTTTGTTTCCAGCGAGGTAATACAATTGTCCATGTAGAAGGATTGAGCTAAAATCTTTGCCCATTGAACAAGTGGGCCTCTTATTGATTGAAGATGGTATTCTATTACGGCGTTCAGCACAAAAGGACTACAGTTTAAGCCAAATACAAGTCTCTTATGCCTGTAAGCTATTAGTTCTCTATCGCTCTCCTTTTCCCACCAAAGGAATCTAAGATAGTTTCGTTCAGATTCTTCAATCGCCACCATCTGGAATGCTTTTCTTATATCTGCCGTAACTCCAAATTTATTTTCCCGAAATCTTATCATCATTTCAGGGATTCTTTCCAATAAATTCGGTCCCTTTTCTAAACATTGATTCAAAGATAGTCCATTATGACCTAGACAAGAAGCATCGAAAACCGGACGTATGGGCGTCGTTTTAGATTCCATCTTGTACACAGGGCGGTGAGGTAAATAGTAGCCTCTTCTCTCGAGAGGATTTTCCTCGACTCTTTCAATGAGTCCTTCAGTCAGCCAGTCTCTAAAGATCTGACTATATTCGGTCAACTTATTCTGTGAGGTCATTTTCTTAGTGCTTATATCTAACCTTTTTATCGCTATGTCAAGATTGCTGGGGATTGACTCCTTTTCTACCTTCCAAGGTAGACCTACAGAATATCTCTGATCACTTTGTCTTTGAATTTTTGTTATAAACTTTTCTTTTATTTCCTGGTATCTGGTCTCTTTGGAGCAAGTTTCAACAGGATCCCTAATGCCTAGTACTTCTAGATCCCACAAATCCTTTAAATCGCATCGCGTTGTTAGCAGATTCAAAGTCTGCTGCACATTGTCATTGCTATCAATAATTGGCGAATTGCCCATTAGTGTCCAACCTAATTTCGTTTCCACCGCAGTTAAATCTGCTTCAACTTGAACTATTTTTCCTGTCAAAATCATACCTAGATAGTTAGCGCCAATCAATATGTCAATCTCTTGTCCTTTAAAATTGTCCTGAGACAATATTATGCCCTTAATCTTCAATTTTTCTAACCAGTCCCCTTTTGGCAAAGGTGGTATGGCGTCGCAAATTTTACGTTGATCCAGCGCCTCAATATGGATCACATCTCTTTTATTACCTAAATTCTCTAATTCTAACATAAATTTACCGTGCTTTTCTTCACCAATCTTATTACCTCCATAAAGACTTTTAGCTATGGTTATTTCGCCTTTTCTTTCTATTCCTATACTCCAGACTAACGACTGTTTGATATACGAAAACTGACTTCCACTGTCGAGGAGAATTCTAACCCTTCTAGAGGCATTTGGGCCTCTTAACAGTGCTACCGTGGTCATCAGCAAGACCTGACCGGTGCAGGCTTGACTAGAAAGCGATGCAATGGGTTCAGTTGCATTTTCCTTTAGATTTTCTCTTCCTGGTTTCGTTAACCGGTTAGAAGAATTTCCTTCACATAAAACTTCCAAGTGGTTTCTCCCACAGTTTTTGCACTCCAATTGTTCTCGGCACTGACTCTGTATGTGTCCCTTTCTTAAGCATTTGAAACATAGATGGGCACTACGTATTTTATCATTTCGGAGACATTTTCATTATGGAGCGGCATTGATGACTCGCATGATTTGTTCTTTCACAAAAGAAGCATTTTATATTAGTTCGCCCTCCGAACAGACTAGACACAGTGGCGGGTCTGAAATTGCTCCTTGTTCTGGTCCCATCATTGTAAGACCTTTTATAGGGTTCCTCCTGCTTAAAGCCTTTTCCCACAAATTTCAGCCGTTGAGCACTCCTTACTTCGGCTTTTAGAAAGTCCAATAATAACCTTAGCCTTTCTTGAGCTCCTCCAACCCCTTTATCTGTTTCTTCCCGTTTTGCTAACTCCATACCATAACCCGAAGAAGGATGCCTGTGCCATATTTTCAAAATATCCGAAGGTAATGAAGACTCGACAAGAGGGTATAAAAAAATACCCGACAACTGGGGATCAATGCCCAGTGTCTCTAACGACCGGAGGTGACTGCTCAGTTCGTCGTACAGACTGCTTAAATTTCTATTTTCTTTCTTTACATTAGATATAACCGAATTCAATAGACGTCTGACATACAGTTCTGTCAGTATATTCGGGTCACCGAATCGCTCCTGTAGGGCTTGTACCGCCAAAACATAGTTGGCGCCTGTAACGGGATAGCTTGCTACAACACGATAGGCTTCTGAATTTGGTACAATTGCTTGACGCAAATATAAAAACCGGTCGCTATCGGATAAATTCTTATTTTCGTGAATTTTCGAAAACTGCGCCCACCAAGACAACCAACCTTCCAGAGAGCCATCATAGCTTTTTAGGGCTAACTCTGGTAATTTCACATTTATTACAGTGTCCTCGCTAGCAATCGGGATTGTTTCTTCTTTATCGGGATTCCGTAGTACACTGACTTTCTGTTGAATATCAAACTTTTCCTCTTCATATTTATCGCATTCTTGCCATTCCCTATCAATACTTTCCTCTGTAATCCCTTCTTTCACTACCAATAAAGCCTGATATTTTTCGTTTAGATCTACAAGTTTCGTGTAATAAGACTCTAGTCTATTAAACTTAGAATAAATATCATTCTTATCAATTTGAGACTTTTCAAATTCTCCATTTATTTCATTAATAATTCTAGTGAAAGTACCTCTTATGGCTTTTCTGCGCTTTTTAAGTGCATCCATTTCCTCCATATCTCCTTTAAATCGATCACGTCCGGCTCACCAAAATGTTGTGTTCGTTTAAAAAAGAAAAAAAAATAGGGTGATCGATTGAAAGGAAAAACAATGGGGGAAATAAATGCACAGAAACACAGTATAATAAAAGGTTTTATTTTAAAGATTAAAAACAAAAGGGATAAAAACTATTACACTTATATATATATAGAATTATGGTGGTATTTAAAGATTAAAACAGAGCTAAAAAAACTAGATAAAAAAGGTTAAGCAAAAAAGGTAAAGTAAAATTAAAGTAGTCTAGGGAAGGAAGACAAAAATAAATGGCGGGGGGGTGTCGAGCGTTTGTTTACACAGTACCTCGTGGCAGCACCGTCGCAGGCTTGGCTTGGCTTGGCTTGTCTTGTGCGATGTCCTATTGTCGCGACTCGTTGGTTGTCTAAGTGTCTTTTCCGCTCTCAAGTTGCTGCTTGAGGGATACTCCAATGCGTTCTCTCCGTCCACAAGACGCTGCTTGCAGGATAGCTTGACGTCTTTCCTTCCACAAGACGCTGCTTGCAGGATAGCTTGACGTCTTTCCTTCCACAAGACACTGCTTGCAGGATAGCTTGACGTCTTTCCTTCCACAAGACGCTGCTTGCAGGATAGCTTTTAGACGTCTCTCCGTCTGGCAAGGGAACTCAACTTTCCCCTCCGCATATAACAAGGGAATCCTGCCAACTGACCAAAAAAAAGAATGTAACATGACGCTCCGTCGTCTCCGCCCACGCCGACCTTTGCCCTCGGTCGTCCAAGCTGGGGCTATCTATAGATATAGATGTCTTGCTCGTTGTCTCCCTTCACCTAAGACCTTCCTTCTATGTACAAAAAGTAAAGGATCTATAAAATAGTTTTAACAGATTTGCTATTTAAACATTTACTTATTACATTTTTCAAAACACTTCTGATATTTTCCTTAAAGTTGAAAGCCATATAATGAGTCTTTTTTGGATGACATTCAAATATATGTTAAAGGTGTTATTTTTATTGCATGGTGTTATAACATACCTGTGGAACACATTCAGTGTATGTTTAAAAATGTGGAGCTGCCATTGTTACAGTAGGCTCCTATTCCAACTTGCAGTCATGGGCCAGGGTGGAAGCGCACTAGCCTGGAGACAAAAGAACACTACACACTTAGAGCATGGTTATGTTGGGTTCCCGGTTTGGATAGTTGAAAAGGGAGGATACACGATGTGACTTATTAAAAGTTTCCTTACTTAAGTATATATATATGTATAACAATTTAGGCCAACAACCTCATGTATATAACCCGCAGCAAGACCTTAATGTTGTATAATAGCAGCACAGCTGTCAGTGATGCACTATCGGCATATGTCTTTACATCATCACATGTAATGCAATTTGTGCAAACAGGATAAATAAAATAAATAAAAAAGAAAAGGGGGAAAAAACTCTGTAATTGAATAAGAGTTGAGCTAAAGCAAGGATCGAGCATATAATATTGTCAGAACAATGGTTTAAAGATGGAAACAGCCGCGACACTATTATACAATTTCAACAGACAACCCATGAAATCGTTATTAAATTGGGCAATCTATAAAACACTGAAACACAGACACTCGCGGCAATGTATGTGGCCGGTAATTTATGGGAGACTTGATTATTAGTAACATTCCCTTCAAATAGGTAAGAAACATACAACATTTCATTTAAACAGTGGGAATAGCACCATAAGGCAAATTATGTATGAAATAGGTAACAGAGGAAACAAGAAAATTTCTCTAGATATTTATTTAAATATCTTAAAATTTGGGAACATGTCTATACTGACGAGATATGCTATTTACATAGTAAAATTTAGATAGAGGTGACCTGAAGTTACTTTATAGCCCTTTAGGGCCCATGCGAAATCTAGGTTGGCTACTACACAAAAAGGGGGGGGGGGAAGGCGCTAAGTCATAATGACAAATGGCTTACCTTTTCTCGAAAGTGCCGGCAAAGGTCTGGTCTCCTATCTGCAGACTGTCCTTTCACTGAGCGACTCAGATCGAATCTTGCCTTTTGGCAAAGAACCTTCTTTTATTCATCTCTCTCTCCATTTTCATTCGCCGAAAGAAACACCAATCAAAATGGCCAACGGCTCCAGTATCAATTTCATAGACGCCCCAGGCCTCATCAAAATAGAACATATAGTATTACCAAAACAAAAAATCTAAAGAGGGAAACAACCACGGCACTAGTGTAAGATTTCAGACTCCAGGCCTCTTCCATCAAAATAGAACATATAGTATTACCAAAACAAAAAATCTAAAGAGAGCATAGCTACTGCGATAGTGTAAAATTTCAGACGCCAGCCCCCCCTTCCTCCACATGGATTGAAATAAAATCCTCCCTTTTTCTCGGGACGATATATATATATCGCCCCCCTCCGTCTTAGCTATAAATCGACACAGGCCCCTTTTCACTTGAACTGTAATATAACGCTTTCCTTTCTCGGGAAGGATATTTTATAAGGTTCAGTCCTTTAGAGATCTTCCTTCTCCATTTTTTTTTTTCTGGTCACCTTTACCTAAATTTTTGGTGAGGGGAATATATGTACATATGGAACAACAGCTTCCAGCGCGGATGTCCCTGGATGTCACTGGTGTTTCCTTCACCAGGCATCGGCATGGAAGTCTGGTGTCATCAATTGTCTAGGTTTCTGGGCAAAAAGATGGTCTGTAAGTCTATGTGGGAGGGAAGCCATGTATCCATTTGATTTGATTATACATACGCCTTCTGTTGGGGTATGGTTACAAAAAAAAAAAACGTGCCCCAACAATCCTCCCCCTGCCAAGTAATGGACAAATGCGTTTGTGCTATTCATTATTCATCTGCCTTTCATCAGTTACTATGAAAGCAGGCCCATTTCTAGCAAATGCATTTTCCATTACTAGGTGAGGCCAGGTGTACCGGAACCTATAGGGAAGATAAGGCTAGTCAAAACGATGGTATGCCATTCTAGATGTTTATTATTCCGAACATTAGTGGGCATTGCGCATCCTGGAAAAGGGGTTTTCATGTGTTATTATTCTGTCAGCACACTGTTATCAAAATAGGTTATGGGGGACAGTCATATCATATGTATGGAAGTAAGCAAGGTCATCTGTCTTACCATTCATGGGTATATATACCACCCTTCCACTTTCTTCTTTGGCCTTGAGGAGTAGGCCCTCCTTGTGGTAAGTCCTCTCAACCCCATCCTTGCCTCTTGTGGTGCTGGATTCATTGCTACCTTCTTTCTGCTAACAATACAGTTAGAACATTTCCCTATTACATATTATATATA
>CP092873.1:92112503-92126557 GCA_030710605.1 Cordylochernes scorpioides | reverse complement strand
ACTGACAATACTTTTTTTTTTTTGCTTATCCCCAGTACATGTGGTACAAGACATGATAATCATGGTGGGTAGAAGTAGGCAACTGTTTTTACTGTAAGTGCACCACATGTCTTCACTTGTGAAAAGCAGTTCGACTTTGCACTTACAAATGTGCCAGAGCCCCCGTTTGGTTACTTGCACTCGCTGGTGGGGTTGGACTTTTGCAAGAATTGGGGGCCATTTCTGCATTTTTTTTTTTTTTAATTAGAAAAAAGTGCCTAATGCGGGAATCGAACCCGGGTCGTAGCGGTCGAAAACCAACGGTTTAGACCATTCTTCCACCAACCCCCTTGACATTTACTTTGGCCCCCAGGTTTCATGACATGGTTTTGGACCTTCTACCCCCTCAGTATGTATTTATCACATGCTCAAGTATAATAGAAACCTCAACATTTATTCTTCTGGTTCAATCGGCATTGCGATTTAAACTGTTTTTGTTGGTACAGTCAAACATCCATGAAAAAAAGACAGTTTCCATTGCCTAAATGACCTAGTTTTTATACCAATTAGATGCTCTCACTTGCAGTTTGATGCATTAGTATGCCATCTGTTATATTTTTAACGTGTATGATTATTTTTGTTTTCAAGAAAAAATAATTTTCTACTGCCCTTACTTGCAATTATCAATTAATGGAAGGCCTGGCTCATCAGTGGTGAACCCTACCAGCAGAGCCAAGCCCTCCCCATTAATTTGTCATTACAGTAAGGGGCATTATTTTATCTTTAAAAAAGAATCATGCCTGTCAAAAGTAACTCTCTTATTGGCTGGTGGCAGTTTGAAAAGTGGGAGAACTCTTACAAAACACTAAAATAGATTAAGAAATAAAAAAAAGGGTATATCCTTATCTTTCAAATGATAGTTTTTAATGGCTTGTGCAATCTATTGGAATAAATATCTACTAATAACTAATTTATGCTTCTTATCCCAGTACAATTTCACCTTTGTACTGTTTTTTCACTATAATATATGTTGTTTTTTCTTATCCCCTTGTGTGCAAAGATTACACAAATTCCATGAGTTTATGCTCCTCGAGCTGAATTAATAAATGACACAGTCTCTTCTTTCTTATCTCAAAGCCATGATAATCATGGTGGGTAGTTAGCGACTGCTTTTACTGTAAGTGCACCACATGTCTATACATGTGAAAAGCAGTTCGACTTTGCACTTACAAATATGCCAGAGCCCCGTTGGGTTAAATGACACAGTGATATGGTGTAATAGTACAGTTACAGGGGTGTTTGAAGAGTAGCTAGCTATACGATACAGGCTTTTCACAATTGTAGTACAAGTAGCAGACAAGTTAAGGGGCGATGGTGGTAACCCTCCCTGTGTTCAGACAAATCCGCAAGAAAATGACGGCCTCGGAAGTGCGGCGGGCCGCCAGACGTCCGTTCAGCCACCATCTTGTCTCCAAGCATCATTCAACAACCACTGTACTTCACTAACCTCAATGTACAAAGTTCTGCATTTACCTTCCTTCCCTCCCACTTGAATACTTTTGTTTTTTTTTAAACAAAATTTGTGTTTCAGGATTTATATATATATATCATAATTCTCTCCCAGTCACAATCAAACCATCCTACTTCTTTGTTTGTTTTATTATGTACGATGTATTATATAAAAAAAAAAGCAGTATTCATTGTACATGTTTCATATCTTTGTTTGATTTTTTCAACCAGAGAGAAAAAAAACACCAAATGACCACAAACTCCTCTTAATTTTGGGTAATTAACTTGGTAATTAACCCTCTCTTTATTTTTTTCTTAATTTTGCAACTTTTTTTTCTCTCTTTCTAAACCTTTAGCATCCCCTTATTTTATTAACTTCAATTGCTGCAATTATTAACTCCAAGTTTTAATTCCGTAATAGCATTTTTTTCTTTTTTTTATAGACATGTTAATCTTGAATATCTTTTTTAAAAAAAAATTGTTTTTTTTTTCTATTTCTATAAAAATTAAGTAATTTTTGCTTTGATCTCTTTAATTCTTCCTCTATTGTTATCTATATATATTACATTTGTTGTTATTTATATTATATATATGATATGGAGATATGCAAAAATGGCAAAAAAAAAATAGAAGATAACTATGCATCAATTAATATATATATATATATATAATGAACTGATTTTTAAAAAAAAAAGGCCAGACAATTTTTTTTTGGATTATTAATTTAACATTTTTTTTTTAAGACAATGAAATTCAATCTATTTATATAATAATTAATTTTATATATATTCTATATATATGATATAGAAGAAGGAAATATGTAAATAAGTTTTTTTATAAGAATAATATTCTTTTCCCCTTTTTCCTCTCCTCCTTCCTCTTTTTTTGGGGTTTCCCATTATGTTAATATTTTTTTCAAATAAATTTTCTCTCCTACTTAAAAATAAAAATTGTTTTTTTTTTTTTGTATAATTGAATTTTCTTTAAGTTTATTATTATAATGTGAGGGATATAGAACAAATATTTTATGCTGTTGTACAACCCTAAGTTTGCACACTGCCATGAAGAAGAGAATACTGGGTTAGATAATTAACCATCCCACCTTATTTAATTTCCCCATCAAATATTTTTGCTGCTAAAGAAATCAATCCATCTTTTTTGTCTTCTCACCCCCCCTCCCCCCGCCACTCCCTCTCTCTCTCATTGTAATTTATAAAAAAAAAAGAAGTAAAAAAGAATAAAGATGTATTTTTTGGGTGTAGCTAATTGTTGTCTTCTTTCTGTTGTTGTTTTTTATCTCTTAGAATATAGTAGGGAAATTCATTTTAAATATGGTTTTATCCATTTGTTGTTGTTGCTGTTTCTTATCCCTTTGTGTAAAGATTACACGAATTCCATGAATTTCATGGAATGGTGTGTAGGAGTACAGCTTTCATTGATCATGGCACCATGATCCAGGCACACTTTGGTGAAAGTCTGACTTTGCCAGTAGTTTGAGGCCGTTCCTAACATGGAAGCCTTTGTACCCGACTTTAACATGAGTACAGACGCAGCTCCTCCGTATCTCTGAAGTGGGACCATTGCTGAGGTCTATCAACCGGGTCAGTTGAACTCAGGATTTTTAAAGAGGTCTACTCCTCTTCTAACAATGCTGCTGCTGGTCTGCAACTGCTTATTCTTCAGTTAATCTGCTTGTTTTATCCATTTAATTTATATATATACTAGGCGAATGACCCGGCTTCGCCCGAGAAATCCCTTGAGTGCAATTTCCTTCATAATGAAAGTACATCAATAATAAATAGTAGAAGTGCCATATAGAATAGCAATACAGAAGTAACACATAAACCACAGGAAAAAAGCGTGTGTGATTGCAAAAATTGTATTATATTTGTGTTTAGATATTTGATTTAATTATTTTTTTTGCAATCAATTTAGTTGTTTCAAAATCAATATAGTTTAAATAGATAGCAGCTTTTCCACCCAACCCCCGAGTTACCGGCCCCAGCGCATTAACCCTTGAAATTACCCGAGTTGAGTGAGTGCGATGGATCTTGACTGAGATGCCCATCTTCTCAGTAAGAATAAGAAAAAATAGGTTTATAAAAATATTAATCCAAAATACTGGCATGTAAATATTTTTCTGTAAAAAAATAAAAGAGCACATGGAAATTAGGCAAACATATGTGTTTGCTAATGACTGCGACTGCATTTTGAACTATTTTTTTAAAAGGCATAAAAAAAACAAAAGGCAAAACAAAATTAATAAAAAATACGAAAGCAATTATTTACATACAGTAACGTTAATTTTGTAAAGTTTATTTTTTTAAATTGCATTAGGTGCACTTACCGTAAACTTAGTAATATAAATTTCTCTCTCAATACTCAATACTTTTGTGAAAAAAAGTAACACTTGTATAAAAAGATATTTTTAAAAAAGTACGCAAGCAACTTGAAAAAAAATGCAGAACGCTCATTGGTCTCTTAATTAGCCTGGTGTTGTTACTTCGCCTCGTATTTCCTCCACGTAAAAAAATTTCTTCACATGAAAAAAATAAATAGTCGCAAATACTAATCAAAATGCATCCGAAAATTTTCCTCATGTTTATAAAAAGCGACATGCAAAATTTGATATCAATTGGTTCAGTAGTTTTTGAGTTTATCGCGAAACAGACAACAATGACTTTTATATATAAGAAGATATAAAAAAACAAAACAAACAAAGGCCAGAACAAAAATTAATAAAAAATACGAAAGCCATTGTTTATATACAGTAACGCTAATTTTGTAAAGTTTTTTTTTTAATTGCATTGTGTGCACTTACCGTAACCTAGTAATATAAATTTCTCTCTCAATACTTTTGTAAAAAAAAGTGACACTCGTATAAAAAGATATTTTAAAAAAGTACGCAAGCAACTTGAAAAGAAATGCAGAACACTCATTGGTTGCTTAATTGGCCTCGTGTTGTTACTTCGCCTCATATTTACTCCGCGTAAAAAAAAAAGTTCTTCAAATGAAAAAAAGAAATAGCCAAAAATCTTATCAAAATGTAGCCGAAAATTTTCCTCAGGTTTATAAAAAGCGACATGCAAAATTTGGTACCAATTGGCTCAGTAGTTTTTGAGTTTATCGCGAAACAGACAGACATTGACTTTTATATATATAGAGATAAATGGACAAAACTTGAGGTAGAGAGAGTGGAAAGTATCCTTGGTCATGTTTTTTTGAAGGAGACGGAGGTTGTTCACACTTGGTTATCTCGTGTGTCTTCAATAAAGGTCACTGTAATATCTTTCAGAGTTATTGTCTGAATCCCGATATACATGGAAAAGGCCTAACTTCCATATGTTTTGTCCATGAGTGCATATTCTTAAACCTATGTCATTTTATGATAATGCACAATTTGGATTATAGATTATAAACATAAGGTAATAAGACTAAATCCAAATAAATAAATAGTGTGTGACGTTTCGGTAACAATGTTGTTACTGAAACATTACATGCTATTTATTTATTACCTTTTCTTATTACCTTATGTTTATGTCATTTTATCTAAAACTGATCTCTCAATGAGTCTATTTAAGGTTGAAAGGCTTCTTGTGAGTTGACATGACAAGGTCATAAATCTTCAAATAAAGATACTTCGGCCATTGAAGAACTATGAATTCCTGCCAGGTAGCCTCTATCTTTACAATTAGGTCATAAACGACTCCAATTTTCTTCTTTCTTATCTCCACTCAATCATATTAGGGTATCAAGTTGTGATGGTGTCTGTTTGACAACCATCATGACTGGGTGAAGTAGAATGCCATTGTCATTAAGACTTAGCTCCAAAAGATATGGCCGCAAATTTTGTCACCTCCATGAATGAGGTTGAATTCAGTGCTTGGAGCTTGTTCGTCCCTGTGGTTATAAACTTGCTGGGTAACGACAGGCCTGAGAACTATCAAGAGCCTACAAACAACATGCTTACAAACTTTAAAAATCATCGTTACAATACGAGCTTAAAAGTGCATTACTTGTATACCTCTTTTGGACATTTTTTCTGACAATTTGGTTGACATGAGTGAGGAGTAAGGTGAAAGATTTTACCAGGACATCACTATGGAAGATTGGTACCAGGGAAGATGGGACACCCACATGAAGGTAGATTACTGGTGCATAGATAATATGAGGAAAAGTTTCACGCTCAGAAAATCCTATAAACGAAGCTTCCAGGGCCCCAGTTGACCCGACTATCATGAATCCTCAGTGTAAGAAAATACCTACTCATTAAGTTTTCCTAATTTAAAATTAGTTCACTCTTAACCTACAAATACCTTGAAATTATATGTATGTACCTCTACAGACCTATAAGCTTATGTCCATAGTTCACTAAACACCCCTAAGCTGCCTTCCATAGAAAATACAGGGTATATTCCAATCCAATACAATAGTAGAGCGGTCTAGAGATTAATTTGGCGAAACCGCTGAGAGGGTTCACTACTGATGAGCCAAACCCTCTCATTCAATAACTCATATCATTGCAGTAAGGTCTGTAGAGATAATATTTGATGATATTTAAAAGAAACGCATTGCCAGTAAATTCATTTGTGTAAAATTTTAACGATAGATGGCAATTAAATTTAATTTACTTATAAAACTGGTGTAAATAACTTTTAAAAAGATTCATACGAGTCTATAATAGTTTTGAATTTTGATAACACAGATGGTGTGATAATACATCATAAATAACTTTGTTTTTAGAAGCACAATCATTATACCACCAGTTCCTCCACATTATCCTATAAAGATCAAATTTTATAATAATATTTCCATTGATAAGGTACAATTTGGATTATCTATATATATAAAAATGAATGTATGTGTGTGTGTCTGTTTGTTTGTTTGTCCTTTATGCCTGACCAAACCACTCATTGGAACGCCATGAAACTTTGGGAAGTTATTTAGTATAGTACTGGGAAGGTTTCTAGCAAATAAAATTTTTGAAATAACTTTTCGCTTTAAAATAATCAAGATAAATATTCTAATTTATCTGTTATAATTCAACAATCTGCTCTAAATATTATCATGATGATACGAGGATTTTGTAATGTAGAAAATTAGGAAAGACAAAATTCAGGATGACACGGCAATTTATTTGAGACAAGAATAATGATACAATTCCAAGGCAAGATACTATTCCTTTAACTTCCAATTACCGAGGGAACCAATTAATATTGATTTTATTCAACTTATCGAGTATTTTTCAAGGGACCGGGAAAAAATGTTCACTTTATCGAGAGATTCGTTAGACAAACCTTTACTAGGGTAAAACCCGGGCGAAGCCGGGTACGTCCGCTAGTAGATTATAAACACAAGGTAATAGACCAAATCCAAATAAATAAATAGTGTGTGATGTTTTGGTAACAGCGTTGTTACCATCTTCAGACAAAAGTACTGAATGAGAAATTTTATCACAGCATGTTTTTAAATAGTTACTGTTATCAAGTGTGTAAACATGCTGTGGTAAAATTTCTCATTCAGTACTTTGTCTGAAGATGGTAACAACGCTGTTACCAAAATGTCACACACTATTTATTTATTTGGATTTGGTCTTATTACCTTGTGTAATAATATATCCACTTTTATCCAATGTTCAGTGATACTATCTAAGAAAAAGAAATATTTTAAATAAGAATTTTTAAAAGCAAAATTACTCCCAAACTTATTTATATAAAGTTTCGTAAGGAAGGAATAGTCTTAATACTATCAAAGATTTTTTATTTTAATTTCGTTAATACACTTAAAATCCAAAGTATATCAATAATTACAATAAAGATAGAAATGTATTTTGAAATTCATTTTACAATTACATTTCTACCTATGATCTGATTGAAACAATCATCCCTTCATAGAACTCCACCTTTGCCGGTCCCAAGCCCAGATGAAAAAGGAGGAGGGGGAACAGTAACAAGCTCACTAAAAAACCTGGACTCAGCTGGCCCGGCTGATAGTACCCTGTAAGGTCTCCTGATCCAGGGATACAGGATGAGCAGCGTTTGTACTTTATGTTAGGAGCGGCTGCACGTGGCGTCTGTTCCTCATGTCATAGGCGGCCATTTCTTTTGGAGCTAAGTCGGCCTGCCACTGAGTAGTGCTCCCAGTCTTAATGACAAAGGCAGACGTATTCTACTTCACCTCATCCATTGATGTGCTCTACTCATCCCTGACAAACACCATCTAAAAATCTCAAGCTTGACACCCTAATATGATTGAGTGGAAATAAGAAAGAAGAAGATCCCTTCATAAAAGACAGAATGGTCCTTCCTACAAATATATAGAGAGAGAGATTCCAAAAACAAGGTTCATCTGCTCTGGTAATGGCCGCCCCATGGGAGGCTTTAGGCGCTTGATCAGAGGAGATGCCCAAAGAAGACTACGAATGGTAAATATCCATAATGACACCCAAATAAAAATTTAAAAGGTTCTATTATTTCTTATGTTGAGTCTATAACAATAAAATAATATGAGTCAAAAGGCGATCCATCAATTAAGATTATATAAAAGGGCATACCTGGATCTGTAAAAAAAAAAAAAAAAAATTCTCAAAATATTTTGAGAGAAAAAAAATTGTTTTTTTTTCTTTACAGATCCAGGTACGCCCTTTTATATAACAATAAAAGAATAGTTATAAGGTTTGGTTGAGAAAGGGTGGCAGGAAATTGTGGGTTGGACAGGCCGCAAGATATCTCCCAGACACATACAACACTGTCTCCAGTTTGGCAGAAAAAGATAAAAATTTGTGACGTTGCTGCGGACATGGATCGTGTTGTCTTAACTACAGTCTGTTCATGCAGTGCTCATGTGGAATACCGTTTGTGGTCTTAAAGTTGTCTGTTGATGCTGCAGACAATGTAGTGACTGTAGTGAGATGGCTAAGTCAGAACAAAGATCCACGGTGGGAGAGTTTGCAAGTTGTACCGCATTGTCACAGTTGTTATAGTTACTGTAACGGCAGCTGGCATACCTACAGGATGTATAGTAAATTACCAGTGAGTACATCACTGATGGTACTCTGTGGTGTTGACTTATTGTAATATATATCCACATGTTATGTCTGATGTTAGCTTAAAAGAAATAATGTCTTTCTTTTAAACTTCCAGATATTACATGCTGATTAACGTCAGCTAACAAACACGAGGACGTTACAGTTATGACAGGCTGGTGTTTACTTCCTCTCCACAAGACTCTTCTCCACAGTATACAAGTACTAGCCGAATGACCCGGGCAACGCCCGTGTTTTACCCGATTGAATGTTTTGATTAAAATACTATTTGTTACAATTATAAATTGGCGCCTTAAATAAATGCATATGTTAGTTAATAACTATAGCCTATGTGCTTTATCTGTCTATGTACTGTTGGCTTCCGTAGGCGTCTCTTACTGGGAAAAAGAAAGAGAGGATTCCATTTGGTTATTATCTAATATATGCATTTATTTAGGGAGCGACCCGCTCCAACACAATAGTTACATAAATAGCGAGTGGGGGGGGGCAAAGGTGGCGTGACCGTAGCCAACCAATAGGAGGGCGCCATTCCAAAAAAAAAAGCAAACGGTGACAGAGAGAGATGACTGATTAGGAGATGAGGAAAGACGCTCGTAACTGTATATTATATATTGCTGCTGTTTTATACTTGAAACTTTCAGTAATTGCACTATAGGGGTCGGTGGAAGGATGGTCTAAACCGTTGGTCGAAAACCAACCGCTTCAACCTGAGTTCGATTTCCTCATTGATCACTTTTTTTCTGATTAAAAAAAAAATGCTCTAATGGCTCCCAATTCCTGCAAAATTCCAACCCCACCAGTGAGCACAAGTAACCAAACTTGGCATACTCATGAGCTGCTTTTCACATGTGTAGACATGTGGTGCACTTACAGTAAAAGCAGTCACCTACTTCTACCCACCATGATTTCCATGGCCTGTACCACGTGTACTAGGAATAAGCAAAAAAAAAGTAATGGCGCTATTTATTCAACCACTTTAGTTATCCTTGTTTCAGACACATTTCTCTCTCCCCACATATCAATTACATTAACAACCATTTAATCTATACATTATTCATCTGACGCCATTATCAGGTTACATTGAGAAATCTCAAGTAGAAGTTACAGAAGTATCGATCTTCACTGATGACAACTCCTGGTTCCATTGGTCCATTAGCTGGTTGGGAGTCCGAGCTCCGCCTATCTCACATGATCCCACCAGAACTACATTTTAAACAGCATAGAAGTTACAGAGTTGGAAACCTTCCTCTATTATTGTAAGTTAGCTTTTGTCATATCACAAAATATTTTAAAAATCATAAAAACTATATACTGTATTTAAGTTGTATATAAGAAATCCGTGAATATAGATAAAGATGATTGTTGATTTATCTATCCCAAAATATGGTTGATGTCGCGTGAAGACCAAGTTATAAAGAAGGGACTCTGTTACCTAAGTAGGGAGCTTAAAGAAATACATTTACCTAAATGTTAACTAGACACGGTGAGGGCTCCACGTGATATCTAGATACATAACATAGAGGGGTTAGAGGTAGACTATACTATCTCACACCGTCATTGTATTGCTACACACCCCTGAACCCAAATTCCCAATTCCGACAACTCGATGAACTCATTGAGTTCACTATTGAACAACAATGAGAAATGGAGCGGACTAGAGACCGAAGACAGAACTGCTGACACTGCCAACGCTGAAAGCCGGACTTAACGTCACACGCGAGGCCTCCCATCGGAGTTTTGCGCCAGAACCAGCAGACTAGTAATCAGTACCTAGTCCTGGGTCTGTGGAGCGAGCCAAGCTGCCGGAGGAGAAGTTGAGGACCAATCCACGTTATGTGACACAGGGTTAAAATAGTGGGACCTCCAGCCCAACGTGGAATGGTAAATGACCACAGCCCCCGCTGTGACCATCCCAGAGGTGTAAGCGCTAAAACCCGCCCCGCTGTCAATAGCTACTGTTAAAACTAACAAAAAATGTAAAAAATAAATCCTTCTAAGAAATCAAAATTTTGAGGTAGCGATAGGCAGGTGGTGAACCGGAAGAAATGAACAAACAACTTTAATCATGAATATGATGTTTATTCACATATGACGATTGACCTCGACTAGAGGTTACCTTTACCCCGTTGGGAAACAGCTTTCCTGGCCACCTGTCCCTGTGAGATAGCCTCCTTGACTCTTGACCTCAACTTCTTTATCCTTAGGCTTCTGTAACCCCTTTATCTTTAGGCTTCTTGAACCTCTCGTGCCTTTCCTCTTGAGCTTCAGGCCTTATCTTCTGGGTTCCAATGAACCTCTCGTGCCTTTCTTCTTGAGCTTCAGGCCTTATCTTCTGGGTTCCAATGAACCTCTCTTGCCTTTCCTCTTGAGCTTCAGGCCTTATCTTCTGGGTTCCAATGAACCTCTCGTGCCTTTCTTCTTGAGCTTCAGGCCTTATCTTCTGGGTTCCAATGAACCTCTCGTGCCTTTCTTCTTGAGCTTCAGGCCTTATCTTCTGGGTTCCAATGAACCTCTCGTGCCTTTCTTCTTGAGCTTCAGGCCTTATCTTCTGGGTTCCAATGAACCTCTCTTGCCTTTCTTCTTGAGCTTCAGGCCTTATCTTCTGGGTTCCAATGAACCTCTCGTGCCTTTCTTCTTGAGCTTCAGGCCTTATCTTCTGGGTTCCAATGAACCTCTCGTGCCTTTCTTCTTGAGCTTCAGGCCTTATCTTCTGGGTTCCAATGAACCTCTCGTGCCTTTCTTCTTGAGCTTCAGGCCTTATCTTCTGGGTTCCAATGAACCTCTCTTGCCTTTCTTCTTGAGCTTCAGGCCTTATCTTCTGGGTTCCAATGAACCTCTCGTGCCTTTCTTCTTGAGCTTCAGGCCTTATCTTCTGGGTTCCAATGAACCTCTCGTGCCTTTCTTCTTGAGCTCGAGCTCCTTGATTCGCTCTCCTAATCTGCAGACTCTCTTTCTCCCCGCGCGCCTTTCTTTTTATAGTTTCCCAAGCACGTGACCAAACCACATAAAAAACTACAAAAATCAAACCTAAACAAATGAATCTTTCTAAAACGAAAAATATGCAAAAACATGCAAAAAACTTATACAAAAAACTATGCAAAAAACCATGCAAAAAACTATGCAAAAAAACTATGCAAACTAGTTTCAACATCCTCCCACCAAATTTTGACAATTATTATTGTCAAAATTAATTTTATACAATGGCCACATTATCCAGAGATATATTTTTCAGATCTCTTAATCTCTCCGCCATATCTGTTTTTATAAACCTCGCGGGAACTATCCCTGGCCACCTGTTACTTGGGAGATAGCTACTCGGGAGACAGCTCTACCAGTTCTTCCCGCCACCTGTTACTCGGGAGACAGCTCTACCAGGTCTTCCCGCCACCTGTTACTCGGGAGACAGCTCTACCAGGGCTTCCCGCCACCTGTTACTCGGGAGACAGCTCTACCAGTTCTTCCCGCCACCAGCGGAGATTGCCCCATAGGCGTCCATCCTCTTCTTCCAAAGAAATCTGAGGTAGTCCCAATCATTCTCCTTGATGGCCATCAACCGGAAATATCTTCTCATGTCGGCCAAAACTCCGAACTTATTCTCCCGAAATTTTATCCTTATCTCCGGGATTCTTCTCAGTAGAATGGGTCCCCTCCTTAAATATCGTTTCAAGGATAGTCCATTGTGTCCTCGACAGGAAGCGTCGTCAAACACTGGCCGTATAGGCGTCGTTTCGGATTCACTCTTAAACAAAAAGTGACGGGGCAAATAGTGTCCTTTTACTTCAGGTGGATTTTCATTAACTCCTTCGATGAACCCTTCATTCAACCAATCCTTTGTATCAATAATTTTTTCTTCCACCTTTGAATCAGTACCTTGTTCTGCATCTAGCTTTTCTTCTGCCACCTTTGAATCAGTACCTTGTTCTGCATCTAGCTTTTCTTCTGCCACCATTGAATCAGTACCTTGTTCTGCATCTAGCTTTCCTTCATAATTATCCTTTATTTTAGATTCCGTATTTCCAGTTGGTCTTGCCTCCACCAATTTCCTCGATGCTTGAACTTTGACAACTCTTTCCTCATTATCATCAATCGATTTAGTTTCATCATCTGAAATCCCCACTTGATCAGCACCTTCAGCTACCGCTCTAGAATTGTTCACCTATTCATAACCTTTAATTGCAGTTCCAGAATCCTTTACTCCATTACCCTTGGTTTCAGCTTCCGAATCCCTTATTCTATCACCTTTGGATTCAGCTTCAGAATCTTCCTTATTCTTTAAATTTGCCTCTTCATATTTTCATTAGCATTTTCTTCTTGCTCCAACTCTTCCTTATTAAAGTCCATTTCTAATATATATTCATCACTTGAGACTTTGTCTTCCTTTATACGTGAGACTCTGTCTTCCTTTACACTGGAGACCCTGCCTTCCTTTATACTTGAGACCCTGTCTTCCTTTACACTGGAGACCCTGTCTTCCTTTACACTGGAGACCCTGTCTTCCTTTACACTGGAGACCCTGTCTTCCTTTATACTGGAAACCCTGTCTTCCCTTACATTTGCTTCTTTAAATTCAACTTTATTTTTACCATTAGCAGAAAGAGCATCTTTTTCCCGCTCACGCATTACGCGAATCCTATACTCTAAATTATATCTTTCCATTATATAGATTTCACAATCCTCAAATTCCTTATTTATCTCATCATCGGTAATAGCCTCTTGGGCCAATAAAATTCCCTGGCATTGTTCATTTAATGCCACCAGTTCCAAATGGAGAGATTCCAACCTATCATATTTTGCATATATCCCATTTTTATCAATGGAAGGATCCTTTAACTCTGCATTTAAACTATTGACCTGCTCAGTAAATTTACCTCTGGCAGCTTTTCTTATTTCGCTCAATTCCTCCATTTCACCACCAAGCCTATCACGTCCGGCTCACCAAATGTTAAAACTAACAAAAAATGTAAAAAATAAATCCTTCTAAGAAATCAAAATTTTGAGGTAGCGATAGGCAGGTGGTGAACTGGAAGAAATGAACAAACGACTTTAATCATGAATATGATGTTTATTCACATATGACGATTGACCTCGACTAGAGGTTACCTTTACCCCGTTGGGAAACAGCTTTCCTGGCCACCTGTCCCTGTGAGATAGCCTCCTTGACTCTTGACCTCAACTTCTTTATCCTTAGGCTTCTGTAACCCCTTTATCTTTAGGCTTCTTGAACCTCTCTTGCCTTTCCTCTTGAGCTTCAGGCCTTATCTTCTGGGTTCCAATGAACCTCTCGTGCCTTTCTTCTTGAGCTTCTTAACAATATCCATTGTTATATTTTAAAAATTCTAATTTTTTTATTTAAAATAAAACAACCCTTTAATAAATATAGCATTCAGAATTATTTTTGTTAAAATTTTTTAATGGAGTTGAGGCCACGTGTCTGGTGTAACTTGATGTTTCACATGACGTTGTTACTCACGTCTTGATGTCACAACTTGGTGTCCCATTTGGAGGTGGTCGCTGTTGGAAA
>CP092873.1:92094416-92112403 GCA_030710605.1 Cordylochernes scorpioides | reverse complement strand
GCGGGACATGTCACACTTCTTCTAGTTCTTTCGCAAGCTCGATTAATCCCAGTGAAAGCCAGTTCAGGCGTCAATCCCGTGCTAACCCGTCATGCATGACTTCAAATTTGGAAATTATTAGACCTGAATATTTGCAGTGGCATCTGCTTCCACTGAAAGTATTTAAGACACAAGGCTGCCTCTTTAAATCACTGTCTTTACTCCCACATGCCTGTGTAAACTTTAACCATGACCTTATCAATTCTCAAAATTCTGCCTATCGAGTATCCTGAGAATCAATGTTCTTCTTGTCTACGGCGGATTAACACAATAATTGTTCCCTAGAGTTATCTGCGTCGAGTGGTCAGTCTGTACTACTAATTCTCCACTCTAACTCCAGGATTCCTTTATCTACTCAGGCTGTTCAAAATTTTTCAAGACAGTTGTTCAAATCCCCAATGATAATCTGCTAAATTTCGATAATTATTGAAATTCTCATTAAACAGACTAACTACACCTTCCTGACACAGAAGTGTCCAGCATCAAGATATGGCGTACTGCCCATTTCTTCATTTGATGACTGTGTCAAATTACAGCTGAAGAAACATACTAAGCATATAACTGGTTTAAATTTCATGTAATCTCATCATGCCTTCTGCTGGCAAATATTTACTGTAAAATTCAATACTATCAAGATGGTTTTATTTGTCTTCATCCAAAAAAAAATGTTTCAGAAATAGAATCTTGGAAATCTCTACTAAAGACAAAAATTATACATTTGTCAATTCAGGATAACCTTCCCTTGTCAGAGTGTATACAGGATATTTAAGATCATATGCAGTTGGAGGCATCATGAGAAAAAGAAAAAAGTCGGTTGCCTGACGCGTCTTTTTATGGTGATCAAATTTCTCTCTTCACGGGTACGCTAACTGGATCTTCAATTCTATTTTCACCTTAAGGCTCATATATCTGGATGCACAGGCTAGTATGATTTGATAGAAAGCGCTATTAAAATGAAGTTAAGATATTTGTATCCAGCAATAATTATCAGAACTCACCTCTGCTGTGAGAAAATTATATCAGGGCTATGATGAAAAAAAAATGCTAAGTCATTTCAGTAGACTACTGTAAAACACTGATCACCGTTCTAAATTTGAACCATGGGAAATCCAACCTCATTTCTCATACTGTATATAATAATTTGAGAAAGTAAAATAAAGAAATTGTAATCAATGGTGCTCGCAACAGAATTCAAAATGATTGAGACACAGAACATTATAAATAATGTCCAGCAAGCAGGATACCAAACCATCTTTATATTACAACATTTCCACAAAATATCTATAGGGCGATATGTTACATTCCATACTCACAAACATCTATAACAATAGCCAACTACTTAAGAAACTCTGACATCCAAACGTATTACTGTAATTCCCCTAACATAGGCTCCACCATAAAAGTCCGCTATCTAAAATAATCCTACTATCATAAAACCCACTAACCAAAACAGAGAATAAAAGGCAATATATTCCGTAGAGTGTAACAGCTGCCAAGTAATACGCAGGGGAGACAGGAAGGAGAGTCAGCAATAGAATATATGAACATAGACGCAACGTTATTAATCAAGACAATAGGTCTCTAATTTTCCAATACTGCAAAGGAACAGGTCACACTTTCGCATTAGGAGAACCTAGAATACATTACAATAACATAAACAGCAAATATCAAAGGCTTATAATTGATTTTCTATTATTCAGAAAACACAATAGCATTAATAGAAAATAGATTTGCCCGAAACATATAACACAATATATCCTGTTACCAGCTAATAATATCAACAATAATATAAGTAACTTATATGTAATAGCCAATTACTATTATAAAACTACTTAAATAATAGAATTTCTAACCTATAAGATAATTCATAGAATATAGCAAACAATAGTAGAATATGTGTAATACCTTAATCAAAAAATATGTCTTAAGAAAACAAATAATATGCAAAACTTCCTAATGTATATATATATATGTACATAGAATCATAATAGTTTTAGCATCAGGCGACGTTATATTTTCTTGATATATTGTATATGTTTCTCCTGTAGAAGGGCGGACAAGCTCGAAAGCTTGAGAAGACCAGAATAAAAGATACTCATCCCCATAAACGTTTTACTTTGATATCAGAAATCAATGATAATATTAAGGTTTTGCCACAAACAATGTGAATCGTAAAAGACAGCGGCGAGAGATGCGGTATACACCGCCTCAACATAACTTTCATTGCCTGATAAAATGCCCGTGAAACGGAAAGCATAAATTAAAATTCACGATTTATAATAGACTGTTAATCTCAGGATGCGTGGACTACTTCACCAATACTTAAAAATAGTATGGCTTTTCATTAGGTATATATTTCTAAAGTATAGGGGAAGAAACATATACTAAATTCGAGCCCCGCGGCGGGCGACATTGTTGGATTCCCGGTTTGGATAGTTGAAAAGGGAGGATATGTTGGGACACCTCGTGACCATAATATGCCAAAGTAACCCAGAACCCCACCTAACCTAACCATATCCCACCTTTTGTCCATTTTAAGTTACCAACCTCTGGTGATTGCGAGGTGTTGAGATGGAGCCTGAAGCCACCTTTAGCCTTGGCAGCACCGAGCCAGAGACCGAGATCCCCTTCCTGGTGATCAAGTCACCTGACCTGTGGTGGATGACCTGGCCCCACCAACACCAGGATAGTCCAAGATGGACTCAGACACCCCTCCCTGGTGATCAAGTCACCTGACCTGTGGTGGATGACCTGGCCCCACCAACACCAGGATAGTCCAAGATGGACTCAGACACCCCTCCCTGGTGATCAAGTCACCTGACCTGTGGTGGATGACCTGGCCCCACCAACACCAGGATAGTCCAAGATGGACTCAGACACCCCTTCCTGGTGGTCAAGACACCTGACCTATGGTGGATGACCTGGCCCCACCAACACCAAGCTAGCCTGAGAATGACTCAGATACCCCTTCCTGTTAGTCGAGCCACATGTCCGATGGTGGCCGACTTGACCACAAGCCAGTCCAAGATGGACCCAGACACCCCTCCCCTGTAGTCAAGCCACCGACCTATGGTGCTTGACCTGACTCCACCACGAGCCCTGAACCTTTCCCAAGCTGACCCCAAGATGCCCAGATCCTACAATATTAATTGTTTTTTTTTTTATTCAATATTTTCGTATTTTTATTTTATTTTTTGTGAATATTTCTTTAATAATTTTATATTTGATTTATTTTTATCATTTTTTTAAGATGCCTTTTTAATTTTTTTTATTTTCATAGAGAGAAAGGCGATGATAGCTTGGGGGGGTGAGTTCAGCAACACTGGGACAAGGGACGCGGGATATTTACATCCTGGAAGATTGAACAATTTTGAGATTGACATTTTTTTTTAAACAAAAATTTGATTTTTTTTGAGAAGCAAAAAAGACTTGGAGTTGCGGAGGGCGAAGGCCGCTAGCTGCGGCCTTGCCTGCCCCTTTTCGAATGGTGGACATGGGTGGCTGAAGGTAGGTGGGGATATTCTGGGGATAATGGCATAATAGGTTTTTTTTTGTTCTTTTGTATAAAGTTTAAAACTCCTCCTTTTAACCTTATCTACAGTTTTTTTATATATATATATATATATTTTTTTTTTAATCGTATATATGTGCGTGATTTCATTAATTGATATAATAAAAAAAAAATGTTGTACATTGAAAGATTTTATTAGTCGAAATAAAAATTTGTCTAACCAAAAAAAAGATTGATTGGTTAATTTCCCCATCAACATAATTGCTAGCCGGCACAGCTTTAGGTCTCTACATGTGCCATAGATGAATAAATTTGTGGTCTGCTTTTCTGCAGCCACTGGCGCCCTAATATTTGGACATGTAGAGATCTGGAAATAGTAAAGTATAAAATCATCATTGTTTTTTTCTTTTTAACAATGACTTTCTTCTTCCATTATACTAAAAATATATGAAATGCTCACGAACTTTACAATGTCGCCCGCCGCGGGGCTCGAATTATGTATATAATTTTCTTCTATTATATTCTAAATTATATACATAGTGAAACGCCATTAGGGCTAAGTAGCCCACGCATCCTGAGATTAATTAAGAATCAATACCCAGGGAAATTAGACTAATAAAATATTTTTCAATGTACACAGAACATTTATTTTAGGTAATTATTTATATTTAAAAAAAAAAAAACTTGCATTTTTTACAAGCAAGTTTGTGTTTTGAATTATTTAAAGGGATAAAAAATTATCCAATATCCACTCTGTAGTAAGTAAACAAATCTAATGCCTTCTTCTAAAAACTATTGCTTTGTTGAGTTTACTTTTCGTGTTTTAATAAACATTTATATTTAATACTTTAAACTATTCATGGTATAATTATATATGGGAGTTAGGTAAATAACAACCGTTATTTTTATTTACAATATTATAGCTTCGTCGATTGGTATATTTAATGCTGTGTTTTGTAATTTTGAAGAATGTAACGTATGTAACAATGTAAGAATGTAACAATGTAAGGACAAAGCTGGGGCTTAGACGAAATTCGAGCCATGATGGCAGCTTAGTTTAAATTTAGGACTCGGTGCAGAAAAACAACATCTGGAGTCACCAGATGTGCTGGAACCAAATATAATTTTGGCGCTAGAAATGGGAAACACTGACGTCAGACAATAGTTAATTAAAATTAATTACCATTTCTTTCTTTTATACAGAGAATACACGTTTATATTTTCAAATATTATTGAAAATACACTAATAATAAACCTGTTTCATACATTTATTATATACAATATTTTATTTAAATTCTTTTCTGTTTGTAACATTTAGATGTTTTAAAATATATTTACTTAGAAGAAAATATGATGTTAATAATTTTTAATTTACTTTAATATGGAAATTATGACAGTGTCATATATAATAAACATATAACAGATGTCAATTTCAAATGACTTACCATTATGTAAGAAATTGGCAGGGAGGTTTTCCTATTATATGGTTACATATACCCAGATCTAATAATCTAATTCATGAAATACATTTCATTAAGTTTACCTATATTTATAAACCAGTTCATAGTTAAACCAATTAGAAGTTTATTTATTTTTAGGCCTAAATGCCTTTTTTTATTTTTTTTTCATCTTTATTGGTTGAAACAATTTTCTAAGGCAATTTATTGAATGAAAAGGCATGTTTTCTTTTCAAGTGTTTGAAATAACAAAAGCTATAATTATTATTATCTTAATGAGGTATTTCAGGAATATTGCATATGAGTGTATGAAAAAAAAAATTACATTTCTTGACATTCTTTTTGGTTAATAATGATTTTCACTTATAGAAGTGTTAGCATGCCAATGGTCTGCCCTTGAGGTACATGCTGACCTACATGATTAAGCTTTTCATAGTATAAAGGAAATATTTACATGGTATGAACAGGTTAAATTTAGAGTAAAAGGTTTTTATATTTAATTTTTTTAGGGTAATTTCTAGATTTTTTGAACTTTTTTTTTTGTGTGTAAATTTATCAAAATGTAAGAGCATTTGTGCATCCTTTTTTTTTTCAAACTCAGCCTTTGTTTTTTTTTTTTTTTAGTAATTTTATAAACTTTTATTTTAGTATAGATTTAAGACCTACTTTTATGATTAAATAGATATCCATTTCTTCAACTAGGAGTTAAGATTTTGTGTCTCGGACAGTGAAGCACCTAAAAGACGAGATTTAGGCTCTCTTGGTATCCATCACTGTGAGCAATCTTTATGAAGCAATGTTGAATTAGTTGGATAGTCAGTGTAGTAGTTGCTTTTTTTTAATAGGATTCTAGGATTTATAATATGGTCTAATTTGAGGATTTTTCCTTTTTTTTTTCTTTGTTGTTTTCTCTTTGTCGCTTATTGTAAACACAGGACGGATGGGATACAGACCCTCTAGATAGCTTTTACAGTAAATGATAATATTTTTTTTTAGGTTAAATAGATAGGATTAGATGAATGTTTGAAGATAGGATTTCTATTTTTCTTATGAACCTTGCACATTTTTTTTTTTTATGATGGATTACTCTTTTGGGTACCGAATGACCAAATTGGTGGTAATTATTACAAGTTTATTTTCTTTTGTGAGTTTATGGAGGTGGACCATAACTAGGATTTTGGAGTGTGTACGGAGAATCATCTCAATAGAATGAGAAGCTTAGAGATTTCAACCTTTTTTTTTTAAACCTTTTTTGTTTTTTAAGGTAAAAGCTTCATTAGGATTTTTTTTTTATATACAAACCTATTTCTTGTTAAAACCCGAGTTTCAAAGACCAATGAGAATAATGTATACCATTGTGAATTAACTATTTAGTGTAAATCTGAAATTTTAGTTATTATCAGGAGTAATAGGTGAAGGAAGGTGTAGGAAATCACAACTTAGAGGGGGGCTATGTCTAAAACAACGAACCTAATAGGCATCCTATGGCTTGTGTTGGGTAATTCAGAAACCCTATAATCCCTGGCCTTCAGGTAGTAGCTTTGAAATAGGTTTCTAATGAGGACATGAAAGGTCAATCTTTCAGAGTAAAGTTGTGAAGTATAGGGACCCTAAGCCAGGGGTAGAAGTTAAGTAGGCCCAGACCGTAGTCGATCCTTGGAAAGCACTTGAGAATGTTAGTGTTGGGTAGTGAATCATAAACCCTATAAATCCATCTTTCAATAGAGTGTTGAGGTCGGACTACTGCAAAGGGGACAGACGCACGATGAAGTAAGAAGATAGTGACTTCACCCACGGTGGCTAGGGGAGTGACTCAATCCGCTTTTATGAGGTGTCACGTTTAATGGTCCTTTATACACCATTATAATTTGTGTGTGTCTTTATAGAATTGTCGTGAAAAGTCGCTTAGTGTCAAGGCAAGGGCAGTTTTTGAAGTTACACTGATTCTTTTTTTTTGGTAGGTTAGCTTCCAGATTATTTAGAATTGTTAACAATTATTGTTGACAATCATTTATCGAGTATAAAGTGTTAGTATATATAGAGCTTGTACAGAGGCATTTTCTTTGAGTAACCTAGGGCTTTAGTTCCCAATTTGTTTTAATTAGAAAACTTTATTTGATTTCACATTAGTCCTGGAATTTAGAAATTGTTAGGGTTTATTTGATAGAGATTATTGAGTGTTTTGGCGTCTATAGCAGTTTTTAACTTTAGAATGAATGCCCACAGTGACTGAATTTTTTTTTTGTATGAATGTGAAGTGGAATAAATGATGAGAAGGTTAAAAACTAGTATACTGTTAGACCAAATTTACTTTAGAGTAGTGTTAGGGAATTTAATAGGTTCAATTTTCAATTTTGATTTCTTTATTTGTTAGGAACGATAGCCTCACAGGACTGTAAAAAACTCTATTGTTAGGAAAATATTCGCTCCATTTTTGTTAGGTCTCCTTTTGGAGGAGTATAAATTTTTTTTTAAATTTCTATTACTAGGGTAATAAAGTACTCTTTGTTATTTATATCAACTTGAATTTTAAGAGTCGTAGATAATGATCATATCTTGATTCTCAGACTGGAAGGTTGTGGGAGGTTATGATCAGACCAGGAAACCCACAAAACTTCTCCTCATTAGAGGAAACGAAGAGGTATAGATTGAATTTTATGCAGGATGGGGGATTTGTTTTAGCCATGCCGTATAGCCTGGGGTATAACGGCGCGACCTTGGGTAACCGATCTGACACCGTAGTTTCGACGTTTTTAACGTGGCTGGAGCGAGGGTGTTCCAGACGGGAGGTCCTGTAAGATTGGCAAGTAGGCAGAGATTGCCCAGTTATTCTAGACGAAGTGTTTCCGTCTATTGAATTTTTTTTTGGTACCAGTTTGATCCCCCATAGCTAGCGGAAGTTTCTTCTAATAAAGGATTCGCCCTGCCATACGTTTTGTTGGAATGAATTCGAGCATAAGACCGATTCGAGAGGCAGAATAAGTAATTATTAGGACCTTCAACGAGTTTAGACTCGTTCCATGTTAGGATAAGATTTTAAAGTATTAGTTAACTATAATGACCGCGAACGAGACGCCAGAACAAGCCAGTGAGTCAAAGTTTTAGAAGTGTTGTATTGAGGACAGTAGAATTAAGAGCAGTTATACAGGGAGTAGAATTCTGAAGGAATTTGTAAAAGATCCAAAATTTCAGATTGATAAAAATTCAAACCTATAAGATGTAGATTTATAGGATTCAGGTCAATGAATAGAGAGTATATTAGTAGACGAAAGTAATATGAATTTCTTGGAAGGGGGAGGTAGCTGAACTGTACACACCCCAGAGGCAAGGTAAACGGAGCACACACTGGATGTCAAGGGAGAGAGTCCCATGATTCCTTTCTTCTGACTGCTCTGGGAGCAGCAGTTGTGTTGAGACCATGTGAAGGTCTTTGTCCTCCGCCTGAAAGCCCCGAAGGTGTGAGAAGCTCTAGCTTTGGGCAGCTAGAGGACAAATGGTATAATCCCATGTAAACTAACAAGTACCTGAGTGTCAGTTTGTGATTATAGATTTGGTCTTGTGGCCATGCGAGGTCAATGTACCGAATAGTTTAGGTAGACAACTAGTCTAACCATGTAAAAGGTTTCAGTTCAATTTTTAATCAAAGATTCAATTGGTTTTAACAGAATGAGTTGTGTGTGGGATCAAAGTGTTTTAAATTACTGATTTGAATTACCCTATTAAATATTAGTAGAAAGAAGCGCATTAGATTTGAATTTGTCTTTTCCCCCCTGATACCTTTATGTATTTTAGGACTTTTTTTTTTTTGGCTGTTACATTGTGAAAAATGCATATATTGGATAATTGTTATTATTTGAAAAGAAAATGAATTGCATTTGCATACGTGTATACCATAATATTTTTTAAATTTGTAGATTTATGATTTTAGAATTTTTGAGTTTTTTTTTTTTTCATCACTTCACCCTAGCACCCAGGGTGGATTTGAGTGATTAATTAATATTTGAGTATAGATATACTATTTTTTGTAGTAAATATTTTCTTTTATGTAATTTTTTTTTATTTTATTAAGTTTCCTCACTCGGTGTTGGAAATTAATTTTCCTTTTTATTTAGTAAAATTAATTTTTGGCAGGGAGGATTGTTGGGACACCTCGTGACCATAATATGCCAAAGTAACCCAGAACCCCACCTAACCTAACCATATCCCACCTTTTGTCCATTTTAAGTTACCAACCTCTGGTGATTGCGAGGTGTTGAGATGGAGCCTGAAGCCACCTTTAGCCTTGGCAGCACCGAGCCAGAGACCGAGATCCCCTTCCTGGTGATCAAGTCACCTGACCTGTGGTGGATGACCTGGCCCCACCAACACCAGGATAGTCCAAGATGGACTCAGACACCCCTCCCTGGTGATCAAGTCACCTGACCTGTGGTGGATGACCTGGCCCCACCAACACCAGGATAGTCCAAGATGGACTCAGATACCCCTCCCTGGTGATCAAGTCACCTGACCTGTGGTGGATGACCTGGCCCCACCAACACCAGGATAGTCCAAGATGGACTCAGACACCCCTTCCTGGTGGTCAAGACACCTGACCTATGGTGGATGACCTGGCCCCACCAACACCAAGCTAGCCTGAGAATGACTCAGATACCCCTTCCTGTTAGTCGAGCCACATGTCCGATGGTGGCCGACTTGACCACAAGCCAGTCCAAGATGGACCCAGACACCCCTCCCCTGTAGTCAAGCCACCGACCTATGGTGCTTGACCTGACTCCACCACGAGCCCTGAACCTTTCCCAAGCTGACCCCAAGATGCCCAGATCCTACAATATTAATTGTTTTTTTTTTTTATTCAATATTTTCGTATTTTTATTTTATTTTTTGTGAATATTTCTTTAATAATTATATTTTTGATTTATTTTTATCATTTTTTTTTAAGATGCCTTTTTAATTTTTTTTATTTTCATAGAGAGAAAGGCGATGATAGCTTGGGGGGGTGAGTTCAGCAACACTGGGACAAGGGACGCGGGATATTTACATCCTGGAAGATTGAACAATTTTGAGATTGACATTTTTTTTTAAACAAAAATTTGATTTTTTTTGAGAAGCAAAAAAGACTTGGAGTTGCGGAGGGCGAAGGCCGCTAGCTGCGGCCTTGCCTGCCCCTTTTCGAATGGTGGACATGGGTGGCTGAAGGTAGGTGGGGATATTCTGGGGATAATGGCATAATAGGTTTTTTTTTGTTCTTTTGTATAAAGTTTAAAACTCCTCCTTTTAACCTTATCTACAGTTTTTTATATATATATATATATATATTTTTTTTTAATCGTATATATGTGCGTGATTTCATTAATTGATATAATAAAAAAAAAAATGTTGTACATTGAAGGATTTTATTAGTCGAAATAAAAATTTGTCTAACCAAAAAAAAGATTGATTGGTTAATTTCCCCATCAACATAATTGCTAGCCGGCACAGCTTTAGGTCTCTACATGTGCCATAGATGAATAAATTTGTGGTCTGCTTTTCTGCAGCCACTGGCGCCCTAATATTTGGACATGTAGAGATCTGGAAATAGTAAAGTATAAAATCATCATTGTTTTTTTCTTTTTAACAATGACTTTCTTCTTCCATTATACTAAAAATATATGAAATGCTCACGAACTTTGCAGATACACGATGTGACTTATTAAAAGTTTCCTTACTTAAGTATATATATATGTATAACAATTAGGCCAACAACCTCATGTATATAACCCGCAGCAAGACCTTAATGTTGTATAATAGCAGCACAGCTGTCAGTGATGCACTATCGGCATATGTCTTTACATCATCACATGTAATGCAATTTGTGCAAACAGGATAAATAAAATAAATAAAAAAGAAAAGGGGGAAAAAACTCTGTAATTGAATAAGAGTTGAGCTAAAGCAAGGATCGAGCATATAATATTGTCAGAACAATGGTCTAAAGATGGAAACAGCCGCGACACTATTATACAATTTCAACAGACAACCCATGAAATCGTTATTAAATTGGGCAATCTATAAAACACTGAAACACAGACACTCGCGGCAATGTATGTGGCCGGTAATTTATGGGAGACTTGATTATTAGTAACATTCCCTTCAAATAGGTAAGAAACATACAACATTTCATTTAAACAGTGGGAATAGCACCATAAGGCAAATTATGTATGAAATAGGTAACAGAGGAAACAAGAAAATTTCTCTAGATATTTATTTAAATATCTTAAAATTTGGGAACATGTCTATACTGACGAGATATGCTATTTACATAGTAAAATTTAGATAGAGGTGACCTGAAGTTACTTTATAGCCCTTTAGGGCCCATGCGAAATCTAGGTTGGCTACTACACAAAAAGGGGGGGGGGAAGGCGCTAAGTCATAATGACAAATGGCTTACCTTTTCTCGAAAGTGCCGGCAAAGGTCTGGTCTCCTATCTGCAGACTGTCCTTTCACTGAGCGACTCAGATCGAATCTTGCCTTTTGGCAAAGAACCTTCTTTTATTCATCTCTCTCTCCATTTTCATTCGCCGAAAGAAACACCAATCAAAATGGCCAACGGCTCCAGTATCAATTTCATAGACGCCCCCAGGCCTCATCAAAATAGAACATATAGTATTACCAAAACAAAAAATCTAAAGAGGGAAACAACCACGGCACTAGTGTAAGATTTCAGACTCCAGGCCTCTTCCATCAAAATAGAACATATAGTATTACCAAAACAAAAAATCTAAAGAGAGCATAGCTACTGCGATAGTGTAAAATTTCAGACGCCAGCCCCCCCCTTCCTCCACATGGATTGAAATAAAATCCTCCCTTTTTCTCGGGACGATATATATATATCGCCCCCCTCCGTCTTAGCTATAAATCGACACAGGCCCCTTTTCACTTGAACTGTAATATAACGCTTTCCTTTCTCGGGAAGGATATTTTATAAGGTTCAGTCCTTTAGAGATCTTCCTTCTCCATTTTTTTTTTCTGGTCACCTTTACCTAAATTTTTGGTGAGGGGAATATATGTACATATGGAACAACAGCTTCCAGCGCGGATGTCCCTGGATGTCACTGGTGTTTCCTTCACCAGGCATCGGCATGGAAGTCTGGTGTCATCAATTGTCTAGGTTTCTGGGCAAAAAGATGGTCTGTAAGTCTATGTGGGAGGGAAGCCATGTATCCATTTGATTTGATTATACATACGCCTTCTGTTGGGGTATGGTTACAAAAAAAAAAAAACGTGCCCCAACAGGTACCTCGGCTTGAGGGTCGCCTGGGTCTGCACGCATTGAAATCGAAAATGCTCATGTGGGTGGTCAGGATTTTTCAATTGCAAAATTTTGAGCTAGCTCTTCTGAAAACTATTTGTAGTGGTCCAATATTTTCTCTTTATTTATTTTCTTCATTGTATAAGCCCATTTTCATTTAAAAAATACTAAACATGCTCGGTTTCAAGGTTTTGAAGATAGATTTTTATACTCTTCATATATGAATTGTCATTATATTTAGTCATGTGAAAATTTTAAAAATGAAAACCAAGAGGTGTGTTATTTAGCTTTTATACCGCTTGTAGTAGCACTGATATTGCTAAAATAAAATTGATTGTTTTTTTTTTGCAAGTTTGGAAAAATATATTTTAATAACTAAATCAAATCTTACGAAATATATGCTTTTCAACACGAGCGAATTGCATGATATTTCAAAGGTTTCTTGTATTGATACATTTAAAATTATTGAAAAGAGTATTACTGAATTAAATTTATAGCTGTGTTTTAATAATAAAACAATAACTTGTGTTGAACTTCTTGGAAATATATTTTTTCAGATATAATGTTAAACATGTATTTTACTCATTTTTTTATTGATGTGTTTGATATTAAAAATGTTTTAACTTTGTTGTCCTTCTATTTTTTGAAATCAGGGTTGTATTTATGAATGATACTAGATAAACGGGCTTCAAAAACTAAAATTTTTTAAAGGATAAACGTCCTAATAAAATTATTAATACGAAATAATTTAGAACTTTTTAATGTTTAGATTTTAATTTTTCATCACACTTTTTTTTTATTTTTTACGATTATTGTAACACAAGTTGAAATAAATATTGAAATTTGACCATATTTCTTTAGTTGTTTATAACCGTACTGCTGTCTCTATTTTTGTTTTGATCCCTTTAAATATTTGTATATACGTATTTATTAAACTTTAATCATATAATAATGTTTCAAAGGAAGCTTAAGGCCTTAGATTTTCCAAGCGAATCTATTGATATAAAAGGTATTTGATCCAAATAGCAGCCCATTTACTTTGGCCACTGCTATTGTTTTAAAAGCCAAATAACCATGCCTTAAAATTATTATTTTCAAAAATGACATTCACTATATAAGTATATTTTACCAGTTTTTTTAACATTTATCATAATCAAAATATGTTTTCCACTTTAAACTAGCATTGTATTACTATACCGGTATCAATGATTTCACAAAGTACCTGTAACAAACTATTAGGACTCGTTTTGAAAAACGTTATTTTTTTTTTAATATATTGAAATATGTTGGAAAATGATTTAATAAAACGAGAAAGATGTATATTTACATATTAAGGAAAAGAAGAAACTAGATGATAATCTTTTATTTGCATAACCATTTGTTTTTTTGTGTAAATATTTGCATACTTTATTTGTTTTTAGATATATATAGAACCTGTGAGAGTTAATAAAGGTGGTGGTTTTGATAAGTGAATAGGCTCTATATCTTCAATTATTGAAAGAATAACAACAAGTTGGTAGCTGATCGCGGTTAAAAAGAAGTGAGTTCTAACAGGCTTAACTTCATGATATTTGAATTTATTTTTAGAAAGTGAAATTGAAATAAATTAAAAAGAAGTAAGTTCTAACAGGCTTGGCTTCTAACTAAGTTTGCATTTATTTTTAGAAAGTGAAGTTGAAATAAAATTTGATAATTCAAAATGGACGTGTTTAACAGCACGAAAATAGAATATTTGAATGATCGAAATTATGCTATTTGGAGCATGAGAATGGAAGCGTTACTTGAAGCAAAGCAACTTTTTGAGGTGATTGCTAATCAAACGCCAATTAAAAATGAAAGGGATCCAACATCCATTAAAATTTTTGAAGATTGGAGCAGAAAAAATAACGAAACTCTTGGATATATGATTTTAAGTATGTCTCCTGAGATTGCAATAATCTACAAAGGAATAAAGAATGCCAGACAAATTTGGAATTCATTGAGAGAAAGATTTGAGGGCGAAACAGAAGACAAGGCAATGAATCTTTTCTTAGAACTTACTAAATTGAAGAAACAGCACAATGAAAATATAGACAACTATATAACTAGAGCTCAAGGACTATGTAACCAAATATCACAGCTCGGGAAATTCATATCTGAAAGAGAATTGGTTAGATACATAATTGAAGGACTCCCAGATAATTACTCTAGTATTTCTACAGCTCTGGTCATGAACAGAAATATTCCTATAGGAAATTTAAGACAAATTCTTCTTGACTTCGAAAAAAAAATGATGATATTAAATGCGGCAATGCCTATAGGGCAAAAGAAAGGAAAATATTTAAAAAATGTTATATATGCCATAAACCTGGCCATCTCCAAAGCCAATGTTGGCATAATCCCGAAAATAAGAAGACTTCGAATGGATATAATAGTAACAGAACAAAAGGAATTCCATTTTC
This sequence comes from Cordylochernes scorpioides, assembly GCA_030710605.1. NCBI lineage: Eukaryota > Metazoa > Arthropoda > Arachnida > Pseudoscorpiones > Chernetidae > Cordylochernes > Cordylochernes scorpioides. The sequence continues at coordinate 92,097,669 of CP092873.1, read as the reverse complement.
ACCAAAAAAATAGAGAAGAAGCAAATTTGTCAGAGACTCAAGGACATTCACCTAATTCAAAAAGAGAATTTGCACTTAATGCAGCTATGGATATAGATAAGGACGTTCAAGAAACTGTAATCAGGGGGATTTCCGGGAAACTCCAAGATGAACAAGTGGAGGATTCTAGCAATCTTAACGATTCTGTAAAGTCTATTGAAGAATACAATAAGGAAATTGTACAATCAGAAGATGTTCAAGTAGAATCTAATAGCCACGAGGACGAAATTCCTCTGCAAGATCATCGTATGGATAGAAGTCTAACCGAAGTTCTTGAAGAAAATGTGGGAAAAGAGAATCTATCGGATATTGGAAAGGATACTCCAAAGGATGCAACATATCTAAAGAAGGAAGCAACAGAAAGGGAAGTAACATTAAAACGGAAACCTAAAGGTGAGAAAATGGGACATAATGCAAAAATCGATAGTGCTGTCCGCGAAGAAAACGTTATAAAGAGAAAGGAAATTCCGGCAAAGGAGAATAAAACTAATCGTGAAATGGAAACTAATAACAAGGTTAAAATAAAGATTATTGCCAAAGAAGCTGAAAATGATGAAATGTCCGTAGACTTGACACATCCCACGGAAGATAGAGATTATAGTAAAGCATCTAAAACTGAACAAGTCTTGGAAGATCCTCTAGAAGTACAAAGTACAGGACAAAAGACTCGAGAGAAGAGAGGTAGAAATAACGGCACTTCAGCATTAGCAAAAGTTGTTGCAAGAATTCGTATAGATGACGACAGGGAGAACGAAGGTGAAACGGCTCAAGTTGATAAAAATCCTGTTATAGAAACGGAAAGTGCAGAGTCTCTTACGAAAGAAGGCGCTGATCAAGTAGGGATTTCAGATAATGAGACTGAATCCATTGATGATATTGAGGAAAGAGTTGTCAGAGTTCCAGCATCGAGGAAATTGGTGGAAGCAGGACAAACTGGAGATACGGAATTTAAGATAAAGGATAATTATAAAGAAATTATTAAAATCTCCAAAATCCAAAATAAATTAGAGAAGCCTGAATATTTGCAAAAGGAAAAGAGGAAAAAAGGGAAAAAGAGAAAAAAGAGAAAAAATCTTTTTATTAAATAAGGGGGGAATTGTTGGAAAATGATTTAATAAAAAGAGAAAGATGTATATTTACATATTAAGGAAAAGAAGAAACTAGATGATAATCTTTTATTTGCATAACCATTTGTTTTTTGTGTAAATATTTGCATACTTTATTTGTTTTTAGATATATATAGAACCTGTGAGAGTTAATAAAGGTGGTGGTTTTGATAAGTGAATAGGCTCATGATCTTCAATTATTGATAGAATAACAACAAAATATTTAGAAGTATGAACCTTTTGATCACATAAAAGAATATAATTTTAAACACAAATGAGTATAATCCGAGCTTAGTAGAAACACAATCTGTTACAAGTATTACCGATAAATGGAAATTGAATTGATAAATTTAGTTTACTAATATAAATTTGTTATGAAACCATATTTGCGGAAGAGCATTCCTCAATGCAATTTCTTGAAAATTTATGTATGTACCTCTACAGACCTATAAGCTTATGTTCACTAAACACCCCATAAGTTGCCTTCCATAGTAAATTCAGGGTATATAACAAAACCAATCCAATACAATAGTAGAGTGGCCCGGAACTTAATTTGGCAAAACCAATGAGAGGGTTCACTACTGATGAGCCAAGCCCTCATATTTTATCGTTGCAGTAAAGTCTTTAGAGAAATATGATATTATTAAAAATAAACATTTTTTGCCAGTAAATTTATTTGTTGAAAATTTTACCGATAGATGGCAATTGTGAATTTATAAAAATACAAAGTTTAGAATATTCATTAGTAATAAGGTACAATTTGGATTATAGATTATAAACACAAGGTAATAAGACCAAATAAATAGTGTGTGATGTTTCGGTAACAGCGTTGTTACCATCTTCAGACAAAAGTACTGAATGTATTCAGTATAAATAAATAGTGTAACGTTTCAGTAACAACGCTGTTACTAAAATGTCACACACTATTAATTTATTTGAATTTGGTCTTATTACCTTGTGTTTATAATCTATAATCCAAATTGTACCTTATCAACAGTGAATATACTAAACCCTGCAGTAACAACGCTGTTACCGAAACGTCACACACTATTTATTTATTTGGATTTGGTCTTATTACCTTGTGTTTATAATCTATAATCCAAATTGTACCTTATCAACAGTGAATATACTAAACTCTGCAGTAACAACGCTGTTACCAAAACGTCACACACTATTTATTTATTTGAATTTGCTCTTATTACCTCTTCTTTCTTATTTCCACTCAATCACACTAAGGTATCAAGTTTGTAAAGCTTGAGACTTTTGATGGTGTCTGCCGGGGAAGAGTAGAGCTCATCAATGGATGAGAAGATCCTTAGTATATTCACCGTTAATAAGGTACAATTTGGATTATAGATTAAACCCTGTATTAACAACGCTGTTACAGAAACATCACACACTATTTATTTATTTGAACTTGGTCTTATTACCTTGTGTTTATGTACCAACACTTCATCCTATGTATTGCTTTCAAAAATATCAGCTAACAAATCTAATGCAATAGCTTATTATAATTTTTTATAGATCATCATTATGCAAGGACCAGTCAACAAGTGAATGACTTTGAGATGAAGAGTAGAGCCAGTTCAATTTCTATGTAAATAACACAAGATGATTATTACCTTACCCAATTGGGAGAATCTGTATGGGGCAAGTCCCCTAATAAAGGCTTTTGTGTGTGCATGTTATTATTTTGTGTTAATATTCCCTGATGTTTGCTACAGATGAGGACAAGTTCCGCCAACTAATTATTTGGCTGGAAGATGAGAAAATCCGCCACCGTGCCATTGAAAACCGCGCAGGACTGCACAACATTGAATCTCCTGATTGGCCAACTGAGTTTCAACAGGTATGGATTTTAGTGTTGGTATTTATATCAAGTATGCCATGATAATCATGGTGGGTAAGTATGTGACTAATTTTACTGTAAGTATACTACGTGTCTCTCTACATATGGGAGAAATAAGTTTGAATTTTACACACATTCGTGGGTTAGAAGCTCTTTTGATTACTTGCACTCTTTGCAAAAGTTATTTAGAAGGTATGTAAATAAATAAAGTTACATATATGTGGCAATATAATAATAAGGTGGGGGAAAGAGAAATAAT
>CP092873.1:92077990-92094316 GCA_030710605.1 Cordylochernes scorpioides | reverse complement strand
AAAAAAAAAGAAAGAAAATGTTTTAAAATAGTAAATCAATGATCTTGAAATATTTTTGGACTGACAACACTGTAATATAAAAACGAGAACAAAGAGTGTTGGTTTTGTTTACATAATTAGTAAGTGTAATTGTTAATTGTTTTCTCTCTCTCTCTCTCTCTCTCTCTCTCTGTGTACACGCTTGTTCGGCGGTACATATACTAAAATTGGAACGATACAGAGAAGATTAGCATGGCCCCTGCGCAAGGATGACACGCAAAACGCTCTCCCTCTTTGAAAATAATAAATTTAAAATACTTTCATAAAAGGTAAAATCGCCTAATTCTTTAAAACCACTTCAGCTGTAAGTAAACTTGTTATTTGTTGTTTCATTGTCTGAACCATAAGAGATTCCCAAAAGTCGCAAGGATCAGTGATCAGTTATTCCATTTAGACAGGTCTGTGGTAGTCTCCAGGTGCAGTGGTAAGATTGAAAACAATGCTCCAGGTCTTCAGTATCAGGTGTGAGGAGGGACGGAGCTATTCCTGATGTAGCCTCGATAGGGTCAATAGATAAATAGATAGGTCACGTTGTCCAATGGTAGAGAATGGGCTATTGATCTATATAGGTCCAGGTTTTGGACGGTCTGGGGCAAAATAAATGTAGACATAAAAACCTCATTGTTGCAACTCTCAACAATATTCTCTCTCAAAATACAAGATGTCTCTTTACAGTCTAACATAGCTGTCTAGGAAGTTTTAGACTTAAGGCCTCTATTCAAAATTTACCACACTAAGTGGATAAAAAAATGTTTATTCAACCATGATTGTTTCTTTGTCTACATTTTTAGTTATTTCTTATTTATTTAGCGCATATTTTTCTATTTGATATATATGAATATATTTAACATTTTTATATTTGCTTGAATATATTGTCACGAGGACGATAGTTTAATACCCGATTTTGGTTGGAATAGATTTGCTGTTTAAACATTTACTTATCACATTTTTCAAAACACTTCTGATATTTTCCTTAAAGTTGAAAGCCTTATAATGAGTCTTTTTGGATGACATTCAAATATATGTTAAAGGTGTTATTTTTATTGTATGGTGTTATAACATACCTGTGGAACACATTCAGTGTATGTTTTAAAATGTGGAGCTGACATTGTTGCAGTAGGCTCCAAATCCAAGTTGCAGTCATGGAACAAGGTGGAAGCGCACTAGCCTGGAGACAAAAGAACACTACACACATAGAGCATGGTTACCTCGGTTTGAGGGTCGCCCTGGTCTGCACGCATTGACATCGAAAATGCTCATGTGAGTGGTCAGGAATTTTCAATTGCAAAATTTTAAGCTAGCTCCTTAGAAACTTATTTGTAGCGGTCTGTAGACTAATATTTTCTCTTATTTTATTTCCTTATTTTTTTCTTCATTGGATAAACCCAACTTGGTTTCAAGGTTTTGAGATAGATTTTTATATTCTTCATATATGAATAATCATTATATTAATTGGTTGGTTTCAAATATTATGGTATTTGGGGTAAGTTTAATGACATATTTTACTCTCTAAAATGGTCTGAATTAACCAAACACCTTTGAGTTCATTGATTAATCAGTCTGCGATACTTTTCTTAGCCCAGTTGTTGCATTGACAAAGCGAAGTAATATATCCTTAAATTTATAAAAATTAATTGCTAAAATTATCATTTTTTACCTTTCTCCTCTCATAAAAACTACTGAATCAATTGTTATTGAATATCAGAAGTATGTAGCTGAAGGAGAAAGTATAGTTTAACACATAGAGACTATTTAAAAACTTTTTAAAAAAACATGTGTTAATTTTAATAAATGGAAAACCAAGATGTGTGTTATTTAGCCTTTATACCGCTAGTGGTAGCACTGATATTGCTAAAATAAAAATGATTGGTTGTTTTTTTTTGCACGTTTGGAAAAATATATTTTTAATAACTAAATAAAATTTTACAAAATATATGTTTTTCAAGTTTTTCAAATGTTTATAGCATTCACACATACATTTAAAATTATCTAAAAGAGTATTCCTGAATTAATTTTTTTTGCTGTGTTTTAATAATAAAACAATAACTTGTATTAAAACTTCGTGGAAATAAATTTTGTTAAATATAATGTTACACTTGTATGTTACCCAATTTTTAATTGATGTGTTTGATATTTAAAATGTTTTTATTTTGTTGTCCTTCTATTTTTGAAATCAGGGTTGTATTTATGAATTATACTAAAAAAAAAAACGGGCCTCAAGAACAAAACTTTTTTCAAAGGATAAGCGCGTCCTGGTAAAATTATAATTATCAATATCAATAATTATTGATACCAAAATATTTAGAACTTTTTTATGCTCATATTTTATTTTTGATCAAACTTTTTTTTTTTTTTAAGATTATTGCAACACAAGTTGAAATAAATATTGAAATTTGACCATATTTCTTTAGTTGTTTATAACCGTACTGCTGTCTCTATTTTTGTTTTGATCCCTTTAAATATTTGTATATACGTATTTATTAAACCTTAATCATATAATAATGTTTCAAAGGAAGCTTAAGGCCTTAGATTTTCCAAGCGAATCTATTGATATAAAAGGTATTTAATCCAAATAGCAGCCCATTTACTTTAGCCACTGCTATTGTTTTAAAAGCCAAATAACCATGCCTTAAAATTATTATTCTAAAAATGACATTTACTATATAAGTATATTTTACCAGTTTTTTAACATTTATCATAATCAAATTTTTTTTTTTTACTTTAAACTAGCATTGTATTACTATACCGGTATCAATGATTTCACAGAGTACCTGTAACAAACTTATTAGGACTCGTTTTGAAAAACGTTATTTTTTTTTAATATATTGAAATATTTAGAAGTATGAACCTTTTGATCACATAAAAGAATATAATTTTAAACACAAATGAGTATAATCCGAGCTTAGTAGAAACACAATCTGTCACAAGTATTATCAATAAATGGAAATTGAATTGATAAATTTAGTTTACTAATATAAATTTGTTATGAAACCATATTTGCGGAAGAGCATTGCTCAATGCAATTTCTTGAAAATATATGTATGTACCTCTACAGATAGGTTCACCAAACACCCCATAAGCTGCCTTCCATAGAAAATTCAGGGTATATAACAAAACCAATCCAATACAATAGTAGAGTGGCCTGGAAATTAATTTGGCAAAACCAATGAGAGGGTTCACCCCTGATGAGGCAAGCCCTCTTATTTTATCGTTGCAGTAAAGTCTTTAGAGAAATATGATATTATTAAAAATAAACATTTTGCCAGTAAATTTATTTGTTGAAAATTTTAACGATAGATGGCAATTGGTAATTTATAAAAATACAAAGTTTAGAATATTCATTAGTAATAAGGTACAATTTGGATTATAGATTATAAACACAAGGTAATAAGACCAAATAAATAGTGTGTGACGCTTTGGTAGCAGCGTTGTTACCATCTTCAGACAAAAGTACTGAATGTATTCAGTATAAATAAATAGTGTAACGTTTCAGTAACAACGCTGTTACTAAAATGTCACACACTATTTATTTATTTGAATTTGGTCTTATTACCTTGTGTTTATAATCTATAATCCAAATTGTACCTTATTAACAGTGAATATACTAAACCCTGTATTAACAACGCTGTTACCAAAATGTCACACACTATTTATTTATTTGAATTTGGTCTTATTGCCTTGTGTTTATAATCTATAATCCAAATTGTACCTTATCAACAGTGAATATACTAAACCCTGCAGTAACAACGCTGTTACCAAAACGTCACACACTATTTATTTATTTGAATTTGCTCTTATTACCTCTTCTTTCTTATTTCCACTCAATCACACTAAGGTATCAAGTTTGTAAAGCTTGAGACTTTTGATGGTGTCTGCCGGGGAAGAGTAGAGCTCATCAATGGATGAGAAGATCTTATTACCTTGTGTTTATAATCAAGTGAATATACTTAACAGTGAATATACTTAACCCTGTATTAACAACGCTGTTACAGAAACATCACACACTATTTATTTATTTGGATTTGATCTTATTGCCTTGTGCTATGTACCAACACTTCATCCTACGTATTGCTTTCAAAAATATCAGCAAACAAATCTAAGACAATAGCTTACTATAAATTTTTTAGACCATCATTATGTAAGGACCAAGTCAACAAGTGAATGACTTTGAGATGAAGAGTAAAGCCAGTTCAATTTCTATGTAAATAACACAAGATGATTATTACCTTACCCAATTGGGAGAATCTGTATGGGGCAAGTCCCTAATAAAGGCTTTTGTGTGTGTGCATGTTATTATTTTGTGTTTATATTCCCTGATGTTTGCTACAGATGAGGACAAGTTCCGCCAACTAATTATTTGGCTGGAAGATGAGAAAATCCGCCACCGTGCCATTGAAGACCGCGCAGCACTGCACAACATTGAATCTCCTGATTGGCCAACTGAGTTTCAACAGGTATGGATTGTAGCGTTGGTATTTATCCCAAGTATGCCATGATAATCATGGTGGGTAAGTGATTATTTTTAATGTAAGTATACTACGTGTCTCTCTACATATGGAGAAATAAGTTTGAATTTTACACACATTCCTGTGTTAGAAGCTCTTTTGGTTACTTGCACTCATTGCAAAAGTTATTTAGAAGGTATGTAAATAAATAAAGTTACATATATGTGGCAATATAATAATAAGGTGGGGAAAGAGAAATAATCACACCACAAGTTGGTATAGGAACCCAGGCAACCAGAGAGAGATGGGAGAGACCCGGGACCGGCCACAGCCGGGCGGCCGTTTGTGTCGCATACAATCCTCAACTCCCCTAATAGTCTCGAGGTTCCAAGTAACGGCCCCTGTGGTCGCCCCTTGGAATGTCGCTGATGTCTAAAGTGACCGGACTTTACCCGCCCGTCTCTCTCTGGGTCAACTGTAGGTTTGCTTTATTATTCCAGGAAGAGTATTTATTAGGACATATATATATATATTAAAAATAAAGAAAGCATATCCTGACCAGGAGCACATGTGCTTTACAGAAGGCAGAGCGCCATCTGGTGGAACAGAAATCAACTAAACATTGATTTAGCCTGTTCCCTGATATTTGGCCAACCCAATTTCTTGATAAATTAAGAAAAGCCATCCACGACACCCTTTTGCGCTGTTGGCACTTGTCAGTGTGGAGTAGGCTGTTCCACTGCGACCAATAATAATTTTGGTTCCAGAGGCTTCTTGAGAAACCAATATATATATATTATTTTCTAGTTTACATATCTCTTGTATGTGTTAGCTATAGGCCTGAAAAAATATCATTGGCTTGAAAGCTCACCCTGATTTTAACAAAAGAAACTTGTTACTTTATTAACACAATAAGACCAAATTCAAATAAATAAAGTGTGACATTTTGATAACTGTGTTGTTACCATCATCAGACAACAGAAACAACATGGTAATAATGCTAAACACAAGGTAATAAGACCAAATCCATTGAATTTGGTCTTATCATCTTGTAGTTCTGATCTATAATCCAAATTGTGCCTTATCATTGTAACAATGCTGTGTTACCGAAACATCACACACTATTTATTTATTTGTTTGGATTTGGTCTTAAGATCTTGTAGTTCTGATCTATAATACAGATTGTACCTTATCAAGAAATGGAACTACGAATGTTCATTTTCCAAATAGTGTTTTGTTTTACTGCCCAGTACCTCCAAGATCTGAGCTGTCCACTTAAAGAACCAGACCGGGCAGCTCTGACTGATTGGTTACTGGGCCAAGCAGTGAGACTGGAGTATGGAGACAATGGTAAGTCCTTCCTTCCCCTGTCTACGCAGCAGTATCCACAACCCTGCGCGGTGTAGTGCAGAGATACAAGGATGCCGCTGTACAACTGGCGGCCAAGTCTTCAGCACCTCAGGTGGTTCAAGCAAACCCTCTAGACAACCTGGATTGTAAGTTGACGCAAGAGGCTTCTTGTCAAGGAAGGGAGTTCCTGAGGTGGTGGTCTGTTGAGTACTGACAGTGATTTGAGGGCCTTGGTGTGATGAAGAAAAGCATTAACCGTCAATTTTTAACACTTTGGACCCGAAGGAAGCAAATTTGCATCCTTATCTACCGGGCGTCAAGCCTGAAGGACACAAATTTGCATACCAGATTTCTAAAAATAAATATAAGATCACCGGCGGCTTATCTCCACTCAATCATATTAAGGTATCAAGCTTGTAAAGCCTGAGAGACCATCATGATTGGGTGAAGTAAAATGCGTCTGCCTTTGTAATTAAGACTGGGGGCACTACTCAGTGGCAGGTCGACTTAGCTCCAAAAGAAATGGCCGCCTCTGACATGAGGAACAGATGCCATGTGCAGCGGCTCCTAACATGGAGTACAAACGCTGCTCATCCTGTATCCCTGGAGCCCTTACAGGGTACTATCAGCCAGGCCAGCTGAGCTCAGGTTTTTTAGTGAGCTTGTTCTGCTCCCCCTCCTGCTTTTTCATCCAGGGCTTGGGACCGGCAAAGGCGGAGTTATTTACATATGTGTCTTCAGTATGTAACAAGGAATCTGGTGTTGCAGTCCAGTCCAGTGAGTTCAAGGCTGGAGTAGCCCAGCTGGCCAAGCTCCTCAACATCCAGAACCATCCAGATCACCTAGTTACTCTCAAGGTGAACTTTCTTCTTCTTTTGGTCAATCTTTCTGTGTGTTTTTCTCTCTATATATATGTTATATAAAAATATTATTATATTTAAAATTATATTTCATAGATTCAAATATTCTGTTTATATCTACCACCAGATGTCAGGACTTTCCCTATATAAAATCGATTGTTGTTGTTTCCCGATGGCCGGATCAAACCTTTGTAATTATGTAAATAAGTTTTTGTTTTTCCTTGTTCTACTCACCTTAAGACAGGCAGTACTTTTATCAAATTATGTTAATAAGCAAAATTAAAGCAATAATGATCTGAACACTATTTTTAACATCATTGCCACGACTACATCACCAATACCATTTAGTACTAAAAAGAACCAGCAAATAATTACCATAGCATAATCCTCAAGATGATCAAAAAACAAACAGAAATCTCATTTTTTTATAACATATATTGTCACAATAATGAAGGTGAGGTTTGGGTAGAATAAAATGATAATTTTTTAGACGACACGATAAGGTACAATTTGGATTACAAACACAAGGTAATAAGACCAAATCCAAATAAATAAATAGTGTGTGATGTTTCAGTAACAGCGTTGTTACCATCTTCAGACAAAAGTACTGATTTTCAAAAGTACCATTCAGTACTTTTGTCTGAAGATAGTAACAACGCTGTTACCGAAACATCACGCACTATTTATTTATTTGGTCTTATTACCTTGACTTTAAATAGTTAAATAGTTTGGAGGATAACAAAGGAGAATAATGAATAAACTAAGTTAAATGAATAAAAATAATTATTTTATTTATTTATTTTTTTAGCTTATCCCTAGTGCACGTGGAACAGGCCATGATAATCATGGGGGGTAGAAGTTGGCGACTGCTTTTACTTTAAGTGCACCACATGTCTACACATGTGAAAAGCAGTTCGACTTTGCACTTACAAATGTGCCAGAGCCCCGTTTAGGTTACTTGCACTCGCTGGTGGGGTTGGACTTTTGCAAAAATGGGAGGCCATTAGAGCATTTTTTTAAATAAGAAAAAAGTGTCCCAATGCCGGATTTGATCCCAGGGTATTAGTGGTCGAAAACCAACAGTTTAGACCATCCTTCCCCAGACCCCCTAAAATAATTATAAATTAAGGAAGTAATGTCAAAGACCCAAACGACTGGCTATCGGCTATGCCCCCCCCCCCCCCAAGATGGTAGCTAATGTTTACAAACTTCCCGCCTAGTGTGCACTTGGTTCTTGATTCTACTTTTTTTAATTTGACATTCCTCAATTCCTACCTGCATATGTGAATTTTTTATTTCCATATCTCTCTACAACTGTTTTGAAGATATGGTTCTTCCCTCTCCCAGGTATAATTCACCCCCCTATTTACATATAACAACACTGGTGTGTGTGGTGCAGGCTGTGTGTACCTTTGTCAGGAAGAGACTCAGCCCTGAAGCTCTGGCAGCTGCTGCCAAAGAAGATAACAAGAATGTAAGAGCCTGATAAGACATACAATTTGGATTATCTATATATATAAAAATGTATGTTTGTCTGTTTGTTTGTTGGTTTGTATGTCCGGTATACAAATTCGCAGTAGTTCACTAATTCAAACCAAAATTTCCATACATAGGTAAAAAAATACGGGGAAGACGATAGGCTATTTTAAAAAATATATAAATCAATTATTAAAACTATATATTTTTAGTCAGAAAATTATGATGACGATATTGCTGTATCATGTTTGATTATTAGATACATAATTATATCGGGAAAAATTCCAAAAAGCAGAGACCACGGGTGAAACCAGTTCATTATTTTGTACGCAGGAACAAAATTCTAACAGAAAAACATTCATTCGAGCAGAAAACAAAAGCCAGATCATCTTTCTATAAAAATATCACTTCTCAGACACAAAGTTTGGAGCGGGACGTTGCACAAAAGTGACATCCACGGTGCCAATTTATAATTGTAACGAATATTATTTGAATAAAAACATTTAATCGGGTAAAACACGGGCGTTGCCCGGGTCATTCGGCTAGTAGAATATAAACACAAGGTAAAATAAGACCAAATAAAAAGTGTGTTGACGTTTCAGTAACAGCATTGTTACCATCTTCAGACCAAAATGTTGAATCTGAAGATGGTAACAACACTGTTACCTAAAAGGTCACACAATATTTATTTGATCTTATTTTACCTTGTGTTTAATGTAAGAGCTTCTTTCTCTCAATTTCCACTCATGAACAAAACTTAAGAAAGTTGAACCTTCCAGCATGTATTTCAGGATTCAGATAATAACACTGAAAGATATTACAATGACCTTTATTGAAGACACGAAATAACTACACTCATGGACAAAACTTAAGGAAGTTGTACCTTTCAACATGTATATCGGGATTCAAATAATAACACTTAAAGATGTTACAGTGACCTTTATTGAAGACACGAAATAACTACACTCATGGAGACAAAACTTAAGGAAGGTGTACCTTTGTGTATATCGGGATTCAGACAATAACTCTGAAATATTTACAGTGACCTTTATTGAAGACACGAGATAACTACACTCATGGACAAAACTTAAGGAAGTTGTACCTTTTAGCATGTATATCGGGATTCAGACAAAACTCTGAAAGATATTACAGTGATCTTTATTGAAGACAAACGAGATAACTACACTCATGGACAAAACTTAAGGAAGTTGTATCTTTTAACATGTATATTGGGATTCAGACATTAACTGAAATATATTACAGTGACCTTTATTGAAAACGTGAGATAATAAAGTGTGAATAAAATTGCCTCTGTCTCCTTAAAAAAAAAATAGAAGGTCGGACTTCAAAGACTTTCCACTTCCTTAAGTTTTGTCCATGAGTGTTGCTCTAGAAAACTTCTATAGCGGAGCATATCTTGATCTTTCCTTACTGTTGTTGTCTCAGGTCAAGCCCTACCCTCTGAAAGAAAACCAGTTGGGATTTGACACAGGAGGTGAGTATGGGAGGTTGCACTACTGTTTCTTACTGTCTCTTATGTTTCACAAAATGAAGCAATTTGGAACGCAGAGATCATAATCAGATTGTTAACAGGACCAAATAGGTAAATTATTTGATAAAAGTACAATTTAGATTATAGTTACAAGAAAATAAGACCTAATCCAAATAAATTAATAGTGTGTGACGTTTCTGTAACAGCGTTGTTACCAAAACGTCACACACTATTAATTTATTTGAATTAGGTCTTATATTCATGTAGGTAAATTATTTGTGATAAAGTGGAACAACCTCCATGAAAGGACACTACCGCTAGAGTGACACCTCTCTACAAAGAAAAGTTTTCATCACCAAATTTTCCATTTGCACTAATTAGTAACTCCTTGGGAAAAGGATACTTATCTCCCTAAAGGAGACTTTGGCTATGTAACTTGTTGTTGCCCTTTACAAAAGGTAGTTCTACTGTATTTGCATAACAGCTTTGATAACATCATAAGACTAAAACCTTTAGTGGTAGCAGTTTTACATATAAGACTAAAGGTCTTAATAAAGGTATTAATATTGTCACGTAGAGAATTAAGAAAAACAAACTTCAGGATGACACAGCAATATGTAACTAGGTGTTGTCCTTTAGAGAGAGATAGTTCTACTGTACCAGCTCCCCAGTAAGAGGACACCTCTCTCCAAAAGACATTTTAGCTCTACAACTAGATGTATTGTTGGATCCTACAGTTAATAATTTCCTTAAGTTCAATTTTATTTATGCAAATTAAGCCAATATCACTAAATTCAATTGTACAATTTAAATCTTTAATATGTACATTTTAAAGGGGTCAACATATATGTAAATTTCAAGTTTAATTAGTTTTTCTCTCTCTCTCTAGTATCAAATTCATATATTCCAAAATAAAGTGGTAAAATGCTTCTTTATAATAATTACATGTAATTGAATATTAAAGTCACTACCAGGTCTATTAGTATGAAACGCGAAAATTTTCAGTAAATTCAAAAGTTCACCAATTCCATACAACAAAAGATTTTTTATTCAAAGTAATTGCCCTGATTAGCTATACACTCGGACCACCTTTCAGTAATTTTCGAATTCCTTGTCTGAAAAATTCTATTCCTTTTGAGTCGAACCTGTCAACAAGCCATTTTCGGAGTATGTCTGAGTTCGAAAATTCCTGTTTTTTTAGGGCGTGTCCTAAAGATGTAAAAATGTGGTAGTCCGACAGCGCTAAGTCTGGTGAGTACAGCGGGTGGGGTAAGAGTTCCCAGCTCAAGTCTTTTATGATGTTTTTGACCACCGTAGCGTTTTGGGCTGGAGCGTTGTCATGCTGCAGTATCAGCTTGTTGTGCTTTTCACGCCATTCCGGTCTTTTTTCATTCACCGCCTCTCTCAAACTGTGCATTTGTTGTTCGTAGCGACTAGTATTGACCGTTTCGCCAGGTTTCAGGAACTCGAAATATACTACGCCGGTCTGGTCCCACCATACGCAAAGCATTGCTTTTTTTCCGAAGCAATTGGGTCTAAGCGTCTGTTTTGGAAATCGGCCAGGCAGGCCCCATGACTTTTGGCGCGTAGAATTGCTGAAGCTGATCCATTTTTCATCTGAAGTTACGATTCGGTGCAAAAATGACTTCTTTTCATGCCTGGCGAGCAGCCCTTCGCAGGTTACCAGACGCCGTTCTTGCTGCCTTTCGCTCAACTCGTGGGGGGCCCATCTGGAAAGCTTTTGGGTCATTCCGAGGCTGTTTAAACGTAGGGAAACAGCACCTTGAGACACCTGGAGCTGTTTCGCGAGTTTCTCCTGCGTTTGGGTACTGTCTTTATCCAACAAAGCTTACAGTTCAGCGTCTTCAAACTTTTGGGGCGGTTTTCCACGTGGTTCATTATCAAGTTCGAAATTGCCACTTTGGAATATTTTATACCACCTGTAACATTGCGATTTGCTCAGAGCGTGGTCGCCGTAAACTTCCTCGAGCATTCGGTAGGCTTCAGTGGCACTTTTCTTCCAGTTGAAGGCGAACAACAAAACTTCCCGCAAATGGGCACTTTTTGGCGCGGAAATCGCCATTTTCCACGGGCTCCAGAAATTTTCCACGATTTGAATTTTTCTAAAACTGCACACGTGATGATGCCACATGAGTCAAAAAACAAAAAAGGCCTTGAACAGCGCCACCGTCGACTCAAATAAAGTTGCACAGCGCCCTCTGGCGGACATTTTCGCGTTTCATACTAATAGACCTGGTATATGTGCCTTTTAGAGCGAGTTTGTTCGATTGTATATAAAAACAACCTGGTTATAAAAGAGAGCTATATCTTTACAGCCAAGAAGTGAAAATACCGAGTGAATGGGAAGTTTTTATCCACAAACGACCCATTCAAACATAAGTTTACTATGCTGTCTGCACACTTTTAACACCTTTTTCATTAACAGTCGACTATTGTTGATTGTCACAACCATTTTTTAACTATGCTCTCTGTTGGAAGGCTTTTGTATAAATAATTCGGTTTTCAAAGAATTTAGTTTTGGATTGCCTTTAACGTGACCATTATTTAATTGACCTAACAGATTGTCATACAACTGTAGAAATAAGCCATTACACACCTACCTAAAAGAGAGCTCTTGATTTTATTATAATTTAAATTCCAAAAATCTTGATTGCAATAGTTAAGACCAAATTTTACATATTAAGTAGGTTCTCAAGTTGAAGCCTGGTTGTGACAATGTCAGGAAACCATTTCTGTGTAACCTTTAACTTGATTTTAAGATTTGTTCATTGATTGGTGTGTGAACAGACTATGTGCTGAACGAGGCAGCAAAGATTCTGCGCCTGCTTTATGTCCATGACCTGCGCTCCCTCCAAACAAGGATTAACGAAGCTATTGTGGCTACCCAAGCCATCACAGCTAACCCTAAAACTGATACTAGGCTTGGTAAAGTGGGCAAATAAATGTTTTTTTTTTTTTTTGTGAAATTTTTTTATTGTTTCTATTATATATATTTATTCTTATATCATAACACATACCATATTTAAACATGGCTTCTCGGCCTTTTGTCAAGGAATCAAAATTGGCAACGAATCAATCTTCCTATTCGTTATAGAAGAAACAAAATCGAAGAGAAAAAGATCTTCTATTTATGAAGCTCTTTTCCCCAGCTTTTGTTTCCTCTTCTATATCAAAATTCATGATAAAATTGTGAAAAAAAGTATTAAAATTACAAATATATTCTCACAATGAGTATCTTTTTTATTTAAAAAACGCTAGCTTTCATGCTTTAATCGCTCTTCAACGGGCTTACTATTTTTTTAATAATAAGTCCGTGGATGAGAGGGTAACACGCTCGATTCCCGACAGTCATGAACAATCCCGCGTTAAAATTTGTTTAATATGTGAATAACCTTCACATATTATTCATTGTTCAATTATCATGAACTAGGTTGCTCTTGCTGAGCAGTACCTATTTATGTGAATTTGAACCAGGGCTTACTATAATATCGACTTTATCCCACCAGAAATATTTTTATTATTAATAATATTATTATTAATTTTTAAATAAAAAAGATACTCATTGTAAGAATATATTTGTAATTTTAATAAACTTATTTTTAAATATGTAGAGAAGGTATAGTGCACAGCTTATAGGAGGCCATTTTGGTAACAGACTGGGAAACAGCTCAACCTTAGTGACCCAACTTGTGTTAGGCTTTTTAAATATGGCTCTATATCTGGAAATGGCAGTCCTGGCTGCAAACATGGGGAGAGTTTAATCTAACAATAAAATATGGACTGGGAACTCGATTTGAATAAAAATTGTTCTGAAATAGATTTTGTCTTTAATTATTAATTATTACGCAGATGCTATCTCAAGATGGCTCAAATGAGCACCTGTATCAAGAATGCTCAAATGAACAT
The DNA here is from genome assembly GCA_030710605.1 of Cordylochernes scorpioides. Taxonomy (NCBI): domain Eukaryota; kingdom Metazoa; phylum Arthropoda; class Arachnida; order Pseudoscorpiones; family Chernetidae; genus Cordylochernes; species Cordylochernes scorpioides. Next base: position 92,080,727 of record CP092873.1, on the reverse strand, counting down.
GTGGAATCCTAAAGGATCTCTGTTCAACTCTTCTTTATACACCTTTGTGCACTATGAAGAACAATGTAAGTAACATACAGGGAGCATCATTCAACAGTCGCCATAAACAACAAGGAGGATGACTTCATTGGTGGCCATATGGGCTTCTTTTTTCCTGATTGGTCCATCTGCTCCTTAGTCCAAATGTGTGGATGGTTTTAGCTTCCTTTGGATGTAGTAACGATACTCCTAAAAAACCCATTTGTCCCAAACAGGGAAAATCACCTCTCAAGTCATCAGGAGGAACTTTAAACTCCTGAATGTCTATGATTACATGAAGTTTGTCTGTAGCCCTAAAATATAACGCCAGATTCACACTTTGTTGCACCTTGTTCCAACTCTGGCCCATTTCACTCTCAGTCAATGTTGACGCCCTGCCCTGTCATCTTGCTGTTGAGAAACTGGCCTATCACAAGGTAATGGTCTCCACATAATGGCGACCATATTTCGCTTCTTTCGATGATGTCGTCTGTGGCTTGGTAGTCTCCTTGCGCACATAGCGCAGTCACCGACATAAAGAACTTCAATATTGTGCTGTAACATAAATAACTTCAATATTATGCTCCCTGTTGTAGATAATCTTTCTTTACCATGGTAATGTTTTCCACCCCCCACGCTCTCCATCTAGTGCCTGTCCAGCATATATTTGTCTATGTCAGATTCCCAGAGATTGTTGAGGCAGATTCTTTGCTGGATTAAGTCCTCTGTTGGCCTCCCATTTTCTTTCTCTAGAAGTTTACTCCTTCTAAGCCCTCTAGACTTGGACCTTTTCGTGGCGGACCTTGCACGGGACTCTTTAAGATTGTTGGAGGCTGAAGCAAAAGTTGAATATTCTTTGAGTGTGAAAGCTTGCGAAAAAATAAGAACTTACCCTCTATTATAAATTTGTTTATTCTTTTTCGTCTGTTTTCACAAGTTGAATCTGGTTAGAAAATGTATAAAAATTAGATGAATCTTTTGTTGCCTTAAATATGAGATAATTAACTCGTTTCTATATATATCTAAAAATGTTTAATGCTTTTAATAAAATAATTTTATAAATCTGAGAGTTGTCTTCAAAAACGATCCAACAGAGGCTCTGAAGCATCATCCCCAGATGCGTGATAGTATCATTTACAGCAAAAATAATTGTAGGTAATGGCTGTTTGCCTTGCACCTTGGATGAAGAAGTGAAGATGGCGGGGGGGGGGGGGGGGATCCGTAGCTTACCTCAGAGAGGCGCTGACACATTATAATAGATCTTCTTGGACACAGTCACTGTCGCCAGACTTCCATGGAGCTTTCAATTCTTCATCAGGTCGCCACTGCAGCTTCGATCTGCTTCAACCATCCAATCATGTCACACTTGTCTCACGCCTAGAATTTTCTTCACGAACACGGACCCCGTTTCTGACACCATTTGTTATGCTGCTGCTGTGTCTGGGATTGTCAAATGAGCACAAACATAAAGGACCTCTTTTCCGCGCGTGACTCCTTTTATTTTCCTTCGTGTCTTATTGAGAGCAGAGCAAGTAACATGCAGGGAGCATCATCTGATGAGCTGAATATCTGACGTTATTGTCTGATATCCATGAGCCTCTTTCTTTCTCAGGGAGTTCACAAAAATAACACATCCTGCTATAAAAAGATATATAGTTTGTGTGTATCCTGCACGCACTGGGGTTAAAAAGGAAGGACATAAACTCTGGTTAAATTTACATTATATATTTATTTATCTCTTTTGACCAAAAGAAAAACACAAAGATAAGAAATGAAATAAATAAATATGCAATGACGATTGAGTGGGAAAGTTTACATATATATATCTGTTTAAAAAAAATCATTATAAAAAGAAAATACTTAACTTTAGTGCTTCAGCTGGAAGGCTGGAAACCCCTCCCCAAAAATTCTTTTAGAACTACATTTTTACGAGCTTCCCTACTCTCTTATCTTTTTCTAACCAGCACCGCCCCCCACTAAAACTTCCTCGTGACTATCTTATCTACCACTGACCAGCTCCCCCCCCCACTAAAACTTGCTTGCCACTAACTTTTTCCTCCCAGGGTGACCAAACAAAATTAAAAAAATTAAAAAATAAATCTTTATCTGTGATAAGAAAGACATTTAAAAAAAATAAAATTATAATAAAAAAATTATCTTTCGAAATATTAATTTAAAAATATTAATTAAAAAATAGAAAGCCCAAAAATAACTGCTTATTTAAAATAAAAGGAAAATTTATTATAGTACTATATGTTATTTAAAAAAAAAAACTAGAAATAAAAAGGAGGTGAAGAGATGGGCTGGTTTTTTACAGAGAATAATTCTCGAAGTCCGCTTCATTGTCCACCGGCTTTTCTTTGATTCTGTGGGTGACTTTGTGGAGGCCCAGAAGTGGCCTCTACAATCCTTCCCCGCCAAGACCACGGGATTTGGGCTTGCGAGGGAGCAAGGCAAATCTCCGGGGTCAAAGGTGGAGGTCATGGATGCTCTGGCTTGCGAGGGAGCAAGGCAAATCTCCGGGGTCAAAAATGGAGGTCAAGGATGCTCTGGCTTGTGAGGGAACAAGGCAAATCTCCGGGGTCAAAAGTGGAGGTCATGGATGCTCTGGCTTGCGAGGGAGCAAGGCAAATCTCCGGGGTAAAAAAAATGGAGGTCGGGGAATGCTCTGGATTAGCGGAAACAATAGCACTGTCTAAAATAAAAAAAAATGTCAAAA
>CP092873.1:91865865-92077890 GCA_030710605.1 Cordylochernes scorpioides | reverse complement strand
TCTTAACTGTCATATAATTCGAAAACTAGAAAACTACACCATTTTAATACAGTTTACGTTTAGCACCCATGTGGACTCAATATGACCATTGAATGAAAAAATCGAAGACTAATGAGCGAGCCAACCTAAAGAGAACGAGTTTAATAGGCTTACAATCAATAGTTGAAGCAAACTATTCGCACAAATTTGTTATGTTCTCTCTCTAAATGATCTATGACATTATAGGTTTTCTTAACAAGGTAACTACCCCGCCGAGTGTATATGGAGTTATAAAGCTTAAGGGTCATAGGCTGTTGGAATAGAGTAGTTCAAAATTAAGAGTGATAATAGATCGGGATCCAGATCCCGATGACGGGTTTCGAAGAGACTTCAGAGGGATGAAAGAGGTGTTGAAAGTGATGGAAGGGCGATGAAATATGATGAAAAAGGCGTTGAACTGTGTTATAAGGTGATGAATAAGAGATGAAATGTGTTGAAGGCGTTGAAGAGAGATACGATGGAAGTAAGTTGAAAGGCATTGAGGATGATGAAGGATGATGAAAGAGTGAGAAAGCGTTGAATGTTGATGAGGAAGAGATAGAAAGATGCAGAAAGATGTTGAAAGAGAAAGAATTGAAAAAAGTTGGATAAAGGGTTTTGTAAATAGTAGATAAAGATTGATGGAAGAAAGTACATTTAATGTATAAAGCGTAGCTGTCGACCGCAATATCGCCTCGATAGAACTATTTCTTTTAAAATAAGACATATTATGCACTGGGGGTTTGTGTAAGCTGATTTACATAAGTTTCGGCAACAGTATACACTATTTAATATAGATAGGTCTTTATTAATTACAATATTAGGTTATATATTAAATAGCAAATATGTCTTAGTGTTATGGTGAACTTTAAACAGTTTGCAGTTTTTTTTTTTTTTTAAACATGTGTTCTAGTGCTAAGTGTTGAAAGGAGCTTTAACACCATGTTTCAGGGTTTGCGTGTTATTTGTCTCAACCTTGTCTTTGTGCAGAATACCGTCTCACAACCTTACTGTAGTGTTTGTTGCCATCTTTAAAGATCTTCACAATTTGTTTTAATATTAGTGTGTCATTTAGAGAAAATTGTCACAACCTTATCCTTGTATAGAACACCGTTTTTACACCGTTTTATTTAATAAGTTATATGAGAGATTTTAGATATAGTATAAGAGTTACTATTTACATGAGCCAAATCGACCCAACAGTTAGAGCAAGAGGGGGAACTCAGATATTTCCTCCTTTCACGAGACGCGACTGTTCACCCCGACCGGTCGTGCCAGATAAGAGGGAATACCAGGAAACTCTGTCCTCCTGACATCGCTCCCTCAACACGAGGAACGTCATCCCGCTGCTTACTAGTCGGTCACAAGACCTTAGGCAGTCTGTTCTTGCACTTCGGGTTTGTGATAGGGCTCCATGCTCGCTACAAGGACGCCATCTTGGGTTTTCGTGTTCTCCTAGTGTAGAATTGGCTCAGCCTCATTTTTAGTATAGTATATAATTAAGAGTTGTCTCACAACCTTGTTTTAATATGACACACCGTTTTGTAGAGCTTGTACAACCTGTCAGGATATGATTTAGGAAAATTTTAGTTTCTTTTATTGTTATGTTACAATTTTATCCAACAATAGAACCAGAGCGGACTCAGAAGTAATGAGACGAGGGGAAATTGACAGAGTTAGTGTGAACAGTTTAACTTTACGCAGATCTACAAGGGTGAAAAGGCCCACACAGTGTAAATTCTGCTTAGACTGTCGCCACTAGCTAGGATTTTGGAGTGTGTACGGAGAATCAGCTCGATAGAATGAGAAGTTTAGAGATTTCAATCTTTTTTTTTTTTCATTTAAAAATCTTTTTTTTTTCAAGTAGAACTTCATTAGGATTCCTTTTTTTTATATACAAACTATTTCTTGTTAAAACCCGAGTTTCAAAGACCAATGAGAATAATGTATACCATTGTGAATTGACTATTTAGTGTAAATCTGAAATTTTAGTTATTATCAGGAGTAATAGGTGAAGGAAGGTGTAGGAAATCACAACTTAGAGGGGGGCTATGTCTAAAACAACAAACCTAATAGGCATCCTATGGCTTGTGTTGGGTAATTCAGAAACCCTATAATCCCTGGCCTTCAGGTAGTAGCTTTAAAATAGGTTTCTAATGAGGACATGAAAGGTCAATCTCTCAGAGTAAAGTTGTGAAGTATAGGGACCCTAAGCCAGGGGTAGAAGTTAGGTAGACCCAGACTGTAGTTGATCCTTGGAAAGCACTTGAGAATGTTAGTGTTGGGTAGTGAATCATAAACCCTATAAATCCATCTTTCAATAGAGTGTTGAGGTCGGACTACTGCAAAGGGGACAGACGCACGATGAAGTAAGAAGATAGTGACTTCACCCACGGTGGCTAGGGGAGTGACTCAATCCGCTTTTATGAGGTGTCACGTTTAATGGTCCTTTATACACCATTATAATTTGTGTGTGTCTTTATAGAATTGTCGTGAAAGGTCGCTTAGTGTCAAGGCAAGGGCAGTTTTTGAAGTTACACTGATTCTTTTTTTTTTTTGGTAGGTTAGCTTCCAGATTATTTAGAATTGTTAACAATTATTGTTGACAATCATTTATCGAGTATAAAGTGTTAGTATATATAGAGCTTGTACAGAGGCATTTTCTTTGAGTAACCTAGGGCTTTAGTTCCCAATTTGTTTTAATTAGAAAACTTTATTTGATTTCACATTAGTCCTGGAATTTAGAAATTGTTAGGGTTTATTTGATAGAGATTATTGAGTGTTTTGGCGTCTATAGCAGTTTTTAACTTTAGAATGAATGCCCACAGTGACTGAATTTTTTTTTTGTATGAATGTGAAGTGGAATAAATGATGAGAAGGTTAAAAACTAGTATACTGTTAGACCAAATTTACTTTAGAGTAGTGTTAGGGAATTTAATAGGTTCAATTTTCAATTTTGATTTCTTTATTTGTTAGGAACGATAGCCTCACAGGACTGTAAAAACTCTATTGTTAGGAAAATATTCGCTCCATTTTTGTTAGGTCTCCTTTTGGAGGAGTATAATTTTTTTTTAATTTCTATTACTAGAGAGGGTAATAAAGTACTCTTTGTTATTTATATCAACTTGAATTTTAAGAGTCGTAGATAATGATCATATCTCGATTCTCAGACTGGAAGGTTGTGGGAGGTTATGATCAGACCAGAAAACCCACAGAACTTCTCCTCATTAGAGGAAACGAAGAGGTATAGATTGAATTTTATGCAGGATGGGGGATTTGTTTTAGCCATGCCGTATAGCCTGGGGTATAACGGCGCGACCTTGGGTAACCGATCTGACACCGTAGTTTCGACGCTTTTAGCGTGGCTGGAGCGAGGGTATTCCAGACGGGAGGTCCTGTAAGAATAGCATGTAGGCAGAGATTGCCCAGTTATTCTAGACGAAGTAGTTTCCGTCTATTGAATTTTTTTTTTGGTACCAGTTTGATCCCCCATAGCTAGCGGAAGTTTCTTCTAATAAAGGATTCGCCCTGCCATACGTTTTGTTGGAATGAATTCGAGTATAAGACCGATTCGAGAGGCAGAATAAGTAATTATTAGGACCTTCAACGAGTTTAGACTCGTTCCATGTTAGGATAAGATTTTAAAGTATTAGTTAACTATAAGGACCGCGAACGAGACGCCAGAACGAGCCAATGAGTCAAAGTTTTGGAAGTGTTGTATTGAGGACAGTAGAATTAAGAGCAGTTATACAGGGAGTAGAGTTCTGAAGGAATTTGTAAAAGGAACCAAAATTTCAGATTGATAAATTTCAAATTTATAAGATGTAGATTTATAGGGTTCAGGTCAATGAATAGGGAGTATATTGGTAGATGAAAGTAATATGAATTTCTTGGAAGGGGGAGGTAGCTGAACTGTACACACCCCAGAGACAAGGTAAACGGAGTCACAAACAAAATAGTAGAAATTGATTAGTCGCTCTGCCAAAACAGAAAAATTCTCTTCATACGGTTGTCACCCTAGATTTAAATGGACTGTGTAGTTTAATAGAGGTCTGGGCTATGCTCCATTTGACCAAGATTCTAAATGACGTTCCCATCTGGGTTGAGAGAGTATTGTAATTTGAGGAATCTAACACACAAGAGAGAACCCACCCTCCAGTAGGACCGGGATAGACGAATATTACCCAGTGACCGACTCGTGATTCCAGACTGGATAAGATTGAAACTTAACTGAGATACTAAACCTTGAACCTTCAGCGCACAAATATATATTATGTTTACATTTTCTTTTTCAATATGTTATTATTTTTATATCATATATATTATATTATAGTCAACAACAACAACAACAAAACAGCTTTATTAGGGCATCTTGCCCTGTACGGATTCTCCGTGGAGTTACAGACAATATTAACCATAAGAGAACAGGTGAAAATATAGTATTTACAGTCAAGGTATGTCAAACAGGGTGACTTTTTATTGTGCCCCTGTTCTTCTCTCTTCCATGAGTGCAATTTTATTTCCAACCGCTTTTTGAAAGTTGAACAGTTCAATTGCCCAACTTTTCTTATCTGAAACAGTTTTTATTAGCTTTATTGAGTTCAAATGCGGTCTAGGAAGACTTTTCAGGATCTTTTTTCTCTCTCCTTCCAGATCCCCGCATTCGGCAATAAAATGGTATATTTCATCAGTTATCTGACTTCCACATAACCCACAGTATAAATCTTCTTTCTTAATTGCGTAAATATGATTTTCTTTGATCATTGTTGACATTAATCTGATCTGTGCAATAAAGCTCACTAAAGCTGAAGACAGATAGCATGAAAAGTAATTTTCTGGAATAAATGAATCATAAAGTAACCTATAGTTTGAGTATGTTTTCGTAAGAGATAATTTTGCCAGATCTTGCTGCAATAGCTGTTCAATTTTTATTTTTAGTATATTCGGAAGTTCGATCTGTATGTCATCATAATTTAACCTATAGTTTAGCCATGTGAGTCCACAATGATTGATGATATCCATAATATTCTTACAGAATCCTATAGGTTTTTTTGTCATTAAGGAAATTTCCTTCAATCTATTCCAGCATAGCTTAGGTAGTCTATTGTCTTCCATTTTTTGTAATCTAATGAAATATTTCAAAATTAATTTGATCGTTGTAAAAGTCAAAGATATTCTGCCTGTTTCCAGCCTTACAATGTACCCTGGTATATATCTTGGTAGATTCAGAAAATTTTTGATAAACGTATTCTGTAATTGGTCTATAATATCCGTATTGTCCCAAGCCCACACAGGGGCCGCATAGAGCAGTATTGATTTAATAACTGAGTCAAATAGATTCAGAGCAACTTTTAATGAGTTAATTTTTTCTTTTTTTATCAGTCTAATAGTTGCATTTATTGCCGTATTTGCTTTGGCTTTATAAAAGAGGGCTACCTTTTTACTATTAATAGTGGAAGTGAATGGATATCCCAGATATGTAATATTGGACGCAACAGTCAGTGGGGTGTCACCCCAGTACCAGTTTTCGTGTCTTGCCGGTCTTCCTCCATTTCTGAATACTATTATTTTGGATTTATTTTCATTTAAAACTAATTTGTTCTTATCCAGGTAAGACTTTAGTAAATTGATTTTAATTTGAAGATTAATTTTCGATTCTCCAATTATGGCTATGTCATCCGCATACATAAGTAGGTGTAAAACGCCAAAATCAGGGAGATGAAATCCTGTAAGTGCTGAGTTATTATAAAGTTCTATTAGGTCGGCCATGTATAGTATAAATAAAAGTGGGGAAAGTGATTCTCCCTGCAACACTCCAGAATTAATTTTCACATTATTTGAATATTGTCCTTTCCATCGGATAGTGATCTTAGCTTCTTGGTAAAAGTTTTTTTATCAGCATTACAAATTTATTGCTAATGCCCATTTTATGCAATTTTTGCCAAAGTAAATCATGTGGGACTGTGTCGAAAGCTTTAGTCAAATCGACGAAGAAGACATATAGCTTGCCTCGTTTTCTTCTCAGAGATAATTGGATGAGTGAATTCAGTAGTATTATGTGGTCAGTGCATGATCGGTTCTTACGGAAACCTGCTTGGTTTTCTAAAATAACCATTCTTTTTTCTATCCAGTTGTTTAATCTGTTTCTTAGTATTGTAGTAAATAATTTAGATATATTACTGCAGAGGGCAATCCCTCTGTAATTTGTTGGGTTATTCTTATCACCGCTTTTATATATAGGGTGTACTATTGAGTTCGTCCAGAGTTGCGGGTATTTTTCTGTGGACATTATTTTGTTGAATAGGTTTTTCAATTTATTTAAAGTCGGTATTGGTAAATTCTTTAGCAACTCATTTGGTATACCATCGAGTCCCACTGCTTTGCCGTTCGCTAGTTTTTTTACTACATCATGGATCTCTTCAAGGGTTATTTCCGCGTCTAAATCTGGATCTTTCCAACCGATCATCTGGTTTACCGTAAAAGTAGCTTCTTTATTTTCTTTGTTCAGTAAATTTTTATAAAATAAAAACCATTCTTTTATATCAATCTCACCTTGTATTATTGGTTTTTTTCTGAAGGATGCAATGGCATTCCAGAAGGATTTGGGATCTTTGGCGTTCTTTATCCTTTCATTCTTGTCCTTATTGAATTCAACTCTTTTTCTTTGCAGGAGCTTAAAATATTCCCTCCTAGCCTCAATATATTTTTGGCGGTCGTGTATGTTATTTGAGTTCCTACATCTTTGTAAACTTACTTTGGTCGTTTTTTTCATAATATAGCAATCTTTGTCATACCAAGGTTTTGAAAGTTGGTGTCGTCGTTTAGCAAATTTAATTATATTTGCCGATTCCATTGCCGTGTAGATCTGTTTAGTAAAATTTGCTGTTTCTGTGTTAATATCGGTTTCATTTCCAACTTCAATATCACTTAAATCATGTTTTAGCATCTCCACATTTTCTTTCGTCCAAATGAATTTTCGTGTTAGTCTTTCATTTTTGTACGAGGATTTAATAGCTTCATACCCAGCATTAATTTGTAAAACAATTGGTAAGTGGTCTGAATATGAAAGTTCTTCGATCCACATATCCGATATGATCTGTGTTAAACCGTGTGTGTACATGAAATAATCCAAAACCGATGAACCTCTTTCTGAAATAAAAGTGAATGAGCCGTGCGTGTCACCCTTAGTTCTTCCATTAGCTATTGTTATAGAATTTGAATCAGTGAAGGAAATTAGTTTTTCAGATAGTTTCGAAGATATTAGGTCTTTAGATTTCCTATATTTGTTGAGGGGTGAATTTAGTTTCAGTGGGTTATGGAAGCCTCCAGCATTGCCTATTCTAATATTGATGTCACCAGCTATTAGTACTTCGTTACCTTCACTCATGTGATAATCAATATGCCTAAGTAAATTTGTTAAATTTTGCTCTTGTAATGCATTAGGAGGTAAATAAGCAAACAGCAAACATATACTCTCAGTGGTTTTGTCTAGAAATTTGTGTGTCAAGACAGATATCCAGTAAGGGTTTGTTTCGATTTTTCTAACCGTATGTTGGAAGTTTTTTTTTATTCCAATCAGAATTCCCCCCGAGCCCCTTCCCTTTAGTTCTGTCTTCATTGCTGGGCTTTGAATTATGTAATATTCATCAGTTAACAATTCAATAACACCAGTGATCCATGTTTCATTTAGTGCAAAAAGTTCGTATTTTTTTAGGTATTCAACGAGTGGAAATATTGATGTTATTCTATTGAATCCATTTATATTCCATTGTAATATTTTAATTTTAGTATCTATATGTTTGGCCTGAGTTACTTGTTTGTCTTTTATTGCCGATTCACAGTTTTTCGTATGTGTATGCCTAATTTTAGTTGTATTTCTATCTGGTATATTATCCATAGCCTTTGAGTTTTTAATTTTAGAAGTTTTAGCCGTGAGTGTTTTATCATAAAGTGGCTGTATGGACATTGTATTAGAGATCAGTTTATCAATGGGTTGACTATTTACAAGTGATTGTTTCCTATCTGCCTGCTACAATGAATGTCCATTGGCATCTACAATTTGTCCATCACAGACCTTATATGCTATGCCATTAATTATTAACTTATTGTCCCTTAGCTTAGCTAGAGTACCTTTTTCGACGAGTTCTCTTCTTTTGACATTCAGAACGCGTCGTTGTTCTCTCATCTTCATACTATAGTCCTTCGATAGTGAAATCTTAGTTCCTCTTAGATTGAAAGCAGCTTTGAATAGAGTTGTTCTATCGTTTTGTTCTGGGACTTCAACCAGGATCGGTGCACCAGGTTTTCTGGATACTCGGTGGCATCGCGTGATGTTTATCTTCTCCGTTGTCCGCATATTTTCTTCGATAACCCTCCGTATCCGTTCTCGGCAGTCCTCGTTAATGTCTTGTTCTATTCCGTAAAAAATAAGGTTCCTTTCTCTGCTCTTTGCATCCAAGTATTCAAGCTGGTCTTCTAAGTCTTTTATTTTTTTGGAGTTTTGAGAGAGTGCTGCCTTTGTAACGGCAGAAGATTCCTCTAATTGTTGCAGTCTTTGATTTATATTTTCTACTCTATCGTCGATTGCCGAAAGACGGGATTCCAGCCTCTCACCCCAGTTATCCAGCCTTTTGGTGAGTGCATTTATCAGATCTTTGATCTCTTTATCCCTATCTAAGCTTGTTTCCAACGTCGTTTGTTTGGACATCCTAGGGCCTGGATTTTGTTCAATACCAGCTAATACCAAGAGCATTAAAACTACACATATAAGGAGAAAGTTTCGGAAATATTTTGAAAGTGAAATATTGACGCGTGATAAGCAAATCTTTTTGCCGCCGTATGTATCCGGCTTGAAAGTATGTAAATTTAACTCAGAATTCTTGTCTAATAGACATAAAATTATGATGGTAAGATATATTGGATATGAAGGTTTCATTTCAGATATATTGAGTTTGAACTTTAGCAAAAATAGAGGAAATATTTTAGTAAGACAGTTCACTTACCGAGAGCGACGTTGCTTGCAGCCTATTCGTGCCGCCTCCTAGCGGAGAATCCTGTCTATATTATAGTCATATACTATTCATTTCAACAATTTTATTTTGACATTCATGATATTAATATTTATATTAAATATTTAATTATATATATTTTGTCACCATATATAATCTTGTAGTAGTTTTCTTTTGTCATCTATCATGGGATGATTTTTATCACTTATATCTAAACATATTTAATCACTATCTACATGATATGTTTTACTTCAATATATATGTTATACTCATCATATAACATGGAAGGATTCATTTTATCATTACATATTTCGTGCCTTATTTAATGATTACTTACACAATTCGTTCTCTGTAATTTTTTATTTAGCAAAAGTCATCATGTCATAGGCTAATCATTATATACCAAGATATTTCTTTCAGCTAACTATAATTATCCTTTCCTTTGATTGTATATGTATAACTATACCACACGAATGTCTTGATTGGCACGAAAATAAAGATGCTGGCATGTTTTAGGAGTTGGACTAGTCAGTTATTTCTAAACGACTTCTTGGCGCCCAATTTTTTATATATAATATGTAATAGGGAAATGTCCTAACTGTATTGTTAGCAGAAAGAAGGTAGCAATGAATCCAGCACCCCAAGAGGCAAGGATGGGGTTGAAAGGACTTACCACAAGGAAGGCCTACTCCTCAAGGCCAAAGAAGAAAGTGGAAGGGTGGTATATATACCCATGAATGGTAAGACAGATGACCTTGCTTACTTCCATACATATGATATGACTGTCCCCCATGACCTATGTTGATAACAGTGTGCTGACAGAATAATAACACATAAAAACCCCTTTGCCAGGATGCACAATGCCCACTAATGTTCGGAATAATAAACATCTAGAATAGCATACCATCATTTTGATTAGCCTTATCTTCCCTATAGGTTTCGGTACACCTGGCTTCACCTAGTAATGGAAAATGCATTTTGCTAGAAATGGGCCTGCTTTCATAGTAACTGATGAAAGGCAGATGAATAATGAATAGCACAAACGCATTTGTCCATTACTTGGCAGGGGGAGGATTGTTGGGGCACGTTTTTGTAACCATACCCCAACAGAAGGCGTATGTATAATCAAATCAAATGGATACATGGCTTCCCTCCCACATAGACTTACAGACCATTTTTTTTGCCCAGAAACTTAGACACTTGGTGACACCAGACTTCCATGCCGAAAGCTGATGCCTGGTAAAGAAGAAGACATCCAGAGACATCCGAGCTGGAAACTGTTGTTTCATATGTACATATATTCCCCTCACCAAAAATTTAGGTAAAGGTGACCAGAAAAAAAAAAAAAAGGGAAAATGGAGAAGGAAGATCTCTAAAGACTGAACCTTATAAAATATCCTTCCCGAGAAAGGAAAGCGTTATATTACAGTTCAAGTGAAAAGAGGCCTGTGTCGATTTATAGCTAAGACGGAGGGGGGCGATATATAAATATCGTCCCGAGAAAAAGGGAGGATGGTATTTCAATCCATGTGGAAGAGGGGGGCTGGCGTCTGAAATTTTACACTATCGCCGTAGCTGTTGCTCTCTTTAGATTTTTTTTGTTTTGGTAATACTATATGTTCTAATTTGATGGAAGAGGCCTGGAGTCTGAAATCTTACACTAGTGCCGTGGCTGTTTCTCTCTTTAGATTTTTTGTTTTGGTAATACTATATGTTCTATTTTGATGAGGCCTGGGGCGTCTATGAAATTGATACTGGAGCCGTTGGCCATTTTTGATTGGTGTTTCTTTCGGCGAATGAAAATGGAGAGAGAGATGAATAAAAGAAGGTTCTTTGCCAAAAGGCGAGAATATTCGATCGGAGTCGCTCAGTGAAAGGACAGTCTGCAGATAGTAGACCAGACCTTTGCCGGCACTTTCGAGAAAAGGTAAGCCATTTGTCATTATGACTTAGCGCCTTCCCCCCCCCCTTTTGTGTAGTAGCCAACCTAGATTTCGCATGGGCCCTAAAGGGCTATAAAGTAACTTCAGGTCACCTCTATCTAAATTTTACTATGTAAATAGCATATCTCGTCAGTATAGACATGTTCCCAAATTTTAAGATATTTAAATAAATATCTAGAGAAATTTTCTTGTTTCCTCTGTTACCTATTTCATACATAATTTGCCTTATGGTGCTATTCCCACTGTTTAAATGAAATGTTGTATGTTTCTTACCTATTTGAAGGGAATGTTACTAATAATCAAGTCTCCCATAAATTACCGGCCACATACATTGCCGCGAGTGTCTGTGTTTCAGTGTTTTATAGATTGCCCAATTTAATAACGATTTCATGGGTTGTCTGATGAAATTGTATAATAGTGTCGCGGCTGTTTCCATCTTTAGACCATTGTTCTGACAATATTATATGCTCGATCCTTGCTTTAGCTCAACTCTTAATCAATTACGGAGTTTTTCCCCCCCTTTTCTTTTTTATTTATTTTATTTATCCTGTTTGCACAAATTGCATTACATGTGATGATGTAAAGACATATGCCGATAGTGCATCACTGACAGCTGTGCTGCTATTATACAACATTAAGGTCTTGCTGCGGGTTATATACATGGGGTTGTTGGCCTAAATTGCTATATATATATACTTAAGTAAGGAAACTTTTAATAAGTCACATCGTGTACCCTCCCTTTTCAACTATCCAAACCGGGAACCCAACATATGCTAAATCTTTCATAATTTTATCAATTATCATATCCTATATTTGTTAAATATTTCTAAAAAGCCTTCTTTCCATATCTTAATTTGATATCGTTGCCTCATACATAGTTAAAATATGCAGATTCATCGCATATCGATTCTATATATAGCGTTAGTTTCTCACAACACGTTGTACCTGTGGAAGGGCTTGGAGCCCGAAAGCTAGTAGCCTATGCATTTTAATAAAATAATTTTTCTCTTCGTTTTATAGATTTTTACATATTATTAGAATATTATACTAAATTAAAATGAATAGATAAATAAAAGAAATGGAAGAAATATGTGGCAGGCATAGTGCCTAGGCCAAAAGGCTAAGCCTTTCAAAAAAACGTACCTTTCCCACCAAACGCTTGGTCTAGACTGTCTTTGTTAAAAAAATTCCTTGTAGGCGGGAAAAGCGGTTCTCTTGAAACCCTTAGTGTCTCGCCGACTTGTCAATCAAACTTGCGGGGGAGGAAGTCTAGAATTTGACATTGATTGATATCTTTATTTGCTTTCCCATGGTTTCTCAGATTCTTTGCATTTTTTCCCCCGCTAAAAAATTTTCCTTGTAATTTTCTATCTACCAGCTAGTATAACGGAATTTTTAATATTGTTAACTAATAAACACAAAAAAAATTATACTCTAAACTAGTGTATCTTGCTAAAAAAATTACTGGTGTTGACAATATATGATTTAAAAGATAGATTACAAAATGATGTAGTGTTTTAAGTTATAACCCAACTTCTATAACGTTCAAAATTTTTATACTGGACACATGGTGACCTCGACACATATTTGTTTAGAATTGGCAAAATTGGTTCACTTGCATGTACTTGTGGAAACTAACAACAAACCCCTGAACACCTTCTGATAAAATTTCCATTAACTTCTGATCCAAGGGAAGAAAACCAACTTTACCTGACCGATACAAATAAGCTGCTTGCAATAAAGACCAATACATCAAGTTTAATAGATTCTGCAGGATGTACATTTAAGGCGAAAGTGCTGACTGTACATATTTTTAAGCCACTACTTATAATTGCTATATGTAAAATTTGACGTCGAACGCCTAATCCCAATGATTTCCAATGTTCAATTGTATTAATTTAAAAAAAATATAATATGATGTTACACAATAGGCTAAAAAACGACGTTCTATTTTTATGCGAAAATCTTTTTACACATAGTACAAATAGTTTTAAATATAAATTTGGCATTACTGTAAATTTTAAAACTAAAATGTAAGTGGACAACTGCGGCCTTCTAGCATATTATTTGGCTTAATTAAAAAAAATATGGCTCGTTTATCTAATATTAAAAAAAAAAAAAAAGGCACCACCACAAATGTATCAAATCTTACCTAAAAAAAGAAAATGGCGGGATCCGTTCTCCACATGGTTGGCCGCCTCGTGGACTTTCCCATTCTTTACTGGATTTTCCGTAGCCTCCAACTTGCACACATTTATCTATTAGTTTTATGCTTTAGACAGGATTTTACATGTTACATGTTTCAAGCAGCAGGGCGCTATTTTACCGTGAACCTTTCGTGGCCATAATGGAACTGATCGGCTCCACGTTGAAGGCGTCATTGATGAGCTGAATATCTGACGCTATTGTCAGATATCCATGAGCCTCTTTCTTTCTCAGGGAGTTCACAAAAATAACTCATCCTGCTATAAAAAGATAAATAGTTTGCGTGTATCCTGCACGCACTGGGGTTAAAAAAAAGGAAGGACATAAACTCTGGTTAAATTTACATTATATATTTATTTATCTCTTTTGACCAAAAGAAAAACACAAAGATAAGAAAAAAAAATAAATATGCAATGACGATTGAATGGGAAAGTTTACATATGTATACCTGTTTAAACAAAAAAATCATTATAAAAAGAAAATACTTAACTTTAGTGCCTCAGCTGGAAGGCTGGAAACCCCTCCCCAAAAATTCTTTTAGAACTACATTTTTACGAGCTTCCCTACTCTCTTATCTTTTTCTAACCAGCACCGCCCCCCACTAAAACTTCCTCGTGACTATCTTATCTACCACTGACTAGCTCCCCCCAAAAACTCGCTTGCCACTAACTTTTTCCTCCCAGGGTGACCAAACAAAAATTAAAAAAATTAAAAATAAATCTTTATCTGTGATAAGAAAGACATTAAAAAAAAATAAAATTATAATAAAAAAATTATCTTTCGAAATATTAATTTAAAAATATTAATTAAAAAATAGAAAGCCCAAAAATAACTGCTTATTTAAAATAAAAGGAAAATTTATTATAGTACTATATGTTATTTAAAAAAAAAACTAGAAATAAAAAAGGAGGTGAAGAGATGGGCTGGTTTTTTACAGAGAAGAATTCTCGAAGTCCGCTTCATTGTCCACCGGCTTTTCTTTGATTCTGTGGGTGACTTTGTGGAGGCCCCAGAAGTGGCCTCTACAATACTATTTAAAAGATGACTCAAGGTAAGATAATCGCCCAAATTATATCATGAACAAATACCAATAAAAATCAAACAAACATCATTAACTACAAATTAAGATAAAGAACAATTGAATGCCTATTGACCAATTCAAGTATTTCTAATTTGATAATACCTCTCTGCTACAATTCTTTTAAGCTACAACCTGAAGGTATTAGCAGACCCCCCATACACTGCATGAAATTATTAAAACTGATTAAGAGATATGAATAGTCCAAAGATTACACATAATTTAAATTAAGAATAAATATTTATTTTTGAATGTTCTACAATTTATTGAACACACACACACACACACACACATTTTTTAAAACAATCTTATCTCTTTATTTCATCCTCCCAAGGGATTTGGTTAGGATTTGAAAACTGGATGTAATATAGTTGCTGAATTAAAGAGGTACACTGTAAGAATAAATATATATTTGAGTTTAAAATATTTTAAAAATCATAATCGAACAAACAAATGAGTATTTTAAAATATTTAAATACTATTCAAAAAAATATCAATTAATAATTATGATTATATACGACATAAATTTCAAATTTTTTTCTCTTATCCTGTTGGTCCGTTAATTTTTATTTTTGGCAATTAAATAAATAGAAACGATAGCGTAACGCTGTATTAAGTTTATGTTTTCAAAACATTTAAATTTTTTACTTAGGATTTATTTTTAATATTAAACTAAATATATAAATTTCATATTAATATTTAAAAAGGTAACTGGCGATTGTACAATAATATATATTCGTAAATTTAAGTAATATTATATATTTTAAAATTAATCAGCTTATTTCCATATTTTGGGCGTTATATGTTTTGTGCAATACTATACATAAATAAATTAAATCCCAACAATAAATATAACTTATAAATTTCTATTTATAAAATTATATGATTATTTAAACTTTCAATTTTCTTAATTTCAACAAAATTCTAAAGTGTCTTAAAGATTGGCTAATATTTCGAGAAATTATACAAAGAATTATATTTTGATATGTCATTTAAATTATATGATCAACAAAGAGATAAATTTACTTATTGTCCTTCATAAATTCCACAACTTGGAATCAAAGAAAAATGAAAGGCAGCAGATATTTTCAAATTTAAGACTTAGTAATGAATTTATAATTAATTAAAAACATTTTCCCTTTTGAGTTACATAAACAATTCTTTAGGTAATACTATGTACAATACAATTAGTTATTTAATAACATATATTCAATAAAAAAAATATTTAAACTCAGACCTGTCAAAGTTTTGACAACAAAATGTAACATTTTCTTCTTAACGGAATATCTTCTAAAATATACTTGATTTTTATAAAACAAAATTCAAAATTTATTAAAAATACATAAGAATATTATAGTGAATAAAAATAATTTGATTTTAAAATATTAATTGCAATAATAAATTTATACTTAAATTATTGTAAAAAAAAAAAAAAAGGTTACAATCAAAAGGTATTTTAACCCAAAAGTTTTTATAATACAAATTGACAGTATTTAAGACCAACTTAAAAATGAGTTAAGAAACACGAAAATTTTCAAAAAGATTAATTTGTGAGTTTAATATGCCAATGCTATCATAAATACAGTAGAACCTCCCTGTAAAGGACACCTAATTGCAGAGTTAAAGTGTCCTTTAGGGAGAGGTGTCTTCTAACCGGAGAGTTGCTAAATATTAAAAATGGTAATTTTGTAAATGAAAACTGTCCTTTATAGAGAGGTGTTTTATAGTGTGAGTGTCCTCTCATGGAGGTTGTTCTACTGTATATAGATTGAATCAAAAGTGGTTTAACAATACTTCGTTATGGTCATGTATTGCCGTCTTTGATATGGAGGTCAGACATGATGGATTACCATTTCATTCTGTTGTAAACAATTCTCCTCCTACCTTCTAATTCTTCAGCCACCACCATATTACATTACCAAACACCAACTCTGTCTTCAATGTATATTGTCAATCTCCCAATGAGAGAACATGTCCTACAAACTTACATGTGTTATTCAGTACCATGAAGTACAGTATCTGGCACAGCCATAATGGAACATCTCACTCTTCACATCTTCCCACCTTCTAATTCTCCAGATACCACCATATTACATTACCAAACACCAACTCTGTCTTCAATGTATATTGTCAATCTCCCAATGAGAGAACATGTCCTACAAACTTACATGTGTTATTCAGTACCATGTAGTACAGTATCTGGTACAGCCATAATGGAACATCTCACTCTTCACATCTTCCCACCTTCTAATTCTCCAGATACCACCATATTACATTACCAAACACCAACTCTGTCTTCAATGTATATTGTCAATCTCCCAATGAGAGAACATGTCCTACAAACTTACATGTGTTATTCAGTACCATGTAGTACAGTATCTGGTACAGCCATAATGGAACATCTCACTCTTCACATCTTCCCACCTTCTAATTCTCCAGATACCACCATATTACATTACCAAACACCAACTCTGTCTTCAATGTATATTGTCAATCTCCCAATGAGAGAACATGTCCTACAAACTTACATGTGTTATTCAGTACCATGTAGTACAGTATCTGGTACAGCCATAATGGAACATCTCACTCTTCACATCTTCCTACCTTCTAATTCTCCAGACACCACCATATTACATTACCAAACACCAACTCTGTCTTCAATGTATATTGTCAATCTCCCAATGAGAGAACATGTCCTACAAACTTACATGTGTTATTCAGTTCCATGTAGTACAGTATCTGGTACAGCCATAATGGAACATCTCACTCTTCACATCTTCCCACCTTCTAATTCTCCAGATACCACCATATTACATTACCAAACACCAACTCTGTCTTCAATGTATATTGTCAATCTCCCAATGAGAGAACATGTCCTACAAACTTACATGTGTTATTCAGTACCATGTAGTACAGTATCTGGTACAGCCATAATGGAACATCTCACTCTTCACATCTTCCCACCTTCTAATTCTCCAGATACCACCATATTACATTACCAAACACCAACTCTGTCTTCAATGTATATTGTCAATCTCCCAATGAGAGAACATGTCCTACAAACTTACATGTGTTATTCAGTACCATGTAGTACAGTATCTGGTACAGCCATAATGGAACATCTCACTCTTCACATCTTCCCACCTTCTAATTCTCCAGATACCACCATATTACATTACCAAACACCAACTCTGTCTTCAATGTATATTGTCAATCTCCCAATGAGAGAACATGTCCTACAAACTTACATGTGTTATTCAGTACCATGTAGTACAGTATCTGGTACAGCCATAATGGAACATCTCACTCTTCACATCTTCCTACCTTCTAATTCTCCAGACACCACCATATTACATTACCAAACACCAACTCTGTCTTCAATGTATATTGTCAATCTCCCAATGAGAGAACATGTCCTACAAACTTACATGTGTTATTCAGTTCCATGTAGTACAGTATCTGGTACAGCCATAATGGAACATCTCACTCTTCACATCTTACCACCTTCTAATTCTCCAGATACCACCATATTACATTACCAAACACCAACTCTGTCTTCAATGTATATTGTCAATCTCCCAATGAGAGAACATGTCCTACAAACTTACATGTGTTATTCAGTACCATGTAGTACAGTATCTGGTACAGCCATAATGGAACATCTCACTCTTCACATCTTCCTACCTTCTAATTCTCCAGACACCACCATATTACATTACCAAACACCAACTCTGTCTTCAATGTATATTGTCAATCTCCCAATGAGAGAACATGTCCTACAAACTTACATGTGTTATTCAGTACCATGTAGTACAGTATCTGATACAGCCATAATGGAACATCTCACTCTTCACATCTTCCTACCTTCTAATTCTCCAGACACCACCATATTACCTTACCAAACACCAACTCTGTCTTCAATGTATATTGTCAATCTCCCAATGAGAGAACATGTCCTACAAACTTACATGTGTTATTCAGTACCATGTAGTACAGTATCTGGTACAGCCATAATGGAACATCTCACTCTTCACATCTTCCCACCTTCTAATTCTCCAGATACCACCATATTACATTACCAAACACCAACTCTGTCTTCAATGTATATTGTCAATCTCCCAATGAGAGAACATGTCCTACAAACTTACATGTGTTATTCAGTTCCATGTAGTACAGTATCTGGTACAGCCATAATGGAACATCTCACTCTTCACATCTTCCCACCTTCTAATTCTCCAGACACCACCATATTACATTACCAAACACCAACTCTGTCTTCAATGTATATTGTCAATCTCCCAATGAGAGAACATGTCCTACAAACTTACATGTGTTATTCAGTACCATGTAGTACAGTATCTGGTACAGCCATAATGGAACATCTCACTCTTCACATCTTCCTACCTTCTAATTCTCCAGACACCACCATGTTACATTACCAAACACTAATCCATCCTTGGTACTTTTCTGTCTTCAAGCCTCCAGTATATTGTCAATAGTTGGTTTTTCACGATGACCCTTGGAGTACATGTTCTACAAACTTGCATTTCTTTAAAAATATAATTGATCCTTGAGGAATACTGTCTTTCATTTTTAAACATATAAAACACAAGGTAATGAGACCAAATAAATAAATAGTGTGTAACCTTTCGGTAATTCAGTTTCAGTACTTTTGTCTGAAGATGGTAACAATGCTGTTACCGAAACGTCACACACTATTAATTTATTTGGTCTTATTACCTTGTGTTTATAATCTATAATCCAAATTGTGCCTTTTCATAAATATATAAAACTTTCATTATCAAAAAGGATAAAGCACAATTTTGATTATATATTATAGACACAAGGTAATGAGAACAAATCCAAATAAATAAATAATGTTTGATGATTTGGTAACAACGCTGTTACCGAAATGTCACACACTATTTATTTGGATTTGGTCGTTTTACCTTTCAGCTAATTCATTATCAAAATACACTGATGAACTGGTTGTGCCTGGGTTCTCTCAACCTGAGTCACTATTTTCCCAATGAATATTGTTTTTTGACAAAGGTTAATTATCATTTCTATCTATTAATATTATATTGATAAGGTACAATTTGCATTATATATTAGAAACAAAAGACAAACAAGATCAAATCCAAATTATTGAAATGATTGTGTTGTGATGTTACCGAAATGTCACTAACATTTCAATAATTTGTATTTGGTCTCTTGTTACCTTTTGTTTCTATTATTAGCAACAATATGTGATTGAAATTTATTGCGATATTTGAAATTTGACTTTAAATTGTTCAAAATAGTTTGATACTAGGATAATTTGAATATTTCAGGGTATCAAAATTTAGGACGATGAATTTTTACAGACTAACTCTACATTCTGCCAAATTTTGACCTAGATTGGCCAAATATTTTAAAATCATTTTTGTTTTTTTGCTAATGAACAAAACTAAAGTTGTACATTTTAGAATGTATATCAGGATTAAGACAATAACTCTGAAAGATATTACAGTGACCTTTATTGAAGACACACGAGATAACTACACTCATGGACAAAACTTAAGGAAGTTGTACCTTTCAGCATGTATATCGGGATTCAGACAATAACTCTGAAAGATATTACAGTGACCTTTATTGAAGACACACGAGATAACTACACTCATGGACAAAACTTAAGGAAGTTTTACCTTTTAGTATGTATATCGGGATTCAGACAATAACTCTGAAAGATATTACAGTGACCTTTATTGAAAACATACGAGATAACTACACTCATAGACAAAACTTAAGGAAGTTGTACCTTTTAGCATGTATATCGGGATTCAGACAATAACTCTGAAAGATATTACAGTGACTTTTATTGAAGACATACGAGATAATCAAGTGTGAAGAGCCTCTGTCTCTTTAAAAAAAATGGATGAATGGTGCAATCAAAGACTTTCCACTTCCTCAAGTGTTGTCCATGAGTGTACTCTTAACAAATAAAAATTTCAGTGTGTTTATAACAGTTTGACAGATGTATTTGTAAACTAGGTTATGGGGTTTTTAAATTAAGTGGCAAGGGTTGTTGAAAGAACAATGGGTGGTAGAAAAAAATGTTGTTCATTCCTTTCTGACTCATTTCCTGCCTCACATAATTCCTCAGACATTCTGCCGCAGTTACACCAGGTAGCCTTCTAGATGGCTACTACATATGTAGTGCTTGCACTTGGAGTAAATGCAGTCACAGACTGGTTACGCTATATGGAGTTTTTAAAAAAGGTATTTATTTATTAATCAACAACAAGCCGTGATATTGAAGTATTTGATTATTAGATCACTATATACAGTCGAACCTCTTTAATTCAACACCCCAAGGGATCAGAGCTTTCGGTTGAATTAAAGGAAGTGTTGAATTAAGGTTATATGGTTATATGATTAGGTAATCATCTAACTCGCTAAAATATATATTTTTTAATAGCTTTGTAATATAAATTAATGATATTAATTGAAACCATTGTGTGTTTTTATATTATTTTCATGATTAACTTTTAGTATCAGTGACAAAATGGCATTAATACATATTTTAGAAACATAAATAATTGTAACAAATAAATTTATTGGCAATGTGTTTCTTTTCAGTAATATAATCAAATATTAACTCTACAGACATTAAAATATTAAATATAATATATTAAATAATATTTTATTCTAATTGAAAAATATAGCAGTTGAAAGGAAATAAATATGGTAAATAAAAAGAAAATTTTAAAATATTATTTTAAAATAATCATGAAGATCTTTTAAAAAATTCCTTTATAGATATCTGTTTTTGCACTGAAATCCTATTCAGGATGTATTCCAGATGGCATTTTGAAAAAACATGCATGCCTTTCTTCCTCTGAAATGTCTTTTAATAAATAAATTTTAATGTATTAAAGGCATCCACTGCTGCTGCAGGTGTTATTGATTTTGTGTTTAAATCTTTTATAATAACACAGAAATGGAATATTGAAATAAAATGTTATCATAATCATTGTTGGATCATTTTATAAAGATTTATTTATTTAAAAAGAAATTATTTATAAATTTAAAAATAGCTAAAATATTTCAATGTTAAAAATAAAAAAATAAAAATTATTATTAGTTAGCGCATGATGCCGAAATTCCCGCGTAAAAAAAACAACAATAACATCCGCGAAATTGCGCAACGGCACTGCAAAGTGAAACTTAAACTAACCAGAAACCAAAAGTGCGCAGGCGCGATCGTATCGACGCCCGCTGTTGCCGATCGTCGCCGCCCGCCGATGCCGATCGTCGCCGCCGTAATACCGTTTAGCGGTAAAGTTGCATGTAAAATAACATTCAACTGTCGAAATTCGAATTTTAAAATGGTCGAACTATCGGAACTGTCGTATTATCGATACTGTCGAATTACGGTTTGTTATTTGATAGGCCGGAGGTCGGGACATCGGAACATGGTCGAATTATCGCCGAGTGTCGAATTGGGGTGTGTCGAATTAACGAGGTTATACTGTATATATATATATCGTATATTTTAAAACTGTATAATAATGACACTTTTAGTATATGTCACATATCTCCCAATTAGTTAGAGCCGATGCCTTAAAATATCCTACCCTTCTATTGAAATGTACACTGTTTCAATTTGCAACCACCCCCATATTTTGTATATATACTATTTGTATTTACACCCCCTACTTGTATGTAAAACTAAAAATGTTGACGTCAAAAATAAAGATACAAAGAGTCTTTGGTCAGCTGGTGGCAGGGACAGAGGGGAGGAAAAAGGCAACGCCCAGCCCATGTGGGGTCCCGATGAACATTTTTATAGACGACCCCTGTAAACAGGACAGGTTTTAGCAGGGGATCAGCAGATGTTCTAGGGTGTGGCCATCGGCAGGCGGCTTCTGTCTCTCACACAGTCTCTCTCTCGATGTCTCGGTGATAGGCATCCAAGAGCCCCGTTTGATTACTTGCAATCGCTGGTGGGGTTGGACTTTTACAAGAATCGGGGGTCATTAGAGCATAAAAGTGTCCAATGCGGGAATCGAACCCGGGTCGTAGCGGTCAAAACCAACGGTTTAGATCATCCTTCCACCAACCCCCTCAAGATATATTGTTGTGGAAGGAAGCCATGTGGGAAGTCCTAGAAGAAGGAAATTTAATGATAATTGGAGGGATGTTTTGATAATTGAAGGTTTGTACAGTTGTTGACAATCCTGGGGGAATGACGACCTTGTCTGATCACAAGGAATATTGTCCTACCAAGGTCACTTGTCCAGTCAGAAAATGTCACCTGGTTCTTGTGGAATCCACAAACTGAGATTGGCCTGACTACCACAAGTTATATTAGTCCCCTAGTCTCCTACATTACACATGATTGCACCAGTCAGCTGTCTAATACAGTAGAACAACCTCCATGAGAGGATACCTCTCTACAAAGGACAGTTTCCATCACTAATACAGTAGAACAACCTCCATGACAGGACACTCGCACTAGAGGACACCTCTCTACAAAGGACAGTTTCCATTACCAATACAGTAGAACAACCTCCATGAGAGGACACTCGCACTAGAGGACACCTCTCTACAAAGGATAGTTTCCATCACCAATACAGTAGAACAACCTCCATGAAAGGACACTCGCGCTAGAGGACACCTCTCTATAAAGGACAGTTTTCATCACCAATACAGTAGAACAACCTCCATGAGAGGACACTCGCACTAGAGGACACCTCTCTACAAAGGACAGTTTTCATAGCTAAAATTACCATTTTTTACTATTTAGAAACTTTCCGGTAAGAAAACCCTTCTCTCTAAAAGACACTTTGACTCTGCAATTAGGTGTTGTCCTTTACAGAGAGGTAGTTCTACTGTAAATAATACCACAACTATCTCTAAACTACTTACACACTCAGGGTGTGTGACACAGCTTCTTTATTTGTCAAAAATATAATTTTCAACCAATTAGTCTATTTGATAATTTTTTTGGTATACACTTTTATAGAGACATTCATTCAGTACTTTTGTCTGAAGATGGTAACAACGCTGTTACCGAAACGTCACACACTATTTATTTATTTGGATTTGGTCTTATTACCTTGTGTTTACTTTTATAGGTATTTTGATGAATTTTAAACATATTTTTTTATAGATTCTATTGAGTTTATATCTTTATATAAAGCATACATACAAGGTAATAAGATCAAATCCAAATAAATAAATACTGTGTGACGTTTCAGTTACAGCGTTGTTACCATCTTCAGACAAAAGTAGTGAATGAATGATGAATTTGTCTGAAGATGGTAAAAAACGCTGTTACTGAAGCGTCACACACTATTTATTTATTTGGATTTGGTCTTATTACCTTGTGTTTATAATCTACAATCCAAATTGTGCCTATCAGAAAGCATACATGTTCAAAAAATCTATTTAAAATAATTTGTAAAGAGGAACTGAAGGTTTTAAAGTTTGATGTTGAAAAGCAGGGCTTCCATTGTGTGTTTGTGTGTATTCCAACCTGAGGGCTGCGTAGAGAAATGTGTTTGTGGGTTGTTCAGGATGAGCGCGCAGTACCGGCCATACCGGGATGAAGAGGAGGAAGATGGCAGCGCAGCGTGGACGGCTACGGTGGAAGAAGACGAACGGGACGGGGCCGTGCAAATCTACGAGAGGACAGACGGAGGACTGAAAGGTGCATCTAGACGGACCTTGCTGGTGGGGTCCCTCGCTGCAGCACTCCTGGGCTCCCTGCTGGGACTCCTGGTCGGATTCTTCGCCCACTCCAGCCACTCGGAGTGTGTGCCCACTCTGGCTGTGGCTCTCCACTCTGTGATGGAGGAGAATCCATTGATCCGACATCGGCTCCCCGACCTGGTGGACCCAGTCAGACTGGCTGCCAACCTCAGGTGGGTGGCTTACTGGGGGCTAGAGTAGCTGCCAACCTCAGGTGGGTGGCTTATTGGGGACTAGAGTAGCTGAAACAACCAGATTCTTCTTCTTCTTTCTTATCTCCACTCAATCACACTAAGTTATCAAGCTTGTAAAGCTTGTTGATGGTGTCTGCCGGGGAAGAGTAGAGCTCATCAATGGATGAGTCAATACAGTCAATAATATGTCTTGGGGTTGCAGGCTGAGAATTGCACTTAGTACATAGTGGGAAAACCTGGCAACCATTCTGGAAAGTCATTGTCCGTAGATGACCAGACTTAAGTCTGGAAATCAAAGACTGTTGTTCTTTTGGGAGGACAGAACAGGTACTTGTCCCTCCTGCTCTGTACCAGTCATGTGCAGCATCAGATTCTAACACACTTGGGTTAAATTAAGAAAAAGGGCTTCTCTCCTGGTGATGAAACTATCTACAAATAAATATCTACACATATATACAGTAAAACCCCTCTATAGTGAACCCCAATGGGACAGAGCTTTTGGTTCACTATAGCCACGGTTTGGCTATTTTTTTTTACTTTTCAAAATTTTTAGACTGTATAATTAAAGGACAGCCATACACATAAGAAGAGGCTGCCTCTTAATGGTGGTCACTTTGTTTTAATTCCCATAATTGACCAATTTCCTTATATTAATACTGAATAATAATAGAAATCATTAGATGATAGGTTCTTCTTGTCATTAGCATACATGTACCTCTATGTCTAATTTCAAAATCAAGACAAATCTTAGACAAAGTTTTATTAAATATATATTAAAGATATAAAATGATTTTAAAACATCTTTATCACATTATATAATACAATGTTTACTTGAAAATATGGCTCTAACACCTTGTTGCTTCAAAGCATTCTTGAAGAAGTGCTTGAAGCATTGCACCTTTCAAATAAAGTTAGTGTTTTTCTTCCATTTCATGTTTCCACATATTCTTCTTAAGTCTAGATTTCCTTTTGTATTGAACCTGTCATGCAAACCATTTCTGGCTTTAAAATCGCCATAGTTCATGGCATAAAAAATAATTTAGTTGCATCATGTTTATTTGGACTTTTTTTTAGCCCTAACACGTACGATCGCGGCAAAAGTTGAGGTTGATTCCTCTTTGTAAACAATTTTAAATAGCCTTCTATTTTATATCACTTAAAAAAGTTATATTTTCTTATTTTAATATTTTCTAAAATTTTGCCTGTGTTGTTTCACTTTGAAAAGTTTTGAAAATGGGCCATTTAAAAAAAAAAGTAATAACGTTTTTATTTTTGAATGCTTTTTTTTCTTTATTTTGGAAACCATTTGCATTTTTAAATTTTTTTATTTGATGGTTGAAAATATATTCTATTTAATAAAAAGTATAATGTGTAAAAATTTATGCAACATAACAGCAAAAATAGAATGTAAATGAAAACAAACTATGCCGCTAAATTTATTGTTTTGAAATCACGATCCGTGAGCTGAAACATGCTCAAAATTTTGTTGTTAAAATTTTTTTTTTTAATTACAATTTTAAGTTCATTATAATAAGCATAGTAAACACAAGGTAATAAGACCAAATCCAAATTAATAAATAGTGTGTGACGTTTCGGTAACAGCATTGTTACCGAAACGTCACACACTATTTATTTATTTGGATTTGGTCTTATTACCTTGTGTTTATAATCTATAATCCAAATTGTGCCTTGCCAATAAGCATAGTATTTTAAATAGATTTTTTTTATTTTGGGACCGTAAATAGGTTCGTTATAGAGGTAGTTTGTTATATTAAAAATCGCAAAGTTCGTTATAATGATGGTATTTTCATTAGAATGGAATGGGGAATCGCCTTAGGTTCGTTATAAGGGAAGGTTCGCTATATCTGAGGTTTGTATTAGCGGGGTTTTACTGTATATATTATTCTCTAGTTTCTTGTATAGTAACCTGTTGAAGGAGGTCACAGTCCGAAAGCTTGCCAAGATTATACCACACAAATAAAGAAACTCGTTGACATTTATCTTTGATTCCTTCTCCTTAAAGTTTCCGGGCTTTGTTTCAAAATCTTTGATTTACAAATCTCTAAGCTTTCGGGCACGGGAGATTAGAAATTTGTGGCTTCAAAGATTTTGAAAAGCAACTTTTTCCCTTGAAACCAGATATTTTCATCTTAAATAAATAGTGTTTAATGCATTTGGTAACAGCGTTTTAATCGAAATGTCACACACTATTTATTTGGATTTGATCTTATTATCTTGTGTTTATAAACCATGTTGGGTGCATGGAGGAAAGAGATAGTACCTTTTTAATCTTTTCTATTTATTCTTGAAGTTTGTAAAGAGAAAAAACAAATATACTTTTATGATGAAATTATTTTTATTTTAATAATGAAATTAAAGCAGAAAAATTAAAGATATTATTCTAACATATTTACAATCAGGAAAACAACTAACCTGTGAGCATCTAGCTTCTCAGCAAAAACTATTATTCTCTTTTTAACCAACAAAAAAACATATGCAAAATCACCTATTGTAGATCAATCTGGCACAAGAATTTACATATATAAAACTCTTGGATTTCAACAAGCAATATTTTAAATATACAAAATTAAAAATACAAATTTTTAAACAATGGAATTAACACATAATAAAGATTTTAACATTTAATATAAAGATGATCACCTCCAACAAACCATAATCCGAATTGTACCTTATAATCAAATGGTTTTAATTGGAAATAAATGGAATAATTATAAAAATCAATGAATAGTTCATATATATTCTGATGGCGTAAGCCATCAGCAACTTTTAGTTACACGATAAGGAGATGCCTTTTTCTTAATTTATGCACCTTATCCCAGTACAATATCACATTTGTACTATTTTATATAAATGGTTTTACTTATACATTCTGTGTATCAGTAAACCGCCTTGTAGGTACAGTTAAACCTGTCTATAGCGCCCCCTCTAAATAGCATCTTCCTCTCTATAGCGCCTGATTTTAAATACGTAGTACGATGCGATTTACATTAAAAGTGACCTGTCTATAGCATCCTATTTTGGTGGGTCCCAAGATGGGGTGCTATAGACAGGTATAACTGTATATGTCTTCTTCTTTCTTATCTCCACTCAATCATATTAGGGTATCAAGTTGTGACCCTTGATGATGTCTGTTTGACAACCATCATGACTGGGTGAAGTAGAATGCGTCTGCCTTTGTCATTAAGACTGGGAGCACTACTCAGTGGCAGGCCACTGACTTAGCTCCAAAAGAAATGGCCGCCTCTGACATGAGGAACAGACGCCATGTGCAGCCACTCCTAACATGGAGTACAAACACTGCTCATCCTGTATTTCTGGATTAGGAGTCCTTTTACAGGGTACTGTCAGCCGGGCCAGCTGAGCCCAGGTTTTTTAGCGAGCTTGTTACTGCTCCCCCCTCCTCCTTTTTCATCCGGGCTTGGGACCGGCAAAGGGGAGTAAATGTATATGTAAATATGACAAGGCTGTGATGTCCTCTGATTGCACAGGTCCTTCAGCTCCCAGGCCCACGCGGGAGGCAGCTCAGCGGATGCCAACCTAGCGGAGGTGATCCGGCAACATTTGCTGGACTCAGGCCTGGAGCAGGTGGAGATGCCGACCTACTGGCCCTTGTTGTCGGAGGCGGACTGCAATCAGCCTAACCACATCGCTATCCTGGATGGTTCAGGGGAGGTACTGTACAACACCTCCCGGCCCTGTACCCCTGATGGATATCCACAGCCCTTCGCAGCCTACGCTCCAGCTGGAAAAGTTACAGTGAGTTGATACACTTCCTTTCTTGTTCTGTACTCTGTTCTGTGTGACTGTTGGTTTGATAAACTCTCTCCTTGATTTAGAACAGGCCATTTCAAGCCATTGAATCCACTAAGCCTTTAAAATCCATCAGAAATACTAATTTCAAGATACAGTAAAACCCCTCTATAGTGAACCCCAATGGGACAGAGCTTTTGGTTCACTATAGCCACGGTTTGGCTATTTTTTTTTTACTTTTCAAAATTTTTAGATCGTATAATTAAAGGACAGCCATACACACAAGAAGAGGCTTCCTCTTAATAGTGGTCACTTTGTTTTAATTCCCTTAATTGACCAATTTCCTTACATTAATACTGAATAATAATAGAAATCATTAGATGATAGGTTCTTATCATTAACATACATGTACAGTGGACCCTCGGTTTGCGAGCATAATCCGTTCCAGAGCCATGCTCGTACTCCAAAACGCTCGTAGTGCGAAACTAATTTCTTATTTTTAATAATTGAAACTCGGGCAATTCTTCTTGCTACGAACAATTGCACAGTTTCCCACATTTTACATATTTCCCGAATCTGATCTGAAGGGAGGGATCCCAGTGAATTTTCATCCATCACGATTACGGGCAACCATCACGAGTTGCTCGTAATGCGAAATTTCACTCGTAATCCGAGGTAAAATTTTTCAAAAAGTTTTGCTCGTACTGCGAAAAGCTCGTACTCCAAGGTGCTCGTAAACCAAGGGTCCACTGTACCTCTATGTCTAATTTAAAAATCAAGACAAATCCTAGGCAAAGTTTTATTAAATATATATTGAAAGATATAAAATCATTTTAAAACATCATTATCACATTATATAATACATTGTTTACTTGGAAATATGGCTCTAACACCTTGTTGCTTCAAAGCATTCTTCAAGCATTGCACCATTCAAATAAAGTTAGTGTTTTTCTTCCATTTCATTTTTCCATATATTCTTCTAGGTCTAGATTTCGTTTTTTTTTTTTAACCTGTCATGCAAAACATTGCTGACTTTAAAATCACCATAGTTAATGGCATAAAAAATAGTTTTTGTTTCATCACGGGACCATTTATTTGGATTTTTTTTTTTAGCCCTAAAACGTACGATCGCGATCGCAGCAAAAGTTGAGGTTGATTCCTCCTTGTAACAATTTTTAATAGCTTTATATTTTATCTTTTATAATAGAAAAGTTATATTCTCTTATTTTAATATGTTCTTAACATTTTTCCTGTGTTGTTTCACTTTGAAAAGTTCTGAAAATGGCCTTTTTTTTTTTTTTTTTTTTTTTAAGAAATAACGCTTTTATTTTTAAAATGCCTTTGTTTTCTTCATTTTGGAAACCATTTGTATTTTTATATTTCAAATTTAATGAATGCAAATATATTCTATTTAATAAAAAGTATAATGTGTTAAAATTTATACAACATACAGCAAAAATAAAGTGCAAAATTCAAAACAAACAATGCCGCTAAATTTATTGTTTTGAAATCGCGATCCGCGAGCTGAAACATGCTCAAAATTTGGTTGTTTTAATTTTTTTTTAAATTACAATTCTAAGTTCGTTATAAGCATAGTATTTTAAATAGATTTTATTATTTTGGGACCGAAAATAGGTTCGTTATAGGGGTAGTTCGTTATTCTAAAAATCGCAAAGTTCGTTATAACGATGGTATTTTCAATGGAATGGAATTGGGAATCGGCGTGGGTTCGTTATAAGCGAAGGTTCGTTATATCCAGGGTTCGTATTAGCGGGGTTTTACTGTATATGGATTCTTACTGATTTATTTATGCTTATGAGGCGATACAGCAACGTCTCCACAACAAGAGAGGAGACAAAATGAATCAAATCCAGAAAAAAGAAGTGAGGACTTCTCGGTCAGCATAATGTAGCTGCTGTATTGTCCGTGAGGTCAAGAGACGTACGGACCTCTATGGTGTTGATCTCTTGGCGGAACGACTTGGAAGTCGGACTCGGGCCCCCCCACTACCCCACATCTTACTGATTGTACAAGTGCCATACAACGCTTGAGTCACACAGGGGAACTTAGAGACAAAGTAAGCTGGAACATTATTGGTTATATCTACAAAAATTCACCTTCAATGGATACCCTCACATGTTGGCATTGAAGACAACAATGCTACTGATGCGCTATCAAAAAAAAGGCACAAGAGAACCCTTGCCATGGAATGATAAACTTACTTTTAAAGAAATGAAGACAGTAGACAAAACAAAAATAAACAAGAACTAGAGGATTCCACCTAAGCATAGTTGGTACAGTGGAGTGAACCCAGAAGGAGCTCTGAACCTCAGACAGCACCAAATAACACTAACAAGATTTAAAACAGGCCATCTTAAGCATTTATAGCACTTGGTGATAAAACCACAACACCAGCTTTGGGAAAATTCCAAATGTCTACTTAGAGACCATGGTTTCGGGCTAATGGCCCTCATCAGTTCCATGTGTAGGCTTTGATTTCATGAAATCTACAAGGAATTCATGAAATCTTCAGAATTTACTAAAGTACCTGGCTGGCTAAGTGACTAGTCCAGGGGTTGACAAACTACAAGCCACATGCGGCTATATGGATGTGAAGCTCTTTATATAGTTCCATATGCAAATATTATTTATGTGAGTACTATTTATTGTTGGCAAGAACAAATTGTTGTGGCTCTTTAAATACTTTGAAATTTTGTAAATTGTAATTTTTGACTCTTCCTACTCAAAAGTTTGCTGACCCTTGGACTAGGCCAATTCAACGGCCAACATATAATTGGGATGGCTTCGTTTTAATATCTATTTCAGGCCTGGCTAACCCGCCGCCCTCCGTAAAAAATTTTGTGGCTCGCCATTTAACTTTATATTTCTCTTTTGTAACTTTCATTTCTCCTCTGTATATTTAAAAACAGAAAATATATTGAAATAATTATAATATTTTTTTTTATATAAAATATGTCCTACAATTTTTAAAATACATATTTGATTCTATAAAATGGAAGAAAAAGTTAGGAATAATGGTAATTAATAGAGAAATATTTTTTAAATTTTAAATTGTTATTATTAATTTTATTTAAAAAAAGCAGCCGAAAAATAATAAATAAAAACATTAAGCATCAAGGAAGTATTAAGTATTTTTTAAAATACATTTTAAAGTTAAAATTTTGATATAGTTTTTAGACCTTACAATATAATACACTGCGGCCTGTGATTGTAAAACGACACTTGAAGTTACACCGCATGAGTTTCTTTTCAACGATAAAATCAAAATTTTATTTCAAGGTGAAATATCGACTACTCTTCATAATTCATCCTTTCATACCTCATCCAAAAAAGGTTAGAAATAGTCGATATTTCACCTTGAAATAAAATTTTGATTTTATCGTTGAAAAGAAACTCGTGCAGTGTAACTTCAAGTGTCGTTTTTAGACCTTGTTTACGATTCCATGCTGCCCGTGGCGTCATTTAGGTTGGCCAGGGCTGATCTATTTGATGGGAGAACTTTCCTTCTATAGATCCTTCCATCACAATTTCCAACCCAAGCATGTGTGTGTGATGGCGCAGGGTGAACCAGTCTACGTCAACTACGGCCAATGGTCGGACCTCCAGCATCTACAGTCTGTCATGAACATCTCCCTGAAGGACAAGATCTTGGTGGCCAGACAACTCCATAAGTCTGCCTATGAGCAGGTAGGGTTGAGTGGGGGGTTGGTGGAAGGATGGTCTAAACTGTTTGGTTTTTGACCGCTATGACCCGGGTTTGATTTCCCGCATCAGGCACTTTTCTTTTTTATGATAAAAAAATTTTGTGCAATGGCTCCCGATTCTTGCAGTCGATCAAGTCCAACTCCCCCAATAAGTGCAAGTAACTAAACTGGGCTCTGGCACATTTGTAAGTGCAAATTTGGAACTGCTTTTCACATGTGTAGACATGTGGTGCACTTACAGTAAAAGCAGTCGCTAACTACCCACCATGATTATCATGGCCTGTACCACATGTTTTTTTTTTGCTTATCCCTAGTACACGTGGTACAGGCCATGATAATCATGGTGGGTAGTTAGCGACTGCTTTTACTGTAAGTGTACCACATGTCTACTACATATGTGAAAAGCAGTTCGACTTTGCACTTACAAATGTGCCAGAGCCCCGTTTGGTTACTTGCACTCGCTGGTGGGGTTGGACTTTTGCAAGAATCGGGGGGCCATTGGAACACTTTTTTTTTTTAAACATAAAAAAGTGTCCAATGCGGGAATCAAACCCGGGTCGTAGTGGGCGAAAACCAAACGGTTTAATCAGCCTTCCACCGACCCCCCTATACCACATGTACTAGGGATAAGCAAAAAAAAAAAAAGGTTGATTTGGTGTATATCTATATCTGTCCACATGTAGATGGATCTCTCTTAGTGTCCGTAGTGTTCTTTATAAATGTCATAGAGGTAGTAGGTACAAGATAAGATACCATCTCAGCATGTTTATGCTGCTCCATAAAATGAGGGGATGCCATTGCCTTGTTAGTCAGCTATATTTCAGGGTTCCCTGCATGCCTTCACAGCTACAATAGTGACCCGGAACTCGCAAACTCTGAACCATACTTCTTCCTACAGTACAGTCACCTGATTGTCTGAAGTTTGGGTAACAACATTCTTACAGAAATGTCAGATATAATACAGTTAAACCTGTCTATAGCGCCCCCTCTAAATAACGCTTCCCTCTCTATAGCGCCCGATTTTAAATAAGTAGTAAGATGCAATTTACATTAAAAGTGACCTATCTATAGCACCCACTCTCTATAGCACCCTATTTTGGTGAGTCCCAAGAGGGGGCGTTATAGACAGGTTTAACTGTATTTTGTCTCTGTACCTTATCATTTTAGATTTTTTTTTTTTATAAATAAAATATTCTTTTTTTCTTACAGTCCTTGTACTGCGATGAAAAATATATTGAATGGACTTGGCTCATCTCAATGGTGAAACTTCCCAGCAATTTCACCAATTTAGTCTACCAGACTGCTGTGCTATTGTCTGCATGTATATAATATGATGTTGGGATATCCTGCTCTTCTCCAAAATCCTATCCTACAGAGAATCGTGGCGGGAGAGTGAAATGTCAGAAGTTTTAATTCCTAGTAGGGGCCACCCTAGGGCTGTTCTATACACCTGGCTAATATAGGAAGGTACACATTTTTTTTTGATATGTCTAATATGATATTTGGATATTCTGCTCTTCTCCAAAATCCTATCCTACAGAGAATCATGGCGGGAGAGTGAAATATTGGAAGTTTTAACTCCTAGTAAGATCCACCCCAGGGCTGTGCTATACACCTTGCTAATGTAGGAAGGTACACATTTATTTTTCATATACCACCTGACCTTTTCCTTCATTACTTTTCCCACACGCAGTGTCTGTACTTCCATTTAGCCACAATCAATGCTAAGGTTTGACAAACTTTGTCTCCAGACTTGGAACGCCCACTACGTCAAGGCTGCTGGCTTGGTACTCTTCCCAGACCCCCTGGAGTACAACGACCCGTCCTCCGTCTCCGGGAATTTCCCAGACAGCTGGTGGCTGCCAGGTGATGGAGTCAAGTCGGAGTCTGTCCTCTGGAACGGGCTGGGGGATCCCTTGACTCCGGGGTATCCTGCTACAAGTAAGATCTTTTATCATTCATTTCATTAAGAAAATTTCAAATGATGTAAATATTTACATGTATGTTATATATTTTTTTGCTTATCCCTAGTACATGTGGTACAGGCCATGATAATCATGGTGGGTAGAAGGCGACTGCTTTTACTGCAAGTGCACCACATGTCTACACATGTGAAAAGCAGTTCGACTTTGCACTTACAACTGTGCCAGAATCGGGGACCATTGGAGAATATTTTTTTTTTTTTGAACAGAAAAAAAGTGTCCAATGCGGGAATCGAATCCGGGTCGTAGTGGTCGAAAACCAAACGGTTTAACCGGCCTTCCACCGACCCCCCACGCTGTAGCATGATTGTATTATATGCGCTACTATGTGTACTTCATGTTATGGCACCCTGGGTTCGAAACTGGGTTCATTTTTAGATGACAGTTTGATAGGTATAAAATTTCACCAAAATTTGTACAGAAATACCTGCTGGTTGATAATATGCTTAGTATCCACTTCACTGTTAAGTGAGCAACACTAAGTTGGTTTCTACTAGTGATGGCTTCATTAGGTTGTGCTAACCTAAAGTTAAATTACCATAGTCAAAGCTAAGGATTATATTGTAAAACTGCCAACAATCAGCAACGTGGGGAGATATGTTTTACCACGAAAGCTTTAGCCTTAGTGAAAACATTTTTAAATGATTTCAAATTTGATTGTATGCTCCATTTAAAAGCTTGCATAATTGCATTCAAGCTTTAGCCTTAGTGAAGACATTTTCAAATCATTTCAAATTTGATTGTATATTTGATTGTATGCTCCATTTTAAAATTTGCATAATTGTTTCACTTCAATCAGAAGACTTCAATATGTAATATTGTACGTAAGTTTTGTATTGTAAGTTTAAGTATTGTATGACAGTTTGATAGGTAACTGTATGTTAATTAAATAATATAACAGGTGTATGTAGATAAGTTTATTTACATCTTTATTATTTGCTATCTCAAGCTTTCGGACATTTCTGCTCTTCTACAGGAGTATATAATTGTAATATACCTTATAATAATATTATAATATACTCTGTTTAATTAATTTATTTATTTTGATTGTTTGGATTGGGCAGCACTGTAATTATTGTTGTTGTTATGAATCTATTTAAAAAGTGTACGTTTGACATTAAAAATATATATAATAAAAATTAGTTTATTAATTTAATAAAGCATATTTATTTATTTAATCGAAGAGGAACATTACAAAAATGGCGCAGCCGACAGGATCGATCATCCTGCATTTTAAGAATAAAAAGGTAATTGGCTATAGCTTTAACCCTGATGCTAACGTTCTATCTATCCCTGAAGAATTTCAATTGCCCATTTATCACGAGCTCGTGTTTAAATGTGGAAAGAATCTAACTTCTTACTATTTAGAAAAGGATTCTAATAGATTTGTTAAAGTTCCATCAAAAATAATTGAAATATACAAAAATCGATCATTTGAAGATTTACAAATTTGCGTAATGGATGAGGAGGAATTAGATGCAAAATCTCTATTAACAGAAGACACTTTTAGCAAATTGATAACTACTGTAGCAGAACAACAAAAACTAGTTAATTCTTTAGTTCAAAATTTAAGTTTAAACCAGCATGAATATGCACCAAGACATGTCGAAATGAAAGCACCTGATTTCTCCGGTAATAACTTAGATCCAGCCACTTGGATAACCCTATATGAAAATGTCTGTGCAAATAATGGTTGGGTAAAAGATCAATCCAAAATATATGGTATGAGAAACTACCTAGGGGGAACTGCACAATTGTGGTTCGATAGCAGACTTGCTGATGAATGCAACTTTAGCTGGGAAACATGGAAAGAAGATTTTGTATCCTCATTTGGGGATAACCCCATAGACAAATATGATAGGGCGTTCAAGTGGAGATATCGAGGCGGCTCTCTGATCGATTACTTCCACCAAAAACAAAGGAAAATGCGATTAGGGATGCCCGGCTTAAGTGAAAAGCTATTGATAATTGGAGTGATTCATGGGCTACCCCCAGATATGCAGAATCAGTTGTCCACTGTGAAAATCGAAAACAAAGAGACTCTTCTTCAGCTGCTGAAAAATATCCGTCCCAGTTTGGAGAAAAAACCTTTTGAACCCAAGCCCTACCAGACAACTGGCAACACAGTGGTCAAGAAGCCAGCCTATTTTGCCAAACTTGATCAAATTGAGGAGGCATCACAGACAATGAACAATCAAAATAATTCTGTGTCTTCTCTTCAAAAAAACTAAATTTAGAGGGTTGTTCGATCCCAATGACAAAATCGATCCTATTTTTGTCTTGCAAAAGTCCCGATTCTATGTTGCCCGTTATTATAAATGGTGTAAAACTTGTTGCTTTCTTGGATCCAGGTTCTTCTATCAATCTAATGAGAAGAGACCTTTTGGCCAAATATAAATGGAAAAGTTATCCATCAGAGACCACGATAACAACGATTGACGAAAGCCATGTCCGAGCTACTGAGAATATTGAGGTGGAACTTCAGGTTGACGATCAACAGAGAATGATGACGGCGACAATATTGAGGGAGATGCCATTCGAACTGTTAATAGGAAAGCCTACCATGAGGGATCTCCGAATTCAATGGAACTTTGGGACTGATGAGATTAAGTGCTTGTCTTTGCGGTCAAAAGAAGTTATTTTTACCAGTGATGACCTGATTACTATATTCCCCAAGCTTTGCAATGTCTCCAAAAAGGAATTACCATTGCACGAGATCGACTTTCTATTGAAGCCCAATAATAACATCGTGGCGTGTAAACCTTACCCTATGTCAGATCACAAGAGAGCATGGACTGCTGGAAAAATCAAGGAGATGCTAGATGGGGATATTATTACTCCTTCTACTTCTGAGTACGCATCACCTTGTATTCTAGTTCCTAAAACGGACTCGTCCTACCGACTCTGTATTGACTATCGACAGTTGAATAAAGAGACTTTTTTGGACCCTTTTCCTTTTCCTAGAATCGACTCAATCATTAATAAATTCGGGGGTTGTCGATACTTTACAAAAATTGATTTGAAGGATGGGTTTTGGCAAGTCGGTTTAACTAAAGCCACGAGAAAGTTCTCTGCTTTTGTAACACCTGATGGACTTTATGAGTTTAAGAGACTACCGTTCGGGTGGAAAAATTCACCTCCTAGATTTCAAAGGGTTATGAGCGAGATGTTGGCTGATTTATTGGAACTCAGAGTGGTTGTTTACATTGACGACATTTGTTGTGGCGCCCCAACCCTTGAAGAATGTGCTTCCCTCACCTACAAAGTTCTCAATAGACTGAATCAATATAATATGACAGTGAACTTGGGCAAGTGCCAAATTTGTGTATCTGAGGTGGAACTTTTAGGTAGAATTATCAATGGTAACTCGAAGCAAATGAAGGAGGAAGTAATCGAAAAGGCTAAACTCATGAAACGCCCATATAATCTTAAGTCACTACAATGTTTTACTGGATTTACAGGTCATTTTCGGGCCTATATACCAAACTATGCCACGATAGTTCGACCGTTGGACAACCTGAAGAAAAAAGATTCTAGTTTTATGTGGTCTGATAAATGTGAAGAGGCCTATTTAAAACTTATTGATATCATCACGTCAAAACCAATACTGGCAATCCCGGATGAGTCATTGCCTTATGAAATGTCAACAGATGCTTCATATTATGGAACAGGGGCTATTCTATACCAGAGAGACGTGAATAAAAGGAAATCACTTCAACTCAGAGTGATTAGTTATTATTCATATACATTTTCCAAGGCTGAACAAAATTATTCCATCACCGAAAAAGAATGCCTTGCTGTGTTGAAGGCTGTCAAACACTTCAGATGGTATTTGGAAGGCAAGTCTTTTGTTGTCCACACGGATCATCGCGCATTGACACAGCTACTTTCCTGTGGCCATCTCCGGGATCGACTTGCGAGGTGGCAGCTGTTTCTGAGTTCATTCGAAATGAGAGTGAACCACCGTTCTGGCAGGGAGCTCAGCGATGCCGACGCGCTGTCTAGATTGGCTGTAGAAACACCTAATTACAGCGATCAAACCGTACTGTTTGTTAAACATCAGAGTATTCCTTTAAAATTAGAAGATCACGGGAAATATTTTGTCCCTCACGAACATCGAACTTCAATTTTATCTATGTACCATGATGATCCCTTATCAGGAGGACATTCAGGGTTTTGGAGGACATATTATAAAATGAAGCAACGCTTTGTTTGGCCTGGTATGAAGAATGACATAAGGAAATATGTATCTTCTTGTCCTATCTGTCAAAGGGTCAAGTTCAAGTATAAGAGCCGTCCTTCAAAGATGAGTTTGCCCCATCAATCAAGGGTACCTTTCCATACTGTACATGTAGATTTCGCCGAGGCTCCTTCTAACATCAAGGATAAGAATTCAACATTTTTACTACTTATTGACGAGGCTACTAGGGTAGTTCAAGCAAAGGCAATGAAACAACATGGCCGTGCTCTAATAAAATATTTCAACGAACATGAGGATCTGAAATCAGTGAGAACTATAGTCTCCGATCAAGG
Source organism: Cordylochernes scorpioides (assembly GCA_030710605.1). Taxonomy (NCBI): domain Eukaryota; kingdom Metazoa; phylum Arthropoda; class Arachnida; order Pseudoscorpiones; family Chernetidae; genus Cordylochernes; species Cordylochernes scorpioides. Next base: position 92,039,695 of record CP092873.1, on the reverse strand, counting down.
GAGATCATTTGTGTATGGAGAATTCCCTAGGTGGGCAACCTCCAAAGACATCCGATTAATAACTACTTCTCCTTATCACCCTGCAGGAAATGGTTTAGCGGAACGAGCTATACGAGATATAAAGACCTTTCTCTCGTGCTATCCTCACTTCAAGGGTGGATGGAAAAATGCCTTAGAAGCGGCAGTACGCTACCATAATAGATCCTACAACTCCTACCTGGGTTGCTCCCCTTTATTCAAACTTACAAAAACTTCCCCTGTTTTACCTGCCGATAAAGAGCTTAATCTTCACTGTCCCCTTTATGAAACAGAAAAAAGTCAAATTGAGCAAAACCTCTACCGACAAAGAACAAAGTTTTATTTTAACAGTCGTAAGAAGGCCCTGCCACCAGAGATGAATATCGACGATTATATTTTGGTAAGACATCAGAAGGTTGGAAAGGAATGGAAGCTATCTGGTCCGCATCGAGTGACAAGGGTAACCAAAATGGATGGCCACCCCAAATATGTTGAATATGAGTCTGATGATAAAACTCCAAGAACGGCTCACATCTCCAATATCCAACCTTATCTGCATCGACATCCCAGGAGGGATGAAGTCGCTTGAAGTCGGGGGAGTTGTAATATACCTTATAATAATATTATAATATACTCTGTTTAATTAATTTATTTATTTTGATTGTTTGGATTGGGCAGCACTGTAATTATTGTTGTTGTTATGAATCTATTTAAAAAGTGTACGTTTGACATTAAAAATATATATAATAAAAATTAGTTTATTAATTTAATAAAGCATATTTATTTATTTAATCGAAGAGGAACATTACAATAATATAAATAATTTTATTATTATTATTTGTTTTATGTATACTCTCCTGTAGAAGGGCTGAGATGTTCTGCCCTATGGAACATTGTTATGAATCAATAACACCTCGGGGGTCGGTGGAAGGCTGGTTAAACTGTTTGGTTTTCGACCACTAGGACCCGGGTTCGATTCCCGCATTGGACACTTTTTTTCTGTTTAAAAAAAAAAAATGCTCCAATGGCCCCCGATTCTTGCAAAAGTCCAACCCCACCAGCGAGTACAAGTAACCAAACGGGGCTCTGGCACATTTGTAAGTGCAAAGTCGAACTGCTTTTCATATGTGTAGATATGTGGTGCACTTACAGTAAAAAGCAGTCACTAACTACCCACCATGATTATCATGGCCTGTACCACGTGTACTAGGGATAAGCAAAAAAAATAAATAAAATAACACCTCAAAATAAGAATAACCCAATATAAAAATTCTTAAGGAAACGACTCGAAAATTCAACACATTACGAATTTGCAATGCATACCTTACATAGTGCATGAATTTTTCGTTCTACCTGCATAACTATATCTTCTACCATGTTGTGCTCCTGTGATTTTAAATAGAATAGTAAAGCCTCTCTCTCTCTCTAAAGGACAATACCAAGTTCCAGAGTCAAAGTGTCCTCTTACTGGAGAGTTTCTAAACAATAAAAAGGTTTGTTTTTGTTGTTTCTTTTCCCCTTGTGCAAATATTACACAAATTCCATGAGTTCATGCTCCTTGAGCTGTTTGATGATAAGCAGCAGCCTCTCCCAGACTTCCTGTTTAGTGCATCTAATGCAAGCCAAAATGTGTTCTGGAGCTATGTGTGAAAATGGTAATTTTGGTGATTTTAAACTTTCCTTGAGAGAGACAGAAGAAACCTTCATGGAGAGGGAAAGGGGGGGTTAATGGGAGATGGGGTAATATTTTTTTTTGCCATGGGATAAAGTAATTTAATGACTGATCTGTCTCATTGTTTGTTTGATATCCTAGGAGATTATTTTACCAAGGCAGCTGGGGTTTTATTTCACTCTGTCATAGCTAAGGTCTGGTCTCTCTTACTGCCTCCATGCTCCCTACTTTGTGCTCTCTGACACATTAGTCCTCTCTCCCATTGTGAATGCATTGAGGCTTGCTTGTTGCAAAAGACTTGAAGATACTCTGATGATGATACAGAAGAACCTCTGTGAAAGGACACCTATCTGCAAAGAACAGTTTTCATTGCCAAATTAACCATTTTTAAAAAAACTATCTAATGCAGCATATATTTGGTGCAAAGCAAAGGTAGCAAGCATCAAGTCTGTCTTCCCAAGGAAACAGCAGTCCTTGATTTCCAGACTTAAGTCTGGTCATTTATGGACAATGACCTTGCAGAATGGTTGCAAGGTTTTTCTCTGCTATGTTTCAAGTGCAATTCTCAACCTACAACTACCCAAATTACGCCATAACTCAGTGGTGAGCATTCCACTGCAGATAGAGAGGTCCCCGGTTCAAACTCGGGTGTAGCCTACTTTTCTTAGATGAGCTGCGAATATTGTCACTAACAGATTTGTCCATTTAGTCACCAAAAGTTGACTTGATGGACACTAGCAAAGGTTGGATGACATTGTCGTAGGCTCCAATATAACTGATCCAAAGTATACATGATACTCCTATGCAGAGATGACTGCTACATGGCGCATCCCCAGGTGGAGGATAGGGCAACAACCTTCAAATATGTAGGCCAGCTATGAAACAAACAGAATAACTCTTGATGAATAAGTAGTCACAGACCAACAGCAGTATTGTTAGAAAGAGGACTCAAATTACAGGCAAAGTCAGACTTTCACCAAAGTGTGCCTGGATTGTATGATCAACGAAAGCTGCATCTTACACCCCTTTCCATTAGATCAAGCTCGAGGAGCATGGACTCATGGAATCCATGTAATATTTGCACAAGGGATTAGAAACAACATCATAGGTATAGCAAGGGTACATTGACTCTGGCAGGACCTATTATTTGACATTGGCCGATGTGGTGAGATGTTGTTGTTTGAACAGAGGAAGCCCATCGTCTGCCTCTCTCCTCTGTCTACCTCCCGGCTATCCCAGTCCAGCCCATCTCAGCCGACGATGCTCACCGAATCCTCAGGTAGTTTTACTGCAACAGCTGCTATATTGTTTATCTGTGAACATGCTTTGTCTCTCCCTTCCTTTTTTCACCTCTCTCTTTACAAAAACTTTCTTTAAAATGCTACAAGGTACCTTATCAATTTCCCCAAGAAGTATTAGAAGCCATAAACACAAAGTAATATAAGACCAAATCCAAATAAATAGTGTGTGACGTTTCAGTACTTTTGTCTGAAGATGGTAACAACGTTGTTACCGAAACATCGCACACTATTTATTTGAATTTGGTCTTATTACCTTGTGTTTATAATCTATAATCCAAATTGTGTCTTATCATATTAGAAGACATGTAAGCTCATGGTGTGTAGATAGGGCTGAGACAGCTTGTAGATTCTATGTGTTGATGGGAAATTTTGCCGCGAGGATCACTGACCCCATTCTACTAGTTTGCAGAGACAGTTGATAGATGGCACTTAGTTTTTGAATTTTATTTTGGCCATATACATGTGGTTCCATAGTTTTTCTTTTCTTTTTTATTATCCCTAGTGTAGGTGGCACAGGCCATTATAATCATGGTGGGTAGACATGTGGTGCACTTACAGTAAAAGCAGTCGTCAACTTCTACCCATCATGATTATCATGGCCTGTACCAAGTGTACTAGGGTGGGTAGTAAGTGACTGCTTCAACTGTAAGTGCACCGTATGTCTACACATGTGTCAAAAGCGATTTGACTTTTGCACTTACAAGTGTGCCAGAGCCCTGTTTGGTTACTTGCAATCGCTTGTGTGGGTTGGACTTTTGAAAAAATTGGGGGTCATTGGAGCATTTTTTTCTTAATTAGAAAAATAGTGCACAATGTGGGATTTGATCCTAGATCGTAATGGTTGGAAACAAATGGCTTAGACCACTCATCCACTGGTACCATGGTACCATGATGAGTAGAGTATTGGGACTGCTTGTATACAATGTCTGTTATATAATATACTAGACGAATGGCCCGGGCAACGCCCGGGTTTTACCCGAGTGCGTATATATTTTAAAAACATTTTAATTCAAATACTATTCGTTACAATTATAAATTGGCGCCATGGATGTCACTCTTGTGAAACGTCCCGTTCCAAACTGTGTGTTTTTAAAATGTTTTAATTAAAATACTATTCGTTACAATTATAAATTTGAACGATAGGCTCATTATTTCTTTATACCGTTATTATACTGTTATATTATATATATTATATTATATATATATTACACGTTATTTGTTTTCTTGGCCGACTGTTTTACATATGGTGTTATCTTAAAATTGCTTGTTTTGAATATTTTTTAGATTGAGATTATTAGCTAGTATATAAAAAAATTAACTCTATTGAAATTTAATTTTGTATTTATATATAAATAAAATTAACTCTGTTGATTTTTTTTTTTATTTAATCGATAACAGCGAAGTTACGCATGTTATTGTTAGGAAAAATATTTTGATGTTAAGCAAAACCTGCTCCATCTCGTTTTACATAAATGTTGAAAATTTGGTCGAAATTGATGCATTGTAACGAAAGTTTTTAGTGAACAACACTTATGAAATTTCCATTTTATTAATATAGATGCTCCTTAGTCCCATAAAATGCACCTTATGCAATGGTGAATTTAGTCTCGATTTTCCACACTACATGTTCTACTGTACGGCAATGGAAGAAGAAAGAGAAATTCTTCGTCAAGAGACCGGCTATAATAGCAATTCGCCTTATGTTTTAATGGCAAAAGTTGTAAAATCCAGACCCTTTGCATTCGCTTTTTATAAATACTGGAAATCAGCTCAATCAAAATATTTAGCACAGATACCGGATCCAACTCGATAATTGTTCGAGGCCAATACCCAATACTTGTATATAACTACGATGCTAATCTGTTATTTATTTATTTTGTCCTACAGAGAGAATCCTGTATGGCACGTGTGCCCAATAAAGGCTATTGTTGTTGTTGTTGCTCCTTAGTCAGTTTTGAGTTTATTTACTGCCCTTACTGCAATGATGATAAATCATTTCAGTAAAGGCAGTAGAAAATTATTTTATTACAAAAAGAAACAAATGTGTCAAATGTGGTTCAAATTTCTCCTAGCAGATGGGGCACTATAATATTATTCCTTTTATAAGTGCCCTATGACAAGAAGCCATTGATGACAATGTAATTACCATGAAATCATTCAATAATGATGAGCTGTAAGGAGGTTTAAAAGAGAGAGATGTACAGTAGAACCTCCATGAGAGGACAATCTCACTAAAGGATACCTCTCTACAAAGGATAGTTTTCATCACCAAAGTTACCATTTTTACTATTCAGGAACTCTCCAGTTAGACCGACCCCTCTTCCTAAAGGACACTTTGGCTCTGCAACTAGATGGTCTCCTTTATAGAGAGTTAATTCTACTATATTTGATATCCACACATTGATGAGACAGGGATGGAGGTCTCAGAGGTTTGTTTATTAAGGGAATTTATTCGTCTTGGTGGGCCATGGTCACTAGGGAATGATTCAATGGGGTTGTTGGGTCTTGGGTTCAGTTGGGACAGTTGTAGGGGGTGTTGCTGCTTTTACACGACATTATGTAAAGTTCTGTTAGAACATATTCAGAATGAGGGGTAAAAGATAGCAGGTTTGTTATCTCTTCATGTTGCCGGGTAAATGGTGGTCAACGGTCAAGTACAATTATACCTTGAGTAAAAACATTAGGCCTCCAGGGAAAAGTATCTTTTGGGAGCTAAGCCTTTCCTATTCTACCATCGAGCAGAGTAAACACCAACACCTCGAAGAAATTAACACTTTTAATTTCCTTTCATAACTAACTAACTTACATCATTTCAAAACCAAATATATACATGCAAAGTCGTCCGGTCATCTGGTCAAAAATATAAATATATAAATCTATGAAAAACAACTTATAAAAATGCTAACAGCATCTTTTCAAGGGCTTTTTTATTCTCTAGTTTTCAGGCACAAATGCACTTCATTATACCATATTTTTCTCCTGTTGAAGGGTGTTTGTGTCCGAAAACTAGAGAATAAAAAAAGCTCTTGAAAAGATACTTTTCCCTGGAGGTCTGGTGTTTTTTACTCAATATTGATTCAAGGGATTTTTTTATTGAATTGTAAACGATTATACCTATAACAGGTATAATGTGACCCTGTTTCTGGGATAAATGAAATAATAATGTTGGCATTGAAGGCAATGAAGCTGCTGATATGCTAGCGAAAAAAAGCACAAAAGAACCCTTGCCACAAAAAAATAAACTTACTTTTAAAGAAATAGAAACAGTAGCCAAAACAAAAATAAACAAGAACTGGAGGATCCCACCTAAGCATAGTTGGTACAGACTTGGAGCAATATGGTTTCCCAGACCTCAAAGGTCCATAAACCGGCGCGCGAATGCACACCCATTGCTGACATCCAGGTCACCCAGCCAAAAAGGGAATGATGCATTATCCATGCACCGAGCGGCCGTTGTTTGGCCCCTCGCGCCCGCCATTATGGTCTGGCTCCATAGGGTCGACCAATCAAACCTACAGGCGTCTCCGAGAGTTCATGGCAAGGTTGCTGACCGAGCCCTCTCGTTCGGACTAAGTTAAACCCGTCCTACGCTCCAATAGGACTCCCCCCCCTTTGGCCCTCAAACCCTTTGGTCACAGTACTCCCTGAATCACAGTTGGTACAGTGGAGTGAACCCAGGAGGAGCTCTGAACATCAGAAATAGACAGCATCAAACAACACTAACAAGATTTAGAAGAGGCCATCTCAAGCCATTAAGATAGAAAATAATAACAAAATCTACCCCACTTGCCCAAAATGTAGCTTGGCACCTGCAGCTCCGGAACACATTTTGGCTTGCATTAGATGCACTAAACAGGACCTTTGGGAGAGGCCGCTGTTCATCATAAAACAGCTCGAGGAGCATGAACTCATGGAATTTGTGTAATCTTTACACAAGGGGATAAGAAACAACAACAACAACATGAAATAATAAAAAAAATTCTAATTAAAGCTATAGAGAAAATTTCAAATGCTTCACGCCAGGTTTTTCCCATTTCTTCTCACCATTGTATAGCACAAATTTGACAGTTGGCTTAATATTTTCCATGTTTTGTAATTCCGCACTTTTTTTTTAGAGAGACCTAGACAAAGCTCAAAAACAGAAAAATTCTTATGTCGACTGCGCCATGTTATGTCAAAGATACTAGAAGCGACAACCACTCATTGTCTGGCTGAAAATAATTTGTTTTAACAGTGAGAGAGAGGAGTATTTTACATATTGGAAGGTTGCCATGGATTTGCATAGCGCTAGAAAATAAAACAAAATTTACATATTGATAAGGCACAATTTGGATTATAGATTATAAACACAAGGTAATAAGACCAAATCCAAATAAATAGTGTGTGACGTTTCGGTAACAGCGTTGTTACCATCTTCAGACAAAAGTACTGAATGAGAAATTTTACCACAGCATGTTTTTAAATAGTTCCTGTTATCAAGTTATCAATATTCTGTGTTTATCAGATAAATATATTCTTCTTATCTGTTATCTTGTTTACACACTTGATAACAGTAACTATTTAAAACATGCTGTGGTATGATAACAACGATGAGATGGTAACAACGCTTTTACCGAAACGTCGCACACTATTTATTTATTTGGATTTGGTCTTATTACCTTGTGTTTAAAATTTACATATGAATGAAAATAGTTAATCATATAAAATGGACAAAATACATAGTATATAATAATTTACCATATATCACAACAGAGATAACAACAATTTCTGGTCTCCAGTTGGCTACTTGTTGACAGATAACAATATGTAGTAGAGGTCAGCTTGGACACATGGTGGATGTGCAGTCAATTGGGAGGAGAGACTGCCCCCCAAGACTGGCAGGGAGGTTTCAACTTCACATACAAGGTGGGGCCAGGCTTCACCAACAACACCCACCAGCTCTACCTGGAGGTGAACAACCGCCTGGTCAATGCCACCATCAAGAATGTGGTGGGGTACATCCGGGGCAAGGTGGAGCCTGGTACGTATTCCTACACTGGGGGAACTTGTACTTGAGAACTTGTGGGTGGTAGGGATAAGGTTATTGTTGGAGGTGGAGTTGTAATTGATGTTAAATTATTAAAGTCAGTTAGGATGGTTCCTCACAGCATTCACTGCTAATGGACATTTTTGTAGAATATTGTGTTGTCAACATTTATCGGGATGTTGAATTCATAATGTCTCTGTTACAACTACAAGGTAATAAAACTAAATCCATATAAATAGTGTGTGACCTTTCTGTAATAACACTGTTACCATCTCAGACAAAAGACTCTGTTACTGAAACATCACACACTATTTATTTATTCATTTGGAGATTTGGTCTTATTATCTTGTAGTACTAATCTATAATCCAAATTATACCTTATCATCAATGTATCTGTTAAATTAATATATTTTTATAGTAAATAGGTTGATAGGATATTTTTGAAAAAAAAAAAAAAAAAAAAAGGGTTGAGTTATAGAAAGTACAACAATGGTCACTAACTACCATCATTCATAATTTTTTGTTTCTTTTGACACTTGCAAAGCTAATATTCTGGATATGAATAATTAAAAAAAAAAAAAAAAAAAAAAAGATAAAAGAATATTTTTCCTATGCTAACCTGATATAATCTCATCATCAACTCCGGATCTTCATTGTTTTCCCCAAAGAGCATTCTGGATACAATTTAAATCAAGATTTGATCTACACAAGTTGTGAATTGAAAAAAAAAAAACAAACTTGAAAGGCCAAATCAATTGTCCAAATATATCATTGCTTCAAGACGCTTTAGCTCTACAACTAGGTGTTGTCCTTTACAAAGTGATTCTACTATCTCTCTATATATATAAGGGAATGTCTGTCTGTTTCGCGATAAACTCAAAAACTACTGAACCAATTGGTACCAAATTTTGCATGTCGCTTTTTATAAACCTGAGGAAAATTTTCGGCTACATTTTGATTAGTATTTTTGGCTATTTCTTTTTTTCATTTGAAGAACTTTTTTTTTACGCGGAGTAATCCGGAATGGAATGAATACCCAAATATGGCCATTTTTTTATAAGCATCGCTGGTTCAGTGGTAGAATGCTCGCCTGCCACGCGGGCGGCCTGGGTTCGATTCCCGGCCGATGCATTTTTTTTTTACAATTTTTAAAACTCATTTATATTATATATAATATAAATATATATTATTATATCAACTATATTAATTAAATCAAATACCTAAACACTAATATAATACAATTTTTGCCATCACACACACTTTTTTCCTGTAGTTTATGTGTTACTTCTGTATTGCTATTCTATGGCACTTCTAATATTTATTATTGATATACTTTCAGTATGAAGGAAATTGCAATTGGGGGAATTCTCGGGCGAAGCCGGGTCATACGTCTAGTATATATATATATATATATCTGAAGGGGGTCGGTGGAAGGCTGGTTAAACCGTTTGGTTTTCGACCACTACGACCCGGGTTCAATTCCCGCATTGGACACTTTTTTTTTGTTTAAAAAAAAAAAAAAAAAATGCTCCAATGGCCCCTGATTCTTGCAAAAGTCCAACCCCACCAGTGAGTGCAAGTAACCAAACAGGGCTCTGGCACATTTGTAAGTGCAAAGTCGAACTGCTTTTCACATGTGTAGACATGTGGTGCGCTTACAGTAAAAAGCAGTCGCTAACTACCCACCATGATTATCATGGCCTGTATTACGTGTACTAAGGATAAGCAAAAAAAAACACAGGTGGTACAGGCCATGGGTGGGTAGAAGAAAGGGACTGCTTTTTACTGTAAGTGCACCACATGTCTACACATGTGAAAAGCAGTTTGACTTTGCACGTACAAATGTGCTAGAAAGGTTCTACTGTTTATATCAGTCTTATAGGGTTGATCCCCCTGAAATAAATAAATCTTGTCTGGCTCCCCATGTATATGTGCAAATAGAGGAAAATGATGATGTTGCAGACCATTACATAATTGTGGGAGCCCATCGTGACTCCTGGGGCTACGGAGCTGTGGACTCTGCCAGTGGGACTGCCGCCTTGGTGGAACTGGCCGCCATCTTTGGACAACTCAAGTCTGAAGGTCTGGTTACACTTACTTAGCTCTCTGCTATTGATTTCTTTATTTTTTGGTACATAAATACCTTTTTTTAAAAATATTACGGTATGAAGCTTGTAAAGTTGACAATCATCATGATTGGGTGAAGTAGAATGCCTTTGTCATTAAGACTGGGAGCACTACTCAGTGGCAGGCCGACTTAGCTCCAAAAGAAATGGCCGACTCTGACATGAGGAACAGACGCCGTGTACAGCCGCTCCTAACATGGAGTACAAACGCTGCTCATCTATATAGCATAATTTTCTTATATACCGTAGAACCTCCCTGTAAAAGACAAACCCTAATTACAGAGCCAAAGTGTCTTTTAGGGAAAAATGGCCTTTTACTGGAAAGTAGATAATTGGTAAAAATTGTAATTTTGGTGATGGAAACTGTCCTTTGTAGAGAGGTGTCCTCTAGTGAGAGTACCTCTCTCTCATGTAGTATGTTCTACTGTATAAAGAACTACCATTTTGTGCGCTGCGCAGGCTGGCGTCCGCGCAGGACCATAGTGTTCTGTAGCTGGGCCGCGGAGAAGTTCAACCTAGTGGGATCCACAGAGTGGCTGGAGGTAAAGTGCTATGTGCGGCATCCGCAGCTTGAACCAACGTTGGGTCTGTGCAGGAAAACCTGAAGGTTCTCCATCAGAGAGGGGTGGCTTATATCAGTCTGGACGAGCTGGTACTGGGTGAGTTGTCTCTCTCTCCTGATTGGCTGTGTTGGATGTGATCATCTTTATATTAAATGTTAAAATCTTTATTATGTGTAAATTCCATTGTTAAAAATTTGTATTTTTAATTTTGTATACACCTATCCCCCGATTTACACGGTACTTGTTTTACACGTTTTCGCTTTTACACGGTTTTCCAAATAAGTTTTTTTTTTTTTTTTTATCGCACTATCACGGTTTTCCAAATAAGTTTTTTTTTTTGTTTTTATCGCACTATACTAAATGCTACTGTGATTGAACACATGCGCTGTGTACACATCTCACGAGGAATCCCGAGCTTATGTGCTGACTTGCTGCACACGCACACTGTGTCTGTATTTCTTTGCATAAAAATTTTGCAAAAATTTTTAATTTTCGATTTACACGTTTTTCTCAGGAACGTATCTACCATGTAAATCGGGGGATAGGTATATTTAAAATATTGCTTGTTGAAATCCAAGTGTTATATATGTAAATTCTTGTGCCAGATTGATCTACAATAGGTGATTTTGCATATGTTTTTGTTGATTAAAAATATAATAATAGTTTTAGGCTGGGAAGCTTGTTAGTTGTTTTCCTGATTGTAAATATATTAGAATAATATCTTTAATTTTTCTGCTTTAATCATAAAAGTATATTTGTTTTTCTCTTTACAAACTTCAAGAATAAATAGAAAAGATTAAAAAGGTACTATCTTTTTTCTCCAAGAACCCAACAGGCTGCAGACTGGGGATACATCTCCCAGTATATGGTTGAACCTCACTACATCACTTGGAACTTTGATTTTGTTGTTATTACCAAGATATAAAAATATGGGGCGAGCTTGAGATTTTAGAAGTAGAAATACAAATAAATAGTATTTTAACAAAGATACTTTGTGTATCAAAGAACACAAGGTAATAAGACCAAATCTCAACTTCTTGAAGTAGAGGAGAGCTTCAGATCCTGAACTCTTTAAAATAGAATCTTCAAGTGTGATGGCTTAGCATCAACATTAATATTCACTTTGGAATTCATTTTCTTCAGCTCATAGGAAGAATAACTTCTCAGGTCCATTGAAGTCTATAAAATTGATAAGGCACAATTTGGATTATAGATTATAATCTATTACCTTGTGTTTATAATCTATAATCCAAATTGTATCAAAGGTTTTATCTTTTTTATCATCTATGATAAAGCACAATTTGGATTATAGATTATAATAAAAGAAAATAAGACCTAATCCAAATAATTTAGTAGTGTGTGACGTTTCATTTGGATTAGGTCTTTATTTTCTTTTTATTTTATCTATATATATAGCATAATTTTCTTTTACCGGTGAAACTCTCTTTAAAGAACAACCCCTAATTGCAGAGCCAAAGTGTCTTTTAGGGAGAAGTGGCCTCTTACTGGAAAGCAGTTATTAATTGGTAAAAAATAGTAATTATTCCATGAAAACTCATGGAGGTTCTACCGTATTGCCCAGTTCCACCATGTTTTTAAAAGGAAAGAAACCTCTAATATACGACTTGGGTTGTACAATGTGGGGCTGTGTGCAGGTAATGTCAGCCTCAGCGTAGCGGCCTCTCCTCTTCTCTACACAGCCATCTACAATGCCAGCCAGGAGGTAGGTGTTTGCTGGGCTGATTGTTTGGTTCAGGCTTTTGATGTAAATGGACTTACGCAGACGTATAAAAATAATTAAATTGTGTATATATTTATTTATTGGGTTTTGACTAGAGACTAGAGTAAACACATTCTGTCGAGAGATATGTAAATTTGGATTGTTTAATTTGTGGATTAAATTTGTTTTGTTAAATTGCTTTTATGTAAATATTTTTAAAGAAGGTAAATAAACTTCTTTTTTTTTATAAGTTCTGATATTTTTTATTTTATTTAAAATAAATGTGTTTACATTATTTTTCTAATAAATTATTTAATAAGCAAAATAAGAATGGCGATGAGGATGGGATTTAGCTCTCTGGGAGAATGCGTGGATTGAACAGAGCTTCGTCCAATCAAACCTTGTTATAACATCACTCGGGACCAAGATTTTACGCTGTTGTTCTAACGCCATGTTGGTGTTATATAAGAGGGTACGGGGCTTTGGCACATTTGTAAGTGCAAAGTCGAACTACTTTTCACATGTGTAGACATGTGGTGGTGCACCTACAGTAAAAGCAGTCACCTACTTCTACCCACCATGATTATCATGGCCTGTACCACGTGTACTAGGGATAAGCAAAAAAAAAAAAAAAAAAAATATATATATATATATATATATATACAGTTAAACCTGTCTATAGCGCTCTCTCTTGGGACTCACCAAAATAGGTTGCTATAGAAAGGGGGTGCTATAGACAGGTCACTTTTAATGTAAAATGTTTACATTTCAATGTTTAAAATCGGGCGCTATAGAGAGGAAGGCGCTATTTAGAGGGGGCGCTATAGACAGGTTTAACTGTAATATATATATAAGAGGGTAATATAACAATGTTCATCTAGAGTTGGTTGATGGAACCAGTCAATGGTACTTATGTCAGTGGGACAGATCTATCCTCCACAAATTGTACTTTAAATCTCCTATGTTTTATCTGTTGACCTTTCCTGAACATGGCATACTGGGTCATGTGACAATGCTGGATTACTGAGATAATAAATAGATGCCACAAAGTTCTTCCATTTTTTTTTTGTTGGGACACAGGGGACTTTTCTTTTTGTCTATAAAAATAAAGACACTTCTCCCTTCAAAATAGATGTCATGACTAGATGCCATCTATTGGCTGTTGCCGTAAACTAGCGCCTTCAGTTCAATGACAAGGCCACAACACAAGCTTTGGCAAACTAAGAAGTGTCCACATGGAAACCATGGTTTTGAGCTAGTGTCATTGTTAGTCCAGGGCGGATTTTATTCCATCAGATCCATACGGGATCAAATTACTTTTTTACAATCTACCAAAGAGGTGCTTAGCTGGCAAAATGGCTAGGACAAATCTATGGCCAGAGGATATTGATCTTTAAAGATGAAAAGTCACCTCTCCCGTCAAAATAGACATCAAAGCTAGATACCATCTATTGCCCATCTCCACAAACTAGCAGTCTCAGGTTGATTACAAAGACACAACACCAGCTTTGTAAACTGAGAAGTGCCCCCCTGGAGACCATAACACCATTTTGTGTTATGATATGCTAGTAATCTGTATAGTTGAGTCTCGCTATAATCACTTGGGACCAAATTATTGGGTACAATTTGGATTTATCAATTAAAAAACACAAAATAGTGTGCAACGTTTTGGTAACAGCCGAAGCTGAAATGTCACACACTCTTTATTTATTTGGTATTATTACCTTGTGTCACTTGGTAGCAAGATTTTACATTGGTATAATCTTGATAAGGCACAATTTGGATTATAGATTATAAACAACACAAGGTAATAATACCAAATCCAAATAAATAAATAGTGTGCGACGTTTCGGTAACAGTGTTGTTACCATCTTCATACACTTATTTATTTAATTGGATTTGGTCTTATTACCTTGTATTGGTATAACCTTGTCGTTGTTTTAACTACAATTCAAACAATTGGGACTTTAAACTTGGGTTATAAAGGTTATAGGTAGCTTCCCTCCATGGCTATAGTGAACCACAGGTTCAATCCCATTGAGGTTCACTATAGAGGGGTTTTACTGTATATGCTAAAATTCATTTTACATATTTTAATATAGTATATGATAAAGCACAATTTGGATTATAGATTATAAACACAAGGTTATAAGACCAAATCCAAGTAAATAAATAAATAGTGTGTGACATTTCGGTAACAGCGTTGTTATCATCTTCAGACAAAAGTACTGAAGAATGGTCATTCAAGTCATTCAGTATTTTTGTCTGAAGATGGTAACAATGCTGTTACCAAAATGTCACACTATTTATATATTTGGATTTGGTCTTATTACCTTGTGTTTAAAATCGTACAGTTAAACCTATCTATAGCGCCCCCTATAAATAGTGCCTTCCTCTCTATAGCGCCTGATTTTAAATACGTAGTAAGATGCGATTTACATTAAAAGTGACCTGTCTATAGCACCTCCCCTCTCAATAGCACCCTATTTTGTGGGGTCCCAAGAGGGGGCGTTATAGACAGGTTTAACTGTATATATGTTATATAAAAAATATTTTATTCAAAATTATATTTCATAGATTCAAATAGTCAGTTTAAATCTACCACCAGTTGTCGGGACTTCCCTATATAAAACTGATTGTTGTTGTTTCCCCGATGGCCGGATAAAACCTTTGTAATTATGTAAATAAGTTTTTGTTTTTCCTTGTTCTACTCGCCTTAAGATAAGCAATACTTTTATCAAATTATGTTTTTTCTATATTCCACAATCTCAATTAAAGCTATTTCCAATCTTCACTATTTTTATTGTTATACGTTCAAGATTTTAAGCATGACTCCATTACCATAGCTTAATCCTCAAGATAATCAAAATCAGCAGAAAATATTTTTTATTTATATATGACATATATAATTCCATTACAGTATGTACTAAGTGCAATTCTCAGCCTGCAACCCCAAGAAATATTATTGACTGTATTGACTCATCCATTGATGAGCTCTACTCTTCCCCGGCAGACACCATCAAAAGTCTCAAGCTTTACAAGCTTGATACCTTAATATGATTGAGTGGAGATAAAAAAGAAGAAGATTCCATTACAGTGAAATTTGATGCTGTTGTCAGGTGACCACCCCCAACCTATCAGACCTGGCCGAGGGCTACCACACGGTGTACGACACCTGGGGTTCCATATTCCCAGAGATACGCAACATCACGCGCCTCCTGTTCCCCAACTACGCCACTCCACCGCCGGACACCTCGGAGTTCTTTGACTACCCAGACTTCATGAACCCCCCCGTGGAGGCAAAGAACCTGGTGGAGGCCTACCTTAAGGCAGCCATGATGAAGAATCGGCCCAAGTAAGTCTCCATTGTTGCCATGTCTTCTACATTCTATTTATTTATAAGCTTGTCCCAAAAAGTTCGTAAACATATTATGATATAGATAAGGCACAATTTGGATTATAGATTATAAACACAATGTAATAAGACCAAATCCAAATAAATAAATAGTGTGTGACGTTTTGGTAACAGCATTGTTACCATCTTCAGACAAAAGTACTGAATGAGAAATTTTACCACAGCATGTTTTAAATAGTTACTGTTATTAAGTGTAAACAAGAGTAAACAACAAGTGTAAACATGTGTTTCTCAGAAAACTATCTTCTTCTTATCTGTTATCTTGTTTACACTTGATAACAGTAACTATTTAAAACATGCTGTGGTAAAATTTCTCATTCAATACTTTTGTCTGAAGATGATAACAACGCTGTTACCGAAACGTCACACACTATTTATTTATTTGGATTTGGTCTTATTACCTTGTGTATATTATGATATATGAAAATTTGAAACTACAGTTAAACCTGTCTATAGCTCCCCCTCTTGGGACTCACCAAAATAGGGTGCTATAGAGAGGCGGGTGCTATAGACAGGTCACTTTTAATGTAAATCACATCGTACTATGTATTTAAAATCGGGGCGCTATAGAGAGGGAGGCGCTATAGACAGATTTAACTGTATTATAGACGCTTATGATTCTTTTTAAAAATTAAACAATTTCTACTGCCCTTACTGCAAAGGAAAAATTAATGGAATGTTTCACCACTGATGAGCCAGGCCCTCCCATTAATTTTTTCATTGCAGGAAGGTCAGTAGAAATTGTTTAATTTTTTTTTAAAGAATCATACGTGTCTATAATAGTTTCGAATTTTCATAACAGATGGTGCAAGTGTTTATAAACTTTTGAGACAACCTTGTAATATTCTGAAACTTGGCTCACCTGCTTGTTGCACACCCATGATATAGAACATCAGAGATTAAATCATTCTTCTATAAGAATTCTGTTATAATTTACCAAGGTTACCAATATTACCAAGGTTGTTCCAAAAGTTTGTAAACATATTATGATTATGATTTATATTTTGCAAATGTTTACAAACTTTTGTGACAAAAATCTTATAGACGAATGATTTAATATCTGATTTTTTTTTTTCTATATCAAGGGTGGCCAATCAGCAGTTGGGCCAAGTTTGAGAATTACAAGGTTGTCCCAAAAATTCGTAAATACTTGCAAAATATAAATCATAATCATAATTTGTATCTTTTAGAGGCATGTGTGTGTAAGCTGTGGAGAAAGAGACCTTACATACTCAAGTTTTTCTTATCTAAATGATAAGCCACAATTTGGATTATTGAATATAAACACAAGGTAATAAGACCAAATCCAACTTACAATTTACATCAATTTACATAACACACTATTTAATTATTTGGATTTGGTCTTATTACCTTGTGTTTTTCTTATCTAAAAATCAAGACAATATAAGCAAGCTTTCATTTAGCTGTTTCTGTCTTAGACCATGAAAAATATCCTTTTGTGGCTTGGAAGCTAGCCAAGTGTTATTGAAATAAACACAGCATTAGTTTGTAATTTCTCAGATTTTAAACACAGTAGAAAATCCATAATAACATTCATCTTCTCCTTCTTTCTTATCTCCACTCAATCATATCAGGTTATCAAGCTTGTAGAACTTGAGATGGTGTCTGCTGGGGATGAGTAGAGCTCATCAATGGAGATTTAACATCCATAATGATTGGATGAAGTAGAATGTGTCTGCTTTGTCAAGCTACTCAGTAGCAGGCCGACTCACCTTTGACATGAACAGCGCCATGTACAGCCACTTCTAACATGGAGTACATCCTGGAGCCTTTACAGGGTACTATCAGCCGGGCCAGCTGAGCCCAGGTTTTTTACAGAGCTTGTTACTGCTCCTCCTCCTCCTTTTTCATCCGGGCTTGGGACTGTCAAAGGCGGAGTTAGAACCTTCATGCCTCTCACACACCTCTCTACACAGATTTAAATCACGGAAATTTTCATTTTTGCTAATTATAAACTATCCAGTAAGGGGATACCTCTCCCTAAAGGACACTTTGGTAATTCAACTAGGTGTTGTTCTTTAACCCTTAACTGGACGGGTGATTTTTTCTTACGTAACTGGACGGGGTGGGTAGATTCAACCCACTTATGTACCTTTACGAAATAAGTGTTAAATAATGAATTAAATCAATATTTGAAAGATTATTTAATGATTACAAATGTTAATATACAGATTTTGACTTCTAAAAATTCTAAATATAATCTATTTACAGTTTTCACAAATAATTAAGAAATGTTTTTTACAGACGCTTAGTTGACATACAGAGCATAAGGTTTTCACTTTTCCCGCATTTTTTGATGGACATTTGTAGCACCTTTTTGGAGTATCAGATTCTTGTGGCATTGTAGATCCTCTTGATGTACTTGAACCATCATTATTTTTGAATTTTTTTATTGTCGTCTGTAATTCCAGCGGGAGGGAATTTAGATTACGTGTGGCCAGATGTTCATCAATCAAGGATCTCCCAAGATCAACAATAAAGGTACTTCTTTCTTTTTGATCCTTTTTATCAATCTGATAGTTGAAGATGATGTAAGAATTCAGAGCTGTGATATCTAAGAGGGCATAAAAAAGTGCCAAAGGCCATCTTCTGGATCGACGAGAGGTAGAAAAATTAGAGACCATTTGGTCAATGGTATCTACACCTCCTTTTGTTAGATTATAATCCATTATAATGTCAGGTTTTCCTGTTGTTTCATCACATTTATTGTCATGATGCATCGAAGATATAAGGATTACTGATTTTCTTTTTTTGGGAACATAGGAGACTAAAGTTTTTGTTCCAGAGAAACCAAAAATAGACGTTCCTGATTCTCTTTTAGGATGCGGTTGGAATTGTGGTGGAATCTGAGGTTTGTTCTTTCTCATCGTTCCTAAATATGTAAGGCCATGTTCTTTCAACTTATCAACTAATTCTATTGAAGTAAACCAGTTGTCTGCTGTAATATTTCTATTACTCTTCCAAAGTGGTCGACTAATATCTAAAACTATTTGGGTTGGCAGGGATAGTTCTTTTGACTTTGGAGTTATAGATTTTCCTGTATATACCATTGCATTATACATATAATGTGTTCTTGAGTCTGCTAGTATCACTATTTTTATCCCATATTTATTAGGTTTTGAGGGTATATAAATTTTGAATGGACATTTTCCCCGAAACCCTACAAGCATTTCGTCAACAGTAAGGTATTCAGCAGGTGTATAACAACTTTGAAATTTTTCAATAATGGTTTGGAAAATATCTCTTATGGGTGAGAGTCTATCTTCTTTGCATCTTGTCTTGAAATTATCAAATCTAATACAAAGTAATAGAAAAAGGAAACGCTTCACACTCATTACAGAGCGAAAAATGTCACGGCCTGTTCCATCTGAGGCAAACAAAGATTCTACATTTTCATGGCCTGATTTGTAAACTCCAGCTAGATACAACAAACCTAAGAATGCTCTTATTTCTATTTCACTTGTAAAATTTGAGTAAGTACTTTTGGTCAAATCTGAAATTCTTTGGCGAAATTCTTCAATTTTTGCATTTGTAAATTCAGATATTTGTTTTATAATTGCGGCAGTAAAAAATAAGTTGAATATATCTATGCCACAATTTGGCTTCGGTTTAGCAGGGCCTTTCAGACCAGGTAAGTGTGTAATTATGTTATGGGAACGGGTTCTTCCAATTATTGCATGATTCTTGTTCCACCTATAGCCATTTTTCCCAATAAAACAATTACTTGAAGACATTTGAACAGTGGTAAGAATTGAATCACATTCCTCATCTGTACTGACATCTGAAGATTCGTTCAATGAATAATTTTCAGTTTCAGAATCATCGTCAAAATTCTTATTCAAAATTTCGTCTTCCATTATAAATAGAATTTCAAAAATAAAAAGTCTTACCTTGATAAAAAAAATTAAGGAAGTTGTTTTTTTTTTTAATCTAAAAGAATAAATTCTACTTAGCCAAAGAAAGAAGTCTTATTTTATGAATGGAAACTAAAAAATAGCGGAAGAGAGTGACTCAAGAATGAGCAATCAGCTATAACCCTAACATGAAAAATTCTCACACTTCTGGACGGCATGGGCGGAATCCGCCCACACATGCAAATTTAACCGCCCTCCCAAAACTTATATTTTTAAACGATGAATGGAAATTGTTTGTATCACTGTAAAATTAGAATACACCAAAGCTGTTAGCTCTCAGTAAACGAAAAATATATTTTTTTCCTATATTAAGTTTATGCATGGGCGGAATCTACCCAACCCGTCCAGTTAAGGGTTAAAGATAGTTTGTTCTACTGTGGCATTAGCAGTTTATAATTATATTATTGTTGATCAAACCACCAATATTTGTACAGGATCATGCCTCTGGACAACAAGGGATCCTATGCTCCCTTCTTCCTGCGAGCTGGTATTCCTTCCATGCACCTCAACTATGTCCATGAGACCTCCGTAAGTTCCCTCTCTCCATTACTTCACTCAAATATCCCCATATAACATTGATGACACAGAGGGCTGGGATGTAAGACTCAGTGGGTTTATTTGGTGCAGTGTTCTATCCTGGTGGACCACGGTCAATAAGGTCCAATTTTATTGATGATATTGTGTTTTTCAAAGTTAAAAAGATTTTTTTTTTGTTTCGAAGTAGTTTTATTTACAGCTATGAAGACTAAGTGATCATAGGTAAGAATTATAATGGATGTTTAGATTATAAACACAAGGTAATAAGACCAAATCCAAATAAATAAATAGTGTGTGACGTTTCGGTAACAGCGTTGTTACCATCTTCAGACAAAAGTAGACAAAAGCTTTTGCAATAAGTTTATTTTAATTACAAAAATAATTTCGATATCTCTCTTTTCAACAGGGCGAAATTTAACTTTCATCACATTCAGTTTAACTACATGATCATGTTGCAGGTATGTATATAGTATATGCATTCAGTACTTTTGTCTGAAGATGGTAACAACGCTGTTACCGAAATGTCACACACTATTTATTTATTTGGATTTGGTCTTATTAGGATGTGTAGATTGTTCGCTTGCAATGTAAGAACAGCTTGCTTTTGTTTTCTAATAGTAGCGTTAGCCTGTGCGAGTTTCTGTTTAATTAAAGTAGGTATTTAAATTATAGTTGGTTAAATATTAGAGTATTTTTTATTTTTTTTTTATTTAACAATTGCAGAATACACGCTATATCCACAAATCGGATATTTGCGTGTGAAATATATAAATTTGAATGAAAAAAGAAAAAGTAGTTTAAAGGGATATATACATATTTACATATCAGTATGATTACATTAGTAGTCACTTATTTAGTTAAGTACATTCTGCAGAATTTGTTGAATCTTTGGTGTATGTCCTTAGTGTAGACCAGATGTTGCATATTTGTTATGGGAAGTTGATTTAGTTCCCTAAGGTCAGCGGACAGTCAGTTAATAAGTGTCTGGAGTTCTGTTCTTCGCCTCCACACGAGCATCCAGGTGATTCAGCTTTGCCAATTTTAAACAGATTATTATTATTATATTATAATTATTATAAATATTAGAGTAGGTAACTTATGGTTGGGATTTGAAAGGCAGTTGAATTCTAGCTGAGTTTCATATGAATTTGAATTATACAGTAATTCTTTAAACTGTTAGAGCAAAAAAAAACTACAGGGGGGAGGGGTAGGACAATTATGAGGGTTAATTTTGGAGCCTTCTAATTTTGATGTTATAATAACGTTGAGCTGTTCTGAAAGTGAGGCAGTTATAGAGATATTCCACTGTGATGTTATAGCTCAGGCTGCTGACAAGATAGATAAAGAGTTGTTGTTGTTTCTTATCCCCTTGTGTAAAGATTAAACAAATTCCATGAGTTTCATAATCTCATGGAATAGGGTGTGGGGTGCAACTTTCGTTGATCATGGCACCACGGTTCAGGCACACTTTGGTGAAAGTCTGACTCTGCCTGTTGTTGTTCTTGTTTCTTATCCCCTTGTGTAAAGATTACACGAATTCCATGAGTTCATGCTCCTCGAGCTTTGCCTGTAAAGATAAAGAGTAGTTATCGGATGTATTCCCAAGTGTCTGTTGTGTACCAGAACATGCTGATAGAGTACCCGGTCCACGACACGGCCTATGACAACATTGAGTTCCTGAAGAGGTTCGTGGACCCCAACCTTCAGTGTCACATGGCTGTGGTGAGGGTGGCCGGGGAAGTGATCCGTGATCTGTCGGACTCCCTCTTCCTCCCCTTCAACCTCCTGGACTACGCCCAGCTGCTGAGGGACTTCTACGAGGGACTGAAGCTGCATGCCGGACCTCTGTTGGAGGGCTATGGCATCTCCCTGAGTGAGTCCACCATTGCTGCGAGGGTTTCTCAGAAAGTTACAATCTAGAGAAGAGTAATTTACAGTAGAACCCCTGTACAATGGACAGCACCCAAAATTACCTTGTGTTTAAAAGGGGAAAAAATGTAGGAGAACAAGTGGTTAAATTAAGAAGAAATGAATCCCTTCCTGATCAGGAGAATGAGAATAGGTGATGCTTGATCATTTTCTCTTCTTCCAGAAAACATTGACAAAAATAACAACAACAACACAAGCCTTTATTGAGGACCTCTCGTCCTATATAGGATTCGCCAGTTTACAGAGTCATAAATAACAACAATATTGTTACTTTTGATCTACAATCCAATTAAACCCATTAGCATGCTCTTCAGTTAGAGGACACCTCTCTACAAAAGACAGCTTTTATCGCCAATTTACCATTTTTGCCAATTGGCTATTTTTCAGTAAGAGGACACCTCTCTAAAAAGGAAAGTTTTCATCTCCAAAATTGCCATCTTACACCCATTAGCATGCTCTTCAGTTAGAGGACACCTCTCTACAAAAGACAGCTTTTATCGCCAATTTACCATTTTTGCCAATTGGCTATTTTTGAGTAAGAGGACACCTCTCTAAAAAGGAAAGTTTTCATCTCCAAAATTGCCATCTTACACCCATTAGCATGCTCTTCAGTTAGAGGACACCTCTCTACAAAAGACAGCTTTTATCGCCAATTTACCATTTTTGCCAATTGGCTATTTTTCAGTAAGAGGACACCTCTCTAAAAAGGAAAGTTTTCATCTCCAAAATTGCCATCTTACACCCATTAGCATGCTCTTCAGTTAGAGGACACCTCTCTACAAAAGACAGCTTTTATCGCCAATTTACCATTTTTGGCAATTGGCTATTTTTCAGTATGAGGGCACCTCTCTAAAAAGGAAAGTTTTCATCTCCAAAATTGCCATCTTAAACCCATTAACATGCTCTTCAGTTAGAGGACACCTCTCTACAAAAGACAGCTTTTATCGCCAATTTGCCATTTTTGCCAATTGTCTATTTTTGAGTAAGAGGACACCTCTCTAAAAAGGAAAGTTTTCATCTCCAAAATTGCCATCTTACACCCATTAGCATGCTCTTCAGTTAGAGGACACCTCTCTACAAAAGACAGCTTTTATCGCCAATTTACCATTTTTGCCAATTGGCTATTTTTGAGTAAGAGGACACCTCTCTAAAAAGGAAAGTTTTCATCTCCAAAATTGCCATCTTACACCCATTAGCATGCTCTTCAGTTAGAGGACACCTCTCTACAAAAGACAGCTTTTATCGCCAATTTACCATTTTTGCCAATTGGCTATTTTTCAGTAAGAGGACACCTCTCTAAAAAGGAAAGTTTTCATCTCCAAAATTGCCATCTTAAACCCATTAGCATGCTCTTCAGTTAGAGGACACCTCTAGACAGTTTTCATTGCCCAAATTCCCATTTTCACCCATTAGTTACTCTCTGGTAAGAGGACACTTCTCTTTAAGAACACTCTGTCTCTGCAACTAGATGTTGTCCTTTAGAATATGGACTGTAGATCAAAAGTAACAATATTGTTGTTATTTATGTCAATGTTTTCTGGAAGAAAAGAGAAAAAGTTGATAATTTTTTCCCTATACTTAGCTCAAGCCATCACCTAGTCTCATTCTCCTGATCAGGAAGGGATTCATTTCTTCTTAATTTAACCACTTGTTCTCCTACATTTTTTTCCCTTTTTAAACACAAGGTAATATGACCAAATCCACATAAATAGTGTGTAACATTTTGGTAACAGCGTTGTTACCTAAACATCACATATTTATTTATTTGGATTTGGTCTTTTATTACTTTGTGTTTATAATCAATAATCCGAATTGTGCCTTATCATTTTTCCCCCTTTATTTTTTTACAATTTTTTTTTTTTATTGTCCCCCTCTAGTTTTGTGTTCCAACATACTTTTGACCTTTACCTCTTTCTTGATTTTTACAGGAAGCCTCAAGGACAAGCTTTCTTTGGTCTTTGTGGTACACCACACTGACATGGATTAACAGCCTGAAACGCTCACTTGGTTGATTTTCTGATTTACCAAAGAAAAAGTATCCTGCTAATATTCTGGGATATATAATGATAAGGCACAATTTGGATTATAGATTAGAAACACCAGGTAATAAGACAAAATCTAAATAAATAGTGTGTGACATTTTGGTAACAGTATTACAAGATAATAAGACCTAATCTAAATTATTTAATAGTGTGTGATGTTTCGGCAACAGCATTGTCACCAACATCAAACAAAAGAATAAAAAAAAGTATTATTATTATTTATTTATTCTTTTGTCTGATGATGGTGACAATGCTGTTGCCGAAATGTCACACACTATTAAATTATTTGGATTAGGTCTTATTTTCTCTTATATTATAATCTATAATACAAATTGTGCTTTATCGGTAACAGTATTGTTACCATCATCAGACAAAAGTTCTGTATGTTTTAGTACTTTTGTACCATTCAGTACTTTTGTCTGATGGTAACAATGCTGTTACCGAAATATAACCCACGATTTCTTTGTATTTGGTCTTATTATCTTGTATTTTGAGGTTCGAATGTATCTGTGAATACAACACCTAGTTACAGGGCCAAAGTGTCTTTTAGGGAGAGGTATCCTCTTACTAGAGAGTTTCTAATTAAAAAAAAATTGTGTTTTTGGAGATGAAAATTGTCCTTTGTAGTGGAGTGTCTAGTGTCTAGTGGGAGTGTCCACTTGTAGAGGTTGTTCTACTGTATCTTCAAACCAAGTTGCTATTGTAACAAGGTTTGATTGTATGTGAGTAAACATGGAAGATATTCCCCTTAATTCCAAGAACAACCAGCCAATCAACACAAGGTAATAACAACCAGTGATGGAATGCTGACAGATCGACTGGACCACGCCATCTCTATCTTCACAGCCGCTGCCTACAAGTTCCATGTTGACCAGAGCAACCTGGATCTTAGAGAGTGAGTACTTTGTTCCCATCAAGGTACTGTTTTATAAAAATATGGAAGGTGGTCTACCCATCAAAATTACACAAAAACTAAGCCCCCTCTCTATTAACCGTCTTCCTTTAAAACTGAGGATCTTAGTCCTTATAGTTTGTGGAGACCAATGAGTGCTCTGTTGACATTTTGCCGGCAAGCTACTGTTCTATAAAAATATGAAAGGTCTTCCCATCAAAATGGCAACAAAACTAAGCCCCCTCTCTATTAACTGTCTTCCTTTAAAACCGAGGATCTGAGTTCTCATAGTTTGTGGAGACCAGTGAATGCTCTGTTGACATTTTCCCGGCAAACTACTGTTCTATTAAACAATGAAAAGGTCTTCCCATCAAAATTACACAAAAACTAAGCCTCATCTCTATTAACCATCTCCCTTTAAAACCGAGGCCCCAAGTTCTCATAGTTTGTGGAGACCAATGAGTGCTCTGTGTCCTGGCAGGTTACTGTTCTATAAAAAGATGAAAGGTCTCCCCATCAAAATTATGCTAAAACTAAGAGTCCCTTCTATTAACCATCTCCCTTTAAAACCAAGGACCAGAGTCCTTATAGTTTGTGGAGACCAGTGAGTGCTCTGTGTCCTGGCAGGTTACTGTTCTATAAAAAGATGAAAGGTCTCCCCATCAAAATTATGCTAAAACTAAGAGTCCCTTCTATTAACCATCTCCCTTTAAAACCAAGGACCAGAGTCCTTATAGTTTGTGGAGACCAGTGAGTGCTCTGTGTCCTGGCAGGTTACTGTTCTATAAAAAGATGAAAGGTCTCCCCATCAAAATTATGCTAAAACTAAGAGTCCCTTCTATTAACCATCTCCCTTTAAAACCAAGGACCAGAGTCCTTATAGTTTGTGGAGACCAGTGAGTGCTCTGTGTCCTGGCAGGTTACTGTTCTATAAAAAGATGAAAGGTCTCCCCATCAAAATTATGCTAAAACTAAGAGTCCCTTCTATTAACCATCTCCCTTTAAAACCAAGGACCAGAGTCCTTATAGTTTGTGGAGACCAGTGAGTGCTCTGTGTCCTGGCAGGTTACTGTTCTATAAAAAGATGAAAGGTCTCCCCATCAAAATTATGCTAAAACTAAGAGTCCCTTCTATTAACCATCTCCCTTTAAAACCAAGGACCAGAGTCCTTATAGTTTGTGGAGACCAGTGAGTGCTCTGTGTCCTGGCAGGTTACTGTTCTATAAAAAGATGAAAGGTCTCCCCATCAAAATTATGCTAAAACTAAGAGTCCCTTCTATTAACCATCTCCCTTTAAAACCAAGGACCAGAGTCCTTATAGTTTGTGGAGACCAGTGAGTGCTCTGTGTCCTGGCAGGTTACTGTTCTATAAAAAGATGAAAGGTCTCCCCATCAAAATTATGCTAAAACTAAGAGTCCCTTCTATTAACCATCTCCCTTTAAAACCAAGGACCAGAGTCCTTATAGTTTGTGGAGACCAGTGAGTGCTCTGTGTCCTGGCAGGTTACTGTTCTATAAAAAGATGAAAGGTCTCCCCATCAAAATTATGCTAAAACTAAGAGTCCCTTCTATTAACCATCTCCCTTTAAAACCAAGGACCAGAGTCCTTATAGTTTGTGGAGACCAGTGAGTGCTCTGTGTCCTGGCAGGTTACTGTTCTATAAAAAGATGAAAGGGCTCCCCATCAAAATTATGCTAAAACTAAGAGTCCCTTCTATTAACCATCTCCCTTTAAAACCAAGGACCAGAGTCCTTATAGTTTGTGGAGACCAGTGAGTGCTCTGTGTCCTGGCAGGTTACTGTTCTATAAAAAGATGAAAGGTCTCCCCATCAAAATTATGCTAAAAACTAAGAGTCCCTTCTATTAACCATCTCCCTTTAAAACCAAGGACCAGAGTCCTTATAGTTTGTGGAGACCAGTGAGTGCTCTGTGTCCTGGCAGGTTACTGTTCTATAAAAAGATGAAAGGTCTCCCCATCAAAATTATGCTAAAACTAAGAGTCCCTTCTATTAACCATCTCCCTTTAAAACCAAGGACCAGAGTCCTTATAGTTTGTGGAGACCAGTGAGTGCTCTGTGTCCTGGCAGGTTACTGTTCTATAAAAAGATGAAAGGTCTCCCCATCAAAATTATGCTAAAACTAAGAGTCCCTTCTATTAACCATCTCCCTTTAAAACCAAGGACCAGAGTCCTTATAGTTTGTGGAGACCAGTGAGTGCTCTGTGTCCTGGCAGGTTACTGTTCTATAAAAAGATGAAAGGTCTCCCCATCAAAATTATGCTAAAACTAAGAGTCCCTTCTATTAACCATCTCCCTTTAAAACCAAGGACCAGAGTCCTTATAGTTTGTGGAGACCAGTGAGTGCTCTGTGTCCTGGCAGGTTACTGTTCTATAAAAAGATGAAAGGTCTCCCCATCAAAATTATGCTAAAACTAAGAGTCCCTTCTATTAACCATCTCCCTTTAAAACCAAGGACCAGAGTCCTTATAGTTTGTGGAGACCAGTGAGTGCTCTGTGTCCTGGCAGGTTACTGTTCTATAAAAAGATGAAAGGACTCCCCATCAAAATTATGCTAAAACTAAGAGTCCCTTCTATTAACCATCTCCCTTTAAAACCAAGGACCAGAGTCCTTATAGTTTGTGGAGACCAGTGAGTGCTCTGTGTCCTGGCAGGTTACTGTTTTATAAAAAGATGAAAGGTCTCCCCATCAAAATTATGCTAAAACTAAGAGTCCCTTCTATTAACCATCTCCCTTTAAAACCAAGGACCAGAGTCCTTATAGTTTGTGGAGACCAGTGAGTGCTCTGTGTCCTGGCAGGTTACTGTTCTATAAAAAGATGAAAGGGCTCCCCATCAAAATTATGCTAAAACTAAGAGTCCCTTCTATTAACCATCTCCCTTTAAAACCAAGGACCAGAGTCCTTATAGTTTGTGGAGACCAGTGAGTGCTCTGTGTCCTGGCAGGTTACTGTTCTATAAAAAGATGAAAGGTCTCCCCATCAAAATTATGCTAAAACTAAGAGTCCCTTCTATTAACCATCTCCCTTTAAAACCAAGGACCAGAGTCCTTATAGTTTGTGGAGACCAGTGAGTGCTCTGTGTCCTGGCAGGTTACTGTTCTATAAAAAGATGAAAGGGCTCCCCATCAAAATTATGCTAAAACTAAGAGTCCCTTCTATTAACCATCTCCCTTTAAAACCAAGGACCAGAGTCCTTATAGTTTGTGGAGACCAGTGAGTGCTCTGTGTCCTGGCAGGTTACTGTTCTATAAAAAGATGAAAGGTCTCCCCATCAAAATTATGCTAAAACTAAGAGTCCCTTCTATTAACCATCTCCCTTATAAACCAAGGACCAGAGTCCTTATAGTTTGTGGAGACCAGTGAGTGCTCTGTGTCCTGGCAGGTTACTGTTCTATAAAAAGATGAAAGGTCTCCCCATCAAAATTATGCTAAAACTAAGAGTCCCTTCTATTAACCATCTCCCTTTAAAACCAAGGACCAGAGTCCTTATAGTTTGTGGAGACCAATGAGTGCTCTGTGTCCTGGCAGGTTACTGTTCTATAAAAAGATGAAAGGTCTCCCCATCAAAATTATGCTAAAACTAAGAGTCCCTTCTATTAACCATCTCCCTTTAAAACCAAGGACCAGAGTCCTTATAGTTAGTGGAGACCAGTGAGTGCTCTGTGTCCTGGCAGGTTACTGTTCTATAAAAAGATGAAAGGTCTCCCCATCAAAATTATGCTAAAACTAAGAGTCCCTTCTATTAACCATCTCCCTTTAAAACCAAGGACCAGAGTCCTTATAGTTTGTGGAGACCAGTGAGTGCTCTGTGTCCTGGCAGGTTACTGTTCTATAAAAAGATGAAAGGTCTCCCCATCAAAATTATGCTAAAACTAAGAGTCCCTTCTATTAACCATCTCCCTTTAAAACCAAGGACCAGAGTCCTTATAGTTTGTGGAGACCAGTGAGTGCTCTGTGTCCTGGCAGGTTACTGTTCTATAAAAAGATGAAAGGTCTCCCCATCAAAATTATGCTAAAACTAAGAGTCCCTTCTATTAACCATCTCCCTTTAAAACCAAGGACCAGAGTCCTTATAGTTTGTGGAGACCAGTGAGTGCTCTGTGTCCTGGCAGGTTACTGTTCTATAAAAAGATGAAAGGGCTCCCCATCAAAATTATGCTAAAACTAAGAGTCCCTTCTATTAACCATCTCCCTTTAAAACCAAGGACCAGAGTCCTTATAGTTTGTGGAGACCAGTGAGTGCTCTGTGTCCTGGCAGGTTACTGTTCTATAAAAAGATGAAAGGTCTCCCCATCAAAATTATGCTAAAACTAAGAGTCCCTTCTATTAACCATCTCCCTTTAAAACCAAGGACCAGAGTCCTTATAGTTTGTGGAGACCAGTGAGTGCTCTGTGTCCTGGCAGGTTACTGTTCTATAAAAAGATGAAAGGTCTCCCCATCAAAATTATGCTAAAACTAAGAGTCCCTTCTATTAACCATCTCCCTTTAAAACCAAGGACCAGAGTCCTTATAGTTTGTGGAGACCAGTGAGTACTTTGTTGCCCGGTAAGCTACTGTTCTATAAAAATATGGAAGGTCTTCCCTTCAAGGTCCCCTCTCTATTAACTGTCTTCCTTTAAAACCAAGGATCCGAGTCCTTATAGTTAGTGGAGACCAATGAGTGCTCTGTGTCCTGGCAGGTTACTGTTCTATAAAAAGATGAAAGGTCTCCCCATCAAAATTATGCTAAAACTAAGAGTCCCTTCTATTAACCATCTCCCTTTAAAACCAAGGACCAGAGTCCTTATAGTTTGTGGAGACCAGTGAGTGCTCTGTGTCCTGGCAGGTTACTGTTCTATAAAAAGATGAAAGGTCTCCCCATCAAAATTATGCTAAAACTAAGAGTCCCTTCTATTAACCATCTCCCTTTAAAACCAAGGACCAGAGTCCTTATAGTTTGTGGAGACCAGTGAGTGCTCTGTGTCCTGGCAGGTTACTGTTCTATAAAAAGATGAAAGGTCTCCCCATCAAAATTATGCTAAAACTAAGAGTCCCTTCTATTAACCATCTCCCTTTAAAACCAAGGACCAGAGTCCTTATAGTTTGTGGAGACCAGTGAGTGCTCTGTGTCCTGGCAGGTTACTGTTCTATAAAAAGATGAAAGGACTCCCCATCAAAATTATGCTAAAACTAAGAGTCCCTTCTATTAACCATCTCCCTTTAAAACCAAGGATCCGAGTCCTTATAGTTTGTGGAGACCAGTGAGTGCTCTGTGTCCTGGCAGGTTACTGTTCTATAAAAAGATGAAAGGGCTCCCCATCAAAATTATGCTAAAACTAAGAGTCCCTTCTATTAACCATCTCCCTTTAAAACCAAGGACCAGAGTCCTTATAGTTTGTGGAGACCAGTGAGTGCTCTGTGTCCTGGCAGGTTACTGTTCTATAAAAAGATGAAAGGTCTCCCCATCAAAATTATGCTAAAACTAAGAGTCCCTTCTATTAACCATCTCCCTTTAAAACCAAGGACCAGAGTCCTTATAGTTTGTGGAGACCAGTGAGTGCTCTGTGTCCTGGCAGGTTACTGTTCTATAAAAAGATGAAAGGTCTCCCCATCAAAATTATGCTAAAACTAAGAGTCCCTTCTATTAACCATCTCCCTTTAAAACCAAGGACCAGAGTCCTTATAGTTTGTGGAGACCAGTGAGTACTTTGTTGCCCGGTAAGCTACTGTTCTATAAAAATATGGAAGGTCTTCCCTTCAAGGTCCCCTCTCTATTAACTGTCTTCCTTTAAAACCAAGGATCCGAGTCCTTATAGTTAGTGGAGACCAATGAGTGCTCTGTTGACATTTTGCCGGCAAGCTAAGGTTCTATAAAAAGATGAAAGGTCTTCCCATCAAAATGATGCTAAAACTAAGAGTCCCTTCTATTAACCATCTCCCTTTAAAACCGAGGCCCCAAGTTCTAATAGTTAGTGGAGACCAATGAGTGCTCTGTTGCTCGGGAAGCTACTGTTCTATAAAAAGATGAAAAGGACTCCCCATCAAAATTATGCTAAAACTAAGAGTCCCTTCTATTAACCATCTCCCTTTAAAACCAAGGATCCGAGTCCTTATAGTTTGTGGAGACCAATGAGTGCTCTGTTGACATTTTGCCGGCAAGCTACTGTTCTATAAAAAGATGAAAGGTCTCCCCCATCAAAATTACACAAAAACTAAGCCTCATATCTATTAACCATCTCCCTTTAAACCGAGGCCCCAAGTTCTAATAGTTTGTGGAGACCAATGAGTGCTCTGTTGACATTTTGCCGGTAAGCTACTGTTCTATAAAAAGATGAAAGGTCTCCCCATCAAAATTATGCTAAAACTAAGAGTCCCTTCTATTAACCATCTCCCTTTAAAACCAAGGATCCGAGTCCTTATAGTTTGTGGAGACCAATGAGTGCTCTGTTGACATTTTGCCGGTAAGCTACTGTTCTATAAAAAGATGGAAGGTCTTCCTATCAAAATTACACAAAAACTAAGCCTTATCTCTATTAACCATCTCCCTTTAAAACCGAGGCCCCAAGTTTTCATAGTTTGTGGAGACCAATGAGTGCTCTGTTGCTGGCAGGCTACTATTATATTAAACGATGAAATGTCTTTCCATCAAAATTACACAAAAACTAAACCACATCCATTAACCATCTCCCTTAAAAAAATCGAGGACCAGAGTTCTCATAGTTTGCAAACACTGTCATTAGATGGCACTTAGATTGTGTTAACTTCAACAGGAGCTTAAAATTTTGGCTCACTATAGACACAGTTTACATTTTAAGCCATGGTCAATTATATTGTTATAAATTAAAAATGGGGATTGTGGTTTAGGTTCTTTATAGAGGAAAGATTGCTGTATCCCTGGTTCGTTTTAGCTGGTTTTATTGTAAATTTAATGAATAAGCCACAATTCAATCGGCAATGACAAATAAAGACTAGCAACTATGCTCTATGCTTAAAAAAATACAAGTTGGATGTGTGAAACTAACTAAATAAGAGCTGCATGTCAAAGTCTTCTGATTTCTTATCTCCACTCAAACATATTAGGGTATCAAGCTTTTGGAGTTTGTTTGAGATAAAATTAAGAACTTGTTCCCTTCTTGCTCTGTATCAGTCATGTGCTGCAGTAGATTCCCATTCTTGATGGCATTGGGAATTGATGGTACAGAGGAGGTATTTTTTGTTTAGTAGAGTGGTTGATTGTCTTGCTTTATGGTGGCCAAGAACTCCAAATATTGCTAGAGAGTCTGCCAGGAGTTCCATGTGCTGGAAGCCATTGTACTATGACAGAGCTGTTGGCTGGGAGTCAAAGTTAAACAAATGAATTATTAAACTATAAACTAGGTTTGTATAAACCAATCTTTGGGATGGACAATATCATCTCAAAATAGAGAGAAAAAAAAGGTGCTCCAATGGCCCCCGATTCTTGCAAAAGTCCAACCCCACCAGCGAGTGCAAGTAACTAAACGGGGCACTGACACATTTGTAAGTGCAAAGTCGAACTGCTTTTCACATGTGTAGACATGCGGTGCACTTACAGTAAAAGCAGTCGCTAACTACCCACCATGATTATCATGGCCTGTACCACGTGTACTAGGGATAAGCAAAAAAATAGAGAGAGTAAACACAAGGTAATAAGACCAAATCCAAATAAATAAATAGTTTGTGACGTTTCGGTAACAACGCTGTTACCATCTTCAGACAAAAGTACTGAATGGTACTTTGGCACAACGCTGTTATTGAAACGTCATACACTATTTATTTATTTGGATTTGGTCTTATTACCTTGTGTTTATAATCTACTAGCCGAATGACCCGGGCAATGCCCGTGTTTTAACCCGATTGAATGTTTTGATTCAAATACTATTTGTTGCAATTCTACCGCCTACCGCCCGCCATGCGCGCGCACAGGGAAGTCACGTGCCCGCCGGCAGCCAACGGGTGCGCGCCGCCGGCAGGGGGGGGCAAGGTGCGTGACCGTAGCCAACCAATAAAAGCAAACGGTGACAGAGTCGGTCGGTTGATTGATTAGGAAAGATGCTCGTAACTGTATATATTATAATCCAAATTGTACCTTATCAAAATAGAGAGAGAAGTTGTGGAAGGTGTTGAAAGGTCCGTGGTATGTGTGTGTAGTCCCATGGCAATCCGGAGGGTGAACGACCAGCTGATTGGTGTGGAGAGAGCCTTCCTGGACCCCAATGGACTGCCTCAGGATAGCTTCAAGAGGTGAGTGATGATTGGCTGGTTTATTAAGCTGGTCGTCGGCATTCCTGATT
The DNA here is from genome assembly GCA_030710605.1 of Cordylochernes scorpioides. Lineage (NCBI taxonomy): Eukaryota > Metazoa > Arthropoda > Arachnida > Pseudoscorpiones > Chernetidae > Cordylochernes > Cordylochernes scorpioides. The sequence goes on along the minus strand of CP092873.1, from coordinate 92,006,207 downwards.
GGTTGGTTAGTTAGAATTGTTAATACCATGATATATTGACGTTGCTTATAAAAATGGGTAAGGCTTCCTAATTAAGGTGTCTCCTACCTAACCAAAAAAGTGGTGTTTAGTTGTCTCTTACCATATTTGCATATCTTCTTCTTCTTCTTTCTTATCTCCACACTGGGTGAAGTAGAATGCATCTGCTTTTGTCATTAAGACTGGGAGCACTACTCAGTGGCAGGCCGACTTAGCTCCAAAAGAAATGGCCGCCTCTGACATGAGGAACAGACCATGTGCAGCTGCTCCTAACATGGAGTACAAACGCTGCTCATCATGTATTCCTAGATTAGGAGCCCTTACAGGGTACTATCAGCCGGGCCAGCTGAACCCAGGTTTTTTAGTGAGCTTGTTACTGCTCCACCTCCTCCTTTTTCATGCGGGCTTGGGACCGGCAAAGGCGGAGTTATATTTGCATATAAATGACATATGTAATTTATTTGCAGACATTCTTATTGGCCCCACACTCAGATTTGTCCAAACATTTTATCCAATTGTAAGGAACACATGTATTAAAGAGAAATAAATCTTTTTGTTATAGAAGAAGAAACATAGTTTGGGGAGAAGAGATTCTTTATATAGGAGGATGATTGTACAAGCTTTCGGCCAAGTTGCCCTGCTATGGGTACAAAACACAAAATTGTTGTTGTTTCTTATCCCCTTGTGTAAAGATTACACAAATTCCATGAGTTGATCTCACGGAATGGGGTGTAGGGGTTTAGCTTTCATTGATCATGGCACCATGACACAGGCACACTTTGGTGAAAGTCTGACTTTGCCTGTAGTTTGAGGCCGTTCCTAACATGGAAGCAGATGCCTTTGCTGCAGACTCTAACATGAGTACAGACGCAGCTCTCCATATCCCAGGAGTGGGATCATTGTTGAGGTCCATCAACCGGGTCAGTTGAACTCAGGATTTTTAAAGAGGGCTTCTTCTCTTCTAACAATGCTGCTGTTGGTCCACGACTGCTTATTCGTCAGAGTTATTCAGCTTGTTTCGCAGCTGGCCTTCATATCTGAAGGTTGTTCCCCTATCCGTCACCTGGGGACGCGTCCTATAGTAGTCAGCTCTGCCCAGGGACAAAATTTTGTGCCTGTAGGAAGGTGTCTTGTCCAAAAGCTTTTATAGCCAATAGGGAGATTAGTGTTGTCTTAACTCTTATTATGCATATTTCTCTGTCATGCTTCCCTAAAATACTTGCTAGTTGGCTGTCAAGTATGCTGTGGTTACATGGAGGGTGATGGTGTGTCAGGCATGTTGTCCTGGCCCCCAGTGAACACCCCCCCGGCAGTCTGGGCCCCACCTTCCCCGGCCTCATGGACGAGCTGGCCAACCTGCGTAGTGAGACCAACGTCACAGCTTCCTTGGAGTTACTGCGCTCACATTACGCAGTGCTGGTTCACACCATCTACTCCGCAGCCACCATGTTGGAGATGCCTTGACATCTTTTCTTTAACTGGCTATCCTTCTTCCCTGAGTAGAGGTTTTTTTTTTAACTTTACTTTTACCCCCTCAATGTAATCTCTCTTTCATACTTCACTAGGTTCTTGTTTATTACACTAGTGAAATGTACACTCATGGACAAAACTTAAGGAAGTTTTACCCTTTAAGCATGTATATCGAGATTCAGACAATAACTCTGAAAGATATTACAGTGACCTTTATTGAAGACACACGAGATAACCAAGTGTGAACAAAATTGCCTCTTTCTCTCCTTTAAAAAAAAAAACAAAATTTCTTTTATTTATAACTACAAGTTTGTTGATGCTTCATCACTTTTATTTATAAAAATATATATATAATATACGACCGGTGACATCAAAGATTTTCCACTTCCTTAAGTTTTGTCCATGAATGTATTTCTTCCCTGTTCATCTTTTTAAAACTTAAATGTTGTTGTTGTACAGTCCATCTTCCAGATTTCCTTCATCTTTTAAAATGAGACTGTTATTACGTTTTTATTCTTGTTGTTAATGCTTCATAGTGTTCACCATGAGAGAATGTCTTCTTCATTGTTTATGGCCTTCCCTTTACATCACAGTTGTAGAAATTTTAACACAATTTTGAAATATATAAACTTTATAAACTATTATGGAAAAAGGCATTATCGTGCAACTGAAATTTGCTGATGGCTTGCGCCATATATCGGAATAAATATCAACTATTGGTTGATTTTTAAATATTCAAGAATTGGTCAAATACAACATTTATAAACAATGTTTTTTATCCTAAAATATACTTATCTTAACCCTTTCTCTCCTTTTCCGCTTGTGTGCCTTTGCATGATATTTCACTCAGGTTCCATTCTCATGTCTACTTAGCTGTCTAGAACATGCTCATCCTGGATCTAACCCATTTGTTTCTCAGGGCTAGTATATACACTCATGGACACAACTTAAGGAAGTTGTACCTTTCAGCATGTATATCGGGATTCAGACAATAACTCTGAAAGATATTACAGTGACCTTTATTGAAGACACACGAGATAACTACACTCATGGACAAAACTTAAGGAAGTTGTACCTTTTAGCATGTATATCGGGATTGAGACAATAACTCTGTAAGATATTACAGTGACTTTTATTGAAGACATATGTTGTGATAACCAAGTGTGAACAGCTTCTGTCTCCTTCAATAAAAGAGATGACTGGCGATATCAAAGACTTTCCACTTCCATAAGTTATGTCCATGAGTGTATCTTATTACCTAGTTGTAAATGACTTTAGTATTTTGACTTTTATTGAATATGGTCTCTTTATTTAATGTTGGTATAAGGTGATGAATTTGTGGCATCCTGGGTTCTTAACTTTAGATTCTGAATCAAAATATTACAGTAGAATCTCCCTGTAAAGGATAACACCTAATTGCAGAGTCATAGTGTCTTTTAGAGAGAGGTGTCCTCTTACTGGAGTGTCATAATAGTAAAAATGGTAATTTTACAAATGAAAACAGTCCTTTGTAGAGAGGTGTCCTCTAGTGGGATTGTCCTCTCATGGAGGTTCTACTGAATTTATCAATATTTTTGGTTCATGTATCTTCTATTATTCTATCTATCAATTTGAAGGGAAAATCTTCAAGGATAAAACCACTGTGTTAATGTTAGTGGCACCTGGTGTAAAGCTACTGGCTAACTACATGTACTAGCTTGTTAGCAGTGATAAGGGATTAATTTCCTCAAGTTTGTCATCTCATTTTATTTTTGTTGTTTTTCTATTGGAAAAGTTTTTATTTTATTTTATTTGAAAACTGTTTTCTTTACTCAGTTCTCTTTCCTCTCTGGTGTGATTCAATAGAAATTCTTATTCAATAGCATTTTTCATAAATGAACACAAAAATATATATATTTTTTCATCTTAAATATTTCCTCTTTTTTTTTTTCTCTCCTCCTCCTTTTTTTTTTTTTTTAACCTTGTCATATTTTTAAAAATTGGTTGTTTGTTCTGATTCTTTTTGTGTTGTTCTTTTGTGTGTATGAAATGACTATCATAAAAAACCTTGATAAGATGAACCAGGAATATTGAGAACATTATAGCATGAAAACTTAATCTCCAATATATACAGTAGAACTACCTCACTGTAAAGGCCAACACCTAGTTGCAGAACCAAAGTGTTCTTTAGAGAGAGGTGTCTTCTTACTGGAGAGTTACTAATGGTTAAAAATGGTGATTTTGGTGATAATAACTGTCCTTTTTAGAGAGAAGAGTCCTCTAGCGTGAGTGTGTATCCTTTCATGGAGTTTCTACTGTATTGTTCTAGCTAACCATGGATCTCTCTAAGGAAACCATGGCTCTAGTGAACAGAGAATTCAGTCTCAATAGGGCTAAGTTATAGCGAGGTTTTATCATACACAACTGTGTACATTTTAACTGAGTGGTTGAATATATATATATTTACATATTGTTCTGCCTTGTTGTTGGCTATGTAAATTTTTCTTCCATCTTTGTTGTTGTTGTTTATTCAGAATCTCTTTTACCCTCTTTTTTAATTTTGTATTTGTTCGAAATGCTTCTTCTTCTTCTTCTTATCTCCCTTCAATCATATTTAAGGTATCAAGCTTGTAAAGCTTGAGACTCTGATGGTGTCTGCCGGGGAAGAGTAGAGCTCAGTTCAAAATGCTCCCTTTTTTGAATTCATATCTTGGATGAACAGTGTTTTATTTTTTTCTTACTTTTATATTTTTGACAATTCTTGAAAAAAAAAGTTTTAATGTTAAATATGTTTAGAATGGTAGCTATTGAATACACATTGGGTGATGTTGCTCCATAGAAAGGGGAAGTGTCATTGCCCCGTTAGTCAGCCACATTTCAGAGTTTCCTGTTCAGGGTTACCATAGCGGCTCACGACACCGTACTATAGGGCAGTCCCTTACTTGTGCTGCTTCTCCCGTCTGCCACTACACATTGGGTTTGTGGTACATATGTTGTTGTTATTGTTTCTTATCCCCTTGTGTAGAGATTACACAAATTACATGAGTTCATGTTCCTCGAGCTTTGTGGTACATATCCTTCCCATTATACCATAACATAGTTTTGATGAGAGTGTAAAAAACTGTGTAAAAGTTTATTTAATTGTTGTTGCTTATAGCCACTAATGTGTGGTGTTTATAAATGCCTAACTCTCCTTTTCTCATTTTTAATATAGTTAAACCTTGCTCTATAATAACATTGTATGGGCAAGTAATCAAACAGGGCTCTATCACATTTGTAAATGCAAAAGTTGAACTGCTTTTCACATGTGCGTCTGCCTTTGTCATTAAGACTGGGAGCACTACTCAGTGGCAGGCCGACTTAGCTCCAAAAGAAATGGCCGCCTCTGACATGAGGAACAGATGCCATGTGCAGCTGCTCCTAATATGGGGTACAAACGCTGCTCATCCTGTATCCCTGGATTAGGAGCCCTTACAGGGTACTATCAGCCGGGCCAGCTGAATCCAGGTTTTTTAGTGAGCTTGTTACTGCTCCCCCTCCTCCTTTTTCATCCGGGCTTGGGACCGGCAAAGGCAGAGTTGTACAATATATTGATATCATAGAGTTAAATTAGAGATAAAATATGTTTTTTTATACTTATTTGGTATCTTGGACATTACGTAGTGTCAACTCTGATGTCTGCCATCATGGAACACCAGTTTCATCCTGTTGTGAGCAATTCTCTTCTTCCTATCTTCTAATTCCTCCTTTCTATTAACTCATCAAACCAACATTTTCTTGTTCTCTCTATCTCTCCTTTCATTCTTCAATCCCTCCATTCTTGGTGCCTTATTACCTTTGGACATTATTTTGCTAATTACATAGCGCATTGATTTCAATTGCAAAAATAGTATTAACGCTAATATACCTCTTTTTTAAAAACTTTATGAGCTTTCAGGAAATTACCTTTTCATCATGCAAAACATATTGCACAATTTGAAATTTGCACACCTTTTTAAATTCTCAACTCCATCTTTGCATACTTTTTCCCAGTTGCATATTTACACGCTAAGGTATGCAAATACATTTCACTTTTCTTTAGAGTCATCTAAACGAGCTTGATGAATTTTCACACCTACAATTGTATTTATAAAATTCTCAACATTTCCTCAACTTTTGGTTCCTAACTCTATACACACCGGACTAGCTGTATGCCAGGTTATGCAAATCTCACTGTTTTTATTTGGAGGATATTTTCTCAAAATCTCTTTCCACAACTAACTTTTCATCTTCTCATCATCTTCTTGAAGTTTCTAGCTATGTTGTTGTTGTTTCTTATTCCCTTGTGTGAAGATTACACGGATTTCATGAGTTCATGATCTCATGGAATGGGGTGTAGAGGTGCAGCTTTCGTTGAGATCAAGGCACCATGATCCAGGCACACTTTGGTGAAAGTCTGACTTTGCCTGTATTTTGAGGCTGTTCCTAATATGGAAGCAGGCGCCTTTGCTGCCGACTCTAACATGAGTACAGACCTCCGTATCCTGGAGAAGAACCCTTGCTGAGGTCTATTAACCAGGTCCAGTTGAACTCAGGATTTTTAAAGAGGTCTTTCTCCTCTTTCTAACAATGCTGCTGTTGGTCTGCGACTGCTTATTCCTCAGAGTTTTTCTGCTTGTTTTCTAGCTGGCCTTCATATCTGAAGGTTTTTCCCCTATCTGCCACCTGGTGACTGTAGCAGTTAGCTCTTACGAGGGACTTTCTAGGTATAATACACATCTGCATTTTTTCTTGCTCAGCTTAAGTTAACAAATATTATAGCATTTTTTCCTCTATTATATATGATTGAAATAAATTGAGTTTTGAATAAAATTCCATCTTTAATAAACCTCTCTTTTTGTAACTACACCAATTATCTTAACTATTTTAAATTCTTTTGCTTTATTTCGATCATGCTCATGCCACCTCTATTGTGTTGATTTTGATAGCGCTCTTCTCAGAATTTCATTTACTCCTTTTTTCTCCAACTTTTGTTACTCTCTCTTCCTATTTATTGAATTCTCATTAATGTTTCTGTGTGTTGTTTGTGCGCATAATCAGAGTTTTTGATTTATTCCATTAAAACATCGGGGAATATATAATTGTGGTTTTTCACTCATATCTACCTAGTGTTGTAATGCCTACACTTTTTTTAAAAGAACACTTTCAATCTTTTTCTATTGTTATATTGAACAAGATACACTGTATACTATTTTCCTCCTTATGTAAAAATGTGGTATATATACAGTTAAACCTGTCTATAGCGCCCCCCTCTTGGGACTCACCAAAATAGGGTGCTATAGAGAGGGAGTGCTATAGACAGGTCACTTTTAAACACAAGGTAATAAGACCAAATCCAAATAAATAGTGTGTGACGTTTCAGGTAACAGCGTTGTTACCGAAACGTCACACACTATTTATTTATTTGGATTTAGTCTTATTACCTTGTGTTTATAATCTATAATCCAAATTGTGCCTTATCAGGTCACTTTTAATGTAAATCGCATTGTACTACGTATTTAAAATCGGCGCTATAGAGAGGAAGGCGCTATTTAGAGGGGGTGCTATAGACAGGTTTAACTGTACATATGTGGTATAATTTGAATTGAATCGGTTGCAATTCCTTATTCTATATGATTATCATTGGCCATGTGTACTTGGGATAAAAGTTAAAGTAAAAAAAAAAAGTGTTTTTTTTATGGGTGCTATTTTATAAAAACTTATTTAAGATTTTTTCATTTTGATCTTTTGATATTTGTATAGTATGTTTTATGATATATGAATCTCAAGTATGTCTTTTATGTAAAATATAGTTTTTAACTTAACTTTTTTTTACAATATGATTAAAAAAGACTTGGTGATATATTAACTATTTTTGAAGCAAAAAAAACGAGTTTCAGAAAGTATTTTTTAATAGTTTTTCATTATTGTGTGTGACTTTTTAAAATTTTATTTCTTCATTTAGAAAGTTTTGAGAATCTCTTTTTTTTTTAATATTTGGGGGAGGAAACTTTTTGATTTCATGACTTGAAGCTGTTAAAATGAACTTAATCACCATTATATACAGTAAAACAACCTCTCTGTAAAGGACAACACCTAGTTGTAGAGCCAAAGTCTTCTTTAGGAAGAGGTGTCCTCTTACTGTAGAGCTGCTAAATAGTAAAAATGGTAATTTTGAATTGAAAACTGTCCTTTGTAGATAAAGCACAATTTGGATTATAGATTATAAACACAAGGTAATAAGACCAAATCTCCAAATAAATAAATAGTGTGTGACGTTTCGGTAACAGCGTTGTTATCATCTTCAGACAAAAGTACTGAATGAGAAATTTTACCACAGCATGTTTACACACTTGATAACAGTAACTATTTAAAACATGCTGTGGTAAAATTTCTTCATTCAGTACTTTTGTCTGAAGATGGTAACAACGCTGTTACTGAAACGTCACACTATTTATTTGGATTTGGTCGTATTACCTTGTGTTTGTCCTTTGTAGAGAGGTGTCCTCTAGTAGGAGTATCCTATCATGGAGGTTGTTCTTCTGTATATTATGGGAATATATATTTTCTATTGATGGATGACTATGTTGTATTTAGGTTCTGGACAAAAGTCGAGCATTTTTTTTTTTACTTATTGACTTTTATATATATATATTTTACCATTTTTAATATTTTATAGACATGCAATTCAGCATTTGATTTGGAAGGTAACAAATCCCAATAACGATTGAAATTTTGCTGGGAGGATATTGAGTTAGAAAAATTGAGGACACTTCTCTTGTCAAAACAGACGCTGTGATTTGTTACCTTGTTAATTTTTGTATTGATAATCTCAATTGTGGTGCTTGTTTCTTTTGTTGCTAAAAAGTTTAGGAAGTTTTTTTCTTCTTCATGTATTTGCCTTCAGTTTCTCTTGTCCTGGTCTCCAGTGACCTCATACTTCTCTATCTTGAGTTCTTTATTTCTTCATAACTTCCCATCCAGTCCATCAGTCCAATTCTTCAGTTTCTCTGTTCTTGTCCTGGTCTCCAGTGACGTCATACTTCTCTATCTTGAGTTCTTTATTTCTTCATAACTTCCCATCCAGTCCATCAGTCCAATTCTTCAGTTTCTCTGCTCTTGTCCTGGTCTCCAGTGACCTCATACTTCTCTATCTTGAGTTCTTTATTTCTTCATAACTTCCCATCCAGTCCATCAGTCCAATTCTTCAGTTTCTCTGTTCTTGTCCAGGTCTCCAGTGACGTCATACTTCTCTATCTTGAGTTCTTTATTTCTTCATAACTTCCCATCCAGTCCATCAGTCCAATTCTTCAGTTTCTCTGTTCTTGTCCTGTTCTCCAGTGACGTCATACTTCTCTATCTTGAGTTCTTTATTTCTTCATAACTTCCCATCCAATCCATCAGTCCAATTCTTCAGTTTCTCTGTTCTTGTCCTGGTCTCCAGTGACCTCATACTTCTCTATCTTGAGTTCTTTATTTCTTCATAACTTCCCATCCAGTCCATCAGTCCAATTCTTCAGTTTCTCTGCTCTTGTCCTGGTCTCCAGTGACCTCATACTTCTCTATCTTGAGTTCTTTATTTCTTCATAACTTCCCATCCAGTCCATCAGTCCAATTCTTCAGTTTCTCTGTTCTTGTCCAGGTCTCCAGTGACGTCATACTTCTCTATCTTGAGTTCTTTATTTCTTCATAACTTCCCATCCAGTCCATCAGTCCAATTCTTCAGTTTCTCTGTTCTTGTCCTGTTCTCCAGTGACGTCATACTTCTCTATCTTGAGTTCTTTATTTCTTCATAACTTCCCATCCAATCCATCAGTCCAATTCTTCAGTTTCTCTGTTCTTGTCCTGGTCTCCAGTGACGTCATACTTCTCTATCTTGAGTTCTTTATTTTATCATAACTTCCCATCCAGTCCATCTGTTATGTATTTTGTCTTAATTTGCATCACAAACAATATATTATATTTGCATATCGGAGTGTTCCTTACCATAAGTTGTGATCTATCCAGTGTAGCGTAGTTTTCCCATGGATTAATTCTTTTTAGATTTGACATGAAATATTTAGAATTTTAAAAAAATACTATACTTATCTATTAAAATCCTATTTTTGAAATTATTATTTATAATTTTTTATTAAACACCCTCCACCTCCCCGAAATATATTAATTAATTATTGTGATGAAATTATTTGTGATTTTTTTTTTCAAATTTTTTATAATTATTTTTTTTTTTAAAACAACATTCCCTCTTCCATCCCCCTTTTTTATATTTTGCTTTTAACATTAAAAACTTTTTTGCCTTTTTTTTTTTTTAAATATTTTTTTATAGCTTAATGCACTTTTTTTTTGTATTTATTATAATTTGTAGTTCTTTTTTTCTTTTGTGTAGATATTGTGTGTATGTATATATGTTTATTTAACTATATCACAATATGTAGTCATTGATTTTTTTTTATTTAGTTATTTTAGTTATGTTTAGTTAGTCTTTTTTAAAATAATTTTTATTAATATTTTTTAATTTATATTGATTTTTTAATATTTATTATATATATAGTTTTTAATGATGTATTTTTTAAATTTATATATTATTTTTTTTTTGTAATAAGAATAATATTATACTTTTAATTTTTTTTCTTTTTTTGATATTTATGATTCAAACACACACATATTTTAAAATCATGTAACAGCTTGGTAAAAAAGACAATTTTTTTCATATCCTGATTTTCTACTTTTTAAAAGGCTCTCTATCTCTCTCAAGTTAATTAAAAAAGAGATTTTCTCGGAACATAACTACACTCATGGACAAAACTTAAGGAAGTTGTACCTTTTAGCATGTATATCGGGATTCAGACAATAACTCTGAAATATATTACAGTGACCTTTATTGAAGACACACGAGATAACTACACTCATAAACAAAAATTAAGGAAGTTGTACCTTTTAACATGTATATCGGGTTTCAGACAATAACACTGAAAGATATTACAGTAACCTTTATTGAAGACACACAAGATAACCAAGTTTGAACAGCCTCTGTTTCATTAAAAAAATGACCAGCATTATCAAATTATGAAAATTCCTTAAGTCTTCTTCTTCTTTCTTATCTCCACTCAATCACATATCAGGATATCAAGCTTGTAAAGCTTGTTGATGGTGTCTGATGGGGATAAGTAGAACTCATCAATGGATGAGTCAATACAGTCAATAATGTGTTTTGGGGTTGCAGGTTGAGAATTGCAACTTCTCTTAAGTTTTGTCCATGAGTGTATTGTTGTTTTCATCAGCTTCTTCATCCCTTGTGCCTGTCTTGTTTTCCTTGCTTTCTCTACTTAAAGAGAGGTTATCTTTACCTCATTATATCTACTTTTTTTTTCTCAGTCTCTCTAAGAAACCATTCAAAAAATATCCGTCCATATTTAAAAAAAATATTCTGTATTTTCTAGAATAAAGATGTTGTGGTGCCTCTTTTTTTTTTTAAATAAAACATTAATCTGTTTCTTATGTTGTTTCTTATCCCCTTGTGTAAAGATTACACAAATTCCATGAGTTCATGCTCCTCGAGCAATATAATGGAATGGAATGGGGTGTAGGGGTGCAGCTTTCATTTATCATGGCACCATGATCCAGGCAAACTTTGTACATTATATATACAGTAAATTCTCTGTATATTATTTTTTTTTTTTTTACTTCTCATTAATCCTGCCTGCCTATTTTTAAAGGGAGAGGTACCATTTTTTGGTACATGAATACCATCCTCCTGTAACTTTCATGTTATATATATATTTCTCTTTGTTGGAAAAAAGTTTTTATAAATAAAAAATATGATAATCTTTTTAAATACGAAATTGTTGTTGTGTGTGTTTTTTTTTTATGATCACAAAATTTTTAAGGTATACAGAAATGACTGTTAACAAAGCAATCTTGAAATTTAAACTGATTTTTTTTAAATAAAAATTTGTCCGTTTCTGGCCACCCTGACAACCCAGAAGTCTGAAAATTTGTCAACTTGCATTGTCATCGGGTTAAAAAAAGTTGCATAAAATTTCGTATTTCCACGTGCTCTGGAAGTATATTAAAAATTTAATATTTGTGGACAGACAGACATGGAAGCAAGTTTTATAAAAGATTTTTTAAATTATTTTTTTATTTTTGCTTATCCCTAGTACACGTGGTACAGGCCATGATAATCATGGTGGGTAGTTAGCGACTGCTTTTTTACTGTAAGCGACTGCTTTTTTACTGTAAGCGCACCACATGTCTACACATGTGAAAAGCAGTTCGACTTTGCACTTACAAATGTGCCAGAAGCACGTTTGGTTACTTGCACTCGCTGGTGGGGTTGGACTTTTGCAAGAATCGGGGGACCTTGGAGCATTTAAAAAAATTTTTTTTTAAACAGAAAAAAAGTGTCCAATGCGGGATTCGAACCCGGGTCGTAGTGGTTGAAAACTAAACAGTTTAACCAGCCTTCCACCAACCCCCAAAAGATTTTTTAAAATATTTCAATGGCCGCCGATTTTTGTAAAAGTCCAGCCTCACAAGTGAGTGCAAGTAGCAAAATGGGCTCTGACACATTTGTAAGTTTAAAAGTTGGACTGCTTTCTAGATTGCAAATAAACACAAGGTAATGAGACCAAATAAATAAATAGTGTGTGACGTTTCAGTAACGATGCTGTTACCATCTTCAGACAAAAGTACTGAATGAGAAATTTTACCACTCATTACTTTTGTCTGAAGATGGTAACAATACTGTTACCGAAACGTCACACACTATTTATTTATTTGGATTTGGTCTTATTACCTTGTGTTTATAATCTATAATCCAAATTGTGCCTATTCAATAGTACAAATAGTTGATATTTATTCCGATAGATGGCGCAAGCCATCAGCAACTTTTCAGTTGCACGATCAGGAAAGGTCTGCTTTCTAAATGTTTAGACATGTTGTACACTTACGGTAAAAGCAGTTATTAACAATTACCCACCATGATTATCATGGCCTGTACTAGGGATATACAAAGGGGGATCAATAAATAAGGTGAATTATCTTATTTCTTAAAAATTAAAAAAGCAAAAATAATTTAAACCACAGAATATTCTATATACAGTTACGAGCGTCATGCGTGTCCTCTGTCACGGTTTGCTTTTTTTTTTTGGAATGGCGCCCTCCTATTGGTCGGCTACGATCACGTCACCTTTGCCCCCCCCCCCCCCCCCCCATTTCTGTAACTATTGTGTTGGAGCGGGTCGCTCCTTAAATAAATGCATATATTAGTTAATAACCAAATGGAATCCTCGCTTTCTTTTTCCCAGTAAGAGACATTACGGAAGCCAACAGTACATAGACAGATAAAGCACATAGGCTATAGTTATTAACTAAAATATGCATTTATTTAAGGCGCCAATTTATAATTGTAACAAATAGTATTTGAATCAAAACATTCAATCGGGTAAAACACGGGCGTTGTGCCCGGGTCATTCGGCTAGTTAAAATATAACATCGAGAGACTATTTAAGGTGTTCTGTTCTTTTTTCCCACGCGCGGCGCGAGACTTATAAATAAACTAAAATGGAAGCTCCCTTGAAGGATTGCACCACGCTTGAACAACGTGCAGTTATTCGTTTCTTGAATGCAGAAGGTATTCAAACATCTCAAATATGCCAAAGAATGAAAAATATCTGGTGAGTCTTGTTTGTCTCAAAAAAACATTTATAAATGGGTTAACGAGTTCAAAAATGGACGAATTACAGGTACCTCAGGTCTCAACGTTCGGCCGGTAAAGTTTTGTTAACAATTTTTTGGGATGTTGATGGACCAATCTGTCTTGATTTTTTATCCTCAAGGCAACGTATGAACAGCGACCTTTATTGTGACATTCTTGTAAATAAGCTAAAGCCCAGTATAAAAAACAAAAGAAGAGGGAAGCTTAGTAAAGGTGTTCTCTTCCTTCATGATAATGCAAGGCCACATACATCATGTAAAACTGTATCTACAATCATTAAATTAGGTTTTGAAGTTTTAGAACATCCTGCATATAGTCCAGACCTAGCCCCCTCTGACTATTTCCTTTTTGGACTACTAAAGAAGGAGTTAAAGGGAAAGCGATTTGACTCGGATGAAGATGTCCAGAAAGTGGTGCAATATTTTTTTCACACGCATCCTAAGAGTGTCTATAAAGAGGGTATTTACAAGTTGCCAGAACGATGGAGACGATGTATAGAAAGCCAAGGTGATTATTTTGAATAAATCAAGTCCTAATTTTTAATATCGTTCTTATTTTTTTAAATAAATTATAATTCACCTTATTTATTGATCCCACCTTGTATATACCACTATATATAAGAAATGGAAGCATTAAAAGCATTAATGTTTTAATAAAAGAAAATAAGACCTAATCCAAATAATTTATTAGTGTATGACGTTTGGGCAACAGCATTGTCACCATCATCAGACAAAAGAATAAATGAGAAAAAAATATCACAGCAAGTTCTTAAATCGTTTTTTTTTAAATTATCCCTAGTACACGTGGTACAGGCCATGATAATAATGGTGGGTAGAGAAAATAGAGGTAACCCTGGATCCATCATCATGGACTGTATTATATTCCCAAGACCATTCAACCAGATCCCTCAGGAGAATTGCTTCCACTCAAAGCCATCATCTCAAATTTCAACTAAAAATCGGCAATGGAGAGGCCCCCACCACCATCCTCACGGGCCATGGCTATATACTGGCAGAGATTACACGTGTCCATCCCGAAACAGACCCTACATGCATCCACTGTTCAGAAGAGCCACAGACAGTCGATCATCTTCTCTTCAGCTGTCCAGCATTCCTAAGACATAGGATACACACAGCTATCCTGCTCGGACTTACCCACCTCAATCCTACATCTATGGCCAGATTCCCAGACTCAACAACAGCATGGAAATTTCTGGTCAACTGGTTCAATTCAGAAATCAAAACAGGACGTGAGTAAAAGCGCTTAGCACTAGTCCATACTGGTGAGCTGGACTTCCCGGGTAGTTGGTGTTCTGTGCCCCCTGGGTTATAAATATATATATATATATATCGTATATTTTAAACTGTATAATAATGAAACTTTTAGTATAAGTCACATATCTTCAAATTAGTTAGAACCGATACTTTATAAGATCCTAACCTTCTATTAAAATGTACACTGTTACTATTTGCTGCCACCCCCATATTTTGTATATATGTTATATCTTTATTGATATAACCTGTACACCCCTATTTGTATGTAAACTAAAAATGGTGACGTCAAAATAAAAATCCAAAGAGTGGTTGGTTAGCTGGCGGCAGCTGGGGACAGAGGAGGAAAATGCCAACGCCCAGATGGGGGTCCCCTCCAGGGCTTTTTATAGACGACCCCTGTCAACAGGACAGGTTTTAGCAGGGGGTCAGCGGCAGTATGTTTTATAGGGTGTCCATCGGCAAAACGCTTATGTCTCTCTCTCCATGTCTCGGTAATAGGCATCCAAGTTTGTGTCATGGCCTCTACCTCTGTCCCGTGGGCTGTCCCCGATCACTCTGTGCTAACATCTAGTCCTGCCTCTGCTTGTTGTTCGCGTGTGGGAAGAATATCAACACTCGCCTCACGTACACGTCTGCCAGTTTATCTATACGTCGACATTTTGCAACAATATTACATATATATGTGAAAAAATATGCCTAATTCAAAAATATATTGTCACGATCTTTTCTTTAATTCTGTCGTTGGTAAGCCACGGAATCACAAAGCAAACTCAAAAGTAAGTTTTATTCAACACACTGTCAAATAGAAAAAAAGCCGACAACAATTATATGCTTTATCCTATCTTACTCTATACAGTCAGCACAATAATAAAAACTAATTCTCAAAAATTTACATAGTAGAAGGCGCAACTATTGACGTCAAATATTTACATAGATCCAAACAAAAAGAAAGAGAATTAATAGAAAACTAGTTAGAACATTTACATATCTACAAAATAGTTGAATTAAAGTACTTTGTGACAATATATATGCCTTTTTATACATTCATTTTTAGAATTTCATTTGAAAAAAAGATTTTTTTTCTATGAAATATTAAAAGCAGAGTAAAACAAAAATTTCTATATTTATTTATGTAACCCAGGATCCTGGATGATATACATTTTGTTATGTAACGTTCTTTATAAAGTAATTCTCATCCAAATTTTGAAAAAAAATCGATACATCTTCAAATATTCCTGTTTATATTTTAGAAGCATACAAATAAGATTAGAAGGAAACTATTTTGAAAAATGGCCATAAAGAAAAAAAGAACTAAAAAGAATATTCTAGATTGGAAACAACTTTTGTATTGTAGTACAAAATGTTTGGAATCTTTATTAAAGAAAGGTATAGACCCTAATGTAACAAATGTGGAAGGTAAATTACCATTGCAACTTCTGACTCGAAGAGAATATAATGAAAAATTCAAATTGCTTCTTGATTATAACGCAGATCCAAATAAGAAAAATTCGTTGAATTTATTAGCTCTCAATTTAGCCATTCAAAATAATAATATTGAGTCTATCGAAGCTTTAATAAAAGCAGGAGTTGATGTTACAGAAGAAAATAATAGTCAAGAACCATATTTATATTGGCCAGCTTGTTGGGGTCGAATGGAAATATTGGAGTTATTAATTAAAGCTGGTTGTGAGGTAAATGCAAAGAATGATAGAGGAATTTCACCATTGCTAATCGCTACTGAAAACAATCATTCCAAAGCAGTAAGAATGTTAATTGAAGCAGGAGCAGATATCAATGAGGAATCAAAATCTAGAATGCCATTGTTACACATTGCAGTTGAATATGGATATTTAAATGTTGTTAAAGTATTGATAGAAAATGGTGCTAATATTAATGGGAAGAATGAAAATACTGGATTTACACCTTTACATATTGCAGTTAAAAAAGATAAATTGGATATTGTAAATGTATTATTAGAAAATAGAGCTAATTTAGATTCCAGAGATACGAACAATGTTACACCATTGGAACTTGCAGTTCAAGAAGATCGTTTAAATATTGCTAAGTTGTTAATAATGCATAAATTCCTAGACAAAAAAGATATAATAAAACCCTCTCATATCGAAAACAAACCTGTGTATTCTCAATTTTGGGATAAATGCAAAAACGAAGTAGACTCATTAAAGAATAAGTTGATAGGAAAAACTCCCATATCTTATTATTTTTTTGCCAAAAAACTTAATATAGACAGAATATGTACCTTTATAAGTATTAAGAAAAATGGGTTTAAACAAGAATTAAATCGTGGCAAATATAAAGAGCAATTTCCTATTTATAAGGGAATTGTTGAAAATAAATTTAAAAAAGTCAAATATCGAAATCTTTTAAAAGGAAAATACAAAAAATTTATTGCGAATTCAAAAATTAAAAATTGTTCATATATGCTTAAATTTAATATGATTGAGGTTTTGAATGATAAGGACTTGAAGAAATTCGCTTGGTCTAAAGTAAGGTAAATTTATATATATACAGTTAAACCTGTCTATAGCGTCCTCTCTAAATAGCGCCTCCCTCTCTATAGCTCCCGGTTTTAAATACGTTATACGATGCGATTTACATTAAAAGTGACCTGTCTATATCACCCTATTTTGGTGAGTCCAACTGTATTAACTGTATATACATATAAACAAATATCCATTATAATTTGGACTTTTTGCATTTATTATTATTTGTATATAAAATGTAAAGTTCTTGGAACTCGGATATATGGAGTGATATTTATAACCCATGATCCTGAAGTGCAGAACGTCCAATACCCTGGGGAGATATGTAGATCTCCCTATATATGTAAATATTTGAGCGATATGTAAATATGTTTGAAATATTTTTGTTTTCAAAATAAAAATCGTTATATAAAGAAGCTATCTTACGCTCTCTTTTTTTTGTCAACTTTAGATGATCCAGCTCTGCGCAGCATCTTACATAGTGAATGTTTTCCAGGCGGATTTTTTTTTAAACAAATATTTTATTATTATTACAGTAGAACCTCCCTTCAGCGGACACTTCTCTACAAAGGAATGTTTTCATTTGTAAAATTACCATTTTACAATTAAGCAACTCTCCGGTAAGAGGATACCACTCCCTAAAGGACACTTTGGCTCTGTAATTAGGTGTTGTCCTTTATAGGGAGGTAGCTCTACTTATTATTTATCTCTCACAATAGAGAGAGACATGAAGATTCCAAGAAAATTATCTTTATTACTATCATCATTATTTTGTGTTTCAAATATGCAATAAATAATATGTATATATTGTTTTGACCAAGGACTTGTTTGTTGTTGTGTGATGTAATCAATATATAGCGTGAGATATTCATGTTTTTAGTTCTTATGATAATTCTGTAATAATAAAATATTATACAATCTCTTTTAATAGAAACTACACGACCTAAGATTATTGAAAATTAGGTAGACGAATACATAACAAAATATATATTTTAAAAATATATTTCACTTTCTAATGAAAAATATGATACAAGTATAATGAGTAATATTTGTTAAAGTATTACTTGTTGGAGAAACATTCACTCAGGGAGAATCAGGGTGAATCCTCGTTGTATAATTGTGGATATTTTACAGCGGTACAAGAATTTTTATCTCTAACGCAGCAATACGAATGCCCCTCCTGTCTGTCTGTCTCTCTTAATCATTACCTCGGAAAACAAAACAAAACAAAAAAAATAATAACCGAGTCTCTATTCCATGCACCAATATAAAGCCACCAGCCTGCTTTGAGCATTCTAATTTTTTTCAAAATTTCAGGAAAACCCGTTAAATTGGTTAAAGCCAACCGAGCCCACCAATGTGCTGTCTGCGACAGCGATAAACACTTTGCAACGTATTGAAGGGAGCGTGACTGAGATCCAACTACGATATTTTTAACCGCAACAACTTTAATATACGCTATTGGAGCTAGATTTTCGGAATAAATATAACCACATCAACAAATAATTTATTTAACTCCCAAAGTTTCAGTAAATCGCTGTCACTCTCTTTGTGTTTCAAATATGCAATAAATAATATGTATGTAAAGGACACCTAGTTGTAGAGTCAAAGTGTCCTTTAGGGAGATGTATCCTCTTACTGAATAGTTGCTAAATATAGTAAAAATGGTATTTTTGTCGAAGAAAACTGTCTTTTATAGAGAGGTGTCCTTTAGCGTGAGTGTCCTTTCATGGAGGTTGTACTGTAAATGTTTTATGTAGTATATTTTTCCAAACAATTAACAAAGGTTATTTTAAAAAAATTAGAGCTAGAGTCACTAGACTTGTCAACCTCCAATAGATATTCGTTAAAAGGTTGAGTGTAGTGATTCCAATTATTGGAACCTTGTTAGAATCTCATTTTCATTATCCAAGTCTACGTGAACCCAGTTCAGTTAATCAGAATAATGTCTGAGAAAAAATATATAGCGATAGAATAGTTTAAATTTCATAAAGTGTTAGAGAACAAGGTTATCTCTAAGAACTAAAATTACAGAACAATTTCCTCTCCCATAGTTAATTTGTATAGTGTGTGTGTTATGTTGAATACTTTGATTTCATTTTCATTATCCCTTCTCTCCTTTGTTTATGTTTCTTTTTGTTCCCCTTTCTTCATGAAAATGATGTATGGCGAGTCCTTACAGGACGGAAATGTCCTAATAAAGCAGTTGTTGTTATAATCTCATACTATTTTTTTTTCATCGCTACCTCCCCGTGCCGGGTAAATTTCTGTCTTCCTTGGATGTGGTAGCCGTTTCTTAGGCTCCATCTCCGAACCCTGATTTCCTGCCAAGGTAGACCTACCATCGAAAGTTGATAAGTCAGACACGTGACGTCGCCAGTACAAGGACTGTGCGATCCATCATAGTTAATTACCACGACTATCGGAGTTGCCCCTGGTCTAATAAAAGCACCGTCACCCTAAAAGTGACAATTGTATGTATTAGCTCTAGAATTCCCACAGTTATCCAAGTAAATGATCTAAGGAACTGATTTAATGAGCTATTCACGCCTTGATAGAGCGTGTACGTAGACATGCATGGCTTAATCTTTGAGACAAGCATATGACTACTGGAAGGATCAACCAGGTATCCTTCGCCAGACCTCGCCGTTCTCCAGCCGCCTCGCTGGGAACCACGCTTAGGAACGCAGCGTCCGCCTCTCAGCCACCACATCCTTCACCTCCTCCGCTAGAAAGGTCGACTCTGATCCAGTCATTTTCCACACATTCATCCAGACATGACTTTGCACAACCCAGCCGATACGCCTCTCGCAACTTCGCTGTAAAATACCCAAAAAATCTTTCATTAGAACGCGTGCATCCTTCGGAACAAAAGGCAACAATTTCTTGAATTCCTGTACGAATACGCTATAGATATATAGTTCTAATATCTCAAACTTGGCTCAAACACTGTCACAGGAAGAACATCCCCAACTAAAACACTGTTCGGAATGACAGACTGTCTGGACAGAGTGAAGAAACAGCAATTTTCATCCAAAAGAAATATTACTGTGTTCCAATCCAATGCACTGCGTCATGTTTGAAGAGGAACCACAGGAATAACCATTAAAGATAAAAATGGAAAGCCAAAGAACATATACAACAGCTACAAGGCATCAAACACGTCTCTTGATCAAAAATACAGCTATAAAATATTTCAAATAGACACTCCAACAATCCTAGCCGGGGACCTCAACTGTGAGAATTCCACCTGAGGTTCACATTCTCCACTAACCTTAACGGCAAGATCCTACAAAAAGCCCTTGAAGGTCTGAATCTGGATCTAAGCTACCCAGATGAACCCACACATGACTCACCACCCGACATCCTGGACATCGCAATCCACAAAAACTTGAGACAGACCGTTCACTCAAAGGTTCTCCACGAGATGACGTCTGATCACCTTCCAGTCCTCCTCATCTTACAAGAATACAACACGACTACAAGATCACCAGCTCCGACACAACAATCAAAATCATTGACTGTGCGCTCTTCAAATACCAAATGGAAAACACCCAACCGCCAGCACACATTGCAGAAACGCCGCAAGAAATAAACGAGGCCATAGCCTCCATCGTGGAACAAATCATTCAAAATATACAAACTCCCACAAAACATAAAGAAATAAACCTCGAGAGAAAGTACCCAGTCCACATCAAAGAAAAATACGAAAACAAACATGACTAAGGAAAAAAAAGAGAAATACTTGTGAGATTCAGATGACAGAAAAAAAAAAAAAAACATACCTCACCGCACGAAGAGAATCACAAAAACTAACCAGGGAACACAACACCAGCTGGGACACCTCACAAACCCAAATAAAGAAGAAATTATCGTTAAAACTAATAACAATCTGACAATAACAGGAGAGAAGGCAGCTGAAACACTAGCAGAGAGTCATGAAAAACAATTCAGCCCATATCCATCTACCTCTTTCTCAAAAACAAACAGATTCCTGATCAAACAAAGAAATAAGTCTGGAGTCCACTAAAATTGGAGAAATAAAGACAATAATTGACACCTTCTCTAACAAAAAGCTCCAGGTATCGACGGAATCACAAACGAAGCTCTAAAATTACTGCCCAACCATATCCTTGAATCACTAACCAACACCATTAATGCTTCACTAAAGTTTACATATTTCCCAAAAAATATATAGAAACCTCAATTATTTATTCTATAATAAAACAAGGAAAATCAAAGCATGACACAGAAAGTTACAGACCCATTTCACTACTGCCTGTCATCTCTAAATTATTTTAAAGGATCATTCTTAAAAGAATGAGAAGATCACTAAATGATAAAAATCCCCTAAAGTCTGAGCAATTTGGGATACAGCTGAAACACTCCACGCTTTATGAACTAGTAGTTGTCACAGAGAAAATCAGAAAGGCAATGGAGCTAAAATAATTAACAGGAAGTATCTTCTTAGACAATTTACAAAGTATTTGACAAAGTCTGGCACGAATCCCTTCAATACAAAATGTCAAAAAAAGAACCTGCCTGGAGACATTATTGGAATAACAAGGAGCTTTATTTGTGATAGGAATTTCAGAGCAAAATTCAAAGACGATTTTTGACTAAATAAAAATTCTAGCACTGGGGCTTCCCCAAGGATCAGTCACCGGCCCCAGTGTGGATTCGCTTTAACATATACACAGATCCCTGCCCGGAAGGAATGTCGTTGTATCTATATGCAGACGATGTCGTAACACTGGTGTCAGCCTACGGTGTCGACAAAATGTACCTGAGACTCCAAGAAGCACTTGTGTTTGTCATATCTGGTGCGAAAAATGAACTGAACCCACAAAAAAAAAAAAAAAACGGAAGATATTGTAGCGGTGCAGCAAATAAGAGGAAGAGAAGATGTGGGCAAGCCAAGAGAAGAAGGTATGCAGGGGCCCCTCCACAAGGAAGTGTTGATTGACAAATTCCAGAGGAGGGGGGTGGCAGACAGGGAGTCCAGCTGGTGCCGTCGTGAAGCAAGCAACCGAGTTAGCGGCTGGCCTGCAGGGGGTTTGTGCGTCGAGAAGACACGGGCAGTCTGGGGGGAGAAGTCTGTCTGGTGACAATGGAACCTGCAGCAAGGAGAACGGCGGTGACGACAGACGCGGCAAGTTGGCGACGGGGAAGTGGGCTCAGGGACTGTGTGGATTAACAAGTGGAGGACGGAGCAAAGAAGGACGAGGAGGAACCTACCCGGGGCGGACATTGAAGGCAAGTTCATCTATTATGTCTAGTTATTAACATCCTTTTTAAAGCTCAGGGAATAAATCCATAGTACAAAGCTGTATCCAAAACGAACCCACATTGTTTTCTCAGAATCCTTGCACACAAACATTGACGGCTGAGAAGCGTCGTAACAATATTCTTCTTTCAGACAATAGGCTCAAAAGAAAGCAACTCCCAGGTGATCTAGGCTTTTATGGTGAACCAACAAAATGGAAGAAAACCGTTCAATACCTGGGTGTAACTCTCGATCAACATCTGACCTTTCAAAAAACGTACAGAATCAATCTCACAAAGGCAGCACAGGCTAGCAATATTATTGGGAAATAAATGCAAGCTATCTTTACACTGCAAGTGAACAATATACACATCAATTATAAGACCAATTCTAATCTATGGTTACCCAGTCTTTATAACCGCAATGAAGCCAACATTGAAAAATTCAAAAGCTTTGAAAACCAGATAATCAAGAAAATAATAGAATCCCAATGGTTTGTCAGGAGCAGTATTATTAGAAAGGACCTCAAAATATAAATGATTTCATAATAAGACAAGTTTTCAACTTCTACGAAAAATCTGAAAATCTTCAAACATAACCTTCCAAGAATCTCGCAATTACAAAAAAGAAAAGGACACTCAAGGCAATCCCTATATCAATTTAGAACAAAAGAAAGAGAAAACAGATGGTCAGAACAAAATAAATGAGGAAAACAGACCATTTCACAGAAGAATAAACATTCAAAATCCAAGATTCCACAAGGCCATGTAAATATGTAAATATACTGTGATGTACATATTATCCACTGTAAATATCATAAACTAGGTTTTGATTGGTAGCTAATAAAGTTATTTTAAAATGGAACTGAACTTTTAAAAATGATCTTTATTAATCGATTGTTTTTTTCTTTTTAATCAAAATATCAATATCCAAATTATTAAATAAAAGTTTAAAAATACATCACAGTGTCAACGATATAATGATGGCTGGCGTCGCATCGTGTTTAAGATGTAATACGTACATTGGGCCACAACGTTCGATTCCGAATAAAATGATATTACTATTATATATAATGGAACTGTGTTTTTTCATATTGAAACTAGCAAATGTAATCGTTCTTTTACCCAAATGAAAGTTTGCCTAAAGAAGATTTGATTAAAAATATTTTGCGAGAAAACATTTACTCAGAACTAAAACTATATTTGTAAAGTTAAATTGTTGTTAGTTTACTCTTCTCCACTAAAACTATTCTCTAAAAAGCCATCCAAAGCCTGAAATTAGACAAATAACAAACAATTTTGCATATTTTTAGATATAAAATGATCATAATTATCATACACAAACTATATGACCTAGCTTCGCCCAGCTTCTTCTCGAGTGAATGTTTCTGGACGAATATTTTCTAATAAACGTGTGTGTGCTATTTATTATAATTATATTTACAGTAGAACCTCTTTTGTAAATCCTTTCCTTTTATTTATATCTATAAAAATGAAATCCAAAATCGATATTTGTTATCGCGTTGCGCAAAATCTACAGAATAAATCATTATGAAATTTCGCATGTAGGTAGCTGAAGATTTCGTTTAACATATAGGCTATTCAAAAAACTAAAAAGGTTAATGTGCTTTTTTTAATGTGAAACCAAAAGGTGTTAGTTCCAGCCTTTTACCGCTTGGGCGCAGCACTGGTCGTGACGATAAATGAATTTGATAGGTTAATAATTTTACACGTAGTTTGTTTGTAGTTTGTTTACACAATGAATGTTTTAAAAAGGTATGATTATCCAATCGCCGTGAATCTTTAGGAAGTTATATATACATATATATATATTTACTATACTACTGGGAAGGTTTATGGTTTGAATTTGATTTGAAATTAATATTCGTTGCAATTTTATTTGCAATTTTTCTACTTTCACCCACAAGCAGCGCCTCTCGCGGTTTCTGGTGTAATTACATTTATAAATTGTAAAAATGTTAAATTTTGTTCGATATATAATAAACTTAATTTGAGAATTTAGTAATATAATATCCCAATGACGTTGTAAAAAACTTAGCATTTCAATATTAATATATGTTCAATGAAAATATTATAACGTTTTTTGGCTAAAATGTTGTAATGTTAAAATATATTTTGCATTTGTTATTTTAATTTGTTGTCGTTTTATAATAATGAAGATGCAAATTACATTGTTGTTGTTTATTATCGTTTGTTTATATAAAAAACTAGCGGATGTGCCCGGCTTCGCCCGGGTTTTACCCGAGTAAAGGTTTGTCTAACGAACATTTGTTAAAACAATTCTCTATGAACTTATAAAAAATAATAGATATATTTTGATAATTTGAAACTCGTAAATTTGAATCTCTCGATAAAGTGAACATTTTTTCCCGGTCCCTTGAAAAATACTCGATATGTTGAATAAAATCAATATAAATTGGTTCCCTTGGTATTTGGAAGTTAAAGGAATAGTATCTTGCCTTGGAATTGTATCATTATTCTTGTCTCAAATAAATTGCCATGTCATCCTGAATTTTGTCTTTCCTAATTTTCTACATTACAAAATCATCATTTTATCTATTCTCCCAATATATATGTTGTAGATAAATGATAAAACTAACTTTGAGTTGTGCGCAAATAATAGGTAGAAAAACTTACTTTTGATAAATAATCATCATCATTTAGTTAAATATACAAATAACTCTAAGGATATTCAAGATATTTAAGAAATTATTTTTCAAAAACCTTTTCAGGGATATACCTAATATTATCCCGAAATTTCACGGCGATTGGATGTATGGTTTTTGAATCTATAGAGTACAGACAGACAGATATTCAATTTTATATATATACTAGCGGACGTTTCCGGCTTCGCCCGAGGTTTTACACGAGTAAAGGCTTGTCTAACGAACATTTGGTAAAACAATTCTCTATAAACTTATAAGAAAAAAGTTATATTCTGATAATTTGAAACTCGTAAATTTGAATCTCTCGACAAAGTGAACATTTTTTCCCGGTCCCTGTGTGCCGTGTCATCCTGAATTTTGTCTTTCTTAATTTTCTACATTACAAATTCATCGTTTTATCTAGTGAACATATTTTCCCGGTCCCTTGAAAAATACTCGAAAAGTTGAATAAAGCCATGGTCGTGAATCTCTCGATAAAGTGATTATTTTTTCCCGGTCCCTGTGTGCCGTGTCATCCTGAATTTTGTCTTTCCTAATTTTCTACATTACAAATGCATCATTTTATCTAGTGAACATATTTTCCCGGTCCCGTGAAAAATACTCGAATAAAATCATGGTCGTTTATGGAAGATGGACGTAGTTCCCGAAGGACCGCTTGATCACTCTGATTGGCCGGTGGCCGGACGGGGGGGGGGGGGGGGCGCTTGATCCCTCTGATTGGTCGGTGGGAACTTGGACTGTCCATCCAACTGGCCGACGGCCGGACTTGGGAAGGGCAGATCTCCGTTGCAAGATGGCGCTGCATGCGAGTTAAAGCTACATATCTGCAAATAACTCTAAGGATATTAAAGATATTCAAGAAATTATTTTTCGTAAACCTTTCCGGAGATACACCTAATAATACCCCAAAATTTCACGGCGATTGGATGTATGGTTTTTGAATCCATAGAGGACACACACACAGACACACACACAGACATTCAATTTTATATATATAGACTAGCGGACGTACCCGGCTTCGCCCGAGGTTTTACCCGAGTAAAGGTTTGTCTAGCGAACATTTTTAAAACAATTCTCTAAAAACATATAAAAAAAGATATATTTTGATAATTTGAAACTCGTAAATTTGAATCTCTCGATAAAGTGAACATTTTTTCCCGGTCCCTGTGTGCCGTGTCATCCTGAATTTTGTCTTTCCTAATTTTCTACATTAGAAAATCATAGTTTTATCTAGTGAACATTTTTTCCCGGTCCCTTGAAAAATACTCGATAAGTTGAATAAAATCAATATTAATTGGTTCCCTCGGTAATTGGAAGTTAAAGGAATAGTATCTTGCCTTGGAATTGTATCATTATTCTTGTCTCAAATAAACTGCCGTGTCATCCTGAATTTTGTCTTTCCTAATTTTCTACATTACAAAATCATCGTATCATCATGATAATATTTAGAGCAGATTGTTTAATTATAACAGATAAATTAGAATATTTATCTTGATTATTTTAAAGCGAAAAGTTATTTCAAAATTTTATTTGCTAGAAACCTTCCCAGTACTATACTAAATAACTTCCCAAAGTTTCATGGCGTTCCAATGAGTGGTTTGGTCAGGCATAAAGGACAAACAGACACACATACATTCATTTTTATATATATAGATAAATATTTAAATCAGAATGAAAACATTTTAAAACAATTTTGGCTTTTTTTTTTTAATTATTATTAAAATATTTTAGTAAAAGAGAGATATTTTTAACCAAGGTTCCTGGTACTTTTAGGAATATATTTTTGAAATCTATTAAATATTCCTTGAATGATAAAAACAGAATATTAAATTTTGACCAATTATTATTATTTAGTTAGTTGAATCAGATTTCTAGAGAGTGCAAATTGAATCAACTAAGTGACATTCAGGTAACTACAATTATATTTGCAAAAAATAAATCAACTCTAATATTTGAGAAGATAAAAAAGAAGCAAGTAGTTGGCATTCTGCGCTCAAGAAAATAAAAACCCTTGTTTATAAATATATACTAGACGAATGGCCCGGGCAACGCCCGGGTTTTACCCGAGTGCGTATATATTTTAAAAATGTTTTAATTAAAATACTATTTGTTACAATTATAAATTGGCGCCGTGGATGTCTCTCTTGTGAAACGTCCCGCCCCAAACTGTGTGTGTCTTGAAAATATAAAAATAAAAATGTAAACGGAAAAATATGTCCAGGGTAGCCTAGTGGTCATGGCATCTGCCCGGTAAGCGGAAGGTCGTGGGTTCGATTCCCATCCCTTGACACTTTTTTTATTTTATCCATTCTGACCAAAATCTATCCGTGAACTTCACACAGTGAACTTCACACAGAGAGAATAAGGCAATTATATAAGTAGATAATCCAAATTGTGCCTTATCACACACTATTTTTTTATTTGGCCTTATTACCTTGTGTTTATAATCTACTAGCGGATGTGTACCTGGCTTCGCCCGGTTTTATCTGAGTGAAAGTTTGCCTAACGAATATTATTGAAAATAATTTTCCGGAACATAGACTATTATGATAATAATGATAATAATATTCATTACATTATATTTTTTATTATATATTTATATAATACGAATGGCCCGGGCAACGCCCGGGTTTTACCCGAGTGCGTATATATTTTAAAAACGTTTTAATTCAAATACTATTCGTTACAATTATAAATTGGCGCCATGGATGTCACTCTTGTGAACCGTCCCGTTCCAAACTGTGTGTTTTTTAAATGTTTTAATTAAAATACTATTCGTTACAATTATAAATTTGAACGATAGGCTCATTATTTCTTTATACCGTTATTATACCGTTATATTATATATATTATATTTATTATATATATATTTCACGTTATTTGTTTTCTTGGCCGCCTGTTTTACATATGGTGTTATCTTAAAATTGCTTGTTTTGAATATTTTTTAGATTGAGATTATTAGCTAGTATGTAAAAAAAGTAACTCTGTTGAAATTTAATTTTGTATTTATATATAAATAAAATTAACTCTGTTGATTTTTTTTGTATTTAATCGATAACAGCGAAGTTACGCATGTTAATGTTAGGGAAAAATATTTTGATGTTAAGCAAAACCTGCTCCATCTCGTTTTACATAAATGTTGAAAATTTGGTCGAAATTGATGCATTGTAACGGAAGTTTTTAGTGAACAACACTTATGAAATTTGCATTTTATTAATATAGATGACGTAATGCCGGCGGCGCGCGCCCGTTGGCTGCCGGCGAGCACGTGACCTCCCTGTGCGCGCATCCGTGATAGAACCGGCCGGCCCATGACGGTCGTGACTATATATATAATGGATGGATAATAATATAAAATTTATTTTTCAAAAGGTTACAAGTTTTTCTCTAAAAAGTGTAGCGAATGGTCAGTCTATTTACATATTTTTATTTACAACTTCAATAAATGACAACAGTAAAAGTAAACAAAGATATTTACATTTGCTATCATGACTCCTGGTCAGTGCTGTGGCCCTTGCCGTTATGGTCCCCTGATGTCCTGCAGCTCTCCAGCAGTCTTTCTATGGCCTCTACTAGTGGCTCCTCGATAAGATGGTCCCCTGGCCTTGATCCATTCTTGTCTGTCAGGTCTCCTGTAATCTGCTCTAGGTCGTTCTCCTCGATCTCTTCTATGGTCGTCGTATCCCTGTGCTCCATGTCCGGTGTTCCACCTTCCTCGTCATCACATGCCAGCTCCCTACATCGTTCCAACAATCTATCCATGGCTTCCATTTCTTTATTTCTCTGTAACTTATCGTAAGGTTCATTATTCTTTTCTGTTGAGATAATTTCCATCGTCTTTTTTAGCACCAGGGATTGAATATATGCAAAGTCCCTTTTTCTTATGTTTATTTCCTTCCTGTATTGTTTGTTATATTTGGTTACTATTCCATCCCATGTTAAGACTATCGGCACTACTTTTACGGGCATTTTTTCAGTTTGGGCCATTTCCCTCGCCAGTAGCTGGTATTTTCTTTTCTTGTCAGCTCCGTAGTTTGGATATTGTCTTGGGAGGTAACCCCTATCTCTATGATTGTTATGTCTTTTTTTATTTTGTCATATACTATTATATCAGGTTTGTTAGCTCTGATATTGATATCGCTTATCATTGGCAGGTCCGTTATTATCTTGGCATATGAATTTTCAATCTTAGTCATTATTTTGTGGAGCTTTATCATAATAATAATAATATAATAATAAATTTATTTTCCAAAAGGTTACAAGTTTTTCTCTAAAAAGTGTAGCGAATGGTCAGTCTATTTACATATTTTTATTTACAACTTCAATAAATGACAACAGTAAAAGTAAACAAAGATATTTACATTTGCTATCATGACTCCTGGTCAGTGCTGTGGCCCTTGCCGTTATGGTCCCCTGATGTCCTGCAGCTCTCCAGCAGTCTTTCTATGGCCTCTACTAGTGGCTCCTCGATAAGATGGTCCCCTGGCCTTGATCCATTCTTGTCTGTCAGGTCTCCTGTCATCTGCTCTAGGTCGTTCTCCTGGATCTCTTCTATGGTCGTCGTATCCCTGTGCTCCATGTCCGGTGTTCCACCTTCCTCGTCATCACATACCAGCTCCCTACATCGTTCCAACAATCTATCCATGGCTTCCATTTCTTTATTTCTCTGTAACTTATCGTAAGGTTCATTCTTCTTTTCTGTTGAGATAATTTCCATCGTCTTTTTTAGCACCAGGGATTGAATATATGCAAAGTCCCTTTTTCTTATGTTTATTTCCTTCCTGTATTGTTTGTTATATTTGGTTACTATTCCATCCCATGTTAAGACTATCGGCACTACTTTTACGGGCATTTTTTCAGTTTGGGCCATTTCCCTCGCCAGTAGCTGGTATTTTCTTTTCTTTGTCAGCTCCGTAGTTTGGATATTGTCTTGGGAGGTAACCCCTATCTCTATGATTGTTATGTCTTTTTTTATTTTGTCATATACTATTATATCAGGTTTGTTAGCTCTGATATTGATATCGCTTATCATTGGCAGGTCCGTTATTATCTTGGCGTATGAATTTTCAATCTTAGTCGTTATTTTGTGGAGCTTTATCTTCTTGTTCTCTGTGAAATTATATTTTCTTGCCAAGTTGAAGTGGACGCATCTCACTACTTCATTATGCCTCTCAGTGTAGTCGTAAGGAAGCAATCTTCCACAGTTTGTAGCAAGGTGGTCCACCGTCCTCTGTACCTTTTCACAGTGAGGGCATTTCAGGTTCTTATCCTTCGGGAACACGTTTCTATCTTGTATGAACATGTAGAATCCTTCATTTTGTGGTGTGTTGTTTCCCGTTTTGAGCCACTGTGAGGATTCTATCATGTCCAATAGCGGTTGGTCTTCATTTTTAAAGAATGCTCTGTGGATTATTTTCTGGCCAATGATTTCTCTTAGATTTTCAATCTGTTTTTCTTTCAGAGTTTTCATTGTGATGTTTTGGGCTTCTATTTTGTACTTGTTTTCTATAATTAGTTGGATGTGCGTGAGCATTGTGTTTTCGCCCTGTTCACACGCTTTAATGGCTTCCTTTCTTTTTGTTGTCTCCCCCCCAAATATATACTTGTAGAGGCTTAGCAGAATTCTTTCGTTTTTTTGGACCAAGTTCACCAATCCTCTTCCCATTTCTTCGCGTTGAAGATATAATCTTTCTTTATTTGCTGGCTTAAGATGGATTTTGAATTTGCTCAGCGTTGTTCTCACCTTTTGGTCCAACATTTCTAGTTCTCGCTCACTAAACTCCACGATTCCAACGTAGTAGTTTATGAGCGAGAGCGAAAATTCGTTGAAAGCAGCGAAGAGGTTTTTAGCGTTCAGCTTGGTTTCCGCTAAAGATTCCATTCTGGATACTATTTCTCTTTTTATTCTCTCTTTATTTTCTGGGACGACTGCGCTGGTGTTATCCTCTAGAACACCTAAATATTTATATGTTTCTTTTTCTGCCAGTGTCCCAAATTCCTGAATTTCTGTGGAGTTTGTCGCTGTTTTTGTCGGGTTGATTTTGAAGCCTATATTATTCAAAAGCTGAGTTGTCTTGTTCGCTAAGAGCTCAAGATCCTTGTCGCTATAGGAAAATATTTTTATGTCGTCTATAAACAATAGGTGATTTATTTTAATTTTTTCCTCTCCCACTCTCATCTCCACTTGGGGACTGTCTTCTTTGTTGAGCTCCCTTGTTATCGGCTCGAGGCACATGACGAAGAATAGAGGTGATAGCCCATCTCCCTGCAATATTCCTCTTTCTATTTTCACTGTTTTGAGGCACTGCTTGCCATAGTACAACTGTGCTTGCCATTTGTCTAGGGCAATTTTTGCGAATTGTTGAATTTCTTTTGGAACTCTTGATGTTTCCAATATCTTAAGCAAGTATTTGTGGTCAATGCTGTCAAAAGCTTTCGCTATGTCGATCCACATGGTTTTCAGTTTATTTGCGTGTTCTTTGCATATAGCTTTGTTTAATAAGACCTGTTCCTTGGCGCCTTGAGTTCGCTGCGTCGTTCCTATCTGATTGATAGACAGATATCGTTCCTTATCTATGTATTTGTTCAGCTTTCTAGATAATATCCGCGTGATTAATTTGTACAGGTTGCTCATGCAACTTATGGGGCGGTAGTTGCTGGGGGTGTTCTCTCCTCCCTTAGGAAACAAGAAGGTTTTTGCAGTAAACATCCAATCTGGAATTGTTTCTGGATTCCTTATAGCTTGAACAACGGCTTTATATAGATCTTCGTGTAGCGGGGTCAATTTTTTAATAAAGAAATTATAAATTTTATCTATACCGCCTGCTTTCCAATTTGGCAAATTTTTCAATGTTTCCTCGAATTCTTCTTTTGTTATTTCTATTTGCTCGATAGGTTTGTTTGTTTTCTCAATATTCTGGATGAGGTATTCCGGAATATCGAGGTCTTGATTCTTCGCCCAAGTTTTGGACCAGAAATTTGTTAAATCTTCTTCATTAATGGGGCCTTCATTTGCTTTTTGTGGCTTTAATTTTCTGTAAAATGCTCCCCTATTCAGTTCAAACATATAATTTGTCTTATTAAATTCACTTCTTTTTTCTGATACCTCTATTCTTTTCTGTATTACTTTTATTTCTTGGTTTATTTTTTCTTGAACTATTTTTAAATCTGATATTTTCCTGGGGTCGCTTCTATATTTCTTGGCTACTTGTTTTACCATGTGGTTTTCTTTGCTGTTCATTTTTCCAGATTCTATTCGTTTTTCAATTATTTTCATCATATTTTCTTTCTCTTGGATTGATTTGTTCAATGGATATTTCCAGTCCCCCGCTCTTTGCGGCTTTTTGGTTAACTGCTCATATGCCATTTGCGCTGCATAAATAATTTTGCTGATTTTTTCCAAGTTCAGATTCCCCATTAGGTTTTCCTCAATGTAATTGTTAATTTCCTCTAGAATATGCTTTTTATATTTTACGTATGGGATTTTGAACGTCGATGTCCACTCATTAACTGGTTTGTTCGAGCATTCTTCTGTCGCTTTCTCCATTGCCCTTGTTACTCTCAGCCGCAATTCTATGTTTACTGGGTTATCGCTGTTTGCCTCTTCATTTGTTTCTTTTTCCTTATCTGGTTGGCTTACTAGTTCTGATGAATCCCTATCTTCCCTTTCGTTTGTTCTCTCACCTTCCTCTTGGCCTATTTGGTTATTGGTGATTTCACTATCGCAAGTTCTACTGTCACTGGTTTGCTCGCCGTTGTCTGGAACATTTGAGGTACTTTCTCTTTCGTCTTCTTCCTGGCTTTGGCTTACAACAGGTGCAGATCCGTTGGATGTCCCTCTGTATTCATTGACGATATCTATGTATCTTTCGTCCTTGATAAGCTTGTAAACCTTTATTCTTAGAGTACCAAGATTTATTGCGCGTCCAAATCGGCTTTTTCGGTATTCTTCTTGGATTTTAGGCCAAGAATTTCTTCCTGCCCTTCCCTTTCTATCGGCATATTTATAAAATGATTGGATAAGAAAGATATTCTCACTTCTCTCTATATCTTCATCTGACTGGCTGGAGTGACCATTCTGCCTCCAAGTTAATGTAGGATTCAAGTTGATATTTTCTTGAAGGTTGTTTTCAGCCATTCACAATCTGATAAAGAAGAAAAATGGAAATAAAATTTACACACACAAATCCTACCAACATATAATAATAATAATAATAATAATAATAATAATAATTATTATTATTTTTATTATTATTATTATTATCATTAGATAATGATAATGATCATAATGATGATGCGCGCGCATCCGTGACAGAACCGGCCGGCCGGCCCATGACGGCCGTGACTATATATGTTGATACCTCTGAACAAGAACAAATAATTTCTGAGCAGCTATATGGAGGCAACCCCGGAATTATTTATCGCGATATATGAGGGACGCTTTTGTAAGGTTGCTGAGTTAATAAAAAATGGAGCAAATGTAAATGCAGAATTTCACGACTGTACATTAAGTCACTCCCAAAGTCGATTATCGGACTTTTTACAACAAAAGAAACTTTACAAACTCGATTCTCCATTACATTTTGCAATCTGACATAACAGAGAAGACATTTACAGGTTCTTAGTTGCTAATGGTGCAGACATCAATGCTAAAAATTACAAAGGTATAAGTCCTCTTCATGATGCTATATTTTCTGGAAATTTCAAAATATTTCTTGAATTAATTGAATCAGGAGCAGATTGTAATTCGAAAACTTCTGATGGCATTATTACTCCATTAATGGCTGCTTCTGAAATTGAGGATACAAGATTTATGAGAGGATTATTGAAAAGAAAGGTCGACATAGAGTTAAAAGATAAATATAAGCGTAGAGCAATTCATCATTCACTTTCGGGAAAATTAGAAAATTTCAAAATATTATTTGACGCTGGAGCAAAAAATATAAACATAAAAAGATATAGCCATTTACCTTTTATATCTGAGGAATGTTTATCTGCATCACGAGCCGTTGTGGCATTCCTGATTAAGATAGGGGCAGATATCAATGAGAGATGTCCATTTGGCAAAACGCCATTAGTCTATTCTTTAGTTGATGATGAAATGGCAAAGATGTTAATTCAAAGAGGCTCTGAAATAGAGTTAAGAGATTTATATGGAAAGACCATTTTGGAAAATTCAATCAATTATTTGAACATCAAGAGCATACCTATTCTTCTTGAAGCTGGAGCTAATGTGAATTTGGTTACTGTGTTTAAACAAATACTTTTGAGTTATCCTGCTGATCTGAGAACTTTGAAACTATTATTAAAATATTCTGATCATATTGATTTGAACAGCATTTTGAGAATTATAGAGAGAGAATTTATTTTTATTGATTCCACACCAATCTTGAAACTAGTTATAATGCATTTCCTTCTTCGCCATCAAACAGCCAACAGATCAGAGAATGTTGACTTGCCAGAAGACATTGAAGTTTGGTGGAATAATTGCAAGATTCAGGTAGTTTTGATGCAAAGTCACCTTTTAGGCAAAAGCGATATTACCTTATACAGGTTCTTGACAGAAACTGATCAAAATAAGGTGGTAGGTTTTCTTTCAAATGATTCTACGGGTCTACAAAAAGCTCTATATTTAAATTGGCCACTTTATGATGAAAGATTCTCTATTTATGCCGAACTCATCAAAGAACGTTTCTCTGAGGGCGTTAAAAGGGCAATGTTACAAGCCAAGCACTTAGCATCTACCCAAAAACTTAGTTTCACCAAAACAAATAAATATTTTATGCATAGAATGACAAGACAATATATGAAACACAATAATTTCCTAATTTATAATTTATAAAACTCGTTAAATGAACAATGGAATATTTAAAATATATTTAATCGATCAATGCATATATATTGGCATTAAATTTGTAAACAAATAAATTCTTTTGATATATTTTAGTATTTTGATGGATTATCATTAATTATTGAAATCAATTATTATATATAAATTGTGATTTACAAGTGGTATTTAGGTGCACCTCTAAACCTGTTCTGGTCATTTATACAAGTCGAGTTGTTGAGGACAGGTGGTCCGCAAATGTTACAAGAGGGCAACTGTTGGCTAAATGAATTCCTAGCTAACGCGTTGTAACAAGTGGTCGTTATCAAGGTTTGAAGTCAACTTGATTTTGAGGTACTTGTTGGAATAGTGTTGAAATTGTTGAATTTTAAATTGAAGGTGTATATATGGCTGTTCTCCTCTTGGTCAAGTTAATATAATTCTCGTTTAAATATTTTGTTTGGTATATTGAATGATATGATATATATATTCAAAGGTAAATCATAAAAATTCATATTTTTAAAGAATTAATAAATTCGAGTAATATGCATAAATTTTGTAAATATACAACAACAACAACAACAAAAGCCTTTATTTAGGGCATTCCGCCCCATACAGGATTCGCCGTATTTACACGTCAACAAGAGGAGAGGGAAGAGGAAACATTTACAACAAAAATAAGGTTTGTTACCTATTTACAGATGGATCATCCTCCA
Organism: Cordylochernes scorpioides; assembly: GCA_030710605.1. NCBI lineage: Eukaryota > Metazoa > Arthropoda > Arachnida > Pseudoscorpiones > Chernetidae > Cordylochernes > Cordylochernes scorpioides. The sequence continues at coordinate 91,970,731 of CP092873.1, read as the reverse complement.
GTATCCTTTGCCCTGCATTCTTTCTCATGCGCCCAGCTTCTGTACAGAACTTAAAGTATTTATCAATCAGTAATTTATCATTCAGATCTGAAGAGAGAAGTTGACATATGCTATGGTATCTAAATTGACCAGAGGTAGGGCTTGGGAAAGTATCAGTACGTTTTTCTGTTAAGAGAGGGCATTGGAAGAAATAGTGAACCAAATTATCATCCATGAGATCCTTACAAAGTAAACAGTTCCGGCCATTTTCTTTCCAGAAGTCTTTTCTTTCTTCCCTGAAAAATTGCCATAAAACTCTATGTTGTGCAACTAGTCTTTTGTTGGGAAGCGAGATATTTAATCGTAGGTACTCCTCTGTCATGAATGATTCACTCAAAAATTTGTAGTGAGCAAAGTGGGTTGAATCAGTGATTTTCATCTGATCGTTTTGAATTAGTTGGTCTGTGGTAGTTCTAATTATGCCTGGCAATTCTTTCTGTATGGCTAAGTAGTCTTCGCAGCCCTTCAGAAAGGAATATCCCTTGGAGTCTAGAATTTTTATTAAATTTTGAGTAAAGCTGTTTTCTATTTCCTTTTTCGCGGTGACTTTCCAGAGATAATTTAAGCAAGCATGTGGTAATCTGCTCGTCTCCATTTTTAAAATCCTGACCCAAAACTTTAATGTGAGTTTTACAGCATTAAGTTCAGTTGATATTCTTCCACATTCTCTTCTGAGGATATATCCTGGTGTGAAGTTTGGTAAGTCTAAGAGACGACGAAGAAATGCATCTTGGGTATTATTGACTGTCTTCAGCTGGTTAATTGCCCACATTGGTGCCGCATATAGTAAAGTAGGAAGAACAATAGTGTCAAGGAGTTTCATCACTGAGGTAAAGGACTTTATTCGCGCCTTTGTAAGGATTCTCCAAAGTGCATTAATTGCATTCAGTGCTTTGTTTCTAAAGTATTGGGAAGCATATTGGGTCGAGATTTTTGTAGTCAGAGGGTAACCCAAATATGTATACTTAGCTACTATTGTCAGGGGTTGCTGACCCCAAAACCATGTCTCGGAATGAGCTGTTCTTCCACCGTTTCTAAACACCATTATTTTAGATTTATTTTGGTTTAACGTTAGGCAGTTCTCTTCTAAGTACTTTTTAAGTAAGTTAATCTTCAATTGCAAATTTATTTTCGATTCTCCTAAGATCACTATGTCGTCTGCATACAGTAAAAGGTGTATAGTTCCATAATTCTCAAGATTTATGCCTGGCAATTCTGATTCATCGAACAGGTGTACCAGATCGTTTAGGAAGAGAATGAATAAATAAGGTGACAACGGCTCCCCCTGCAATACTCCCGCTTGTATTTTGATAGCCTCCGTGAAGGAACCCCGCCATCTGACTGTTGCCGTCATTTGGGTATAATAGTTCTTAATTAGTTTAATAAATCGGCAACTCAGACCATTTAATGCTAATTTTTTCCAAAGTAGATGGTGCGGCACGGTATCAAAGGCCTTCCTTAGGTCAATGAAGAAGGCATATAACTTTCCCCTTCTACGGCTAAGGGTCATTTGAATTAATGATACGAGCGTGAAAATGTGGTCCTGACAAGAGTAGCCTTTTCTAAAACCAGCCTGATTTTCTGCCAAAATTGACTTTCTCTCCATCCAATCATTCAATCTTGTCTTCAAGATAGATGTAAATAATTTCGATAGGTTAGAAATCAGGGATATTCCTCTGTAATTTGACGGGTTGTTCGGATCTCCATTTTTAAATATTGGGTGGATTATCGTTTTTGTCCATTGTTGAGGAACTTGGGATGTCCCTAAGATTTTATTAAATAAGTTCCTGAGATAAATTGTATGATCTTCTAACAAATATTTAATCGCTTCGTTAGGAATTTCATCAAGTCCTGTAGCCTTATTTTTACCCAATTTGGAAATTTCCTTGGTGACCTCAGTTAGAGATATTTCACAATCTAATTCGGGGTCAATGTCCAATATCTCAAGTGGTAACTGTACAACTTTTGTTAAATTTGAACCAAGTAACTCCCGGTAGAAGACTTGCCAGTCTGCAGTAGAAATTTCACCTTGTAGGTTATTCCTATATTTAAGTGAATTAATAGTCTTCCAAAATTGGGAAGGATCTTTTACATTACTGAGGATGACTTGAATTTTGTCAGTATATTCCCTTTTTTTGAGCTTTAGGATAGCTGAATATTTCTTCTTACTCGACAAGTATGCGATTTTATCGGCCGAGATATTATGTTTTACGTATAATTTTAGATTTTGTTTCATTTCCTTTTTAGCCAAATAAAAGTCTTTGTCGAACCATGGCTTAGATTTTATATTTTTTGTTTTTGCCTCCATCCGCGTCCCCGAGCGTAACATTGCTGTTTGAATTAAACCAGTAAAATCCTCAGCCTGAGTATCAATTGTGGAGTCCGCTGGATGTTCGGGAGTTAATTCTTTTAAAGTTTCTATATATGTTGGGATTTTATCTACTGACCAGGAAAATTTAATTTTGGCCTTAGGCTCCATGTAACAATTTTTAGTTTTATTATTAGGGCCGATAAACTTTAAAATTATTGGTAAGTGATCCGAATATGGCATACAACCAATTTCAAAATCTGCTATGTGTTCAAGCACCGCAGGTGAGACAATCGCCAGATCTAACACAGAAGAGCCTCTTCCGGAGATGAATGTAAATTTACCACTTTTATCATTAATGGATCTACCATTTATTATAGTTAAGTGATTTTTATCAAGAAAGTCAATAAATATTTCCGCTTTGGCAGATTTTGTTAGGTCACAGGAATTTCGGGTGGTTGAAAAAAGGTTTGAAGTATCTATCAAATTATGGTAACCCCCCAGATTGCCAATACGGACATTCAGGTCGCCGACCAGTATTATTTCAAACCCGTTATATATCTTATTTTCCATCAAATGAAATAGTCGTCCAAGTTTTGTAGCATGCGTATCGTTTGGGGGTATATATACGAATATTACGCAGATCGCTGGTGAGTCATTTGTCTAAACTTGGATTGAGTGTGACTGCAATCCAAGAGGTTTCGATTTCAACATTGTCAATTTGGGGCTGTAGTTGTTTATTTATGCCGAGAATTATACCTCCGGAGCCTCTCCCTTTATCTGATGACTTTACAGCAGGTGATTGGTACATTCCGAAGTTCGCCAAGTTCAAGTCGATATTGAAGTGGCACCAAGTTTCTGTAAGCGCGAACATCTCAAATTGTTTCAAATATTCGAACAGTGGAAAGAGAGAATTTATCCTAAAAAAGCCGTTTATATTCCAATACATGAATCGTTCGTTTTTAGATATGTCAACCATTGGTTTTATTTTTTTGATCTTAATTTTATTATGTTTCAGATTTGTGCCCTTAAGTTGACTTTCTTTAATAGTATGAGTCTTGCTATGTGAAGTATGAGGAGTTTCTGTGAGTTGAGATTTGTTTCTAGATTGTACATCTTCATTTGTATGTATTTTATTAACTGAGTATTTACATCTATTTACAGAGATCCGCTGGTGTGCCTCTAGCTATATTAGTTCTCCTTTGGCATTCATCACCTGTCCCTCCACTACCATGTAGTTGATGCCGTTTAGGAGAAGTTTATTGTCCCTCAACTTCGATCCTATACCTTTCTTGTAAAGTTCCTTTCTCTTTTCTATCAAGATTTTTCTCTGCTCTCTAATCTGGGGGCTGTAATCCCTGCTCATAAAAATATTGAGCATTCGAAGTTTGAATGAGTTCTTTAGGAGACTTATTCTGGACTCGTGATCAGGAACAAATTTTGTAAATATATTAATATGATAATCAATCTATATGAACTTATAATTATGTCAAGTACATTTTATGATATAACAGACATTCTAAATATATTTTTTTATTCAGCTTATTTTCATATATTTTATTAAGGTATATGCTTAGCTATAGTAGAGCTGCACGATACCATAGTTATAACAACTTTACTATATGCTTCTCCGATCTGGTCAGATGAACAAGAGTTAATATTGAATAAAATCCAAGATACTTTCTCAGATCATATCTAAATCTCCAAAATATACCCCAGGATATATTTTAAGGATAGAAACAGGAAGAACATCTCTCGCAGTGATAACAAAGAAATTATCATTAAAATTCTGGGTAAGAAGGTTAAATATGGACACTACGAGATTACCTTCAATCTGTTTGTCTCACTTGTGGGATGTTTATACTTCTACAAGACAAAATATTGGATTTACAAAGAGTTTAAGAACTACACTAAATAACGCCGGTTTCTCATATCTTATTGGATGCTCGGATCACAATTTATTGAAAAGTTATATTCCTTTGATTATTAAGACAATGTCAATCAATACAAGAAGACCAATCAAGAATAAGAAATTCAAAACTTTATCCACAATTAAAAAAATTCCATACGTCAATAGAAATAGAATGCTACCTAATCGATGATTTCCCTTCACCAGTCAAACGATGAATAGCTCAATCGAGAATACTATTATATTTACCCTCACTAGTAATCCTTGATATAAGATCTCAATTTCCAATTTTTTATAAATTACTAAAGTTTTTTTTTTAATTAACAATTTTTTATCTATAACTTTTTATATATTTATTTTTACAAAAATAAATTCTATCTTTTCCTATCAGTTGCTGAATCATTCCCGCTTTATATAATCTTCTTTCTTATATCTTCCCTGGCGTGGGAAATATAACCTTTTTGAACAACCTTGGTTGCGTGTAGCACCTTTGTACTTTGATATAGTACATTGCGGCTTGTATGTTTGCTACATTATTTTGGCCTCAAAAATCATACACTTTAGTTAGTAGCCCGTAGAACCATATTCTCTTATTCATACAAAAATGTAATGCCTTGATAAAGGTATGGCGTTCAGCTAACCAAAATATTGGAAAATAAATATTTTATTCAATCCAATAAATGCCTTTTTATTATATAATGATTCAAATATGGATTGCCTTATATATATATTGAAAATAAAGAAGGCATCTCCTGACCACGAGCACATGTACTCGTGGTCAGGAGATGCCTTCTTTATTTTTAATATCAACACCTGACCCACTTATCTTTTTTTAAATTGTTTTTTCATATATATATTGTATATTTTGAACTGTATAATAATGACACTTTTTATTTACTACCTCCCCATGTTTTGTATATAAACTATTTGTATTTTAACCCCCTATTTGTATTTAAACTATAAAATGGTGACGTCAGAATAAAGATCCAAATAGAGAGCGGTCAGCTGGTGAAAGGGACAGAGGGGAGGAAAATGCAACGCCCAGCCCATGTGGGGCCTAGGAACTTTTTAGAGACGACCCCTGAAAACAGGACAAGTTTTGGTAGGGGGTCGGCAGATGGTTCTAGGAGGTGTCTCTCGGCAGACGGCTTCTGTCTAACACACTCTCTCTTTCCATCTCTCGGTGATAAGCATCCAAGTTTGTGTCATGGCCTCTACCTCTGTCCCGTGGGCTGTCCCCGATCACTTTCGGTGATAACATCAAGCCCTGCCTCTGCTTCTTGTTGTCCGCGTGTGGGAAGATCATCAACACTCCCATCACGTACACGTCAGCCAGCTTATCCATACATCGAAATTTGCAACAATATTACATATATATATATAATTCAATGAATTTAAATTAAGACAACAAAACCAAAAAACGCAGGCTATAGGAATTCCTTCTCTGTATTTTTTTTTTAGACAACAAATATTAAATCCAAAATTCAAACAATAAATTCAAGCTCTTTTAACAGGGCTGACCACACTAAATATTCCAGGAGTGTCTTGTATTCCAAGTTTAAACTCAATATTCATGTCAAAATAAATAAAGAAAAAAAAGGATCACAAAAAGAACACTATAAAGAGTCTATACAACTACAGAAACGAATTATTTACAAAAACAATATTTTGCCTTTAAAATAAAGAGCTATTCCCACAATAACAAAATATCAACTTCCATTTGTGCAAATACATTATAATGACAAACAGAAATAGAAAAATGAGGGCATTTATGAAAATATTCTTTTCAACAAGTATATGAGCTCCATTTTCTATCTAAAAAGTTGCTGAAACAATATATGAACTAATCCATTGTAGAAGAGATGTACCAAATTGTCGTTAATAAATTTACAAACGTATAGGTACAAAATTCATCAAATTCAACTATTATGTTCAGAATAGTTGCAATATCATCGCTGATTCCAACGACCTGACATTCAGTGAGGAGCTCATCACCCAACAGCTGTTTTCTTACAAGGTCTGGAGGCCACCTCTATTTATCAACTCTCCATGTATAGATAGCCAAATCGAAGTGATATGTGTTCAAATGTAATATCTGAATGAACTGATATGATATAAATAAATTAATAAACGGTTAAACCTCTCTATAGCGCCCCCTCTAAATTGCGCCTCCCTCTCTATAGTGACCGATTTTAAATACGTTGTGCGATGTGATTTACATTAAAAGTAACCTGCCTATAGACCTCCTCTTTTTAGCACCCTATTTTGGTGAGTCCCAAGAGGAGGCGCTATAGACAGGTTTAACTGTAATTTAATTGAATTTGCAAGATCTTAGCTGAAGATATGAGAGAGTTCAAAATGAGCATGACAAACACACAAAAAAGCATGTTAGCCATGTAATTAAATTTTATAATTAGAAAATTTGGTTGAAACTCAGGGATAGTAGTGAAGTTTTCACCAATTTCTATTTATGACATGTGTAACTTTTGAAATCTAAATAGTTAATTAACTACAGCTAAGCATATTCCTTAATAAAATATTGAATATATAAGCTGAATAAACAAATATATTTAGAATTTCTATTATATCATAAAATATACTTGACATAATTAAATTCATAGAGATTAATTATCATATTTAGAAAATTTTATGCATATTACTCGAATTTATTAATTCGTAAATACATCTGAATTTTTTATTTTGATAAAAAATATTGTTTATATACATGATGAAAATGTAAAAAAATGCGTTTTCATCATTTGCCCCTATGAATATATATATAATATCATTCAATATACCAAACAAAATATTTAAACGAGAATTATATTAACTTGACCAAGAGGAGAACAGCCAAGAGATATTCACCTAAAATTTAAAATTCAACAATTTCAACACTATTCCAACAAGTACCTCAAAATCAAGTTGACTTCAAACCTTGATTATGACAACTTGTTACTAAGGTTTAGCTAGGAACTCATTTAGTCAACAGTTGCACTCTTGTAACATTTGCGGACCACCTGTCCTCAACAACTCGACTTGTATAAATGGCCAGAACAAGTTAAGAAGTTCACCTGAGTACTACTTGTAAATAACAACACAACATATTAATTGATATCAATTATTAATGATAATTCATCAATATACTAAAATATATCAAAAAAATTTATTTGTTTACAAATTTAATGCCAATATACATTGATCGAATAAATATATTTTGGATATTCCATTGTTCATTTAACGAGTTCTATAAAATATAAATTAGGAAATTATTGTGTTTCAGCTATTCTCCAAATTCCAGTTATGCATTTGTCTTGTCATTCTATGCATAAAATATTTATTTGTTTTGGTGAAACTAAGTTTTTGGGTAGATGCTGAATGCTTGGCGTGTAACTTTGCCCTTTTAACGCCCTCATAGAAACGTTCTTTGATAAGTTCGGCATAAATAGAGAATCCTTCATTATAGAGTGGCCAATTTGAATCTAGAGCTTGTCGTAGACCCGTAGAATCATTTGAAAGAAATCCTACCACCTTATTTTGTACAGTTTCTGTCAGGAACCTGTATAAGGTAATATCGCTACTCCCTAAAAGGTGACTTTGCATCAAATCTACCTGAATCTTGCAATTATTCCACCATTCTTCAATGTCTTCTGGCAAGTCAACATTCTCTGGTTTGTAGGCTGTTGGATGGAGAAGGAGGAAATGCATTATAACTAGTTTCAAGATTGGTGTGGAATCAATAAAAAAAAATTTTCTCTCTATAATTCTCAAAATGCTTTTCAAATCAATATGATAAGAATATTTCAAAAATAGTTTCAAAGTTCTCAGATCATCAGGATCTTTCAAAGGTATTTGTTTAAACACAGTAACCAAATTCACATTAGCTCCAGCTTCAAGAAGAATAAGTATGCTCTTGATGTTCAAACAAGTGGTTGAATTATCCAAAATGGTCCTTCCATATGAATCTCTTAACTCTATTTCAGAGCCTCTTTGAATCAACATCTTTGCCATTTCATCATCAACTAAAGAATAGGTTAATGGCGTTTTGCCAAATGGACATCTCTCATTGATATCTGCCCCTATCTTAATCAGGAATGCCACCACGGCTCGTGATTTAGATGAACATGCCTCAGATAGAAAAGGTAAATGTTTATATCTTTTTATTTTGATATTTGCTCCAGCGTCAAATAATATTCTGAAATTTTTAAATTTTCCTGAAAGTGAATGATAAATTGCTCTATGCCCATTATTATCTTCCACTTCTATGTCGACCCGATTTTCCAACAATTCTCTCATAAATCTTGTATCCTCAATTTTAGAAGCAGCCATTAATGGAGTAATGCCATCAAGAGTTTTCGAAATACAATCGGCTCTTAATCTAATTAAATCAATAAATATTTTGAAATTTTTAGCGTTTATAGCATCATGAAGAGGACTTATACCTTTGTAATTTTTAGCATTGATGTCTGCACCATTATCAACTAAGACCCTGTAAATGTCTTTTCTGTTATGTCGAATTGCAAAATGTAATGGAGAATCAAGTTTGTAAAGTTTCTTTTGTTGTAAATAGCCCAATATTTGCTTTTGGGAGTGACTTAATGTACAGTCGTGAAATTTTGCATTTACATTTGCTCCATATTTTATTAACTCAGCAACCTTACATAAGCGTCCCTCATATATCGCGATAAATAATTCCGTGGTTGCCTCCATAAGCTGCTCAGAAATTATTTGTTCTTGTTCAGAGGTAAATATATTTATACACAAGGGTTTTTTCTTCTCTTGAGCGCAGAATGCCAACTACTTGGTTCTTATTTAAATTTTTAAAAATATTACAGGAGATTTATTTTGCAAATATAATTGTAGTTACCTGAATATTACTTAATTGATTCAATTCACACTCTCTAGAAATCTGAATTAACTAAATAAATAATAATAATTATTATATATTATTGGTCAAAATCTCAAAATTTAATATTCTGTTTCTCTTATTCTGCGAATCTATTATATATATATATCTTATATATAAAAAATGAATGTTTGTATGTTTGTTGGTATGTCCGGTATACAAATTCGCAGTAGTTCACTAATTCAAACCAAAATTTCCATACATAGGTAAAAAAAAAACGAGGATGACGATAGGCTATTTTAAAAAATATATAAATCATTTATTAAAACTATATATTCAAATTATTCAACTTAGCTCACGAGCAGCGCCCTCTATCAATAACTAAAAGGTTATAAATACGTTTAAAATCTAAATCTTCTCAATATTTTATTAATAATAGTTCGCTTAATAATAATATTTATATAATAACTGCTCTAATTTGAAATATTTGGTAGGTTTTATTTATTTATATATTTTCATTTTTAGATATAACTGATCTAATTCGCCGTTTAAAATAGTTCGCTTAATAACACATATAAATATTTATATAATAACTGCTCTAATTTGAAATATATGGTAGGTTTTATTTATTTATATATTTTAATTTTTAGATATAACTGATCTAATTCGTCGTTTAAAATAGTTCGCTTAATAACACATATAATATAAATATTTATATAATAACTGCTCTAATTTGAAATATTTGGTAGGTTTTATTTATTTCTATATTTTCATTTTTAGATATAACTGATCTAATTCGCCGTTTAAAATAACTGCTCTAATTCGAAATATTTGGTATGTTTTATTTGTGTCCACTCTATTTCTATTTATTTGAAGTATTATAATTTCCATGTTTCAAAAAGGTTGTTAGAAATATGTAAGGCCTGAAATAGCTTTACATGCGAACATTTATAATGCCAAGCGTAGCTTAATGGTTAGGTGTGCGGCTTCGTATTTCCGCAACCTTGGTTCGAAATTTAGCCTGGGTGTTTTTTTTTATATTATTGAAGCAAAGTTTTTTTTACAGTACCAAAATTTCCATACATAGGTAAAAAAAATACGAGGAAAACGATAGGCTATTTTAAATTATATATAAATTAAATATTAAAACTATATATTCAAATTATTCTGTTAAGCTCACGAACAGCGCCCTCTATCAAGGTTATAAATACGTTTAAAATCGATATCTTCTCAAATTTTATTAATAATATTTCGCTTAATAATTAGAATACTTGATCTAAATCGAAATATTTATAGACGCTCGCTCGATTTGAAGATTTACACATGTGTATATCGTAACTAATCTGACTGTAAAGTTTGGAGAGGGACGTTTCACAAAAGTGACGTCCACGGTGCCAATTTATAATTGTAACGAATAGTATTTGAATAAAAACATTTAATCGGGTAAAACCCGGGCGTTGCCCGGGTCATTCGTCTAGTATATATATATAGGTGAGTGTTTAAAGCGTTTTCGGCTATACAAATCTTCAATAAGGACCTAATCTGACTGAAATTTCAACATGATATAGAAAAAATTAGGAAAAGATTTCTTTTCGCATCTTTAGTAAATAAAAATTAAATTGATCAAGTTCTGTGCAAAAATAGTTGTTTTTAGTCAGGAAATGATGCTGCCAATATTGCTGTATCTTAATTGATTATCAGATACAAAATTATTACAGGTAAATTCCATAAAATAAGACCACGAGCGAAGCCAGTTCATTTTTAATAGGCAAGAACAAAATTTTAACAGCAAAACATTCATTCGAGGAGAAGACATGAAGCCAGGTCATCTCTATATTTAAAATATCGCTTCTCTATTATTTACTAGCGCATATACCTGGCTTCGCCTTGGCTTTACTAGAGTGAAAGTTTGCCTAACAAATATTGGATAAAAAATATTCCTATAGCAAACATCTTTCTATTGAAAGGATTTTTATGTAGACATATATATAAATATATCTTTAATGAAATCGATTCAGTAGAGAGTGGATATATTCCTTAAACATTTTTGGATTTTTATATAGATTTATAATCTCTTTATATATAAAAGTCAGTGTATGTATGGGGAAAAGTGGGTATATTAAAAATAATATATGAGATGTTTAAAGTTTCAAATCTACATTGATATAACTTTTAAAATATTTCGATTTATATTTATGTGTGTTATTTTAGGTTGAAGAATTTGTTGATTTATTTTAGAGGAAGATTGAAATAGAAGATATATATATAATATAGATATATGGTAATTTAAACCAACAACCTCATATTGTATATAATAAAACCAGATTTTCCTGTTGAATAAAAGAAACACATCTATAAATAATTATACGCATAATTGACATGTGTCATTACGTTATCATATGCAATGTACTTTGTACAAACTGGGGATAAATAAATAAATCTCTGTAATAGATTAAGAATTGAGTTAAAGCAAGAGGTTGAGATACAAATCCAAAAACGTCTAAAATCGAGGCTTACAAGATGTCAGGGCGTTGCCATTTTACAATGACATCTTCCGAGCCACGCCCTTGTTGAATTCGCTGAAACCAAATACTTCCTCTCGGCAAAGATATATAAGCCTCCAACAGGGCCAGAAATAGTCACTTCAACATCAGCGGGAGCCCTCGTCGGTTGTGTCCGAGGTTTACCTCATCGACCATGAAGACCAGTAAGAAATTTTCTCAAATCTCCATCTTGCTCCTAGCTCGACTTTTATCTTTTCATGATACTTTCCTAGTACAATTGTGTCTTTTTTTTTGTGATGGATATTCCCAAGCTTTCCACTCTACCTCGACCACGACTGCCTGTACTCTGTGAGAACTGTTGAAGGTCTTCCAAGGCACAGAGAGGTACTGGTAAACTCTCCACACCCTGACTGTCCCTCTCGATTTCTACAGGTTTGACCCTCTCAGTTACTACAGTAAAGCGAGAGACCCTTTCGGATTTCACACCACAGCGAGAGACCCTCAGGATATCACAATATAGCGAGAGTCGACAGGATCTCACACCATAGCTATATAAAAATTAATGATTCTTTCAACATTTTTTCTTCAATTTATTAGAAGATAAAAATGGCAATATAAATTATTTATAAAAAAATATTTCCTAAAGCTATCTATTACGTCTAAATGTTTAAATGTCAATTTTGGTTTAGAAGGATTTAGAAGTTCAAGAGTATTTTCAGAAAACAGATAGGTGGAGCTGCAGATTTTTAAAAATAAATAAAATGATAGATATTTATTGTAAAGTGGTGAACCCTCTTCAAAAAATGCCTTAAAACAATTTAATTTGGTTTATCATCACAATAAAAACCTAATGTTGGTAATATAGAATGAGCTGCAACGCCAGTTTTTGCAAATTCATACAAAAGTCTATCAGTGTTATTTATAACAATTACTAATAACAATTTATACTCTAAGTCAATATATAGAATGCAAAACCGGCATTAATTAATTAATATGATGACAACTATGATCACAACTTGTCTTTTCTCTCCCTCACTTATGGCATAGACATGGCGTAACACCTCCGTAGATAGATTAACGTCGTCAGATGTTGCTCTCTTGTAGTGCTCAAGAAACAACAAAACTGTCTAAGCAGCTGTTCCCGCTTCCCTTAACGATTGTAGGCGCTGAGTCAATGTTGCATCATCATCCTCGCCAAGTTCTTCTTTCGCTGTAACAGTGGACACCAGAAAATTGTCTTCTGTTAGCTTCATTTCCGCCTTTTGGGAATCATCAACCGGTTGAAACTCCCTTTCAGTCATCAAATTCTCTGGTGTAATAGCAAAGATGTCGCGAATGCGATCGAGCAGATTTCCATAATTAAGAGGCTCAACTGAAGCAGTAGAAATGAAGCGAATGCCAACTGCTGGAATCAGGGCTCACAGAATAACGAGCCATTTTACAATAGCGCACAGCGTAATCCAGACGTAATTATGTGGGTAGATGGGCATCCGCCAATTACACTATTTTCTGGAGTTTAACCTTGCGATATTGAGCCTTGAAACTTTTGATAATGCCACTATCCAGTGGTTGCAGACTGGCAGTCATATTTGGTGGAAGGAAGTGTATATTTATGTTGCAAGACCATCATTAGGGATGCGGTGAGACGTAAAGTTATCTAACAACAGTAGGATACAACGTCCTTCAGAGACAAACTGCTTGTTGAACTACGGTAGCCATTCTTGAAAGATGCTAGAGGTCACCCATGCTTTACTGTTAGATGTGTAAGTGCAGTAGAAGTGTGGACTAAATTTTCTGAAGCATCGAGGTTTGCCGATTTTCCAATAATCAGCAATCGTCGCTTGTCTGTTCCAGTAGAGTTGCATCACAGTAGAACAGTGATTCGTTGCTTCATCCTTTTTACACCATGGTAGTTTTCATCTTTGTGAGCAAGTGTACGGTCAGGAATGAGCTGAAAAAATAATCCTGTTTCGTCTGCATTGTATATGTTGGCTGCGTCTTATCCGGAGTTCGCCAGCATACTGTTCAAATTTGTAAGGTGTTCATCAATGATATCTGGAGAAATCGATGCGCCTTCCCCACAGAACCATCATTGCGAAATATGCAATTTCCCTTTAAATCACTGCAGCCACCCACTGCTGTACGCGAAATTTTCTGGTACGTCCAACTGCTCGCCAAGTTTTTTTGCCTTTTCTCTTAGAAGGTCATCAGTAATAATAATATTATTGGCACGCTTTTGGGTAAACCAGTTGAAGAGAGCGTCTTCCAAGTCACTAAATTTTCCGACTCTTTGTCTCTTTGAAGAATCAGCTGGAGAGGTTAGATTGACCAAATCTAGCTAAGCTCCCCTGGCGGCGCCACCGCCGGTGAGAAGTGGTACGCCTCCGTAGTTGAAGACGAAGAATCAGAGGTGGTGCGCATGCGCGGCGGAAAAAAAAAGCAGAAAGAACTTTTATCAAGAAGTGAAGTGACGCCATTTAAACGCGCGTCAAACATTTTCATATTTAATCCTTATGTTTTAATTAAAGTACCTAAATTTAATCCAATGTCAATCTTAAATTATCCAAGTACACTATTTTGAACAAATATTTAAGCAAGTTTTTCTACCAAAATGTTTATAAGTAGCGTTTTCATTTACCGATAAGTTTTATTACATCTAAGTTTTTTATCTAAAGATTATTTATCAAAAGAAAGATTTCTACCTATTAATTAAGCACAAGTCAAAGTTATTTTATCGTTTATCTACAACATAATTTTTGGTCCCTCGAGCCGGATAATTATTGACGACCTATTGGATTAAAAAAAAAAAGTTGCTTAAACAAACAAGTAAAGTTACATCTAAAAAATTCTATTTCGAAATATCGAAGCTTGATGACCTAAAGATCGAATTAGAAAATGTAGAAACTCAAAGGTTATTTAAAGTTACAACTGGATAATATAAACAAAATTAAAGAAAATATTGAAAATTAAATGATTGAATTAGTTGATTCTGATGAACATGAATCACATATGCCTATGTATAAAGAAGCTAATAAAGATATAACTGCAATACAATCTACTTTATTAAATTATTTAGAATTAAAAGAAAATATAAATACTAAGATAGAAGAAACTAAAATTAATTTCCCTAAGTTTTCTCTACCCTCTTTTAAAGGTGATCTTGATCAATGGTTGGGTTTTAAGACCACATTTGGAGATACCATTATAAACAATTCATCATTAAATAATATTCAAAAGTTTAAAGTTCCCTTTTGGAGATGCAGCTAGCATAATTAAGGGTTTTTCTCTAACTCCTGACACTTTTGATAAAGCTTGGCTTGCTCTCAATGAAAGATATCACTGTACAAGAGACCTAGCCTATAAATACTGTAACAATATACTGAATATCAAGTATATAAAAGTAACCAACTCAAGGAATATTATTGAACTAATTGATACTGTTAAGTTGAACTTAAGAAATTTAGAATTGTTAGGAATTGATGAAGAACAATTAGGAAATATGTTTGTCACTACTTTTATTTTAAAGAAAATTGATAGCAACATGAACAAGGACTTTGAACTTTCTTTAAAGGAAAATACATTTCCTACTCTTCATGACTTATTAACATTTTTAGAAAAGCATAGAAAGGGATTGGATCTCATTAATGGAAAAATATATCAAAAAGAAGATAATGTTAGGAAGACCTTTAAAACTTATCAAGTAAATACTAACATAATCAAATGCACCTATTGTAATTCATCTCATAAGTTAGGTACCTGCCAAGAATTTGCTAAGTTGTCTTTAGATGATAGGATCAAATTTGTAAGAAGCGAAAACCTTTGTATAAACTGCTTAGGTGTTAATCATTATGCCAATCATTGTAAAATAACTGCCACTTGTAAAGTCTGCAACAAAAAACTTCATACTACCCTTCATCATTATAATTGTCAAAGACGGCAAGGTCCTATTTTAACTACATCTGTCCAGCATTCCTAAGACATAGGATATACACAGCTATTCTGCTCGGACTTACCCACCTCAATCCTACATCTATGGCCAGACTCCCTGATTCAACAACAGCATGGAAATTTCTGGTCAACTGGTTCAACTCAAATCAAAACAGGACGCGAGTAAAAGCGCTTAGCACTAGTCCATAATGGTGAGCTGGACTCCCCGGGTAGTTGGTGTTTTGTGCCCCCTGGGTTATAAATATATATATATATCGTATATTTTAAACTGTATAATAATGAAACTTTTAGTATATGTCACATGTCTTCCAATTAGTTAGAACCGATACTTTATAAGATCCTACCCTTCTATTAAAATGTACACCGTTTCTATTTGCTGCCAATTCCATATTTTGTATATATGCTATATCTTTATTGATATAACCTGTACACCCCTATTTGTATTTAAACTAAAAATGGTGACGTCAAAATAAAAATCCAAAGAGTGGTTGGTTAGCTGGCGGCAGCTGGGGGCAGAGGAGGAAAATGTCAACGCCCAGATGGGGGTCCCCTCCAGGGCTTTTTATAGACGACCCCTGTCAACAGGACAGGTTTTAGCAGGGGGTCAGCGGCAGTATGTTCTACAGGGTGTCCATCGG
Organism: Cordylochernes scorpioides; assembly: GCA_030710605.1. Classification (NCBI taxonomy): domain Eukaryota; kingdom Metazoa; phylum Arthropoda; class Arachnida; order Pseudoscorpiones; family Chernetidae; genus Cordylochernes; species Cordylochernes scorpioides. Next base: position 91,954,542 of record CP092873.1, on the reverse strand, counting down.
CAAAACGCTTATGTCTCTCTCTCCATGTCTCGGTAATAGGCATCCAAGTTTGTGTCATGGCCTCTACCTCTGTCCCGTGGGGCTGTCCCCGATCACTCTGTGCTAACATCTAGCCCTGCCTCTGCTTGTTGTCCGCGTGTGGGAAGAACATCAACACTCGCCTCACGTACACGACTGCCAGTTTATCTATACGTCGACATTTTGCAACAATATTACATATATATGTGAAAAAATATGCCTAATTCAAAAATATATTGTCACGATCTTTTCTTTAATTCTGTCGTTGGTAAGCCACGGAATCACGAAGCAAACTCAAAAGTAAGTTTTATTCAACTCACTGTCAAATAGAAAAAAAGCCGACAACAATTATATGCTTTATCCTATCTTACTCTAGACAGTCAGCACAATAATAAAAACTAATTCTAAAAAATTTACATAGTAGAAAGCGCAACTATTGACGTCAAATATTTACATAGATCCAAACAAAAAGAAAGAGATTTAATAGAAAACTAGTTAGACAATTTACATATCTACAAAATAGTTGAATTAAAGTACTTTGTGACAATATATATGCCTTTTTATACATTCATTTTTAGAATTTCATTTGAAAAAAAGATTTTTTTCTATGAAATATTAAAAGCAGAGTAAAACAAAAATTTCTATATTTATTTATGTAACCCAGGATCCTGGATGATATACATTTTGTTATGTAACGTTCTTTATAAAGTAATTCTCATCCAAATTTTGAAAAAAAAAAATCGATACATCTTCAAATATTCCTGTTTATATTTTAGAAGCATACAAATAAGATTAGAAGGAAACTATTTTGAAAAATGGCCATAAAGAAAAAAAGAACTAAAAAGAATATTCTAGATTGGAAACAACTTTTGTATTGTAGTACAAAATGTTTGGAATCTTTATTAAAGAAAGGTATAGACCCTAATGTAACAAATGTGGAAGGTAAATTACCATTGCAACTTCTGACTCGAAGAGAATATAATGAAAAATTCAAATTGCTTCTTGATTATAACGCAGATCCAAATAAGAAAAATTCGTTGAATTTATTAGCTCTCAATTTAGCCATTCAAAATAATAATATTGAGTCTATCGAAGCTTTAATAAAAGCAGGAGTTGATGTTACAGAAGAAAATAATAGTCAAGAACCATATTTATATTGGCCAGCTTGTTGGGGTCGAATGGAAATATTGGAGTTATTAATTAAAGCTGGTTGTGAGGTAAATGCAAAGGATGATAGAGGAATTTCACCATTGCTAATCGCTACTGAAAACAATCATTCCAAAGCAGTAAGAATGTTAATTGAAGCAGGAGCAGATATCAATGAGGAATCAAAATCTAGAATGCCATTGTTACACATTGCAGTTGAATATGGATATTTAAATGTTGTTAAAGTATTGATAGAAAATGGTGCTAATATTAATGGGAAGAATGAAAATACTGGATTTACACCTTTACATATTGCAGTTAAAAAAGATAAATTGGATATTGTAAATGTATTATTAGAAAATAGAGCTAATTTAGATTCCAGAGATACGAACAATGTTACACCATTGGAACTTGCAGTTCAAGAAGATCGTTTAAATATTGCTAAGTTGTTAATAATGCATAAATTCCTAGACAAAAAAGATATAATAAAACCCTCTCATATCGAAAACAAACCTGTGTATTCTCAATTTTGGGATAAATGCAAAAACGAAGTAGACTCATTAAAGAATAAGTTGATAGGAAAAACTCCCATATCTTATTATTTTTTTGCCAAAAAACTTGATATAGACAGAATATGTACCTTTATAAGTATTAAGAAAAATGGGTTTAAACAAGAATTAAATCGTGGCAAATATAAAGAGCAATTTCCTATTTATAAGGGAATTGTTGAAAATAAATTTTAAAAAGTCAAATATCGAAATCTTTTAAAAGGAAAATACAAAAAATTTATTGCGAATTCAAAAATTAAAAATTGTTCATATATGCTTAAATTTAATATGATTGAGGTTTTGAATGATAAGGACTTGAAGAAATTCGCTTGGTCTAAAGTAAGGTAAATTTATATATATACAGTTAAACCTGTCTATAGCGTCCTCTCTAATAGCGCCTCCCTCTCTATAGCTCCCGGTTTTAAATACGTTATACGATGCGATTTACATTAAAAGTGACCTGTCTATATCACCCTATTTTGGTGAGTCCAACTGTATTAACTGTATATACATATAAACAAATATCCATTATAATTTGGACTTTTTGCATTTATTATTATTTGTATATAAAATGTAAAGTTCTTGGAACTCGGATATATGGAGTGATATTTATAACCCATGATCCTGAAGTGCAGAACGTCCAATACCCTGGGGAGATATGTAGATCTCCCTATATATGTAAATATTTGAGCGATATGTAAATATGTTTGAAATATTTTTGTTTTCAAAATAAAAATCGTTATATAAAGAAGCTATCTTACGCTCTCTTTTTTTTGTCAACTTTAGATGATCCAGCTCTGCGCAGCATCTTACATAGTGAATGTTTTCCAGGCGAATTTTTTTTAAACAAATATTTTATTATTATTACAGTAGAACCTCCCTTCAGCGGACACTTCTCTACAAAGGAATGTTTTCATTTGTAAAATTACCATTTTACAATTAAGCAACTCTCCGGTAAGAGGATACCACTCCCTAAAGGACACTTTGGCTCTGTAATTAGGTGTTGTCCTTTATAGGGAGGTAGCTCTACTTATTATTTATCTCTCACAATAGAGAGAGACATGAAGATTCCAAGAAAATTATCTTTATTACTATCATCATTATTTTGTGTTTCAAATATGCAATAAATAATATGTATATATTGTTTTGACCAAGGACTTGTTTGTTGTTGTGTGATGTAATCAATATATAGCGTGAGATATTCATGTTTTTAGTTCTTATGATAATTCTGTAATAATAAAATATTATACAATCTCTTTTAATAGAAACTACACGACCTAAGATTATTGAAAATTAGGTAGACGAATACATAACAAAATATATATTTTAAAAATATATTTCACTTTCTAATGAAAAATATGATACAAGTATAATGAGTAATATTTGTTAAAGTATTACTTGTTGGAGAAACATTCACTCAGGGAGAATCAGGGTGAATCCTCATTGTATAATTGTGGATATTTTACAGCGGTACAAGAATTTTTATCTCTAACGCAGCAATACGAATGCCCCTCCTGTCTGTCTGTCTCTCTTAATCATTACCTCGGAAAACAAAACAAAACAAAAAAATAATAACCGAGTCTCTATTCCATGCACCAATATAAAGCCACCAGCCTGCTTTGAGCATTCTAATTTTTTTCAAAATTTCAGGAAAACCCGTTAAATTGGTTAAAGCCAACCGAGCCCACCAATGTGCTGTCTGCGACAGCGATAAACACTTTGCAACGTATTGAAGGGAGCGTGACTGAGATCCAACTACGATATTTTTAACCGCAACAACTTTAATATACGCTATTGGAGCTAGATTTTCGGAATAAATATAACCACATCAACAAATAATTTATTTAACTCCCAAAGTTTCAGTAAATCGCTGTCACTCTCTTTGTGTTTCAAATATGCAATAAATAATATGTATGTAAAGGACACCTAGTTGTAGAGTCAAAGTGTCCTTTAGGGAGATGTATCCTCTTACTGAATAGTTGCTAAATATAGTAAAAATGGTATTTTTGTCGAAGAAAACTGTCTTTTATAGAGAGGTGTCCTTTAGCGTGAGTGTCCTTTCATGGAGGTTGTACTGTAAATGTTTTATGTAGTATATTTTTCCAAACAATTAACAAAGGTTATTTTTAAAAAATTAGAGCTAGAGTCACTAGACTTGTCAACCTCCAATAGATATTCGTTAAAAGGTTGAGTGTAGTGATTCCAATTATTGGAACCTTGTTAGAATCTCATTTTCATTATCCAAGTCTACGTGAACCCAGTTCAGTTAATCAGAATAATGTCTGAGAAAAAATATATAGCGATAGAATAGTTTAAATTTCATAAAGTGTTAGAGAACAAGGTTATCTCTAAGAACTAAAATTACAGAACAATTTCCTCTCCCATAGTTAATTTGTATAGTGTGTGTGTGTGTTATGTTGAATACTTTGATTTCATTTTCATTATCCCTTCTCTCCTTTGTTTATGTTTCTTTTTGTTCCCCTTTCTTCATGAAAATGATGTATGGCGAGTCCTTACAGGACGGAAATGTCCTAATAAAGCAGTTGTTGTTATAATCTCATACTATTTTTTTTTCATCGCTACCTCCCCGTGCCGGGTAAATTTCTGTCTTCCTTGGATGTGGTAGCCGTTTCTTAGGCTCCATCTCCGAACCCTGATTTCCTGCCAAGGTAGACCTACCATCGAAAGTTGATAAGTCAGACACGTGACGTCGCCAGTACAAGGACTGTGCGATCCATCATAGTTAATTACCACGACTATCGGAGTTGCCCCTGGTCTAATAAAAGCACCGTCACCCTAAAAGTGACAATTGTATGTATTAGCTCTAGAATTCCCACAGTTATCCAAGTAAATGATCTAAGGAACTGATTTAATGAGCTATTCACGCCTTGATAGAGCGTGTACGTAGACATGCATGGCTTAATCTTTGAGACAAGCATATGACTACTGGAAGGATCAACCAGGTATCCTTCGCCAGACCTCGCCGTTCTCCAGCCGCCTCGCTGGGAACCACGCTTAGGAACGCAGCGTCCGCCTCTCAGCCACCACATCCTTCACCTCCTCCGCTAGAAAGGTCGACTCTGATCCAGTCATTTTCCACACATTCATCCAGACATGACTTTGCACAACCCAGCCGATACGCCTCTCGCAACTTCGCTGTAAAATACCCAAAAAATCTTTCATTAGAACGCGTGCATCCTTCGGAACAAAAGGCAACAATTTCTTGAATTCCTGTACGAATACGCTATAGATATATAGTTCTAATATCTCAAACTTGGCTCAAACACTGTCACAGGAAGAACATCCCCAACTAAAACACTGTTCGGAATGACAGACTGTCTGGACAGAGTGGAGAAACAGCAATTTTCATCCAAAAGAAATATTACTGTGTTCCAATCCAATGCACTGCGTCATGTTTGAAGAGGAACCACAGGAATAACCATTAAAGATAAAAATGGAAAGCCAATGAACATATACAACAGCTACAAGGCATCAAACACGTCTCTTGATCAAAAATACAGCTATAAAATATTTCAAATAGACACTCCAACAATCCTAGCCGGGGACCTCAACTGTGAGAATTCCACCTGAGGTTCACATTCTCCACTAACCTTAACGGCAAGATCCTACAAAAAGCCCTTGAAGGTCTGAATCTGGATCTAAGCTACCCAGATGAACCCACACATGACTCACCACCCGACATCCTGGACATCGCAATCCACAAAAACTTGAGACAGACCGTTCACTCAAAGGTTCTCCACGAGATGACGTCTGATCACCTTCCAGTCCTCCTCATCTTACAAGAATACAACACGACTACAAGATCACCAGCTCCGACACAACAATCAAAATCATTGACTGTGCGCTCTTCAAATACCAAATGGAAAACACCCAACCGCCAGCACACATTGCAGAAACGCCGCAAGAAATAAACGAGGCCATAGCCTCCATCGTGGAACAAATCATTCAAAATATACAAACTCCCACAAAACATCTATATAGATAATACCGTAACAGAGTTTTCTATTGTAAAGTCCTGAGCTATCTCCTCCGAAGATTCTGAACTACACATAACGATCTATATACCAAAATTTTCGTTATTTTTTTCTTCGTATGATAGGCCTGTTTTTATTTTCCTAATGTTAACAGTTATTTTTATTTTTTAATTTAATCTATTTTACAATCGTAGATTTTTTGCATTTATCATCATCAATTCTTTTGTTTACAATTGCGTACTTTTATAGAGAGAAATAAAGAAATACATAATTGATTAGATACAAAAGTGTGAACCAGAAAGTCGATTTTTAAAAATGTTATTATTTAATATAAACTTATTTTAATTTAATTTTGAAATGAAAAGGTAGTGTAAAAGTGTATATGAGGTTAGATTCAAATAGGTTAAATTATGTTAGTTTAATCGCTAAATAAGGTTAGTTTTAGATAAGTTGAATTAGGTTAGTTTCAGATAATTAAAAAAAATAATGTTCGTTTTTAGAAAAATAATTCGAAATAGTAAGTATATATATTAATATAAAAGATCGAAATGTAAAAATCACTATGTCCAAAATCTTCGCTTTAACTCGTGTAAAACGGCTCGAAGGTACGGCGGTGTCAACGTACAGCGCCGCCTACCAAAGTTAACCTTTTCTGGGAACTCACCAGGTTATATTATTTTTCGAATTGTAGATTGAATTATTACTTTTATTCTATCTTTTATAAGTGTTTGTTATAGTTTTTCATTTGAATTTAGCACAATTTTTGTATCTGGTTATCTTTTTTGGCATCTTTTCATCTCTCTTTGGCATTTTTTTTTTCTCATTAATAAGACCTAATCCAAATAATTTAATATTGTGTGACTTTTTTTAAATTAAATTATTTGGATTAGGTCTTATTTTCTTTTATTAATTTGTTATAGTTTTTCATTTGAATTTAGCTCCATTTTTGTGTCTGTCTTTTTTTTTCTTCTCATAAATAGGCTGATGCTGTATTTGTGTACTCAATTGTTGCTTTTTTTTTTATTAAATTATTTGGATTAGGTCTTATTTTCTTTTATTAATTTGTTATAGTTTTTCATTTGAATTTAGCTCCATTTTTGTGTGTCTTTTTTTTTCATCTCATAAATAGGCTGATGCTGTATTTGTGTACTCAATTGTTGCTTTTTGTGTCTGGTTTCTTTTTTGCAGTATTTTTTTGGAATCCTTTTTTTTTCATCAATTGTTTCCTCACATGCTTGGAATTTTCTTTTTATGCCTGTCCTGGCTTTCAGTTTTATAGATTTCCTCTGCTTGGTTCTTATTTTACCTTTTTTTTTTGAGCGTCTTCTGTCATGCCTCGGAAAGGCCAATAGTGTGTGACTTTTTTTTTAATTAAATTATTTGGATTAGGTCTTATTTTCTTTTATTAATTTGTTATAGTTTTTCATTTGAATTTAGCTCCATTTTTGTGTCTGTCTTTTTTTTTCTTCTCATAAATAGGCTGATGCTGTATTTGTGTACTCAATTGTTGCTTTTTTTTTTATTAAATTATTTGGATTAGGTCTTATTTTCTTTTATTAATTTGTTATAGTTTTTCATTTGAATTTAGCTCCATTTTTGTGTCTGTCTTTTTTTTTCATCTCATAAATAGGCTGATGCTGTATTTGTGTACTCAATTGTTGCTTTTTGTGTCTGGTTTCTTTTTTGCAGTATTTTTTTGGAATCCTTTTTTTTTCATCAATTGTTTCCTCACATGCTTGGAATTTTCTTTTTATGCCTGTCCTGGCTTTCAGTTTTATAGATTTCCTCTGCTTGGTTCTTATTTTACCTTTTTTTTTTTGAGCGTCTTCTGTCATGCCTCGGAAAGGCCAATAGTGTGTGACTTTTTTTTTAATTAAATTATTTGGATTAGGTCTTATTTTCTTTTATTAATTTGTTATAGTTTTTCATTTGAATTTAGCTCCATTTTTGTGTCTGTCTTTTTTTTTCTTCTCATAAATAGGCTGATGCTGTATTTGTGTACTCAATTGTTGCTTTTTTTTTTATTAAATTATTTGGATTAGGTCTTATTTTCTTTTATTAATTTGTTATAGTTTTTCATTTGAATTTAGCTCCATTTTTGTGTCTGTCTTTTTTTTTCATCTCATAAATAGGCTGATGCTGTATTTGTGTACTCAATTGTTGCTTTTTGTGTCTGGTTTCTTTTTTGCAGTATTTTTTTGGAATCCTTTTTTTTTTTCATCAATTGTTTCCTCACATGCTTGGAATTTTCTTTTTATGCCTGTCCTGGCTTTCAGTTTTATAGATTTCCTCTGCTTGGTTCTTATTTTACCTTTTTTTTTTGAGCGTCTTCTGTCATGCCTCGGAAAGGCCAATAGTGTGTGACTTTTTTTTTAATTAAATTATTTGGATTAGGTCTTATTTTCTTTTATTAATTTGTTATAGTTTTTCATTTGAATTTAGCTCCATTTTTGTGTCTGTCTTTTTTTTTTCTTCTCATAAATAGGCTGATGCTGTATTTGTGTACTCAATTGTTGCTTTTTTTTTATTAAATTATTTGGATTAGGTCTTATTTTCTTTTATTAATTTGTTATAGTTTTTCATTTGAATTTAGCTCCATTTTTGTGTCTGTCTTTTTTTTTTCATCTCATAAATAGGCTGATGCTGTATTTGTGTACTCAATTGTTGCTTTTTGTGTCTGGTTTCTTTTTTGCAGTATTTTTTTGGAATCCTTTTTTTTTTCATCAATTGTTTCCTCACATGCTTGGAATTTTCTTTTTATGCCTGTCCTGGCTTTCAGTTTTATAGATTTCCTCTGCTTGGTTCTTATTTTACCTTTTTTTTTTTGAGCGTCTTCTGTCATGCCTCGGAAAGGCCAATAGTGTGTGACTTTTTTTTTAATTAAATTATTTGGATTAGGTCTTATTTTCTTTTATTAATTTGTTATAGTTTTTCATTTGAATTTAGCTCCATTTTTGTGTCTGTCTTTTTTTTTCTTCTCATAAATAGGCTGATGCTGTATTTGTGTACTCAATTGTTGCTTTTTTTTTTTTATTAAATTATTTGGATTAGGTCTTATTTTCTTTTATTAATTTGTTATAGTTTTTCATTTGAATTTAGCTCCATTTTTGTGTGTCTTTTTTTTTCATTTCATAAATAGGCTGATGCTGTATTTGTGTACTCAATTGTTGCTTTTTGTGTCTGGTTTCTTTTTTGCAGTATTTTTTTGGAATCCTTTTTTTTTCATCAATTGTTTCCTCACATGCTTGGAATTTTCTTTTTATGCCTGTCCTGGCTTTCAGTTTTATAGATTTCCTCTGCTTGGTTCTTATTTTACCTTTTTTTTTTTGAGCGTCTTCTGTCATGCCTCGGAAAGGCCAATAGTGTGTGACTTTTTTTTAAATTAAATTATTTGGATTAGGTCTTATTTTCTTTTATTAATTTGTTATAGTTTTTCATTTGAATTTAGCTCCATTTTTGTGTCTGTCTTTTTTTTTCTTCTCATAAATAGGCTGATGCTGTATTTGTGTACTCAATTGTTGCTTTTTTTTTATTAAATTATTTGGATTAGGTCTTATTTTCTTTTATTAATTTGTTATAGTTTTTCATTTGAATTTAGCTCCATTTTTGTGTCTGTCTTTTTTTTTCATCTCATAAATAGGCTGATGCTGTATTTGTGTACTCAATTGTTGCTTTTTGTGTCTGGTTTCTTTTTTGCAGTATTTTTTTGGAATCCTTTTTTTTTTCATCAATTGTTTCCTCACATGCTTGGAATTTTCTTTTTATGCCTGTCCTGGCTTTCAGTTTTATAGATTTCCTCTGCTTGGTTCTTATTTTACCTTTTTTTTTTGAGCATCTTCTGTCATGCCTCGGAAAGGCCGTGGAAGACTCACTCCCCTGACCGCTAGGCTATTTCTCTTGTTTACTTTTTTACCAATGCCTATAATTTTTCACCTGAAAGATTTTTTTTTATTTGTTATTCAATAAACTATTATCACTTATTTTTGGTCTTCTTTTTATTTACTTATTTTACTGGGGGTTGGTGGAAGGATGGTCTAAGCCGTTGGTTTTCGACCGCTACGACCCGGGTTCGATTCCCGCATTGGGCACTTTTTTCTGAAAAAATAAAAAAAAAAGCTCCAATGGCTTCTGATTCTTGCAAAAGTCCAACCCCACCAGCAAGCGCAAGTAATCAAACGGGGCTCTGGCACACTTGTACATGCAAAGTCGAACTGCTTTTCACATGTTTAGACATGTGGTGTACTTACAGTAAAAACAGTCGCCTACTCTACCCACCATGATTATCAAGGCCTGTACCACGTGTACTAGGGATAAGCAAAAAAAAAAAATATTTTACCCTTTGATCTATACATACAATTATTTGCATACAATTATATACATACAGTTTTCTACATTTTTGCGCTCTGCAGTCTAATATGTTGTTAACTAGCCGAGTGACCCGGGCAACGTCCCGGGTTTACCCGAACGACCCGCAGGTGAGAAACTATAGAAGAAAAATTTTAACAAATCAGAAAATGAAATTGCAAACAATGTCCTTTAAGGACATGAGAGCACATGCACTGTATCACCATACGTGTACCATTTTCAAAGACCCTGCTTAGGATTAAAACTTCTCAGAAGCATAACAATAGTACCAACCTAGAGGTTAACTGGTGTGGATGCATTCCTCTGGGAGTAAGACTATTGAGAAATTCAGTAGGGAGTTATTTTGCTTCTCCGCATTCTAACACTCCAACTGTTAACACTGTGGAAACACTGACTCATGTTTGGTAAGCAATTTCAGGGAAGAAACTATAGACATTGGATTAAATAAATTATTAATTAAATTGCATTAAATAAAAATTATTTGATTTAAATAAATATTATTCGAGTGAAAAAAAAAAGAAAAAATTAACAAATTAGAAAATAAAATTTCGAAAAATACAACTATATTGCAGATAAGATAAGAGGACCTTATTAAAAAATAAATAAACAAACTGTAATTCGACACTATCGATAATTCGACACTTTCGATAATTCGACCATTTTAAAAATCAAATTTACAAGGTTGATTGTTGTTTAAATACAACTTTGATTTTGCATGCATAAACACAGGCTCTTGTAGCAAGAACCCAAATATTATTTATAGTCATAGCAAAAGCCAACTTTAGTGAAAACTGATGCCTCTTCAGAATGAATGGAAGACTGAAATCTGAAGGAGCAGAAGATATGGGTCATCTTTACATGTATGCTATCCAATGTTCGCACACTTGAAAAAGCTACATATAAAGTTGTCCGTGCGTAAACACAGGCTCTTGTAGCCAAGGTTTGGCCTTGAGCCTTATTTATAGTCATAGCAAAAGCCAACCTTAGTGAAAACTAACGCCTCTCTAGAATGAAGCGAAGGTTGGTATCCGAAGGGGCCAAAGATATTTCAGACACTATACAGTGTGCTCAACTTTGGGCACTGTCAGTATATGTGCTTCAAGGACATGAGAGCACATGCGCTGAAACACCATACGTGTTCCATCGCAAAGATCCTAAAGGCATTGGTGAAAGTATAAATAAATATTTTGGAAATGAAAAAAAATACATATATATATAAGAAAATAAATTGGAATAAAAATTTACAAACTATATTTCAGAGTGGATACATATTTGAAAGGAAAAAAAAAAAAAGAAAATTGCAAACAACAAAACTATATTACAGATATGACATGAAAACTAACGCCTCTCTAGAATGAAGCGAAGGTTGGTATCCGAAGGGGCCAAAGATATTTCAGACACTATACAGTGTGTTCAACTTTGGGCACTGTCAGTATATGTGCTTCAAGGACATGAGAGCACATGCGCTGAAACACCATACGCGTTCCATCGCAAAGATCCTAAAGGCATTGGTGAAAGTATAAATGACCCATATATTCTGCTCCTTCAGATTTCAGTCTTCCATTCATTCTGAAGAGGCATCAGTTTTCACTAAAGTTTGCTTTTGCTATGACTATAAATAATATTTGGGTTCTTGCTACAAGAGCCTGTGTTTATGCATGCAAAAGCAAAGTTGTATTTAAACAACAATCAACCTTGTAAATTTGATTTTTAAAAGGGTCGAATTATCGAAAGTGTCGAATTATCGAAAGTGTCGAATTATCGAAAGTGTCGAATTATCGAAAGTGTCGAATTATCGAGTGTCGAATTACAGTTTGTTTATGTATTTTTAATAAGGTCCTCTTATCTTATCTGCAATATAGTTGTATTTTTCGAAATTTTATTTTCTAATTTGTTAATTTCTTTCTTTTTTTTTCACTCTAATAATATTTATTTAAATCTAATAATTTTTATTTAATGCAATTTAATTAATAATTTATTTAATCCAATGTCTATAGTTTCTTCCCTGAAATTGCTTACCAAACATAAGTCAGTGTTTCCACAGTGTTAACAGTTGGAGTGTTAGAATGCGGAGAAGCAAAATAACTCCCTACTGAATTTCTCAATAGTCTCACTCCCAGAGGAATGCATCCACACCAGTTAACCTCTAGGTTGGTACTATTGTTATGCTTCTGAGAAGTTTTAATCCTAAGCAGGGTCTTTGAAAATGGTACACGTATGGTGATACAGTGCATGTGCTCTCATGTCCTTAAAGTAGTGTAGTTTTGTTGTTTGCAATTTCATTTTCTGATTTGTTAAAATTTTTCTTCTATAGTTTCTCACCTGCGGGTCCTTCGGGTAAACCCGGGGCGTTGCCCGGGTCACTCGGCTAGTAAAGAAATAAACCTCGAGAGAAAGTACCCAGTCCACATCAAAGAAAAATACGAAAACAAACATGACTAAGGAAAAAAAAGAGAAATACTTGTGAGATTCAGATGACAGAAAAAAAAAAAAACATACCTCACCGCACGAAGAGAATCACAAAAACTAACCAGGGAACACAACACCAGCTGGGACACCTCACAAACCCAAATAAAGAAGAAATTATCGTTAAAACTAATAACAATCTGACAATAACAGGAGAGAAGGCAGCTGAAACACTAGCAGAGAGTCATGAAAAACAGTTCAGCCCATATCCATCTACCTCTTTCTCAAAAACAAACAGATTCCTGATCAAACAAAGAAATAAGTCTGGAGTCCACTAAAATTGGAGAAATAAAGACAATAATTGACACCTTCTCTAACAAAAAGCTCCAGGTATCGACGGAATCACAAACGAAGCTCTAAAATTACTGCCCAACCATATCCTTGAATCACTAACCAACACCATTAATGCTTCACTAAAGTTTACATATTTCCCAAAAAATATATAGAAACCTCAATTATTTATTCTATAATAAAACAAGGAAAATCAAAGCATGACACAGAAAGTTACAGACCCATTTCACTACTGCCTGTCATCTCTAAATTATTTTAAAGGATCATTCTTAAAAGAATGAGAAGATCACTAAATGATAAAAATCCCCTAAAGTCTGAGCAATTTGGGATACAGCTGAAACACTCCACGCTTTATGAACTAGTAGTTGTCACAGAGAAAATCAGAAAGGCAATGGAGCTAAAATAATTAACAGGAAGTATCTTCTTAGACAATTTACAAAGTATTTGACAAAGTCTGGCACGAATCCCTTCAATACAAAATGTCAAAAAAAGAACCTGCCTGGAGACATTATTGGAATAACAAGGAGCTTTATTTGTGATAGGAATTTCAGAGCAAAATTCAAAGACGATTTTTGACTAAATAAAAATTCTAGCACTGGGGCTTCCCCAAGGATCAGTCACCGGCCCCAGTGTGGATTCGCTTTAACATATACACAGATCCCTGCCCGGAAGGAATGTCGTTGTATCTATATGCAGACGATGTCGTAACACTGGTGTCAGCCTACGGTGTCGACAAAATGTACCTGAGACTCCAAGAAGCACTTGTGTTTGTCATATCTGGTGCGAAAAATGAACTGAACCCACAAAAAAAAAAAAAAAAAAAACGGAAGATATTGTAGCGGTGCAGCAAATAAGAGGAAGAGAAGATGTGGGCAAGCCAAGAGAAGAAGGTATGCAGGGGCCCCTCCACAAGGAAGTGTTGATTGACAAATTCCAGAGGAGGGGGTGGCAGACAGGGAGTCCAGCTGGTGCCGTCGTGAAGCAAGCAACCGAGTTAGCGGCTGGCCTGCAGGGGGTTTGTGCGTCGAGAAGACACGGCAGTCTGGGGGGAGAAGTCTGTCTGGTGACAATGGAACCTGCAGCAAGGAGAACGGCGGGTGACGACAGACGCGGCAAGTTGGCGACGGGGAAGTGGGCTCAGGGACTGTGTGGATTAACAAGTGGAGGACGGAGCAAAGAAGGACGAGGAGGAACCTACCCGGGGCGGACATTGAAGGCAAGTTCATCTACTATGTCTAGTTATTAACATCCTTTTTAAAGCTCAGGGAATAAATCCATAGTACAAAGCTGTATCCAAAACGAACCCACATTGTTTTCTCAGAATCCTTGCACACAAACATTGACGGCTGAGAAGCGTCGTAACAATATTCTTCTTTCAGACAATAGGCTCAAAAGAAAGCAACTCCCAGGTGATCTAGGCTTCTATGGTGAACCAACAAAATGAAAGAAAAGCGTTCAATACCTGGGTGTAACTCTCGATCAACATCTGACCTTTCAAAAAACGTACAGAATCAATCTCACAAAGGCAGCACAGGCTAGCAATATTATTGGGAAATAAATGCAAGCTATCTTTACACTGCAAGTGAACAATATACACATCAATTATAAGACCAATTCTAATCTATGGTTACCCAGTCTTTATAACCGCAATGAAGCCAACATTGAAAAATTCAAAAGCTTTGAAAACCAGATAATCAAGAAAATAATAGAATCCCAATGGTTTGTCAGGAGCAGTATTATTAGAAAGGACCTCAAAATATAAATGATTTCATAATAAGACAAGTTTTCAACTTCTACGAAAAATCTGAAAATCTTCAAACATAACCTTCCAAGAATCTCGCAATTACAAAAAAGAAAAGGACACTCAAGGCAATCCCTATATCAATTTAGAACAAAAGAAAGAGAAAACAGATGGTCAGAACAAAATAAATGAGGAAAACAGACCATTTCACAGAAGAATAAACATTCAAAATCCAAGATTCCACAAGGCCATGTAAATATGTAAATATACTGTGATGTACATATTATCCACTGTAAATATCATAAACTAGGTTTTGATTGGTAGCTAATAAAGTTATTTTAAAATGGAACTGAACTTTTAAAAATGATCTTTATTAATCGATTGTTTTTTTCTTTTTAATCAAAATATCAATATCCAAATTATTAAATAAAAGTTTAAAAATACATCACAGTGTCAACGATATAATGATGGCTGGCGTCGCATCGTGTTTAAGATGTAATACGTACATTGGGCCACAACGTTCGATTCCGAATAAAATGATATTACTATTATATATAATGGAACTGTGTTTTTCATATTGAAACTAGCAAATGTAATCGTTCTTTTACCCAAATGAAAGTTTGCCTAAAGAAGATTTGATTAAAAATATTTTGCGAGAAAACATTTACTCAGAACTAAAACTATATTTGTAAAGTTAAATTGTTGTTAGTTTACTCTTCTCCACTAAAACTATTCTCTAAAAAGCCATCCAAAGCCTGAAATTAGACAAATAACAAACAATTTTGCATATTTTTAGATATAAAATGATCATAATTATCATACACAAACTATATGACCTAGCTTCGCCCAGCTTCTTCTCGAGTGAATGTTTCTGGACGAATATTTTCTAATAAACGTGTGTGTGCTATTTATTATAATTATATTTACAGTAGAACCTCTTTTGTAAATCCTTTCCTTTTATTTATATCTATAAAAATGAAATCCAAAATCGATATTTGTTATCGCGTTGCGCAAAATCTACAGAATAAATCATTATGAAATTTCGCATGTAGGTAGCTGAAGATTTCGTTTAACATATAGGCTATTCAAAAAACTAAAAAGGTTAATGTGCTTTTTTTAATGTGAAACCAAAAGGTGTTAGTTCCAGCCTTTTACCGCTTGGGCGCAGCACTGGTCGTGACGATAAATGAATTTGATAGGTTAATAATTTTACACATAGTTTGTTTGTAGTTTGTTTACACAATGAATGTTTTAAAAGGTATGATTATCCAATCGCCGTGAATCTTTAGGAAGTTATATATACATATATATATATTTACTATACTACTGGGAAGGTTTATGGTTTGAATTTGATTTGAAATTAATATTCGTTGCATTTTTATTTGCAATTTTTCTACTTTCACCCACAAGCAGCGCCTCTCGCGGTTTCTGGTGTAATTACATTTATAAATTGTAAAAATGTTAAATTGTGTTCGAAGTATAATAAACTTAATTTGAGAATTTAGTAATATAATATCCCAATGACGTTGTAAAAAACTTAACATTTCAATATTAATATATGTTCAATGAAAATATTATAACGTTTTTTGGCTAAAATGTTGTAATGTTAAAATATATTTTGCATTTGTTATTTTAATTTGTTGTCGTTTTATAATAATGAAGATGCAAATTACATTGTTGTTGTTTATTATCGTTTGTTTATATAAAAAACTAGCGGATGTACCCGGCTTCGCCCGGGTTTTACCCGAGTAAAGGTTTGTCTAACGAACATTTGTTAAAACAATTCTCTATGAACTTATAAAAAATAATAGATATATTTTGATAATTTGAAACTCGTAAATTTGAATCTCTCGATAAAGTGAACATTTTTTCCCGGTCCCTTGAAAAATACTCGATATGTTGAATAAAATCAATATAAATTGGTTCCCTTGGTATTTGGAAGTTAAAGGAATAGTATCTTGCCTTGGAATTGTATCATTATTCTTGTCTCAAATAAATTGCCGTGTCATCCTGAATTTTGTCTTTCCTAATTTTCTACATTACAAAATCATCATTTTATCTATTCTCCCAATATATATGTTGTAGATAAATGATAAAACTAACTTTGAGTTGTGCGCAAATAATAGGTAGAAAAACTTACTTTTGATAAATAATCATCATCATTTAGTTAAATCTACAAATAACTCTAAGGATATTCAAGATATTTAAGAAATTATTTTTCAAAAACCTTTTCAGGGATATACCTAATATTATCCCGAAATTTCACGGCGATTGGATGTATGGTTTTTGAATCTATAGAGTACAGACAGACAGATATTCAATTTTATATATATACTAGCGGACGTTTCCGGCTTCGCCCGAGGTTTTACACGAGTAAAGGCTTGTCTAACGAACATTTGGTAAAACAATTCTCTATAAACTTATAAGAAAAAAGTTATATTCTGATAATTTGAAACTCGTAAATTTGAATCTCTCGACAAAGTGAACATTTTTTCCCGGTCCCTGTGTGCCGTGTCATCCTGAATTTTGTCTTTCTTAATTTTCTACATTACAAATTCATCGTTTTATCTAGTGAACATATTTTCCCGGTCCCTTGAAAAATACTCGAAAAGTTGAATAAAGCCATGGTCGTGAATCTCTCGATAAAGTGATTATTTTTTCCCGGTCCCTGTGTGCCGTGTCATCCTGAATTTTGTCTTTCCTAATTTTCTACATTACAAATGCATCATTTTATCTAGTGAACATATTTTCCCGGTCCCGTGAAAAATACTCGAATAAAATCATGGTCGTTTATGGAAGATGGACGTAGTTCCCGAAGGACCGCTTGATCACTCTGATTGGTCGGTGGGAACTTGGACTGTCCATCCAACTGGCCGACGGCCGGACTTGGGAAGGGCAGATCTCCGTTGCAAGATGGCGCTGCATGCGAGTTAAAGCTACATATCTGCAAATAACTCTAAGGATATTAAAGATATTCAAGAAATTATTTTTCGTAAACCTTTCCGGAGATACACCTAATAATACCCCAAAATTTCACGGCGATTGGATGTATGGTTTTTGAATCCATAGAGGACACACACACAGACACACACACAGACATTCAATTTTATATATATAGACTAGCGGACGTACCCGGCTTCGCCCGAGGTTTTACCCGAGTAAAGGTTTGTCTAGCGAACATTTTTAAAGCAATTCTCTAAAAACATATAAAAAAAAGATATATTTTGATAATTTGAAACTCGTAAATTTGAATCTCTCGATAAAGTGAACATTTTTTCCCGGTCCCTGTGTGCCGTGTCATCCTGAATTTTGTCTTTCCTAATTTTCTACATTAGAAAATCATAGTTTTATCTAGTGAACATTTTTTCCCGGTCCCTTGAAAAATACTCGATAAGTTGAATAAAATCAATATTAATTGGTTCCCTCGGTAATTGGAAGTTAAAGGAATAGTATCTTGCCTTGGAATTGTATCATTATTCTTGTCTCAAATAAACTGCCGTGTCATCCTGAATTTTGTCTTTCCTAATTTTCTACATTACAAAATCATCGTATCATCATGATAATATTTAGAGCAGATTGTTTAATTATAACAGATAAATTAGAATATTTATCTTGATTATTTTTAAAGCGAAAAGTTATTTCAAAATTTTATTTGCTAGAAACCTTCCCAGTACTATACTAAATAACTTCCCAAAGTTTCATGGCGTTCCAATGAGTGGTTTGGTCAGGCATAAAGGACAAACAGACACACATACATTCATTTTTATATATATAGATAAATATTTAAATCAGAATGAAAACATTTTAAAACAATTTTGGCTTTTTTTTTTAATTATTATTAAAATATTTTAGTAAAAGAGAGATATTTTTAACCAAGGTTCCTGGTACTTTTAGGAATATATTTTTGAAATCTATTAAATATTCCTTGAATGATAAAAACAGAATATTAAATTTTGACCAATTATTATTATTTAGTTAGTTGAATCAGATTTCTAGAGAGTGCAAATTGAATCAACTAAGTGACATTCAGGTAACTACAATTATATTTGCAAAAAATAAATCAACTCTAATATTTGAGAAGATAAAAAAGAAGCAAGTAGTTGGCATTCTGCGCTCAAGAAAATAAAAACCCTTGTTTATAAATATATACTAGACGAATGGCCCGGGCAACGCCCGGGTTTTACCCGAGTGCGTATATATTTTAAAAATGTTTTAATTAAAATACTATTTGTTACAATTATAAATTGGCGCCGTGGATGTCTCTCTTGTGAAACGTCCCGCCCCAAACTGTGTGTGTCTTGAAAATATAAAAATAAAAATGTGAACGGAAAAATATGTCCAGGGTAGCCTAGTGGTCATGGCATCTGCCCGGTAAGCGGAAGGTCGTGGGTTCGATTCCCATCCCTTGACACTTTTTTTATTTTATCCATTCTGACCAAAATCTATCCGTGAACCTCACACAGTGAACTTCACACAGAGAGAATAAGGCAATTATATAAGTAGATAATCCAAATTGTGCCTTATCACACACTATTTTTTTATTTGGCCTTATTACCTTGTGTTTATAATCTACTAGCGGATGTGTACCCGGCTTCGCCCGGTTTTATCTGAGTGAAAGTTTGCCTAACGAATATTATTGAAAATAATTTTCCGGAACATAGACTATTATGATAATAATGATAATAATATTCATTACATTATATTTTTTATTATATATTTATATAATACGAATGGCCCGGGCAACGCCCGGGTTTTACCCGAGTGCGTATATATTTTAAAAACGTTTTAATTCAAATACTATTCGTTACAATTATAAATTGGCGCCATGGATGTCACTCTTGTGAACCGTCCCGTTCACTGGAACGCGTGCAGTCTCCGAAACAAAAAACAACAATTCTCAGAATTCCTGAACGACCACGACATCGACATCGCACTAGTGTCAGAAACCTGGCTTAAGCCGTGCCATAAAATGAGGATTCAAAACTTCATCACCATCCGCAACGACAGACTAACCGGACAAGGTGGTGGAACTGCCATTTTCATCCACAAGAAGTACAGCCATGCACCTATTCATGCCACCACCTCAAGCCTGGAAACAACAGGAATTTCAATCAAAAACAAAAACGGGTTAAATATGAACCTGTATTCGTGCTACAAACCACCAAACACCTATCTAGATCAAACCGATATCTATAACATTTTTTCAACGGACACACCGACCATCATAGCAGGGGACCTAAACTGCAAACATCCTGCCTGGGGTTCCACCACCACTAACCCAAGCGGGAGAAGGCTCCAAAACGCAATCAACGTTATGGACCTAGATGTGAGCTACCCCGACGAACCTACTCATGACTCACCTCCAGACATCATAGATATCGCCGTGCACAAAAACATCTCCCAAAGCGCATACTCTAAAGTCCTGCACGAACTAACCTCTGATCATCTCCCAGTACTACTTGTGCTACAGGATTTCAAAATCTCCTACTCAAATACAAAAATAAAAATTACAGATTGGGCCCTATTCAAGTACAAAATGGAAATCGCTGAACCTCCTGAACTGATCCTAGATACATCTTCAAAAATAGACGAGGCTATTACACACATTGAAGAACAAATGGTGCAAAATTTGAAAGATTCAACAAAATATAAGGACCCGGAACTAGAACGAAGATATCCACCTCACATCAAAGAAAAAATACGATCCACCAACAGACTAAGGAAAAAAATGAAAAATACTTGCGACCCCCGAGATAAATCAGCCTACATGACGGCCCGGAGAGAATCACAGAAACTTACAAGAGAGCACGATAACACCAGCTGGGACCACTTTATCGAAAACTTGAAAGTCACGGACCAAACCATATGGAAAGCCATCAAACGATTATCCAACTCTGAAAAACAAGAAATAACCCTGAAGACAAACAATGGGCAGACACTAACCACAGAAGAAGCAGCTGAATCATTTGCCAACAACTATGAAAAACAGTTCACCCCCAATCCCTATACATCCCACTCCAAACCTACTCGTACATACATCAAACGTGTGAATTCATACATGAAAAAAAAATAAAGAAACAGGACTAGAACCAACAAATATTGGTGAAATAAAAGCGATTATTGAATATCTACCAAATAAAAAAGCTCCCGGAATCGACGAATTACCTAATGAAGCTCTCAAACTGCTCCCTAATCATATACTAGCATCAATAACCGAAATATTTAACGCCTCACTGCAGCTTGCCCACTTCCCTGACAGATGGAAAACGTCCATTATCTGTCCCATACTTAAAAAAGGAAAATCCATCCATGAACCAACAAGCTACAGGCCCATCTCACTGCTACCTGCCATCTCAAAACTATTCGAAAGAATTGTTTTAAGAAGACTCAGAAAATCCCTAGAAGAAAAGAATCCACTCAGACCTGAACAATTTGGCTACCAAGCCAAACACTCAACATTGCACCAGCTAGTAGTTGTCACTGAAAAAATAAGAAAAGCCATGGACCTAGGCCAAATAACAGGAGCCGTATTCTTCGATATCGCCAAAGCATTCGATAAAGTCTGGCACGAAGCCCTTCTCTACAAAATGTGCAAAAAGCACCTTCCCGGAGACATCATAAAAATAACGCAAAACTTCTTAACAAATAGAACATTCAAGGTACGAGTCAAAAATGAACTTTCAACAGCTAGGAACATCCTTGCCGGGGTCCCCCAAGGATCAGTCACAGGACCAACCTTATTTGACATATTTATAGACGACTTCCCCTGTATTGAAGACACCTCTTTACACCTATTTGCCGATGATACCGCCATTTTAGCCTCAACATATAACTTCGACAATCTCCACATGAAACTCCAAGAGGCCTGCATCTTTTCCACGCTCTGGTGTAAGGAATGGCGAGTCACAATGAACCCCCAAAAAAGTGAAGCAATCATTTTTTCCAGAAAAAAAGACAAAATTAAGAAACCTTTAGACGAACTTTTTGTCTTCGAAGACAATATTAAATGGAAAGAGAACATCCGATACCTAGGGATGACCCTAGACGAGCACCTAACCTTCAAAAAACACATCGAAAAACAGAATTAATTTGGCGAAAGCTGCCCAACACCGACTATCCCTACTTCTAGGACCAAAAAGCAAATTATCCCTTCATTGCAAAAGAACCATTTACACATCAATAATAAGACCAATACTCATATACGGCCACCCAATTTTTATGACAGCACATAAGACCATCCTTAAAAAGCTAGAAGTATTTGAAAATAAAATGATCAGAAAAATCATGTCTCCACCCTGGTTCGTTCGGAACACAATCCTCAGGAACGATCTAAATATCGAAAACATCAATGACTACATTATTAGACAATCATTTAAATTTTACGAAAAATCCGAAAAATTAGAAAATCCCACCTTTAAGGAAGCCACAAACTACAAATGCGGAAAAAGGAAAATAAGAAATTTGAAACCTAGACAAATTCTCCATCAATTAAGCCAGAATGACGAAAAGTGGAAAAAAAGGAAAAACAAACCCACCTTGAATATCAAACAAGCCCGAAAAAACCTTCTCAAGAAAAATATCCCCAAGGACCTGAAAATCCGGACCCAACGACATCATTATAAATTATAATTGTAAATGAACCCCTGTACATAACCACTCCCCTCAATATATTGTAAATATGATGATCTAGGTTGTTCTTTTTGAACGGCACCTAATAAAGTTATTTGGAACTTGGAACCGTCCCGTTCCAAACTGTGTGTTTTTTAAATGTTTTAATTAAAATACTATTCGTTACAATTATAAATTTGAACGATAGGCTCATTATTTCTTTATACCGTTATTATACCGTTATATTATATATATTATATTTATTATATATATATTTCACGTTATTTGTTTTCTTGGCCGCCTGTTTTACATATGGTGTTATCTTAAAATTGCTTGTTTTGAATATTTTTTAGATTGAGATTATTAGCTAGTATGTAAAAAAAGTAACTCTGTTGAAATTTAATTTTGTATTTATATATAAATAAAATTAACTCTGTTGATTTTTTTTGTATTTAATCGATAACAGCGAAGTTACGCATGTTAATGTTAGGGAAAAATATTTTGATGTTAAGCAAAACCTGCTCCATCTCGTTTTACATAAATGTTGAAAATTTGGTCGAAATTGATGCATTGTAACGGAAGTTTTTAGTGAACAACACTTATGAAATTTGCATTTTATTAATATAGATGACGTAATGCCGGCGGCGCGCGCCCGTTGGCTGCCGGCGAGCACGTGACCTCCCTGTGCGCGCATCCGTGATAGAACCGGCCGGCCCATGACGGTCGTGACTATATATATAATGGATGGATAATAATATAAAATTTATTTTTCAAAAGGTTACAAGTTTTTCTCTAAAAAGTGTAGCGAATGGTCAGTCTATTTACATATTTTTATTTACAACTTCAATAAATGACAACAGTAAAAGTAAACAAAGATATTTACATTTGCTAACATGACTCCTGGTCAGTGCTGTGGCCCTTGCCGTTATGGTCCCCTGATGTCCTGCAGCTCTCCAGCAGTCTTTCTATGGCCTCTACTAGTGGCTCCTCGATAAGATGGTCCCCTGGCCTTGATCCATTCTTGTCTGTCAGGTCTCCTGTAATCTGCTCTAGGTCGTTCTCCTCGATCTCTTCTATGGTCGTCGTATCCCTGTGCTCCATGTCCGGTGTTCCACCTTCCTCGTCATCACATGCCAGCTCCCTACATCGTTCCAACAATCTATCCATGGCTTCCATTTCTTTATTTCTCTGTAACTTATCGTAAGGTTCATTCTTCTTTTCTGTTGAGATAATTTCCATCGTCTTTTTTAGCACCAGGGATTGAATATATGCAAAGTCCCTTTTTCTTATGTTTATTTCCTTCCTGTATTGTTTGTTATATTTGGTTACTATTCCATCCCATGTTAAGACTATCGGCACTACTTTTACGGGCATTTTTTCAGTTTGGGCCATTTCCCTCGCCAGTAGCTGGTATTTTCTTTTCTTGTCAGCTCCGTAGTTTGGATATTGTCTTGGGAGGTAACCCCTATCTCTATGATTGTTATGTCTTTTTTTATTTTGTCATATACTATTATATCAGGTTTGTTAGCTCTGATATTGAAATCGCTTATAATTGGCAGGTCCGTTATTATCTTGGCGTATGAATTTTCAATCTTAGTCGTTATTTTGTGGAGCTTTATCATAATAATAATATAATAATAATAATAATAATAATAATAATAATAATAATTATTATTATTTTTATTATTATTATTATTATCATTAGATAATGATAATGATCATAATGATGATGCGCGCGCATCCGTGACAGAACCGGCCGGCCGGCCCATGACGGCCGTGACTATATATGTTGATACCTCTGAACAAGAACAAATAATTTCTGAGCAGCTATATGGAGGCAACCCCGGAATTATTTATCGCGATATATGAGGGACGCTTTTGTAAGGTTGCTGAGTTAATAAAAAATGGAGCAAATGTAAATGCAGAATTTCACGACTGTACATTAAGTCACTCCCAAAGTCGATTATCGGACTTTTTACAACAAAAGAAACTTTACAAACTCGATTCTCCATTACATTTTGCAATCTGACATAACAGAGAAGACATTTACAGGTTCTTAGTTGCTAATGGTGCAGACATCAATGCTAAAAATTACAAAGGTATAAGTCCTCTTCATGATGCTATATTTTCTGGAAATTTCAAAATATTTCTTGAATTAATTGAATCAGGAGCAGATTGTAATTCGAAAACTTCTGGTGGCATTATTACTCCATTAATGGCTGCTTCTGAAATTGAGGATACAAGATTTATGAGAGGATTATTGAAAAGAAAGGTCGACATAGAGTTAGAAGATAAATATAAGCGTAGAGCAATTCATCATTCACTTTCGGGAAAATTAGAAAATTTCAAAATATTATTTGACGCTGGAGCAAAAAATATAAACATAAAAAGATATAGCCATTTACCTTTTATATCTGAGGAATGTTTATCTGCATCACGAGCCGTTGTGGCATTCCTGATTAAGATAGGGGCAGATATCAATGAGAGATGTCCATTTGGCAAAACGCCATTAGTCTATTCTTTAGTTGATGATGAAATGGCAAAGATGTTAATTCAAAGAGGCTCTGAAATAGAGTTAAGAGATTTATATGGAAAGACCATTTTGGAAAATTCAATCAATTATTTGAACATCAAGAGCATACCTATTCTTCTTGAAGCTGGAGCTAATGTGAATTTGGTTACTGTGTTTAAACAAATACTTTTGAGTTATCCTGCTGATCTGAGAACTTTGAAACTATTATTAAAATATTCTGATCATATTGATTTGAACAGCATTTTGAGAATTATAGAGAGAGAATTTATTTTTATTGATTCCACACCAATCTTGAAACTAGTTATAATGCATTTCCTTCTTCGCCATCAAACAGCCAACAGATCAGAGAATGTTGACTTGCCAGAAGACATTGAAGTTTGGTGGAATAATTGCAAGATTCAGGTAGTTTTGATGCAAAGTCACCTTTTAGGCAAAAGCGATATTACCTTATACAGGTTCTTGACAGAAACTGATCAAAATAAGGTGGTAGGTTTTCTTTCAAATGATTCTACGGGTCTACAAAAAGCTCTATATTTAAATTGGCCACTTTATGATGAAAGATTCTCTATTTATGCCGAACTCATCAAAGAACGTTTCTCTGAGGGCGTTAAAAGGGCAATGTTACAAGCCAAGCACTTAGCATCTACCCAAAAACTTAGTTTCACCAAAACAAATAAATATTTTATGCATAGAATGACAAGACAATATATGAAACACAATAATTTCCTAATTTATATTTTATAAAACTCGTTAAATGAACAATGGAATATTTAAAATATATTTAATCGATCAATGCATATATATTGGCATTAAATTTGTAAACAAATGAATTCTTTTGATATATTTTAGTATTTTGATGGATTATCATTAATTATTGAAATCAATTATTATATATGTATTGTGATTTACAAGTGGTATTTAGGTGCACCTCTAAACCTGTTCTGGTCATTTATACAAGTCGAGTTGTTGAGGACAGGTGGTCCGCAAATGTTACAAGAGGGCAACTGTTGGCTAAATGAATTCCTAGCTAACGCGTTGTAACAAGTGGTCGTTATCAAGGTTTGAAGTCAACTTGATTTTGAGGTACTTGTTGGAATAGTGTTGAAATTGTTGAATTTTAAATTGAAGGTGTATATATGGCTGTTCTCCTCTTGGTCAAGTTAATATAATTCTCGTTTAAATATTTTTTTTGTTTGGTATATTGAATGATATGATATATATATTCAAAGGTAAATCATAAAAATTCATATTTTTAAAGAATTAATAAATTCGAGTAATATGCATAAATTTTGTAAATATACAACAACAACAACAACAACAAAAGCCTTTATTTAGGGCATTCCGCCCCATACAGGATTCGCCGTATTTACACGTCAACAAGAGGAGAGGGAAGAGGAAACATTTACAACAAAAATAAGGTTTGTTACCTATTTACAGATGGATCATCCTCCAGTATCCTTTGCCCTGCATTCTTTCTCATGCGCCCAGCTTCTGTACAGAACTTAAAGTATTTATCAATCAGTAATTTATCATTCAGATCTGAAGAGAGAAGTTGACATATGCTATGGTATCTAAATTGACCAGAGGTAGGGCTTGGGAAAGTATCAGTACGTTTTTCTGTTAAGAGAGGGCATTGGAAGAAATAGTGAACCAAATTATCATCCATGAGATCCTTACAAAGTAAACAGTTCCGGCCATTTTCTTTCCAGAAGTCTTTTCTTTCTTCCCTGAAAAATTGCCATAAAACTCTATGTTGTGCAACTAGTCTTTTGTTGGGAAGCGAGATATTTAATCGTAGGTACTCCTCTGTCATGAATGATTCACTCAAAAATTTGTAGTGAGCAAAGTGGGTTGAATCAGTGATTTTCATCTGATCGTTTTGAATTAGTTGGTCTGTGGTAGTTCTAATTATGCCTGGCAATTCTTTCTGTATGGCTAAGTAGTCTTCGCAGCCCTTCAGAAAGGAATATCCCTTGGAGTCTAGAATTTTTATTAAATTTTGAGTAAAGCTGTTTTCTATTTCCTTTTTCGCGGTGACTTTCCAGAGATAATTTAAGCAAGCATGTGGTAATCTGCTCGTCTCCATTTTTAAAATCCTGACCCAAAACTTTAATGTGAGTTTTACAGCATTAAGTTCAGTTGATATTCTTCCACATTCTCTTCTGAGGACATATCCTGGTGTGAAGTTTGGTAAGTCTAAGAGACGACGAAGAAATGTATCTTGGGTATTATTGACTGTCTTCAGCTGGTTGATTGCCCACATTGGTGCCGCATATAGTAAAGTAGGAAGAACAATAGTGTCAAGAAGTTTCATCACTGAGGTAAAGGACTTTATTCGCGCCTTTGTAAGGATTCTCCAAAGTGCATTAATTGCATTCAGTGCTTTGTTTCTAAAGTATTGGGAAGCATATTGGGTCGAGATTTTTGTAGTCAGAGGGTAACCCAAATATGTATACTTAGCTACTATTGTCAGGGGTTGCTGACCCCAAAACCATGTCTCGGAATGAGCTGTTCTTCCACCGTTTCTAAACACCATTATTTTAGATTAATTTTGGTTTAACGTTAGGCAGTTCTCTTCTAAGTACTTTTTAAGTAAGTTAATCTTCAATTGCAAATTTATTTTCGATTCTCCTAAGATCACTATGTCGTCTGCATACAGTAAAAGGTGTATAGTTCCATAATTCTCAAGATTTATGCCTGGCAATTCTGATTCATCGAACAGGTGTACCAGATCGTTTAGGAAGAGAATGAATAAATAAGGTGACAACGGCTCCCCCTGCAATACTCCTGCTTGTATTTTGATAGCCTCCGTGAAGGAACCCCGCCATCTGACTGTTGCCGTCATTTGGGAATAATAGTTCTTAATTAGTTTAATAAATCGGCAACTCAGACCATTTAATGCTAATTTTTTCCAAAGTAGATGGTGCGGCACGGTATCAAAGGCCTTCCTTAGGTCAATGAAGAAGGCATATAACTTTCCCCTTCTACGGCTAAGGGTCATTTGAATTAATGATACGAGCGTGAAAATGTGGTCCTGACAAGAGTAGCCTTTTCTAAAACCAGCCTGATTTTCTGCCAAAATTGACTTTCTCTCCATCCAATCATTCAATCTTGTCTTCAAGATAGATGTAAATAATTTCGATAGGTTAGAAATCAGGGATATTCCTCTGTAATTTGACGGGTTGTCCGGATCTCCATTTTTAAATATTGGGTGGATTATCGTTTTTGTCCATTGTTGAGGAACTTGGGATGTCCCTAAGATTTTATTAAATAAGTTCCTGAGATAAATTGTATGTTCTTCTAACAAATATTTAATCGCTTCGTTAGGAATTTCATCAAGTCCTGTAGCCTTATTTTTACCCAATTTGGAAATTTCCTTGGTGACCTCAGTTAGAGATATTTCACAATCTAATTCGGGGTCAATGTCCAATATCTCAAGTGGTAACTGTACAACTTTTGTTAAATTTGAACCAAGTAACTCCCGGTAGAAGACTTGCCAGTCTGCAGTAGAAATTTCACCTTGTAGGTTATTCCTATATTTAAGTGAATTAATAGTCTTCCAAAATTGGGAAGGATCTTTTACATTACTGAGGATGACTTGAATTTTGTCAGTATATTCCCTTTTTTTGAGCTTTAGGATAGCTGAATATTTCTTCTTACTCGACAAGTATGCGATTTTATCGGCCGAGATATTATGTTTTACGTATAATTTTAGATTTTGTTTCATTTCCTTTTTAGCCAAATAAAAGTCTTTGTCGAACCATGGCTTAGATTTTATATTTTTTGTTTTTGCCTCCATCCGCGTCCCCGAGCGTAACATTGCTGTTTGAATTAAACCAGTAAAATCCTCAGCCTGAGTATCAATTGTGGAGTCCGCTGGATGTTCGGGAGTTAATTCTTTTAAAGTTTCTATATATGTTGGGATTTTATCTACTGACCAGGAAAATTTAATTTTGGCCTTAGGCTCCATGTAACAATTTTTAGTTTTATTATTAGGGCCGATAAACTTTAAAATTATTGGTAAGTGATCCGAATATGGCATACAACCAATTTCAAAATCTGCTATGTGTTCAAGCACCGCAGGTGAGACAATCGCCAGATCTAACACAGAAGAGCCTCTTCCGGAGATGAATGTAAATTTACCACTTTTATCATTAATGGATCTACCATTTATTATAGTTAAGTGATTTTTATCAAGAAAGTCAATAAATATTTCCGCTTTGGCAGATTTTGTTAGGTCACAGGAATTTCGGGTGGTTGAAAAAAGGTTTGAAGTATCTATCAAATTATGGTAACCCCCCAGATTGCCAATACGGACATTCAGGTCGCCGACCAGTATTATTTCAAACCCGTTATATATCTTATTTTCCATCAAATGAAATAGTCGTCCAAGTTTTGTAGCATGCGTATAGTTTGGGGGTATATATACGAATATTACGCAGATCGCTGGTGAGTCATTGTCTAAACTTGGATTGAGTGTGACTGCAATCCAAGAGGTTTCGATTTCAACATTGTCAATTTGGGGCTGTAGTTGTTTATTTATGCCGAGAATTATACCTCCGGAGCCTCTCCCTTTATCTGATGACTTTACAGCAGGTGATTGGTACATTCCGAAGTTCGCCAAGTTCAAGTCGATATTGAAGTGGCACCAAGTTTCTGTAAGCGCGAACATCTCAAATTGTTTCAAATATTCGAACAGTGGAAAGAGAGAATTTATCCTAAAAAAGCCGTTTATATTCCAATACATGAATCGTTCGTTTTTAGATATGTCAACCATTGGTTTTATTTTTTTGATCTTAATTTTATTATGTTTCAGATTTGTGCCCTTAAGTTGACTTTCTTTAATAGTATGAGTCTTGCTATGTGAAGTATGAGGAGTTTCTGTGAGTTGAGATTTGTTTCTAGATTGTACATCTTCATTTGTATGTATTTTATTACCTGAGTATTTACATCTATTTACAGAGATCCGCTGGTGTGCCTCTAGCTATATTAGTTCTCCTTTGGCATTCATCACCTGTCCCTCCACTACCATGTAGTTGATGCCGTTTAGGAGAAGTTTATTGTCCCTCAACTTCGATCCTATACCTTTCTTGTAAAGTTCCTTTCTCTTTTCTATCAAGATTTTTCTCTGCTCTCTAATCTGGGGGCTGTAATCCCTGCTCATAAAAATATTGAGCATTCGAAGTTTGAATGAGTTCTTTAGGAGACTTATTCTGGACTCGTGATCAGGAACAAATTTTGTAAATATATTAATATGATAATCAATCTATATGAACTTATAATTATGTCAAGTATATTTTATGATATAACAGACATTCTAAATATATTTTTTTATTCAGCTTATTTTCATATATTTTATTAAGGTATATGCTTAGCTATAGTAGAGCTGCACGATACCATAGTTATAACAACTTTACTATATGCTTCTCCGATCTGGTCAGATGAACAAGAGTTAATATTGAATAAAATCCAAGATACTTTCTCAGATCATATCTAAATCTCCAAAATATACCCCAGGATATATTTTAAGGATAGAAACAGGAAGAACATCTCTCGCAGTGATAACAAAGAAATTATCATTAAAATTCTGGGTAAGAAGGTTAAATATGGACACTACGAGATTACCTTCAATCTGTTTGTCTCACTTGTGGGATGTTTATACTTTTACAAGACAAAATATTGGATTTACAAAGAGTTTAAGAACTACACTAAATAACGCCGGTTTCTCATATCTTATTGGATGCTCGGATCACAATTTATTGAAAAGTTATATTCCTTTGATTATTAAGACAATGTCAATCAATACAAGAAGACCAATCAAGAATAAGAAATTCAAAACTTTATCCACAATTAAAAAAATTCCATACGTCAATAGAAATAGAATGCTACCTAATCGATGATTTCCCTTCACCAGTCAAACGATGAATAGCTCAATCGAGAATACTATTATATTTACCCTCACTAGTAATCCTTGATATAAGATCTCAATTTCCAATTTTTTATAAATTACTAAAGTTTTTTTTTTAATTAACAATTTTTTATCTATAACTTTTTATATATTTATTTTTACAAAAATAAATTCTATCTTTTCCTATCAGTTGCTGAATCATTCCCGCTTTATCTAATCTTCTTATCTAAACACATGTATTTATTTTATCTTCCCTGGCGTGGGAAATATAATCTTTTTGAACAACCTTGGTTGCGTGTAGCACCTTTGTACTTTGATATAGTACATTGCGGCTTGTATGTTTGCTACATTATTTTGGGCTCAAATATCATACACTTTAGTTAGCAGCCCGTATTATTCTCTTATTTATACAAAAATGTAATGCCTTGATAAAGGTTTGGCGTACAGCCAACCGAAATATTGGAAAATGATTCTTTCATTCAATCCAATAAATGCCTTTTTATTATCTAATGATTCAAATATGGATTGCTTTTTATATATATATATATATATTGAAAATAAAGAAGACATCTCCTGACCACGAGCACATGTGCTTTTTAGATGGCGCTCTGCCATCTAAAAAGCACATGTACTCGTGGTCAGGAGATGCCTTCTTTATTTTTAATATCAACACCTGACCCACTTATCTTTTATTTTTTCTATTGTTTTTCATATATATATCGTATATTTTAAACTGTATAATAATAATCACACTTTCTATTTACTGCCTCCCCATGTTTTGTAAATAAACTATTTGTATTTTAACCCCCTATTTGTATTTAAACTAAAAAATGGTGACGTCAAAATAAAGATCCAAAGAGAGAGCGGTCAGCTGGTGGCAGGGACAGAGGGGAGGAAAATGCAACGCCCAGCCCATGTGGGGCCTAGGAACTTTTTAGAGACGACCCCTGAAAACAGGACAATTTTGGTAGGGGGTCGGCAGATGGTTCTAGGAGGTGTCTCTCGGCAGACGGCTTCTGTCTAACACACACTCTCTCTCCATGTCTCGGTGATAAGCATCCAAGTTTGTGTCATGGCCTCTACCTCTGTCCCGTGGTCTGTCCCCGATCACTTTCGGTGATAACATCAAGCCCTGCCTCTGCTTCTGTTGTCCGCGTGTGGGAAGATCATCAACACTCGCCTCACGTACACGTCTGCCAGCTTATCCATACATCGAATTTTGCAACAATATTACATATATATGAAATAATGTTGAAGTCCTGGTAGCTCTTGTTGTACTGTGTTGACCGAGAGGAACAGTCAGGATGTAGAGTTTTCCAGTACCTCTCTGCACCTTGGAAGACCTTTAAAAGTTCTCACAAAATACAGGCAGTCGTGGTCGAGGCAGAGTGGAAAGCTGGGGATATCCACACAAAAAACGAAGACACAGTTGCACTAAGAAAGTTCCGTAAACAGATAAAAGTTGAGCCAGGAGCGAAAGATGGAGACATAGAAGTTTCTTACTCGTCTACATGATAGTTGAGATCGACATAAGGTACGACCGACGCGGCTTGCGCTAAGGGTGAACTAAAATAAACTGACTGAACTGTACTGAGCTGTCAAGCCACTGTAAGGTGATGATTTATAGGTTAAAGACGGGGTGACCTTATGTGACATGGGCGTTTCTGAGAAAAGGGGGGCCTTGGCATGTCCAGGTGTGAGAGGGGTCTCTGCATTCCACCACATGTGACAGTGTGGGTGGCCTTGTTTGTGGGAATTGTAAATCTACCTGATTTATGAGTTCCATCTTTAGACTGTTGTTTTGGCAATACTATGCTCGATCTCTGCTTTAGCTCAACTCTTAAATCTATTACAGATTTTATTTATTTATCCACTTTGTACAAATTACATTACATAGGGTGATGTAAAGACACAGATTAATCATGCGCATAATTACTTATAGATCTGTCTCTATATACAACATGGCAATCTTGTTATAAGTTATCTACACCATATGAGGTTGTTGTTTTAAATTACCATAGATGGGCCCCGGGAGTGAAAGGGTTTATCCGGGTTTAGGCGGGTAAAACCTCTCTAACACAGGTAAGTAATTAAAATTTCTTTTAATTAATTTAAACTGTGAGGGTTAAAAAGGGCTATAACAAGATGATATTTGTTGGATATATAAAAGTGAAATAAAAATGACATTGTGTTTGATTAACAAAAAAGATGTTTAAAATAAAATGATGACATAAAAATTCACATTCTAAGAGAATATTGGTGGGCGTTGGACAGGGTTAGTAGTTAAAGAATAAGCAATTGTGAGATTTACACATGCAATCAAATACTTAGGTCCAGGTGCAAAGCGAGGATATGGACTTGAGCGTCTTCCTAGGCAATGTTTCACCTGTGATCCTGTATAGGGTAACAGTGCTTTGTCACAATTGTAGTGTTATTGGGTTGAAAAGTTGTTGAAGAATATGTAATTGTTAGAAGTGCTCATGTAAACCAAATACTCAGATCCAGGTGCAAAGCGAGGATATAGACTTGAGCTGTCTTCCTTGGCAATGTTTCACTTGCGATCCTATATAAGGGTTACAGTGTTTTGTCACAATTTTAGGATTATTGGGTTAAAAGTTGTTGAAGAAAAGTTGCTTATTAATATGATTGAGAAAGGAGTGAAATAGAGCCATGCGATAAGTAGAATTGTAGCGACAGTAGGTGATCTGACTTGACTCGAAATCAAAGGTTGAATGTGGTCCGCTAGAGCTGAAAAAAAAAGTTGAAAGTTGAAAAACGTGAACGCTTTGTGAATGCGTTGGTGATTTGCTCTGCGGATGAAATGAAATAAACTCTTGAAGCATGTTCAGACCAGAAGTTTGGATTGGTAAGTCTGGGGAACGGTGTTCTCAAAGAGAAAATTACGAAATCAAAAAATAAATTGTCAAGTAGTGCTGTCGTTTTTCTACGTTGTTGTGACGCAATGACTGAAAAGATAGTGATGAAAAATATAGGGAATTGGTTAAAGAAAATGATTGTTGAAAACGATTGTTGTAGATGCCCGATAGTGGATGATAAACTTTGTCAGATAATAAAGGTATTTAAACAAATAAAATATAGTGAATAGAAATATAGAAATATGATTGCGGGTACAAAAAGTGTAAGTGGACAAAATTAAACCTGTAATATATAAAATATATAATAAATAATAAAATAAAAATAATTTTTGAAACAATTAGATGTTTTACAATACTAAAATAATATCATGAAAAATAAAAGTAAATTTGATTAAAGGTTTTTTTTTTTTTTAATGTTGGATTAAAAATTTGTTTATATAATTGAAAGGTAAGAATAAGAATAATTATTCAAGATTTTATACAAATTTTATAATATAATTGAAGGTTATTAATGATTGGATAAATTTTAATTAGTGTAAAATTGAACAAAAATTGTCTCTTTTGACGAAAAGTTACAGTTGTGGTGTGTGACTATATTATATCCCTTTGATAACATCGGTGTTTCTATGACTCTGAAACTGGGAATATGTGAAATGATCTTTTCGTTTGTCCTCAATGCTGGTATGTAGAGAATGATTTCTCTTTCGCGTTAAAAAGTCTATATAAGACTTAACCAAATTGTTTTAATTGGTGTTATCAATTAACATGTAAAATGTTTAAAGTATGTTGTGTTGTGATATCTCGTTGGTGAGATTTGTGAGATTCTCGCGGAAATCTAAATGAGTAGTGTGACACATGTGTTCAAAATGGCGTCATGAAGCTAGCGGTCAAGATGACTGCTTGAGGGGGGAGAGAAGATATTCTCAAAAGATAACAGTGACCAAGGGAGTGACGTCAAAAAGGGCGTCCACTTCCCTGTTTTTCACGGTTTCGCCGTGGGTGGTCAATCATGGGGGATGTTTGAGATTTACTCGAAACTGACTTTCTCTCTCTCTCTTCTTTTGTTGAGTTTGGCATATTTCTTGCCTATTTAAAAATACCGGGATTTAAATGTAAAAAGGGTTGTGAGCTTGTAGGCGGTATAATTCGGACTAGTTGCGTCTCGAAGATATCTGGAGTCAAATGATTGAATTCACTGAAATATACATCTTGAGACAATCGCTGTGGGTTTTGAGCAAATCAGGTTTGTGGAGGTGTTATGTACAGAACATTCTCTGTGTAATATTTTAATTTATTGACATGTATGGTGTCACTGTCTCTATTGAGAGGCTGATTGGGGCGATCTATTCGAACGACATTGGGTGAAATTATTTCAATTATTTTGTATGGTCCAGTAAAATATGGTGCTAATTTACCTGTGTCTGGATGTCTGTAATTTTTTACCAAAACAAGATCATTCACTTCGAAATGTGGTGTTCTGTGCTGCTTATCAAATGTTTCTTTATCTCTTTTATGCTTATTTTGAGTACGAGAGTTTGCTATCTCTCGAGCTATATTTATTTCGGGGTATGGGTTAAGATGAGTTCTTAGATCTGGGGGGATAACATTGAACATTAAGTAGGTAGGTGGAAAACTTGTGACAGAATGGGGCGTGTTATTGTACGTCTGAGTGACGCGTTTAACTAGTTGAGTCCAGGAAGCTTTCGGATTTTCTAGATAAGCTAGTCTGAGCTTGCCTGTAATGGTCGCATTTAAGCGTTCTATTAAACCGTTTGCCTGTGGGTTATTGCTGGTAGTTAGTAGAGGTTGTATACCATGCGTTATTAGAAATTTACGGAATTTTTCTGAGGTAAAAGCGGGCGCTCTGTCAGATAACAGACGTTTTGGAGATCCTTGCTGTAGTACCGTTTTGAGGGTTTGAATGTATGTTAGGGTACTGGTGGACTTCGATGGAAAGGTCCAAGCATATCGCGTTAAATGATCCACTATTACGTGTAGATATGTCTTGGAGTGTCCATATTTCGAAAATCCAGCTATGGTATCTATAGAGATTAAGTCGAATGGTTGTTGAGGTGGTGGAATTTGTCCAAGGGCACCATAGGGTTTACCTTTGGGCCTTTTAATGATTTGGCAGGTGTGACACGACTTGACAAATTTTTCTATAGATTTAGAGATACCTTTCCAGTAGTACTGGGTAGTAATTATGCGGGTCATCTGAGAGATGCCTGGGTGGTTATATTCTTGGTGAACTTTATTCATTAGAGTATGTTGCAGGGTTTCGGGAATTATTATTTTAATTACACCTTTTCTGGTAATGGTATGTAAGCCGTTTGTATCAATGTTGAAGGGGGATGCTGTTGGTTGATGCTGTTTGATAATATCAGCACTGACAAATCCTACAAAGGGGTTTCGCGATAACAAATCTGCTTCGTACTGTTGGCTGCCTTTGAGGTAGTGAATTTCGTAATTATAGGTAGATAGTCTCAGGCTCCATCTAAAGAGTCGTCCTGACGGATTTTTTATAGTTTTAAGCCATTGTAAAGCTTGGTGATCTGTGTATATGGTGAATTTTATACCGGTGAGGTATATTCGGAA
This sequence comes from Cordylochernes scorpioides, assembly GCA_030710605.1. Lineage (NCBI taxonomy): Eukaryota > Metazoa > Arthropoda > Arachnida > Pseudoscorpiones > Chernetidae > Cordylochernes > Cordylochernes scorpioides. Next base: position 91,918,452 of record CP092873.1, on the reverse strand, counting down.
TTTGTCTACACTTTCGACGATGGCGAGGCACTCGAGTTCGGAAACGGTGTAGTTTCTCTCATGTGCTCTAAGGGCGCGGCTGAAATATTGTACAGGATGTACTTGTCCGTCTGGATGTACCTGTTTGAGTATGCCTGCGATCCCTTGGGTGGATGCGTCGCAATAAAGGCGGCATGGTAAACCGACTTGATACAAGTGTAGTACTGGTTTACTGGTTAAACTCTCTTTGAGAGTGGTGAAAGCTTGTTGACAATCTGGGTCCCAATTCCATTTCACATCTTTTTTAAGTAGTTTATTTAAAGGTGCACGTAAGCGGGCATAATCTGGTATAAACTTATTATACACGTTCACTGCTCCTAAAAATGATTGTAATGTCTTTTGATTGGTAGGTGGTTTGATTGCACTTATGGTATCAAGGTTGCGCGTCTGTGGTGCATAAGTACCTGCGGTAACAGTGTATCCTAAGAAATCTATATTTGTTTTAAAAAACGAACATTTGTTATAATTGAGTTTGATGTTTTCGTGTTGACATACCGTTAGAAATTGTTGTAGGTGTTGTAGATGATCCTCTAAGGTGTCAGAAAAAATAATGAAATCGTCGAAGTAATGGGTAACAAAATTTAGTTTATATTTTTGCATGACCTGGTTTATGGCACGATGGTATATCTGTGGCGAATTTTTAAATCCATAAGGAAGTCTACAAAATTCGTACTGACTATCCAACGTCACGAAAGCTAGTAGATTACGTGAGTTAGGTTCTACTTCCACTTGCCAATATGCGGATGCTATATCTACAGAAGAGTAGTATTTGGCTTTCGACAATTTGTCAAGAATGGTTTCTATTAAAGGTAAAGGATGTACGTCTGGAGCGATGATTTCATTAAGTTTTCTGTAATCAATACAGAAACGTTTCGTTTTGTCACGTTTTGTAACAAGAGTTATTGGACTGGCATAAGGTGAAACTGACGGGGCAATAATTCCATGTTGGAGCATTTGCTCTATTTGGGTTTGTATTTCTTGTTGGTCGTGTAGTGGCACTCTATATGGGCGTAATGCTATTATTTTATCTGTGGTGGTATTGATTTTTACCGGTGGTATGTTCAATTTGGGCACATTGTATTTATTAGTAGAGAACACATGCGAGAATTCATATAGAATTCGGTGGAGTTCGTGTGGACAATGTTCTAACTGAGGTGTCGCATTAGAAGGTATAGAACTCTCAATATCATGGGTAGGAGATATAGTGGGTGAAACAATAGTGAGGGAACATATAATTGGGGTAGGGTCCGCCACGTGTAAACAGGATTGGTTCGAGGGGAAGGTGGTAAAAATAGCCGTTTCCCTCGGTTGAGTGGGACATAAATCCTGTTTGCACTTGGTGAACTTATAGACATTCGTTGGGAGAGCATCATTATCTTGATAAATTTGGAGATTATTAAAATCTATAATTAATTTAAATATTTTAAGGGTATTAATAGATAAAATACCAAAAGGTAGTGAAGCTTCTATTATAAAAAATTTTAGTTTTTGGGTGAGGTTACCTATTTTAAGTTTTAAAAATATATATCCAAGGGTATTTACATTGTGGGCTATTGCGTTTATAGTTAAACTGTACTGATGGATAATAATTTTATATGGTAATCTATTTTCTATGGTTCTTAAAATATCTAAGTTAAGTATGTTAATAGATGCTCCCGTGTCTATTAAAAAGGGCAAATTTACATTGGGTGACAGTTCAGTCCATATTACGAGCTGTTCAACGAAAAAAGGTTTCAGGTTTTCCTACCGTTGAGTTGCTCGCGGGGCTTGTAGAGTCATCTTGGACTTGGGGAACAGGGCTCCGAGATTGGACCTTGGGCCGGGTACCAGATTTTGGTACAGTGGCTGTGCGTGGTCTGGCGCTGTAGACTTGGCGTGTTTGGTCCTGTTGGAACCGTTGTTCACACTGGGAGTGCCAGTGCATAGCATTGCAATACTTGCAAGGCGAGGGTGGGGGTGCAACTTGGTACGTTACACGTGATGACCGCTGGTTGTTGTGCCGCGGTGGTGGGTTGTGGTAGGTTGGATGTGGGGCCTTGTCTACTTGGCGCTGGTACACTGCACTGGTGGCACACTGGGTTCTTCTTATTCTCGACACTAGGTCGAACCATTCTTTAATGGTCTTTGGCTGCACCGTGGCGATTAATCGCTGATCTGCGACGGGTAGTCCTTCGGTTAGAGAATCTATTAATATGTCGGCGGGTAGGTTTAATTTCATGCCCATTACCGTTTTGTTTTGGTAGTAGTCTTCTAGGGGCATTTGGAGGGTCAATTTGATGGCTAGGAAGCGTGAAAACGACGCTTCTGTTGCTGTTGGGAATAAATCTATCAAGGTTTGGCGGACATCAATATAAAATAACCTATCTAACCGTAGGTTTCGGAAATATTGTAGGGGCTTACCTTGCAGGTAGCAGGGTAACTTGTGTAGGCGGTCCGTGTAGGTCAGCTTAGCTCGGTCTGCTTGGGCATCGAAGTTGTCGAAAAAGCTCTGGGCTTCAAAGGTACCATCGTATGGACTCACATCTATCTCCCTCGGAGATCGGGCGACCAGAAGCTTATTCAGGGCATCGGCGATCTGTGTCAGCGGGTCTGTGGAGGTCCCTTGGGGCGGCGACGTTTCCTCCTCTTCAAATGTCGTTTCTTGTTGGGGAACAGATAGCTCGGTCGCATCGTTGGACTGTTCGGTTTGCTCTTCCATCTTTGCACTTTCTCGCTTCTATCTGGACTATCTAGCTTTCTTCGTTTGGTATCCTTCGTTTTGGTTATCCTGTCGGCTACTGAAATAATGTTGAAGTCCTGGTAGCTCTTGTTGTACTGTGTTGACCGAGAGGAACAGTCAGGATGTAGAGTTTTCCAGTACCTCTCTGCACCTTGGAAGACCTTTAAAAGTTCTCACAAAATACAGGCAGTCGTGGTCGAGGCAGAGTGGAAAGCTGGGGATATCCACACAAAAAACGAAGACACAGTTGCACTAAGAAAGTTCCGTAAACAGATAAAAGTTGAGCCAGGAGCGAAAGATGGAGACATAGAAGTTTCTTACTCGTCTACATGATAGTTGAGATCGACATAAGGTACGACCGACGCGGCTTGCGCTAAGGGTGAACTAAAATAAACTGACTGAACTGTACTGAGCTGTCAAGCCACTTTAAGGTGATGATTTATAGGTTAGAGACGGGGTGACCTTATGTGACATGGGCGTTTCTGAGAAAAGGGGGGGCCTTGGCATGTCCAGGTGTGAGAGGGGTCTCTGCATTCCACCACATGTGACAGTGTGGGTGGCCTTGTTTGTGGGAATTGTAAATCTACCTGATTTATGAGTTCCATCTTTAGACTGTTGTTTTGGCAATACTATGCTCGATCTCTGCTTTAGCTCAACTCTTAAATCTATTACAGATTTTATTTATTTATCCACTTTGTACAAATTACATTACATAGGGTGATGTAAAGACACAGATTAATCATGCGCATAATTACTTATAGATGTGTCTCTATATACAACATGGCAATCTTGTTATAAGTTATCTACACCATATGAGGTTGTTGTTTTAAATTACCATATATATATAATTCAATGAATTTAAATTAAGACAACAAAACCAAAAAACGCAGGCTTTAGGAATTCCTTCTCTGTATTTAGACAACAAATATTGAATCCAAAATTCAAACAATAAATTCAAGCTCTTTTAACAGGGCTGACCACACTAAATATTCCAGGACTGTCTTGTATTCCAAGTTTAAACTCAACATTCATGTCAAAATAACATAAAGAAAAGAAAGGATCACAAAAATAACACTATAAAGAGTCTATACAACTACAGAAACAAATTATTTACAAAACAATATTTTGCCTTTAAAATAAAAAGCTATTCCCACAAAAACAAAATATCAACTTCCATTTGTGCAAAACATTATAATGACAAACAGAAATAGAAAAATGAGGGCATTTATGAAAATATTCTTTTCAATAAGTATATGAGCTCCATTTTCTATCTAAAAAGTTGCTGAAACAATATATGAACTAATCCATTGTAAAAGAGATGTACCAAATTGTCGTTAATAAATTTACAAACGTATAGGTACAAAATTCATCAAATCCAACTATTATCTTCAGAATAGTTGCAATATCATCCCTGATTCCAACGACCTGACATTCAGTGAGGAGCCCATCACCCAACAGCTGTTTTCTTACAAGGTCTGGAGGCCACCTCTATTTATCAACTCTCCATGTATAGATAGCCAAATCAAGGTGATATGTGTTCAAATGTAATATCTGAATGAACTGATATGATATAAATAAATTAATAAACGGTTAAACCTCTCTATAGCGCCCCCTCTAAATTGCGCCTCCCTCTCTATAGCGCCCAATTTTAAATACGCTGTTCGATGCGATTTACATTAAAAGTGACCTGTCTATAGACCTCTCTTTAGCACCCTATTTTGGTGAGTCCCAAGAGGAGGCGCTATAAACAGGTTTAGCTGTACTTTATTTAAATTTGCAACGTCTTAGCTGAAGGTATGAGAGAGTTTAAAATGAGCATAACAAACACACAAAAAAGCATGTTAACTCTATAATTAAATTTTATAATTAGAAAATTTGGTTGAAACAAAAGGATAGTATTGAAGTTTTCACCAATTTCTATTTATTACTTGTGTAACTTTTTAAATATCACTGGTTAATTAACTACAGCTAAGCATATTCCTTATAAAAATATTGAATATAAGCTGAATAAACAAATATATTTAGAATTTCTATTATATCATAAAATATACTTGATATAATTAAGTTCATAGAGATTAATTATCATATTAATATATTTAGAAAATTTAATGCATATTACTCGAATTTATTAATTCGTAAATACATCTGAATTTTTTATTTTGATAAAAAATATTGTTTATATATACATGATGAAAATGTAAAAAAAAAATGCATTTTCATCATTTGCCCCTATGAATATATATATCATATCATTCAATATACCAAACAAAATATTTAAACGAGAATTATATTAACTTAACCAAGAGGAGAACAGCCAAGAGATATTCACCTTCAATTTAAAATTCAACAATTTCAACACTATTCCAACAAGTACCCCAAAATAATAAAGTTGATTTCAAACCTTGATTATGACAATTTGTTACTAAGGGTTAGCTAGGAAATCATTTAGTCAACAGTTGCCCTCTTGTAACATTTGCGGACCACCTGTCCTCAACAACTCGACTTGTATAAATGGCCAGAACAAGTTAAGGAGTTCACCTGAGTACTACTTGTAAATAACAATACAACATATTAATTGATATCAATTATTAATGATAATCCATCAAAATACTAAAATATATCAAAAAAATTTATTTGTTTACAAATTTAATGCCAATATATATACATTGATCGAATAAATATATTTTAGATATTCCAATGTTCATTTAACGAGTTTTATAAAATATAAATTATGAAATTATTGTGTTTCAGCTATTCTACAAATTCCAGTTATGCATTTGTCTTGTCATTCTATGCATAAAATATTTATTTGTTTTGGTGAAACTAAGTTTTTGGGTTGATGCTGAATGCTTGGCGTGTAACTTTGCCCTTTTAACGCCCTCATAGAAACGTTCTTTGATAAGTTTGGCATAAATAGAGAATCTCTCATTATAGAGTGGCCAATTTGAATCCAGAGCTTGTCGTAGACCCGTAGAATCATTTGAAAGAAATCCTACCACCTTATTTTCTACAGTTTCTGTCAGGAACCTGTATAAGGTAATATCGCTTCTCCCTAAAAGGTGACTTTGCATCAAATCTACCTGAATCTTGCAATTATTCCACCATTCTTCAATGTCTTCTGGCAAGTCAACATTCTCCGGTTTGTAGGCTGTTGGATGGAGAAGGAGGAAATGCATTATAACTAGTTTCAAGATTGGTGTGGAATCAATAAAAATAAAATTTCTCTCTATAATTCTCAAAATGCTGTTCAAATCAATATGATCAGAATATTTCAAAAATAGTTTCAAAGTTCTCAGATCAGCAGGAAAACTCAAAGGTATTTGTTTAAACACAGTAACCAAATTCACATTAGCTCCAGCTTCAAGAAGAATAGGTATGGTCTTGATTTTCAAATAATTGATTGCATTTTCCAAAATGGTCTTTCCAATTGAATCTCTTAACTCTATTTCAGAGCCTCTTTGAATCAACATCTTTGCCATTTCATCATCAACTAAAGAATAGGTTAATGGCGTTTTGCCAAATGGACATCTCTCATTGATATCTGCCCCTATCTTAATCAGGAATGCTACCACGGCTCGTGATTTAGATAAACATGCCTCAGATAGAAAAGGTAAATGTTTATATCTTTTTATGTTGATATTTGCTCCAGCGTCAAATAATATTCTGAAATTTTTAAATTTTCCTGAAAGTGAATGATAAATTGCTCTATGCCCATCATTATCTTCCACCTCTATGTCGACCCGATTTTCCAACAATTCTCTCATAAATCTTGTATCCTCAATTTTAGAAGCAGCCATTAATGGAGTAATGCCATCAAGAGTTTTCGAAATACAATCTGCTCTTAATCTAATTAAATCAATAAATATTTTGAAATTTTTAACGTTTATAGCATCATGAAGAGGAGTTATACCTTTGTAATTTTTAGCATTGATGTCTGCACCATTAGCAACTAAGAACCTGTAAATGTCTTCTCTGTTATGTCGAATTGCAAAATGTAATGGAGAATCGAGTTTGTAAAGTTTCTTTTGTTGTAAATAGTCCAATATTTGCTTTTGGGAGTGACTTAATGTACAGTCGTGAAATTCTGCATTTACATTTGCTCCATATTTTATTAACTCAGCAACCTTATATAAGCGTCCCTCATATATCGCGATAAATAATTCCGTGGTTGCCTCCATATAGCTGCGCAGAAATTATTTGTTCTTGTTCAGAGGTATATATTTATACACAAGGGTTTTTTCTTCTTTTGAGCGCAGATGCCAACTACTTGCTTCTTGTTTATGTATTTAAAAATATTACAGTAGATTTATTTTGCAAATATAATTGTTGTTACCTGAATGTTACTTGATTAATTCAATTCACACTCTCTAGTAATCTGAATTACCTACATAAATAATAATAATTATTATTATTGGTCAAAATCTCAAAATTTAATATTCTGTTTTTCTTATTCTGCGAAACTATATATATATATATAAGTGAGAGTTTAAAGCGTTTTCGGCAATACAAATCTTCAATAAGGACCTAATCTAATTAAAATTTCAACATGACATAGAAAAAAATTAGGAAAAGATTTCTTTTCGCATCTTTAGTAAATAAAAATTAAATTGATCATGTTCTGTGCAAAAATAGTTGTTTTTAGTCAGGAAATGATGCTGCCAATATTGCTGTATCTTATTTGATTATCAGATACGAAATTATTACGGGTAAATTCCATAAAATAAGACCACGAGCGAAGCCAGTTCATTTTTAATAGGCAAGAACAAAATTCTAACAGCAAAACATTCATTCGAGGAGAAGACATGAAGCCAGGTCATCTCTATATTTAAAATATCGCTTCTCTATTATTTACTAGCGCATATACCTGGCTTCGCCTTGGCTTTACTAGAGTGAAAGTTTGCCTAACAAATATTGGGTAAAAAATATTCCTATAGCAAACATCTTTCTATTGAAAGGATTTTTATGTAGACATATATATAAATATATCTTTATTAAAATCGATTCAGTAGAGAGTGTATATATTCCTTAAATATTTTTCGATTTTTATATAGATTTATAATCTCTCTCTATATAAAAGTCAGTGTATGTATGGGGAAAAGTGGGTGTTAAAAATAATATATGAGATGTTTAAAGTTTCAAATCTACATTGATATAACTTTTAAAATATTTCGATTTATATTTATGTTATTTTAGGTTGAAGAATTTGTTGATTTATTTTAGAGGAAGATTGAAATAGAAGATATATATATATAATATAGATATATGGTAATTTAAACCAACAACCTCATATTGTATATAATAAAACCAAATTTTCCTGTTGAATAATAGAAACACATCTATAAATAATTATACGCATAATTGACATGTGTCATTACGTTATCATATGCAATGTACTTTGTACAAACTGGGGATAAATAAATAAATCTCTGTAATAGATTAAGAATTGAGTTAAAGCAAGAGGTTGAGATACAAATCCAAAAACGTCTAAAATCGAGGCTTACAAGATGTCAGGGCGTTGCCATTTTACAATGACATCTTCCGAGCCACGCCCTTGTTGAATTCGCTGAAACCAAATACTTCCTTTCGGCAAAGATATATAAGCCTCCAACAGGGCCAGAAATAGTCACTTCAACATCAGCGGGAGCCCTCGTCGGTTGTGTCCGAGGTTTACCTCATCGACCATGAAGACCAGTAAGAAATTTTCTCAAATCTCCATCTTGCTCCTAGCTCGACTTTTATCTTTTCATGATACTTTCCTAGTACAATTGTGTCTTTTTTTTGTGATGGACATTCCCAAGCTTTCCACTCTACCTCGACCACGACTGCCTGTACTCTGTGAGAACTGTTGAAGGTCTTCCAAGACACAGAGAGGTACTGGAAAACTCTCCACACCCTGACTGTCCCTCTCGATTACTACAGGTTTGACCCTCTCAGTTACTACAGTAAAGCGAGAGACCCTTTCGGATTTCACACCACAGCGAGAGACCCTCAGGATATCACAATATAGCGAGAGTCGACAGGATCTCACACCATAGCTATATAAAAATTAATGATTCTTTCAACATTTTTCCTTCAATTTATTAGAAGATAAAAATGGCAATATAAATTATTTATAAAAAAATATTTTCTAAAGCTATCTATTACGTCTAAATGTTTAAATGTCAATTTTGGTTTAGAAGGATTTAGAAGTTCAAGAGTATTTTCAGAAAACAGATAGGTGGAGCTGCAGATTTTTAAAAATAAATAAAATGATAGATATTTTTTTGTAAAGTGGTGAACCCTCTTCAAAAAATGCCTTAAAACAATTTAATTTGGTTTATCATCACAATAAAAACCTAATGTTGGTAATATAGAATGAGCTGCAACGCCAGTTTTTGCAAATTCATACAAAAGTCTATCAGTGTTATTTATAACAATTACTAATAACAATTTATACTCTAAGTCAATATATAGAATGCAAAACCGGCATTAATTAATTAATATGATGACAACTATGATCACAACTTGTCTTTTCTCTCCCTCACTTATGGCATAGACATGGCGTAACACCTCCGTAGATAGATTAACGTCGTCAGATGTTGCTCTCTTGTAGTGCTCAAGAAACAACAAAACTGTCTCAGCAGCTGTTCCGGCTTCCCTTAACGATTGTAGGCGCTGAGTCAATGTTGCATCATCATCCTCGCCAAGTTCTTCTTTCGCTGTAACAGTGGACACCAGAAAATTGTCTTCTGTTAGCTTCATTTCCGCCTTTTGGGAATCATCAACCGGTTGAAACTCCCTTTCAGTCATCAAATTCTCTGGTGTAATAGCAAAGATGTCGCGAATGCGATCGAGCAGATTTCCATAATTAAGAGGCTCAACTGAAGCAGTAGAAATGAAGCGAATGCCAACTGCTGGAATCAGGGCTCACAGAATAACGAGCCATTTTACAATAGCGCACAGCGTAATCCAGACGTAATTATGTGGGTAGATGGGCATCCGCCAATTACACTATTTTCTGGAGTTTAACCTTGCGATATTGAGCCTTGAAACTTTTGATAATGCCACTATCCAGTGGTTGCAGACTGGCAGTCATATTTGGTGGAAGGAAGTGTATATTTATGTTGCAAGACCATCATTAGGGATGCGGTGAGACGTAAAGTTATCTAACAACAGTAGGATATGACGTCCTTCAGAGACAAACTGCTTGTTGAACTACGGTAGCCATTCTTGAAAGATGCTAGAGGTCACCCATGCTTTGCTGTTAGATGTGTAAGTGCAGTAGAGTGTGGACTAAAGTTTCTGAAGCATCGAGGTTTGCCGATTTTCCAATAATCAGCAATCGTCGCTTGTCTGTTCCAGTAGAGTTGCAGCACAGTAGAGCAGTGATTCGCTGCTTCATCCTTTTTACACCATGGTAGTTTTCATCTTTGTGAGCAAGTGTACGGTCAGGAATGAGCTGAAAAAATAATCCTGTTTCGTCTGCATTGTATATGTTGGCTGCGTCTTATCCGGAGTTCGCCAGCATACTGTTCAAATTTGTAAGGTGTTCATCAATGATAGCTGGAGAAATCGATGCGCCTTCCCCACAGAACCATCATTGCGAAATATGGAATTTCCCTTTAAATCGCTGCAGCCACCCACTGCTATACGCGAAATTTTCTGGTACGTCCAACTGCTCGCCAAGTTTTTTTGCCTTTTCTCTTAGAAGGTCATCAGTAATAATAATATTATTGGCACGCTTTTGGGTAAACCAGTTGAAGAGAGCGTCTTCCAAGTCACTAAATTTTCCGACTCTTTGTCTCTTTGAAGAATCAGCTGGAGAGGTTAGATTGACCAAATCTAGCTAAGCTCCCCTGGCGGCGCCACCGCCGGTGAGAAGTGGTACGCCTCCGTAGTTGATGACGAAGAATCAGAGGTGGTGCGCATGCGCGACGGAAAAAAAAAGCAGAAAGAACTTTTATCAAGAAGGGAAGCGACGCCATTTAAACGCGCGTCAAACATTTTCATATTTAATCCTTATGTTTTAATTAAAGTACCTAAATTTAATCCAATGTCAATCTTAAATTATCCAAGTACACTATTTTGAACATATATTTAAGCAAGTTTTTCTACCAAAATGTTTATAAGTAGCGTTTTCATTTACCGATAAGTTTTATTACATCTAAGTTTTTTATCTAAAGATTATTTATCAAAAGAAAGATTTCTACCTATTAATTAAGCACAAGTCAAAGTTATTTTATCGTTTATCTACAACATAATTTTTGGTCCCTCGAGCCGGATAATTATTGACGACCTATTGGATTAAAAAAAAAAAGTTGCTTAAACAAACAAGTAAAGTTACATCTAAAAAATTCTATTTCGAAATATCGAAGCTTGATGACCTAAAGATCGAATTAGAAAATGTAGAAACTCAAAGGTTATTTAAAGGTACAACTGGATAATATAAACAAAATTAAAGAAAATATTGAAAATTAAATGATTGAATTAGTTGATTCTGATGAACATGAATCACATATGCCTATGTATAAAGAAGCTAATAAAGATATAACTGCAATACAATCTACTTTATTAAATTATTTAGAATTAAAAGAAAATATAAATACTAAGATAGAAGAAACTAAAATTAATTTCCCTAAGTTTTCTCTACCCTCTTTTAAAGGTGATCTTGATCAATGGTTGGGTTTTAAGACCACATTTGGAGATACCATTATAAACAATTCATCATTAAATAATATTCAAAAGTTTAAAGTTCCCTTTTGGAGATGCAGCTAGCATAATTAAGGGTTTTTCTCTAACTCCTGACACTTTTGATAAAGCTTGGCTTGCTCTCAATGAAAGATATCACTGTACAAGAGACCTAGCCTATAAATACTGTAACAATATACTGAATATCAAGTATATAAAAGTAACCAACTCAAGGAATATTATTGAACTAATTGATACTGTTAAGTTGAACTTAAGAAATTTAGAATTGTTAGGAATTGATGAAGAACAATTAGGAAATATGTTTGTCATTACTTTTATTTTAAAGAAAATTGATAGCAACATGAACAAGGACTTTGAACTTTCTTTAAAGGAAAATACATTTCCTACTCTTCATGACTTATTAACATTTTTAGAAAAGCATAGAAAGGGATTGGATCTCATTAATGGAAAAATATATCAAAAAGAAGATAATGTTAGGAAGACCTTTAAAACTTATCAAGTAAATACTAACATAATCAAATGCACCTATTGTAATTCATCTCATAAGTTAGGTACCTGCCAAGAATTTGCTAAGTTGTCTTTAGATGATAGGATCAAATTTGTAAGAAGCGAAAACCTTTGTATAAACTGCTTAGGTGTTAATCATTATGCCAATCATTGTAAAATAACTGCCACTTGTAAAGTCTGCAACAAAAACTTCATACTACCCTTCATCATTATAATTGTCAAAGACGGCAAGGTCCTATTTTAACTACATCTGTCCAGCATTCCTAAGACATAGGATATACACAGCTATTCTGCTCGGACTTACCCACCTCAATCCTACATCTATGGCCAGACTCCCTGACTCAACAACAGCATGGAAATTTCTGGTCAACTGGTTCAACTCAAATCAAAACAGGACGCGAGTAAAAGCGCTCAACACTAGTCCATACTGGTGAGCTGGACTCCCCGGGTAGTTGGTGTTCTGTGCCCCTGGGTTATAAATATCTATATATATATATATATATAGTATATTTTAAACTGTAAAATAATTGAAACCTTTAGTATATGTCACATATCTTCAAATTAGTTAGAACCGATACTTTATAAGATCCTAACCTTCTATTAAAATGTACACTGTTACTATTTGCTACCACCCCCATATTTTGTATATATGCTATATCTTTATTAATATAACCTGTACACCCCTATTTGTATTTAAACTAAAAATGGTGACGTCAAAATAAATATCCAAAGAGTGGTCGGTCATCTGGCAGCAGCTGCGGGCAGAGGAGGCAAATGTCAACGTCCAGATGGGGGTCCCCTCCAGGGCTTTTTATAGACGACCCCTGTCAACAGGACAGGTTTTAGCAGGGGGTCAGCGGCAGTATGTTTTACAGGGTGTCCATCGGCAAAACGCTTATGTCTCTCTCTCCATGTCTCGGTAATAGGCATCCAAGTTTGTGTCATGGCCTCTACCTCTGTCCCGTGGGGCTGTCTCCGATCACTCTGTGCTAACATCTAGCCCTGCCTCTGCTTGTTGTCCGCGTGTGGGAAGAACATCAACACTCGCCTCACGTACACGACTGCCAGTTTATCTATACCTCGACATTTTGCAACAATATTACATATATATGTGAAAAAATATGCCTAATTCAAAAATATATTGTCACGATCTTTTCTTTAATTCTGTCGTTGGTAAGCCACGGAATCACAAAGCAAACTCAAAAGTAAGTTTTATTCAACTCACTGTCAAATAGAAAAAAAAGCCGACAACAATTATATGCTTTATCCTATCTTACTCTAGACAGTCAGCACAATAATAAAAACTAATTCTAAAAAATTTACATAGTAGAAAGCGCAACTATTGACGTCAAATATTTACATAGATCCAAACAAAAAGAAAGAGATTTAATAGAAAACTAGTTAGACAATTTACATATCTACAAAATAGTTGAATTAAAGTACTTTGTGACAATATATATGCCTTTTTATACATTCATTTTTAGAATTTCATTTGAAAAAAAGATTTTTTTTCTATGAAATATTAAAAGCAGAGTAAAACAAAAATTTCTATATTTATTTATGTAACCCAGGATCCTGGATGATATACATTTTGTTGTGTAACGTTCTTTATAAAGTAATTCTCATCCAAATTTTGAAAAAAAAAATCTATACATCTTCAAATATTCCTGTTTATATTTTAGAAGCATACAAATAAGATTAGAAGGAAACTATTTTGAAAAATGGCCATAAAGAAAAAAAGAACTAAAAATAATATTCTAGATTGGAAACAACTTTTGTATTGTAGTACAAAATGTTTGGAATCTTTATTAAAGAAAGGTATAGACCCTAATGTAACAAATGTGGAAGGTAAATTACCATTGCAACTTCTGACTCGAAGAGAATATAATGAAAAATTCAAATTGCTTCTTGATTATAACGCAGATCCAAATAAGAAAAATTCGTTGAATTTATTAGCTCTCAATTTAGCCATTCAAAATAATAATATTGAGTCTATCGAAGCTTTAATAAAATCAGGAGTTGATGTTACAGAAGAAAATAATAGTCAAGAACCATATTTATATTGGCCAGCTTGTTGGGGTCGAATGGAAATATTGGAGTTATTAATTAAAGCTGGTTGTGAGGTAAATGCAAAGGATGATAGAGGAATTTCACCATTGCTAATCGCTACTGAAAACAATCATTCCAAAGCAGTAAGAATGTTAATTGAAGCAGGAGCAGATATCAATGAGGAATCAAAATCTAGAATGCCATTGTTACACATTGCAGTTGAATATGGATATTTAAATGTTGTTAAAGTATTGATAGAAAATGGTGCTAATATTAATGGGAAGAATGAAAATACTGGATTTACACCTTTACATATTGCAGTTAAAAAAGATAAATTGGATATTGTAAATGTATTATTAGAAAATAGAGCTAATTTAGATTCCAGAGATACGAACAATGTTACACCATTGGAACTTGCAGTTCAAGAAGATCGTTTAAATATTGCTAAGTTGTTAATAATGCACAAATTCCTAGACAAAAAAGATATAATAAAACCCTCTCATATCGAAAACAAACCTGTGTATTCTCAATTTTGGGATAAATGCAAAAACGAAGTAGACTCATTAAAGAATAAGTTGATAGGAAAAACTCCCATATCTTATTATTTTTTTGCCAAAAAACTTAATATAGACAGAATATGTACCTTTATAAGTATTAAGAAAAATGGGTTTAAACAAGAATTAAATCGTGGCAAATATAAAGAGCAATTTCCTATTTATAAGGGAATTGTTGAAAATAAATTTAAAAAAGTCAAATATCGAAATCTTTTGAAAGGAAAATACAAAAAATTTATTGCGAATTCAAAATTAAAAATTGTTCATATATGCTTAAATTTGATATGATTCAGGTTTTGAATGATAAGGACTTGAAGAAATTCGCTTAGTCTAAAGTAAGGTAAATTTATATATATACAGTTAAACCTGTCTATAGCGTCCTCTCTGAATAGCGCCTCCCTCTCTATAGCTCCCGGTTTTAAATACGTTATACGATGCGATTTACATTAAAAGTGACCTGTCTATATCACCCTATTTTGGTGAGTCCAACTGTATTAACTGTATATACATATAAACAAATATCCATTATAATTTTGACTTTTTGCGTTTATTATTATTTGTATATAAAATGTAAAGTTCTTGGAACTCGGATATATGGAGTGATATTTATAACCCATGATCCTGAAGTGCAGAACGTCCAATACCCTGGGGAGATATGTAGATCTCCCTTTATATGTAAATATTTGAGCGATATGTAAATATGTTTGAAATATTTTTGTTTCCCAAATAAAAATAGTTATATATAAAGAAGCTATTTTGCGTTCTCTTTTTTGTCCAACTTTAGATGATTCAGCTCTGCGCAGCATCTTACATAGTGAATGTTTTCTAGGCGGATTTTTTTTTAACAAATGTTTATATTTATTACAGTAGAACCTCCCTTTAGCAGACACCTCTCTACAAAGGACAGTTTTCATTTTCAAAATGACCATTTTCACAATATATCAACTCTCAGGTAAGAGGATACCCCTCCCTAAAGGACAGTTTAGCTCTGTAATTAGGTGTTGTCGTTTACAGAGAGGTAGTTCTACTTATTATTTATCTCTCACAATAGAGAGAGAGATATGAGGATTCCAAGTAAAATATCTTTATTACTATCATCATTATTTTGTTTTTCAAATATGCAATATATAATATGTATATATGGTTTGGACCAAGGATTTGTTTGTTGTTGTGTGATGTAATCAATATATAGCGTGAGATATTCGTTTTTAGTTCTTATGATAATTCTGTAATAATAAAAAATTATACAAATATATAACAGTAGCATACAATATCTTTTAAGAGAAACTACACTACCAAAGTTTTTTGAATATTAGGTAGACGAGTACATAACAAAATATATATTTTTAAAATATATTTTACTTTCGAATGATAATATGATACAAGTATAATGAGTAATATTTGTTAAAGTATTACTTGTTGGAGAAACATTCACTCAGGGAGAACCAGGGCGAACCCTCGTTGTTTAATTGTGGAGATTTTACAGCGGTACAAGAATTTTATCTCTAACGCAGCAATACGAATGCCCCTCCTGTCTGTCTGTCTCTCTTAATCATTACCTCGAAAAAAAAAATAATAATAATAATAACCGAGTCTCTATTCCATGCACCAATATTAAGGCACCAGCCTGCTTTGAGCATTCTAATTTTTTTCAAAATTTCAGGAAAACCCGTTAAAT
Organism: Cordylochernes scorpioides; assembly: GCA_030710605.1. Classification (NCBI taxonomy): domain Eukaryota; kingdom Metazoa; phylum Arthropoda; class Arachnida; order Pseudoscorpiones; family Chernetidae; genus Cordylochernes; species Cordylochernes scorpioides. The sequence continues at coordinate 91,902,218 of CP092873.1, read as the reverse complement.
CGGTTAAAGCCAACCGAGCCCACCAATGTGCTGTCTGCGACAGCGATAAACACTTTGCAACGTATTGAAGGGAGCGTGACTGAGATCCAACTACGATATTTTTAACCGCAACAACTTTAATATACGCTATTGGAGCTAGATTTTCGGAATAAATATAACCACATCAACCAATAATTTATTTAACTCCCAAAGTTTCAGTAACTCGCTGTCACTCTCTTTGTGTTTCAAATATGCAATAAATAATATGTATGTAAAGGACACCTAGTTGTAGAGTCAAAGTGTCCTTTAGGGAGATGTATCCTCTTACTGAATAGTTGCTAAATAGTAAAAATGATATTTTTGGCGAAGAAAACTGTCGTTTATACAGAGGTGTCCTTTATCGTGAGTGTCCTTTCATGGAGGTTATACTGTAATTGTTTTATGTAGTATATTTTTCCAAAAAATCAACAAAGGTTCTTTTAAAAAATTAGAGCTAGAGTCGCTAGACTTGCCAACTTTCAATAGATCTTCGTTAAAAAAGGTTGAGTGTAGTGATTCCAATTATTGGAACCTTGTTAGAATCTCATTTTCATTATCCAAGTCTACGTGAACCCAGTTCAGTTAATCAGAATAATGTATAAGAAAAAATATATAGCGATAGAATAGTTTAACTTTCATAAAGTGTTAGAGAACAAGGTAATCTCTAAGAACTAAAATTACAGAACAATTTCCTTCCATAGTTAATTTGTATAGTGTGTGTGTGTGTGTGTTATGTTGAATACTTTGATTTCATTTTCATTATCCCTTCTCTCCTTTGTTTATGTTTCTTTTTTGTTCCCCTTTCTTCATGAAAATGATGTATGGCGAGTCCTTACAGGACGGAAATGTCCTAATAAAGCAGTTGTTGTTATAATCTCATACTATTTTTTTTTTCATCGCTACCTCCCCATGCCGGGTAAATTTCTGTCTTCCTTGGATGTGGTAGCCGTTTCTTAGGCTCCATCTCCGAACCCTGATTTCCTGCCAAGGTAGACCTACCATCGAAAGTTGATAAGGCAGACACGTGACGTCGCCAGTACAAGGACTGTGCGATCCGTCATAGTTAATTACCACGACTATCGGAGTTGCCCCTGTTTGGTCTTGGTCTAATAAAAGCACCGTCACCCTAAAAGTGACAATTGTATGTATTAGCTCTAGAATTCCCACAGTTATCCAAGTAAATGATCTAAGGAACTGATTTAATGAGCTATTCACGCCTTGATAGAGCGTGTACGTAGACATGCATGGCTTAATCTTGGAGACAAGCATATGACTACTGGAAGGATCAACCAGGTATCCTTCGCCAGACCTCGCCGTTCTCCAGCCGCCTCGCTGGGAACCACGCTTAGGAACGCAGCGTCCGCCTCTCAGCCACCACATCCTTCACCTCCTCCGTTAGAAAGGTCGACTCTGATCCAGTCATTTTCCACACATTCATCCAGACACGACTTTGCACAACCCAGCCGATACGCCTCTCGCAACTTCGCTGTAAAATACCCAAAAATCTTTCATTAGAACGCGTGCATCCTTCGGAACAAAAGGCAACAATTTCTTGAATTCCTGTACGAATACGCTATAGATATATAGTTCTAATATCTCAAACTTGGCTCAAACACTGTCACAGGAAGAACATCCCCAACTAAAACACTGTTCGGAATGACAGACTGTCTGGACAGAGTGGAGAAACAGCAATTTTCATCCAAAAAAAATATTACTGTGTTCCAATCCAATGCACTACGTCATGTTTGAAGAGGAACCACAGGAATAACCATTAAATATAAAAATGGAAAGTCAATGAACATATACAACAGCTACAAGGCATCAAACACGTCTCTTGATAAAAAATACAGCTATAAAATATTCCAAATAGACATTCCAACAATCCTAGCCGGGGACCTCAACTGTGAGAATTCCACCTGAGGTTCACATTCTCCACTAACCTTAACGGCAAGATCCTACAAAAAGCCCTTGAAGGTCTGAATCTGGATCTAAGCTACCCAGATGAACCCACACATGACTCACCACCCGACATCCTGGACATCGCAATCCACAAAAACTTGAGACAGACCGTTCACTCAAAGGTTCTCCACGAGATGACGTCTGATCACCTTCCAGTCCTCCTCATCTTACAAGAATACAACACGACTACAAGATCACCAGCTCCGACACAACAATCAAAATCATTGACTGTGCGCTCTTCAAATACCAAATGGAAAACACCCAACCGCCAGCACACATTGCAGAAACGCCGCAAGAAATAAACGAGGCCATAGCCTCCATCGTGGAACAAATCATTCAAAATATACAAATTACCACAAAACATAAAGAAATAAACCTCGAGAGAAAGTACCCAGTCCACATCAAAGAAAAATACGAAAACAAACTTGACTAAGGAAAAAAAGAGAAATACTTGTGAGATTCAGATGACAGAAAAAAAAAAACATACCTCACCGCACGAAGAGAATTACAAAAACTAACCAGGGAACACGACAACACCATCTGGGACACCTCACAAACCCAAATAAAGAAGAAATTATCGTTAAAACTAATAACAATCTGACAATAACAGGAGAGGAGGCAGCTGAAGCACTAGCAGAGAGTCATGAAAAACAGTTCAGCCCATATCCATCTACCTCTTTCTCAAAAACAAACAGATTCCTGATCAAAAGAGTTAACTCATACCTCTAAACAAACAAAGAAATAAGTCTGGAGTCCACTAAAATTGGAGAAATAAAGACAATAATTGACACCTTCTCTAACAAAAAGCTCCAGGTATCGACGGAATCACAAACGAAGCTCTAAAATTACTGCCCAACCATATCCTTGAATCACTAACCAACACCATTAATGCTTCACTAAAGTTTACATATTTCCCAAAAAATATATAGAAACCTCAATTATTTATTCTATAATAAAACAAGGAAAATCAAAGCATGACACAGAAAGTTACAGACCCATTTCACTACTGCCTGTCATCTCTAAATTATTTTAAAGGATCATTCTTAAAAGAATGAGAAGATCACTAAATGATAAAAATCCCCTAAAGTCTGAGCAATTTGGGATACAGCTGAAACACTCCACGCTTTATCAACTAGTAGTTGTCACAGAGAAAATCAGAAAGGCAATGGAGCTAAAATAATTAACAGGAAGTATCTTCTTTGACAATTTACAAAGTATTTGACAAAGTCTGGCACGAATCCCAAAATGTCAAAAAAAAAAAAGAACCTGCCTGGAGACCTTATTGGAATAACAAGGAGCTTTATTTGTGATAGGAATTTCAGAGCAAAATTCAAAGACGATTTTTGACTAAATAAAAATTCTAGCACTGGGGCTTCCCCAAGGATCAGTCACCGGCCCCAGTGTGGATTCGCTTTAACATATACACAGATCCCTGCCCGGAAGGAATGTCGTTGTATCTATATGCCGACGATGTCGTAACACTGGTGTCAGCCTACGGTGTCGACAAAATGTATCTGAGACTCCAAGAAGCACTTGTGTTTGTCATATCTGGTGCGACAAATGAACTGAACCCACAAAAAAAAAAAAAAAACGGAAGATATTGTAGCGGTGCAGCAAATAAGAGGAAGAAAAGATGTGGGCAAGCCGAGAGAAGAAGGTATGCAGGGGCCCCTCCACAAGGAAGTGTTGATTGACAAATTCCAGAGGAGGGGGTGGCAGACAGGGAGTCCAGCTGGTGCCGTCGTGAAGCAAGCAACCGAGTTAGCGGCTGGCTTGCAGGGGATTTGTGCGTCGAGAAGACATGGCAGTCTGGGGGGAGAAGTCTGTCTGGTGACAATGGAACCTACAGCAAGGAGAACGGCGGTGACGACAGACGCGGCAAGTTGGCGACGGGGAAGTGGGCTCAGGGACCGTGTGGATTAACAAGTGGAGGACGGAGCAAAGAAGGACGAGGAGGAACCTACCCGGGGCGGACATTGAAGGAAAGTTCATCTACTATGTCTAGTTATTAACATCCTTTTTAAAGCTCAGGGAATAAATCCATAGTACTAAGCTGTATCCAAAACGAACCCACATTGTTTTATCAGAATCCTTGCACACAAACATCGACGGCTGAGAAGCGTCATAACAATATTCTTCTTTCAGACAATAGGCTCAAAAGAAAGCAACTCCCAGATGATCTAGGTTTCTATGGTGAACCAATAAAATGGAAGAACAGCGTTCAATACCTGGGTGTAACTCTCGATCAACATCTGACCTTTCAAAAAACGTACAGAATCAACCTCACAAAGGCAGCACTGGCTAGCAATATTATTGGGAAATAAATGCAAGCTATCTTTACACTGCAAGTGAACAATATACACATCAATTATAAGACCAATTCTAATCTATGGTTACCCAGTCTTTATAACCGCAATGAAGCCAACATTGAAAAATTTAAAAGCTTTGAAAACCAGATAATCAAGAAAATAATAGAATCCCAATGGTTTGTCAGGAGCAGTATTATTAGAAAGGACCTCAAAATATAAATGATTTCATAATAAGACAAGTTTTCAACTTCTACGAAAAATCTGAAAATCTTCAAACATAACCTTCCAAGAATCTCGCAATTACAAAAAAGAAAAGGACACTCAAGGCAATCCCTATATCAATTTAGAACAAAAGAAAGAGAAAACAGATGGTCAGAACAAAATAAATGAGGAAAACAGATCATTTCACAGAAGAATAAACATTCAAAATCCAAGATTCCACAAGGCCATGTAAATATGTAAATATACTGTGATGTACATATTATCCACTGTAAATATCATAAACTAGGTTTTGATTGGTAGCTAATAAAGTTATTTTAAAATGGAACTGAACTTTTAGAAATGATCTTTATTAATCGATTGTTTTTTTCTTTTTAATCAAAATATCAATATCCAAATTATTAAATAAAAGTTTAAAAATACATCACAGTGTCAACGATATAATGATGGCTGGCGTCGCATCGTGTTTAAGATGTAATACGTACATTGGGCCACAACGTTCGATTCCGAATAAAATGATATTACTATTATATATAATGGAACTGTGTTTTTCATATTGAAACTAGCAAATGTAATCGTTCTTTTACCCAATTGAAAGTTTGCCTAAAGAAGATTTGATTAAAAATATTTTGCGAGAAAACATTTACTCAGAACTAAAACTATATTTGTAAAGTTAAATTGTTGTTAGTTTACTCTTCTCCACTAAAACTATTCTCTAAAACGCCATCCAAAGCCTGAAATTAGACAAATAACAAACAATTTTGCATATTTTTAGATATAAAATGATCATAATTATCATACACGAACTATATGACCTAGCTTCGCCCAGCTTCTTCTCGAGTGAATGTTTCTGGACGAATATTTTCTAATAAACGTGTGTGTGCTATATATTATAATTATATTTACAGTAGAACCTCTTTTGTAAATCCTTTCCTTTTATTTATATCTATAAAAATGAAATCCAAAATCGATATTTGTTATCGCGTTGCGCAAAATCTACAGAATAAATCATAATGAAATTTCGCATGTAGGTAGCTGAAGATTTCGTATAACATATAGGCTATTCAAAAAACTAAAAAGGTTAATGTGCTTTTTTTTAATGTGAAACCAAAAGGTGTTAGTTCCAGCCTTTCACCGCTTGGGCGCAGCACTGGTCGTGACGATAAATGAATTTGATAGGTTAATAATTTTACACGTAGTTTGTTTGTAGTTTGTTTACACAATGAATGTTTTTAAAAGGTATGATTATCCAATCGCCGTGAATCTTTAGGAAGTTATATATACATATATATATATTTACTATACTACTGGGAAGGTTTATGATTTGAATTTGATTTGAAATTAATATTCGTTGCAATTTTATTTGCAATTTTTCTACTTTCACCCACAAGCAGCGCCTCTCGCGGTTTCTGGTGTAATTACATTTATAAATTGTAAAAATGTTAAATTGTGTTCGAAGTATAATAAACTTAATTTGAGAATTTAGTAATATAATATTCCAATGACGTTGTAAAAAACTTAGCATTTCAATATTAATATATGTTCAATGAAAATATTATAACGTTTTTTGGGTAAAATGTTGTAATGTTAAAATATATTTTGCATTTGTTATTTTAATTTGTTGTCGTTTTATAATAATGAAGATGCAAATTACATTGTTGTTGTTTATTATCGTTTGTTTATATAAAAAACTAGCGGATGTACCCGGCTTCGCCCGGGTTTTACCTGAGTAAAGGTTTGTCTAACGAACATTTGTTAAAACAATTCTCTATGAACTTATAAAAAATAATAGATATATTTTGATAATTTGAAACTCGTAAATTTGAATCTCTCGATAAAGTGAACATTTTTTCCCGGTCCCTTGAAAAATACTCGATATGTTGAATAAAATCAATATAAATTGGTTCCCTTGGTATTTGGAAGTTAAAGGAATAGTATCTTGCCTTGGAATTGTATCATTATTCTTGTCTCAGATAAATTGCCGTGTCATCCTGAATTTTGTCTTTCCTAATTTTCTACATTACAAAATCATCATTTTATCTATTCTCCCAATATATATGTTGTAGATAAATGATAAAACTAACTTTGAGTTGTGCGCAAATAATAGGTAGAAAAACTTACTTTTGATAAATAATCATCATAATTTAGTTAAATCTACAAATAACTCTAAGGATATTCAAGATATTTAAGAAATTATTTTTCAAAAACCTTTTCAGGGATATACCTAATATTATCCCGAAATTTCACGGCGATTGGATGTATGGTTTTTGAATCTATAGAGTACAGACAGACAGATATTCAATTTTATATATATACTAGCGAACGTTTCCGGCTTCGCCCGAGGTTTTACACGAGTAAAGGTTTGTCTAACGAACATTTGGTAAAACAATTCTCTATAAACTTATAAGAAAAAAGTTATATTCTGATAATTTGAAACTCGTAAATTTGAATCTCTCGACAAAGTGAACATTTTTTCCCGGTCCCTGTGTGCCGTGTCATCCTGAATTTTGTCTCTCTTAATTTTCTACATTACAAATTCATCGTTTTATCTAGTGAACATATTTTCCCGGTCCCTTGAAAAATACTCGATAAGTTGAATAAAGCCATGGTCGTGAATCTCTCGATAAAGTGATTATTTTTTCCCGGTCCCTGTGTGCCGTGTCATCCTGAATTTTGTCTTTCCTAATTTTCTACATTACAAATGCATCATTTTATCTAGTGAACATATTTTCCCGGTCCCGTGAAAAATACTCGAATAAAATCATGGTCGTTTATGGAAGATGGACGTAGTTCCCGGAGGACCGCTTGATCACTCTGATTGGCCGGTGGCCGGACGGGGGGGGGGGGGGGCGCTTGATCCCTCTGATTGGTCGGTGGGAACTTGGACTGTCCAACCAACTGGCCGACGGCCGGACGGGGGGGGTGGGGGGGGGGGGGAGGGGCAGATCTCCGTTGCAAGATGGCGCTGCATGCGAGTTAAAGCTACATATCTGCAAATAACTCTAAGGATATTAAAGATATTCAAGAAATTATTTTTCGTAAACCTTTCCGGAGATACACCTAATAATATCCCAAAATTTCACGGCGATTGGATGTATGGTTTTTGAATCCATAGAGGACACACACACAGACATTCAATTTTATATATATAGACTAGCGGACGTACCCGGCTTCGCCCGAGGTTTTACCCGAGTAAAGGTTTGTCTAGCGAACATTTGTTAAAACAATTCTCTAAAAACTTATAAAAAAAAAGATATATTTTGATAATTTGAAACTCGTAAATTTGAATCTCTCGATAAAGTGAACATTTTTTCCCGGTCCCTGTGTGCCGTGTCATCCTGAATTTTGTCTTTCCTAATTTTCTACATTAGAAAATCATAGTTTTATCTAGTGAACATTTTTTCCCGGTCCCTTGAAAAATACTCGATAAGTTGAATAAAATCAATATTAATTGGTTCCTTCGGTAATTGGAAGTTAAAGGAATAGTATCTTGCCTTGGAATTGTATCATTATTCTTGTCTCAAATAAACTGCCGTGTCATCCTGAATTTTGTCTTTCCTAATTTTCTACATTACAAAATCATCGTATCATCATGATAATATTTAGAGCAGATTGTTTAATTATAACAGATAAATTAGAATATTTATCTTGATTATTTTAAAGCGAAAAGTTATTTCAAAATTTTATTTGCTAGAAACCTTCCCAGTACTATACTAAATAACTTCCCAAAGTTTCATGGCGTTCCAATGAGTGGTTTGGTCAGGCATAAAGGACAAACAGACACACATACATTCATTTTTATATATATAGATAAATATTTAAATCAGAATGAAAACATTTTAAAACAATTTTGGCTTTTTTTTTTTTAATTATTATTAAAATATTTTAGTAAAAGAGAGATATTTTTAACCAAGGTTCCTGGTACTTTTAGGAATATATTTTTGAAATCTATTAAATATTCCTTGAATGATAAAAACAGAATATTAAATTTTGACCAATTATTATTATTTAGTTAGTTGAATCAGATTTCTAGAGAGTGCAAATTGAATCAACTAAGTGACATTCAGGTAACTACAATTATATTTGCAAAAAATAAATCAACTCTAATATTTGAGAAGATAAAAAAGAAGCAAGTAGTTGGCATTCTGCGCTCAAGAAAATAAAAACCCTTGTTTATAAATATATACTAGACGAATGGCCCGGGCAACGCCCGGGTTTTACCCGAGTGCGTATATATTTTAAAAATGTTTTAATTAAAATACTATTTGTTACAATTATAAATTGGCGCCGTGGATGTCTCTCTTGTGAAACGTCCCGCCCCAAACTGTGTGTGTCTTGAAAATATAAAAATAAAAATGTGAACGGAAAAATATGTCCAGGGTAGCCTAGTGGTCATGGCATCTGCCCGGTAAGCGGAAGGTCGTGGGTTCGATTCCCATCCCTTGACACTTTTTTTATTTTATCCATTCTGACCAAAATCTATCCGTGAACTTCACACAGTGAACTTCACACAGAGAGAATAAGGCAATTATATAAGTAGATAATCCAAATTGTGCCTTATCACACACTATTTTTTTATTTGGCCTTATTACCTTGTGTTTATAATCTATGACGTAATGCCGGCGGCGCGCGCCCGTTGGCTGCCGGCGAGCACGTGACCTCCCTGTGCGCGCGCATCCGTGATAGAACCAGCCGGCCCATGACGGTCGTGACTATATATATAATGGATGGATAATAATATAAAATTTATTTTCCAAAAGGTTACAAGTTTTTCTCTAAAAAGTGTAGCGAATGGTCAGTCTATTTACATATTTTTATTTACAACTTCAATAAATGACAACAGTAAAAGTAAACAAAGATATTTACATTTGCTATCATGACTCCTGGTCAGTGCTGTGGCCCTTGCCCTTATGGTCCCCTGATGTCCTGCAGCTCTCCAGCAGTCTTTCTATGGCCTCTACTAGTGGCTCCTCGATAAGATGGTCCCCTGGCCTTGATCCATTCTTGTCTGTCAGGTCTCCTGTAATCTGCTCTAGGTCGTTCTCCTCGATCTCTTCTATGGTCGTCGTATCCCTGTGCTCCATGTCCGGTGTTCCACCTTCCTCGTCATCACATGCCAGCTCCCTACATCGTTCCAACAATCTATCCATGGCTTCCATTTCTTTATTTCTCTGTAACTTATCGTAAGGTTCATTCTTCTTTTCTGTTGAGATAATTTCCATCGTCTTTTTTAGCACCAGGGATTGAATATATGCAAAGTCCCTTTTTCTTATGTTTATTTCCTTCCTGTATTGTTTGTTATATTTGGTTACTATTCCATCCCATGTTAAGACTATCGGCACTACTTTTACGGGCATTTTTTCAGTTTGGGCCATTTCCCTCACCAGTAGCTGGTATTTTCTTTTCTTGTCAGCTCCGTAGTTTGGATATTGTCTTGGGAGGTAACCCCTATCTCTATGATTGTTATGTCTTTTTTTATTTTGTCATATACTATTATATCAGGTTTGTTAGCTCTGATATTGATATCGCTTATCATTGGCAGGTCCGTTATTATCTTGGCGTATGAATTTTCAATCTTAGTCGTTATTTTGTGGAGCTTTATCATAATAATATAATAATAATAATAATAATAATAATAATAATAATAATAATAATAATAATAATAATAATAATAATAATTATTATTATTATTATTATTTTTATTATTATTATTATTATCATTAAACGAATAGAATCTGGAAAAATGAACAGCAAAGAAAACCACATGGTAAAACAAGTAGCCAAGAAATATAAAAGCGACCCCAGGAAAATATCAGATTTAAAAATAGTTCAAGAAAAAATAAACCAAGAAATAAAAGTAATACAGAAAAGAATAGAGGTATCAGAAAAAAGAAGTGAATTTAATAAGACAAATTATATGTTTGAACTGAATAGGGGAGCATTTTACAGAAAATTAAAGCCACAAAAAGCAAATGAAGGCCCCATTAATGAAGAAGATTTAACAAATTTCTGGTCCAAAACTTGGGCGAAGAATCAAGACCTCGATATTCCGGAATACCTCATCCAGAATATTGAGAAAACAAACAAACATATCGAGCAAATAGAAATAACAAAAGAAGAATTCGAGGAAACATTGAAAAATTTGCCAAATTGGAAAGCAGGCGGTATAGATAAAATTTATAATTTCTTTATTAAAAAATTGACCCCGCTACACGAAGATCTATATAAAGCCGTTGTTCAAGCTATAAGGAATCCAGAAACAATTCCAGATTGGATGTTTACTGCAAAAACCTTCTTGTTTCCTAAAGGAGGAGAGAACACCCCCAGCAACTACCGCCCCATAAGTTGCATGAGCAACCTGTATAAATTAATCACGCGGATATTATCTAGAAAGCTGAACAAATACATAGATAAGGAACGATATCTGTCTATCAATCAGATAGGAACGACGCAGCGAACTCAAGGCGCCAAGGAACAGGTCTTATTAAACAAAGCTATATGCAAAGAACACGCAAATAAACTGAAAACCATGTGGATCGACATAGCGAAAGCTTTCGACAGCATCGACCACAAATACTTGCTTAAGATATTGGAAACATCAAGAGTTCCAAAAGAAATTCAACAATTCGCAAAAATTGCCCTAGACAAATGGCAAGCACAGTTGTACTATGGCAAGCAGTGCCTCAAAACAGTGAAAATAGAAAGAGGAATATTGCAGGGAGATGGGCTATCACCTCTATTCTTCGTCATGTGCCTCGAGCCGATAACAAGGGAGCTCAACAAAGAAGACAGTCTCCAAGTGGAGATGAAAGTGGGAGAGGAAAAAAATTAAAATAAATCACCTATTGTTTATAGACGACATAAAAATATTTTCCTATAGCGACAAGGATCTTGAGCTCTTAGCGAACAAGACAACTCAGCTTTTGAATAATATAGGCTTCAAAATCAACCCGACAAAAACAGCGACAAACTCCACAGAAATTCAGGAATTTGGGACACTGGCAGAAAAAGAAACATATAAATATTTAGGTGTTCTAGAGGATAACACCAGCGCAGTCGTCCCAGAAAATAAAGAGAGAATAAAACGAGAAATAGTATCCAGAATGGAATCTTTAGCGGAAACCAAGCTGAACGCTAAAAACCTCTTCGCTGCTTTCAACGAATTTTCGCTCTCGCTCATAAACTACTACGTTGGAATCGTGGAGTTTAGTGAGCGAGAACTAGAAATGTTGGACCAAAAGGTGAGAACAACGCTGAGCAAATTCAAAATCCATCTTAAGCCAGCAAATAAAGAAAGATTATATCTTCAACGCGAAGAAATGGGAAGAGGATTGGTGAACTTGGTCCAAAAAAACGAAAGAATTCTGCTAAGCCTCTACAAGTATATATTTGGGGGGGAGACAACAAAAAGAAAGGAAGCCATTAAAGCGTGTGAACAGGGCGAAAACACAATGCTCACGCACATCCAACTAATTATAGAAAACAAGTACAAAATAGAAGCCCAAAACATCACAATGAAAACTCTGAAAGAAAAACAGATTGAAAATCTAAGAGAAATCATTGGCCAGAAAATAATCCACAGAACATTCTTTAAAAATGAAGACCAAACCGCTATTGGACATGATAGAATCCTCACAGTGGCTCAAAACGGGAAACAACACACCACAAAATGAAGGATTCTACATGTTCATACAAGATAGAAACGTGTTCCCGAAGGATAAGAACCTGAAATGCCCTCACTGTGAAAAGGTTCAGAGGACGGTGGACCACCTTGCTACAAACTGTGGAAGATTGCTTCCTTACGACTACACTGAGAGGCATAATGAAGTGGTGAGATGCGTCCACTTCAACTTGGCAAGAAAATATAATTTCACAGAGAACAAGAAGATAAAGCTCCACAAAATAACGACTAAGATTGAAAATTCATACGCCAAGATAATAACGGACCTGCCAATGATAAGCGATATCAATATCAGAGCTAACAAACCTGATATAATAGTATATGACAAAATAAAAAAAGACATAACAATCATAGAGATAGGGGTTACCTCCCAAGACAATATCCAAACTACGGAGCTGACAAAGAAAAGAAAATACCAGCTACTGGCGAGGGAAATGGCCCAAACGGAAAAAATGCCCGTAAAAGTAGTGCCGATAGTCTTAACATGGGATGGAATAGTAACCAAATATAACAAACAATACAGGAAGGAAATAAATATAAGAAAAAGGGACTTTGCATATATTCAATCCCTGGTGCTAAAAAAGACGATGGAAATTATCTCAACAGAAAAGAAGAATGAACCTTACGATAAGTTACAGAGAAATAAAGAAATGGAAGCCATGGATAAATTGTTGGAACGATGTAGGGAGCTGGCATGTGATGACGAGGAAGGTGGAACACCGGACATGGAGCACAGGGATACGACGACCATAGAAGAGATCCAGGAGAACGACCTAGAGCAGATGACAGGAGACCTGACAGACAAGAATGGATCAAGGCCAGGGGACCATCTTATCGAGGAGCCACTAGTAGAGGCTATAGAAAGACTGCTGGAGAGCTGCAGGACATCAGGGGACCATAACGGCAAGGGCCACAGCACTGACCAGGAGTCAGATAGCAAATGTAAATATCTTTGTTTACTTTTACTGTTGTCATTTATTGAAGTTGTAAATAAAAATATGTAAATAGACTGACCATTCGCTACACTTTTTAGAGAAAAACTTGTAACCTTTTGGAAAATAAAATATTATTATCATTAGATAATGATAATGATCATAATGATGATGCGCGCGCATCCGTGACAGAACCGGCCGGCCGGCCCATGACGGCCGTGACTATATATGTTGATACCTCTGAACAAGAACAGATAATTTCTGAGCAGCTATATGGAGGCAACCACGGAATTATTTATCGCGATATATGAGGGACGCTTTTGTAAGGTTGCTGAGTTAATAAAAAATGGAGCAAATGTAAATGCAGAATTTCACGACTGTACATTAAGTCACTCCCAAAGTCGATTATCGGACTTTTTACAACAAAAGAAACTTTACAAACTCGATTCTCCATTACATTTTGCAATCCGACATAACAGAGAAGACATTTACAGGTTCTTAGTTGCTAATGGTGCAGACATCAATGCTAAAAATTACAAAGGTATAAGTCCTCTTCATGATGCTATATTTTCTGGAAATTTCAAAATATTTCTTGAATTAATTGAATCAGGAGCAGATTGTAATTCGAAAACATCTGATGGCATTATTACTCCATTAATGGCTGCTTCTGAAATTGAGGATACAAGATTTATGAGAGAATTGTTGAAAAGAAAGGTCGAAATAGAGTTAGAAGATAAATATAAGCGTAGAGCAATTCATTCACTTTCGGGAAAATTAGAAAATTTCAAAATATTATTTGACGTTGGAGCAAATATAAACATAAAAAGATATAGCCATTTACCTTTTATATCTGAGGCATGTTTATCTGCATCACGAGCCGTTGTGGCATTCCTGATTAAGATAGGGGCAGATATCAATGAGAGATGTCCATTTGGCAAAACGCCATTAGTCTATTCTTTAGTTGATGATGAAATGGCAAAGATGTTAATTCAAAGAGGCTCTGAAATAGAGTTAAGAGATTTATATGGAAAGACCATTTTGGAAAATTCAACCAATTATTTGAACATCGAGAGCATACCTATTCTTCTTGAAGCTAGAGCTAATGTGAATTTGGTTACTGTGTTTAAACAAATACTTTTGAGTTATCCTGCTGATCTGAGAACTTTGAAACTATTATTAAAATATTCTGATCATATTGATTTGAACAGCATTTTGAGAATTATAGAGAGAGAATTTATTTTTATTGATTCCACACCAATCTTGAAACTAGTTATAATGCATTTCCTTCTTCGCCATCAAACAGCCAACAGATCAGAGAATGTTGACTTGCCAGAAGACATTGAAGTTTGGTGGAATAATTGCAAGATTCAGGTAGTTTTGATGCAAAGTAACCTTTTAGGCAAAAGCGATATTACCTTATACAGGTTCTTGACAGAAACTGATCAAAATAAGGTGGTAGGTTTTCTTTCAAATGATTCTACGGGTCTACAAAAAGCTCTATATTTAAATTGGCCACTTTATGATGAAAGATTCTCTATTTATGCCGAACTCATCAAAGAACGTTTCTCTGAGGGCGTTAAAAGGGCAATGTTACAAGCCAAGCACTTAGCATCTACCCAAAAACTTAGTTTCACCAAAACAAATAAATATTTTATGCATAGAATGACAAGACAATATATGAAACACAATAATTTTCTAATTTATATTTTATAAAACTCGTTAAATGAACAATGGAATATTTAAAATATATTTAATCGATCAATGCATATATATTGGCATTAAATTTGTAAACAAATAAATTCTTTTGATATATTTTAGTATTTTGATGGATTATCATTAATTATTGAAATCAATTATTATATATGTATTGTGATTTACAAGTGGTATTTAGGTGCACCTCTAAACCTGTTCTGGTCATTTATACAAGTCGAGTTGTTGAGGACAGGTGGTCCGCAAATGTTACAAGAGGGCAACTGTTGGCTAAATGAATTCCTAGCTAACGCGTTATAACAAGTGGTCGTTATCAAGGTTTGAAGTCAACTTGATTTTGAGGTACTTGTTGGAATAGTGTTGAAATTGTTGAATTTTAAATTGAAGGTGTATATATGGCTGTTCTCCTCTTGGTCAAGTTAATATAATTCTCGTTTAAATATTTTGTTTGGTATATTGAATGATATGATATATATATTCAAAGGTAAATCATAAAAATTCATATTTTTAAAGAATTAATAAATTCGAGTAATATGCATAAGTTTTGTAAATATATTAATATGATAATCAATCTATATGAACTTATAATTATGTCAAGTATATTTTATGATATAACAGACATTCTAAAAATATTTTTTTTATTCAGCTTATTTTCATATATTTTATTAAGGTATATGCTTAGCTATAGTAGAGCTGCACGATACCATAGTTATAACAACTTTACTATATGCTTCTCCGATCTGGTCAGATGAACAAGAGTTAATATTGAATAAAATCCAAGATACTTTCTCAGATCAT
This sequence comes from Cordylochernes scorpioides, assembly GCA_030710605.1. NCBI lineage: Eukaryota > Metazoa > Arthropoda > Arachnida > Pseudoscorpiones > Chernetidae > Cordylochernes > Cordylochernes scorpioides. The sequence goes on along the minus strand of CP092873.1, from coordinate 91,886,592 downwards.
ATCTAAATCTCCAAAATATACCCCAGGATATATTTTAAGGATAGAAACAGGAAGAACATCTCTCGCAGTGATAACAAAGAAATTATCATTAAAATTCTGGGTAAGAAGGTTAAATATGGACACTACGAGATTACCTTCAATCTGTTTGTCTCACTTGTGGGATGTTTATACTTCTACAAGACAAAATATTGGATTTACAAAGAGTTTAAGAACTACACTAAATAACGCCGGTTTCTCATATCTTATTGGATGCTCGGATCACAATTTATTGAAAAGTTATATTCCTTTGATTATTAAGACAATGTCAGATCAATCAATACAAGAAGACCAATCAAGAATAAGAAATTCAAAACTTTATCCACAATTCAAAAAATTCCATACGTCAATAGAAATAGAATGCTACCTAATCGATGATTTCCCTTCACCAGTCAAACAATGAATAGCTCAATCGAGAATACTATTATATATACCCTCACTAGTAATCCTTGATATAAGATCTCAATTTCCAATTTTTTATAAATTACTAAAGTTTTTTTTTTAATTAACAATTTTTTATCTATAACTTTTTATATATTTATTTTTACAAAAATAAATTCTATCTTTTCCTATCAGTTGCTGAATCATTCCCGCTTTATATAATCTTCTTTCTTATATCTTCCCTGGCGTGGGAAATATAACCTTTTTGAACAACCTTGGTTGCGTGTAGCACCTTTGTACTTTGATATAGTACATTGCGGCTTGTATGTTTGCTACATTATTTTGGCCTCAAAAATCATACACTTTAGTTAGTAGCCCGTAGAACCATATTCTCTTATTCATACAAAAATGTAATGCCTTGATAAAGGTATGGCGTTCAGCTAACCAAAATATTGGCAAATAAATCTTTTATTCAATCCAATAAATGCCTTTTTATTATATAATGATTCAAATATGGATTGCCTTATATATATTGAAAATAAAGAAGGCATCTCCTGACCACGAGCACATGTACTCGTGGTCAGGAGATGCCTTCTTTATTTTTAATATCAACACCTGACCCACTTATCTTTTTTTAAATTGTTTTTTCATATATATATTGTATATTTTGAACTGTATAATAATGACACTTTTTATTTACTACCTCCCCATGTTTTGTATATAAACTATTTGTATTTCAACCCCCAATTTGTATTTAAACTATAAAATGGTGACGTCAGAATAAAGATCCAAATAGAGAGCGGTCAGCTGGTGAAAGGGACAGAGGGGAGGAAAATGCAACGCCCAGCCCATGTGGGGCCTAGGAACTTTTTAGAGACGACCCCTGAAAACAGGACAAGTTTTGGTAGGGGGTCGGCAGATGGTTCTAGGAGGTGTCTCTCGGCAGACGGCTTCTGTCTAACACACTCTCTCTCTCCATGTCTCGGTGATAAGCATCCAAGTTTGTGTCATGGCCTCTACCTCTGTCCCGTGGGCTGTCCCCGATCACTTTCGGTGATAACATCAAGCCCTGCCTCTGCTTCTTGTTGTCCGCGTGTGGGAAGATCATCAACACTCCCATCACGTACACGTCAGCCAGCTTATCCATACATCGAAATTTGCAACAATATTACATATATATATATAATTCAATGAATTTAAATTAAGACAACAAAACCAAAAAACGCAGGCTATAGGAATTCCTTCTCTGTATTTTTTTTTAGACAACAAATATTAAATCCAAAATTCAAACAATAAATTCAAGCTCTTTTAACAGGGCTGACCACACTAAATATTCCAGGAGTGTCTTGTATTCCAAGTTTAAACTCAATATTCATGTCAAAATAAATAAAGAAAAGAAAGGTTCACAAAAAGAACACTATAAAGAGTCTATACAACTACAGAAACGAATTATTTACAAAAATAATATTTTGCCTTTAAAATAAAAAGCTATTCCCACAATAACAAAATATCAACTTCCATTTGTGCAAATACATTATAATGACAAACAGAAATAGAAAAATGAGGGCATTTATGAAAATATTCTTTTCAACAAGTATATGAGCTCCATTTTCTATCTAAAAAGTTGCTGAAACAATATATGAACTAATCCATTGTAGAAGAGATGTACCAAATTGTCGTTAATAAATTTACAAACGTATAGGTACAAAATTCATCAAATCCAACTATTATGTTCAGAATAGTTGCAATATCATCGCTGATTCCAACGACCTGACATTCAGTGAGGAGCTCATCACCCAACAGCTGTTTTCTTACAAGGTCTGGAGGCCACCTCTATTTATCAACTCTCCATGTATAGATAGCCAAATCGAAGTGATATGTGTTCAAATGTAATATCTGAATGAACTGATATGATATAAATAAATTAATAAACGGTTAAACCTCTCTATAGCGCCCCCTCTAAATTGCGCCTCCCTCTCTATAGTGACCGATTTTAAATACGTTGTGCGATGTGATTTACATTAAAAGTAACCTGCCTATAGACCTCCTCTTTTTAGCACCCTATTTTGGTGAGTCCCAAGAGGAGGCGCTATAGACAGGTTTAACTGTAATTTAATTGAATTTGCAAGATCTTAGCTGAAGATATGAGAGAGTTCAAAATGAGCATGACAAACACACAAAAAAGCATGTTAGCCATGTAATTAAATTTTATAATTAGAAAATTTGGTTGAAACTCAGGGATAGTAGTGAAGTTTTCCCCAATTTCTATTTATGACATGTGTAACTTTTGAAATCTAAATAGTTAATTAACTACAGCTAAGCATATTCCTTAATAAAATATTGAATATAAAAAAAAGCTGAATAAACAAATATATTTAGAATTTCTATTATATCATAAAATATACTTGACATAATTAAATTCATAGAGATTAATTATCATATTTAGAAAATTTTATGCATATTACTCGAATTTATTAATTCGTAAATACATCTGAATTTTTTATTTTGATAAAAAATATTGTTTATATACATGATGAAAATGTAAAAAAATGCGTTTTCATCATTTGCCCCTATGAATATATATATAATATCATTCAATATACCAAACAAAATATTTAAACGAGAATTATATTAACTTGACCAAGAGGAGAACAGCCAAGAGATATTCACCTAAAATTTAAAATTCAACAATTTCAACACTATTCCAACAAGTACCTCAAAATCAAGTTGACTTCAAACCTTGATTATGACAACTTGTTACTAAGGTTTAGCTAGGAACTCATTTAGTCAACAGTTGCACTCTTGTAACATTTGCGGACCACCTGTCCTCAACAACTCGACTTGTATAAATGGCCAGAACAAGTTAAGAAGTTCACCTGAGTACTACTTGTAAATAACAACACAACATATTAATTGATATCAATTATTAATGATAATTCATCAAAATACTAAAATATATCAAAAAAATTTATTTGTTTACAAATTTAATGCCAATATACATTGATCGAATAAATATATTTTAGATATTCCATTGTTCATTTAACGAGTTCTATAAAATATAAATTAGGAAATTATTGTGTTTCAGCTATTCTCCAAATTCCAGTTATGCATTTGTCTTGTCATTCTATGCATAAAATATTTATTTGTTTTGGTGAAACTAAGTTTTTGGGTAGATGCTGAATGCTTGGCGTGTAACTTTGCCCTTTTAACGCCCTCATAGAAACGTTCTTTGATAAGTTCGGCATAAATAGAGAATCCTTCATTATAGAGTGGCCAATTTGAATCTAGAGCTTGTCGTAGACCCGTAGAATCATTTGAAAGAAATCCTACCACCTTATTTTGTACAGTTTCTGTCAGGAACCTGTATAAGGTTATATCGCTTCTCCCTAAAAGGTGACTTTGCATCAAATCTACCTGAATCTTGCAATTATTCCACCATTCTTCAATGTCTTCTGGCAAGTCAACATTCTTTGGTTTGTAGGCTGTTGGATGGAGAAGGAGGAAATGCATTATAACTAGTTTCAAGATTGGTGTGGAATCAATAAAAAAAAATTTTCTCTCTATAATTCTCAAAATGCTTTTCAAATCAATATGATAAGAATATTTCAAAAATAGTTTCAAAGTTCTCAGATCAGCAGGATCTTTCAAAGGTATTTGTTCAAACACAGTAACCAAATTCACATTAGCTCCAGCTTCAAGAAGAATAAGTATGCTCTTGATGTTCAAATAAGTGGTTGAATTATCCAAAATGGTCCTTCCATATGAATCTCTTAACTCTATTTCAGAGCCTCTTTGAATCAACATCTTTGCCATTTCATCATCAACTAAAGAATAGGTTAATGGCGTTTTGCCAAATGGACATCTCTCATTGATATCTGCCCCTATCTTAATCAGGAATGCCACCACGGCTCGTGATTTAGATGAACATGCCTCAGATATAAAAGGTAAATGTTTATATCTTTTTATTTTGGTATTTGCTCCAGCGTCAAATAATATTCTGAAATTTTTAAATTTTCCTGAAAGTGAATGATAAATTGCTCTATGCCCATTATTATCTTCCACTTCTATGTCGACCCGATTTTCCAACAATTCTCTCATAAATCTTGTATCCTCAATTTTAGAAGCAGCCATTAATGGAGTAATGCCATCAAGAGTTTTCGAAATACAATCGGCTCTTAATCTAATTAAATCAATAAATATTTTGAAATTTTTAGCGTTTATAGCATCATGAAGAGGACTTATACCTTTGTAATTTTTAGCATTGATGTCTGCACCATTATCAACTAAGACCCTGTAAATGTCTTCTCTGTTATGTCGAATTGCAAAATGTAATGGAGAATCAAGTTTGTAAAGTTTCTTTTGTTGTAAATAGTCCAATATTCGCTTTTGGGAGTGACTTAATGTACAGTCGTGAAATTCTGCATTTACATTTGCTCCATATTTTATTAACTCAGCAACCTTACATAAGCGTCCCTCATATATCGCGTTAAATAATTCCGTGGTTGCCTCCATATAGCTGCTCAGAAATTATTTGTTCTTGTTCAGAGGTAAATATATTTATACACAAGGGTTTTTTCTTCTCTTGAGCGCAGAATGCCAACTACTTGGTTCTTATTTAAATTTTTAAAAATATTACAGGAGATTTATTTTGCAAATATAATTGTAGTTACCTGAATATTACTTAATTGATTCAATTCACACTCTCTAGAAATCTGAATTAACTAAATAAATAATAATAATTATTATATATTATTGGTCAAAATCTCAAAATTTAATATTCTGTTTCTCTTATTCTGCGAATCTATTATATATATATATCTTATATATAAAAAATGAATGTTTGTATGTTTGTTGGTATGTCCGGTATACAAATTCGCAGTAGTTCACTAATTCAAACCAAAATTTCCATACATAGGTAAAAAAAAAACGAGGATGACGATAGGTATTTTAAAAAATATATAAATCATTTATTAAAACTATATATTCAAATTATTCAATTTAGCTCACGAGCAGCGCCCTCTATCAATAACTAAAAGGTTATAAATACGTTTAAAATCTAAATCTTCTCAATATTTTATTAATAATAGTTCGCTTAATAATAATATTTATATAATAACTGCTCTAATTTGAAATATTTGGTAGGTTTTATTTATTTATATATTTTCATTTTTAGATATAACTGATCTAATTCGCCGTTTAAAATAGTTCGCTTAATAACACATATAATATAAATATTTATATAATAACTGCTCTAATTTGAAATATATGGTTGGTTTTATTTATTTATATATTTTAATTTTTAGATATAACTGATCTAATTCGTCGTTTAAAATAGTTCGCTTAATAACACATATAATATAAATATTTATATAATAACTGCTCTAATTTGAAATATTTGGTAGGTTTTATTTATTTCTATATTTTCATTTTTAGATATAACTGATCTAATTCGCCGTTTAAAATAACTGCTCTAATTCGAAATATTTGGTATGTTTTATTTGTGTTCACTCTATTTCTATTTATTTGAAGTATTATAATTTCCATGTTTCAAAAAGGTTGTTAGAAATATGTAAGGCCTGAAATAGCTTTACATGCGAACATTTATAATGCCAAGCGTAGCTTAATGGTTAGGTGTGCGGCTTCGTATTTCCGCAACCTTGGTTCGAAATTTAGCCTGGGTGTTTTTTTTTTATATTATTGAAGCAAAGTTTTTTTTTACAGTACCAAAATTTCCATACATAGGTAAAAAAAAAATACGAGGAAAACGATAGGCTATTTTAAATTATATATAAATTAAATATTAAAACTATATATTCAAATTATTCTGTTTAGCTCACGAACAGCGCCCTCTATCAAGGTTATAAATACGTTTAAAATCGATATCTTCTCAAATTTTATTAATAATATTTCGCTTAATAATTAGAATACTTGATCTAAATCGAAATATTTATAGACGCTCGCTCGATTTGAAGATTTACACATGTGTATATCGTAACTAATCTGACTGTAAAGTTTGGAGAGGGACGTTTCACAAAAGTGACGTCCACGGTGCCAATTTATAATTGTAACGAATAGTATTTGAATAAAAACATTTAATCGGGTAAAACCCGGGCGTTGCCCGGGTCATTCGTCTAGTATATATATAAAGGTGAGTGTTTAAAGCGTTTTAGGCTATACAAATCTTCAATAAGGACCTAATCTGACTGAAATTTCAACATGATATAGAAAAAATTAGGAAAAGATTTCTTTTCGCATCTTTAGTAAATAAAAATTAAATTGATCAAGCTCTGTGCAAAAATAGTTGTTTTTAGTCAGGAAATGATGCTGCCAATATTGCTGTATCTTAATTGATTATCAGATACAAAATTATTACAGGTAAATTCCATAAAATAAGACCACGAGCGAAGCCAGTTCATTTTTAATAGGCAAGAACAAAATTTTAACAGCAAAACATTCATTCGAGGAGAAGACATGAAGCCAGGTCATCTTTATATTTAAAATATCGCTTCTCTATTATTTACTAGCGCATATACCTGGCTTCGCCTTGGCTTTACTAGAGTGAAAGTTTGCCTAACAAATATTGGATAAAAAATATTCCTATAGCAAACATCTTTCTATTGAAAGGATTTTTATGTAGACATATATATAAATATATCTTTAATGAAATCGATTCAGTAGAGAGTGGATATATTCCTTAAATATTTTTGGATTTTTATATAGATTTATAATCTCTTTATATATAAAAGTCAGTGTATGTATGGGGAAAAGTGGGTATATTAAAAATAATATATGAGATGTTTAAAGTTTCAAATCTACATTGATATAACTTTTGAAAGAATTCGATTTATATTTGTTATTTTAAGTTGAAGAATTTGTTGATTTATTTTAGAGGAAGATTGAAATAGAAGATATATATTGAGACGTTACAGAAACAATTTTCAATTGTACATAAATTCCTTTAAAATGTTACTTTAATTTTTCATATGTTTATTTTCAATTTCTTTTTCTCATTCATCAAAAGTCAATGATGTACATACTAAATTAGTAAAAACTCAATAAAAACGATATGTAAAAATAGACATAAACAAATGGCTTGTAAAAGAAAGCAGCAATAAATGAGTTTAGGCAAAATGTCTATTTCATTAACAAACATTTCACTTTTAAAATAATAAACTTTAAAAATAAAGTTTTACTAAACTAAAATTAGCGTTTTAAAAAATAAAAACGTGGCAATATATAATATAGATATATGCTAATTTAAACCAACAACCTCATATTGTATATAATAAAACCAGATTTTCATGTTGTATAATAGAAACACATCTATAAATAATTATACGCATAATTGACATGTGTCATTACGTTATCATATGCAATGTACTTTGTACAAACTGGGGATAAATAAATAAAACTCTGTAATAGATTAAGAATTGAGTTCAAGCAAGAGGTTGAGATACAAATCCAAAAACGTCTAAAATCGAGGCTTACAAGATGTCAGGGCGTTGCCAGTGTACAATGACATCTTCCGATCAACGCCCTTGTTGAATCCGCTGAAACCAAATACTTCCTCTCGGCAAAGATATATAAGCCTCCAACAGGGCCAGAAATAGTCACTTCAACATCAGCGGGAGCCCTCGTCGGTTGTGTCCGAGGTTTACCTCATCGACCATGAAGACCAGTAAGAAATTTTCTCAAATCTCCATCTTACTCCTAGCTCGACTTTTATCTTTTCATGATACTTTCCTAGTACAATTGTGTCTTTTTTTTGTGATGGACATTCCCAAGCTTTCCACTCTACCTCGACCACGACTGCCTGTACTCTGTGAGAACTGTTGAAGGTCTTCCAAGGTACAGAGAGGTACTGGAAAACTCTCCACACCCTGACTGTCCCTCTCGATTACTACAGGTTTGACCCTCTCGGTTACTACAGTAAAGCGAGAGATCCTCTCGGATTTCACACCACAGTGAGAGACCCTCATGATATCATAGCGAGAGTCGACAGGATCTCACACCATAGCTGTATAAAAATTAATGATTCTTTCAACATTTTTCCTTTAATTTATTAGAATATAAAAATGGCAATAGAAATTATTTATAAAAAAATATTTCCTAAAGCTATCTATTATGTCTATATGTTTTAATGTCAATTTTGGTTTGAAAAGGATTTAGAAGTTCAAGAGTATTTTCAGAAAACAGATAGGTGGAACAGCAGATTTTTAAAAATAAATAGAATGATAGATATTTTATTGTACCTAAAAAAAGTGGCAAACCCTCTTTAAAAAATGCCTTAAAACAATTTAATTTGGTTTATCATCACAATAAAAACTTAATGCTGGTAATATACTGTAGAATGAGCCGCAACGCCAGTTTTTGCAAATTCATACAAAAGGTCGAAGTGTATAGCATGGTCTCAGGCTTTATTCTTCTTAGCAAAGTGAGAGTTTTACAATTTCATAACATCCTATGAGAGAAGTTATAAAATCGGTCGAATTTTCCAACAGGTTGTATAAGCTGGTGAAATTATTTCTATATATATTTATTTGACAATATAATAAGGTGGGGAAGGAGAAATAATCACATCACAAGTTGGAAGAGAAGGAATTCAGGCAACCAGAGAGAGAGGGGGAGATACAGGCCCGGCAAAGCCGGGCGTCCGTTCATGTCGCAGATAATCCCCAACTGTCTTAATAGTCCCGAGGTTCCAAGTAACGGGCCCCAGTGGTCGCCCCTTGGAATGTCGCTGATGTACGAAGTGACCGGACTTTACCCTCCCGTCTTTCTCTGGGTCGACTGTAGGTTTGCTTTATTATTCCTGGAAGAGTATATATTATGACATGCGCCTTCCCCACAGAGCCATCATTGCGAAATAGGGAATTTCCCTTTAAATCGCTGCAGCCACCCACTGCTGTAGGCGAAATTTACTGGTACGTCCAACTGCTCGCCATGTTTTTTTGCCTTTTCTCTTAGGAGGTCATCAGTAATAATAATATTATTGGCACGCTTTTGGGTAAACCAGTTGAAGAAAGCGTCTTCCAAGTCACTGAATTTTCCGACTCTGTCTCTTTGAAGAATCAACAGTATAATTTTCCCACTTCTCAGCCTGAGTGAGAATATCACGGACAGTTGTTCGTGGAAGTGAGAAACGCTCTCCAATCTCATTCTTCGACATCGTAGGGTTATTTCTTGCCAACTGGCATATCTCCTTCTTCTTTACAATGGTGATCGACTCATGTTTACGATTTTTGGAACTCATGATACGACAATAAGGTTGTTGTTTTGACGTTAGCAAAGGATGAAGCGACTGTGTACGTCCCAGGCACTAGCAGGAAAAGGTCTACTGGCTGTTCACACAATCTATTGTGTCAACAGCAGGCAAAGTCCGGCGCCGCTGGCGGAAAAAAATGCAGACAGGAAAAGGGGAGCGGGGGTAAGGGACGTTGTGAGCGGCGCTATAACGAGTGGTTTTTGCTACTTGGGACACGAAATATCAGCTGCGGAAGGCGAACAGCGAGGGAGTGCGTTATATCGGGAAAAATACATTAATGTCGATTTGAACAAAACGAAAAAGCGGCGTAAGGAGAGGGTGGCCTTATTTCGAGTGGCGATATAACGAGAGTAGACTCTATTTAAATTTGAATTATTTTTATTTAAATATAAATATTTAAATTAGAATGAAAACATTTTAAACAATTTTGGATTTTAAATATTTTAATAAAATATTTTAGGAATAGAGAGATATTTATAACCCAGGTTCCTGAAACTTTTAGGAATATATTTTTGAAAAATATTAAATATTCCTTGAATGATTAAAACAGAATATTAAATTTTAAGATGGAGACCAATAATAATTATTATTATTTATTTTATTAATCCAGATTCCTAGAGAATGTAAATTGAATCAACTAAGTAACATTCAGGTAACTACAATTATATTTGCAAAATAAATCTACTGTAATATTTTAAAAAATATAAATAAGAAGCAAGTAGTTGGCATTCTGCGCTCAAGAGAAAAAAAACCTAGTCTATAAATATATATACCTCCGAACAAGAACAAATAATTTCTGCGCTGTTTTATGGAGGCAACTACGGAATTATTTCTCGCGATATATGATGGACGCTTATATAAGGTTGCTGAATTAATAAAATATGGAGCAAATGTAAATGCAGAATTTCACGACTGTACATTAAGTCATTCCCGAAGGCGATTATTGAACTTTTTACAGAAAAAGAAACTTTACAAACTCGATTCTCCATTACATTTTGCAATTTGACATGGCAAAAAAGACATTTACAGGTTCTTAGTTGCTAATGGTGCAGACATCAATGCTAAAAATTACAAAGGTATAACTCCTCTTCATGATTCTATAAACGTTGAAAATTTCTAAATATTTCTTGATTTAATTAGATTAAGAGCAGATTGTAATTCGAAAACTTCTGATGGCATTACTCCATTAATGGCTGCTTCTAAAATGGAGGATACAAGATTTATGAGAGAATTGTTGAAAAATCGGGTCGACATAGAGGTGGAAGATGAAAATGGGTGCAGAGCAATTCAATATTCACTCTGGGGAAAATTTCAAAATATTATTTGACGCTGGAGCAAATATCAACATTTATAATCAATATAAACACTTATCTTTTCTATCTGAGGCATGTTCATCTAAATCACGAGCCGTGGTGGCATTCCTGATTAAGATAGGGGCAGTTATCAATGAGAGATGTCCATTTGGCAAAACGCCATTATCCTATTCTTTAGTTGATGATGAAATGGCAAAGATGTTAATTCAAAGAGGCTCTGAAATAGAGTTAAGAGATTTATATGGAAAGACCATTTTGGAAAATTCAACCAATTATTTGAACATCGAGAGCATACCTATTCTTCTTGAAGCTGGAGCTAATGTGAATTTGGTTACTGTGTTTAAACAAATACTTTTGAGTTACCCTGCTGATCTGAGAACTTTGAAACTATTATTAAAATATTCTGAACATATTGATTTGAACAGCATTTTGAGAATTATAGAGAGAGAATTTATTTTTAATGATTCCACACCAATCTTGAAATTAGTTATAATGCATTTCCTTCTTCGCCATCAAACAGCCAACAGATCAGAGAATGTTAACTTGCCAGAAGACATTGAAGTTTGGTGGAATAATTGCAAGATTCAGGTAGATTTGAAGCAAAGTAACCTTTTAGGCAAAAGCGATATTACCTTATACAGGTTCTTGACAGAAACTGATCAAAATAAGGTGGTAGGTTTTCTTTCAAATGATTCTACGGGTCTACAAAAAGCTCTATATTTAAATTGGCCACTTTATGATGAAAGATTCTCTATTTATGCCGAACTTATCAAAGAACGTTTCTCTGAGGGCGTTAAAAGGGCAATGTTACATGCCAAGCACTTAGTATCTACCCAAAAACTTAGTTTCACCAAAACAAATAAATATTTTATGCATAGAATGACAAGACAAATGCATAACTGGAATTTGGAGAATAGTTGAAACACAATAATTTCCTAATTTATATTTTATAAAACTCGTTAAATGAACAATGGAATATTTAAAATATATTTAATCGATCAATGCATATATATTGGCATTAAATTTGTAAACAAATAAATTCTTTTGATATATTTTAGTATTTTGATGGTTATCATTAATTACACTGGTCAACAAGATTTTTGCACAAGAGAACCTGATTATGTTTCTAGTGTAACTTTTCATGATGAACTCAAAAATCTAATCAGAAATTTCCCATCACCTATGGTTTTTGCGTGACGGTCTTTTTTTAGTATTTGGATAAATACAGTAAAAAATGCAAACAATGTTACGTAAGCAGTTTTGCATAACCCTTATTAATTTACACTGGTTTATCAAAAAATATTTTTTTTGTCCACAAAGAAATAGCATCTTATCTACATGTCCTGAATCCAAATATATCATTAGTTTTTTTCTATTACGCAATATTTCTGAGATACACCTACTTGAAATTTGGAAATATTGTTAATATATAGGCATATATGAACGAAACATATTTATTTATTGAAAAGCAGTGACAGTGGATTTTCTTCTATACTTTGCTTGTGGTAGATCCCTCTTGAGTGTCCAGCAGTAGTCGGCAAGCATAGCGGGACTCCATTTACCTTGGTACCGCTTCTTCATGCTTGATATATCTTGATGAAACCTCTCACCATGCTCATCGCTAACTGCGCCAAGATTGTCTGGAAAGAAATCTAGATGTGAATGCAGGAAATGGATCTTGAGGGACATGTTACATCCTAGTGCCTTGTAGGAAAGCAACAGATCAATAACTATGTCTCGGTAATTTTCAACCTTGACACTTCCTAAGAAGTTTTTGCAAACGTTTGTAAAGGAATTCCATGCTGCTGCTTCAACTTCATTCAAACTATTTTGAAAATTTCCATCCTGCTGCAATTCTCGAATCTGAGGTCCAACGAAAATGCCTTCTTTAATCTTCGCTGAAAATGCCTTATTTAATCTTCGCTTCACTTATACTAGAAAATTTTTGTTTTAGGTAGGCAAATCCACTGGCATTTCGATCCATTGCCTTGACAAAGTTCTTCATTAATCCCAGTTTAATATGTAATGGTGGTAAGTAAATATTTTCTGAATCGATCAGGGGTAGATTTGCAATATTTTTATATCCTGGAGTAAAGATTTTACGGTTTGGCCAGATTTTTTTAATGTAATGCCTTTCCCTATCTCTGCTATCCCACTCACACAGAAAACAACAAAATTTTGTATATCCATGCTGTAATCGACGCAAGAGAGCAACGACTTTCAAATCGCTGCATATTTTCCAACCGTATCTTTCATATTCTATCTTTTTCAAAAGCAGTTTCATGTTTTCGTAAGTCTCTTTCATGTTGGATGCATGTGCTATTGGCACTGATGGGAACTTATTTCCATTGTGAAGGAGAACAGCTTTCATACTAATTTTTGAAGAATCAATGAATAAAAGCCACTCTTCTGTATCATGGTCATGACCAAGCGCTTCCATTAGACTAACAACATCATTGCAATATACTAAATCATTCTCTTGTGAATAGAAGTCTTGAAATTCATCTTGACGCTTGCGAAAAAAACATACTTTTGTGCCTTTATGCAGCAGATTCCAGCCTTTTAACCTAGAGCCTAAAAGTTCACTCTGTTTTTTGGATAAATCTAAATCACGTACGAGGTCGTTCAAATCTCCTTGGGTTAATAAATGAGGTTCAGATAAAGCACCTGCTTCAAAATTTGTGTCATCCCACTGTTGCTCTCGTCTATCTGAATCATCGTCACTAAATATTACATTTTCAGGAGGCTGTGGAACAGGTAAAATATCACTATGAGGAACCGGTCTCATAGCAGAAGCCAAATCTGGATATTCAACTGTATGTCTTGATTTGGATGTAATGCCTGTAATCTTTGTCAAACAAAAATAACAGTCTGAAGAATGGTCTTTAGGTTCCCTCCATATCATTGGGACCGCAAAAGGCATATGACGTTCACCTTTAATCCACCCTGTAAGATGTCGAACACAAATTACACAACAATGGTGAGGAGCCCAAGTCTTGGTCACCGACTTTAAAGCCAAAATAAAGTTCATAGCACTTTTTGATGAGCGGTGTAAAGTTTCGCCTTTGAACTTTGAAAGTTAATTCCCCACAAATATAACAGAAAATATCAGGAATATTAATGCAACGCCTCGGCATATTGACACAGTCTAGTGCACACGATTTATAAAAGCAAATCGATAGAGAAGAATAAACTAATCACTTCAAATTTACCTGTCACTTCTGCTGCAAATCTATTAAACAAATCGTTAGGTTCAATTTAAATATATATATTAAAACTGTTAATGAGCAAATAGCATTACAGAGCTTGTCGTTATTTTTGAGTTGAAAGCAAAACAGATTATAATATTATATAATAATAAATTATATATATTCAATTAAAATTTCAATAATTTGTTATTTAAATTAATATTTATGATTCTTAAAGAGCAAAATTTAATTAATAACAAATAAAATAAAGCTTTTGGCTCCACATACCAACTCTTCTTGTCAAAAATAAAGCGCTAGCTTAGTTAATGATGTAACTTAAAAAATGCTTACGTAACATTGGTTGCATTTATTACTGTATTTATCCCAATACTAAAAAAAGACCATCAGGCAAAAACCATGGGTGATGGGAAATTTATGATTAGATTTTTGAGTTCAGCATGAAAAGTTACACTAGAAACACCATCAGGTTCTCTTTTGCAAAAAAAAAAAAGTTTTTTTTGTAGACCTGTGTTATTGAAATCAATTATTATTTTGTATTGTGATTTACAAGTGGTACTCAGGTGCACCCCTAAACTTGTTCTGGTCATTTATACAAGTCGAGTTGTTGAGGACAGGTGGTCCGCAAATGTTACAAGAGGGCAACTGTTGGCTAAATTAATTCTTAGCTAACGCTTTTTAACAAGTTGTCATAATCAAGGTTTGAAGTCAACTTGAATTTGAGGTACTTGTTGGAATAGTGTTGAAATTGTTGAATTTTAAATTGAAGGTGAATATATGGCTGTTCTCCTCTTGGTCAAGTTAACATAATTCTTGTTTAAATATTTTGTTTGGTATATTGAATGATATGAAATATATTCAAAGGGGCAAATCATAAAAAATTCAGATTTTTAAAGAATTAATAAATTCGAGTAATATGCATAAAAATTTGTGAATATATTAAAATGATAATCAATCTCTATGTGTGTTGTTATCCAAGACGAGGCAAGATTAACTAAGCATTAGTTTATTTCCTCTTATAATATATATTATTATATTGTTGCACCAGGCTGCGGCTTGGCAGACTCTTCAGCCTTGATTCTCTCCTGTGCTGGGTCTTGCATCTTGCCAGAGCGTGTTTCAACCATCCTACAAATTTATATAAGGGAATAATGAGATAAGTCTACTTTAAGTAGCCTCCAGAATACTTTATTTATTTTCTCACATCAAAGAGAGCAGTGAAGTCACAGTGTACCTAAATACAATGATGATAATCTGTTTTAAATAAATATCATAGAATATAAAAATAAATAAATATATAATTTAAATTTCAAATATATTAAAAATAATATAATAAATACGCCATTAATCATGATGTAACACTTCCCCCTCTCCAGAGGTCGTCACGTCCTCGTGAGTTACCTCATCAATTCTCTCAAAATAGGGTTTGAGTCTTGAGACATGGACAATCAATGGGTCTTGGCCAGGATTATCTTTTGGCTCAATTAAGTAATTTACGTTAGACAGCTTCTTTAATATTCTATATGGGCCAAAATATTTTCTCAGTAGTTTCTCACACTTTCCTATTTTCCTAATTGGTGTCCAAACTGCTACTATTCTCCTGGTTCGTAGCTTCTTTCCATGTGTTTCTTGTCATAGTTCTTTTTCATTCTTTCTTGAGTCTTTATTGTGTTGTCAATAACTAATTTTCTTGTTCTGTTTATTTTGTCTAAGTGATGTTTTATGTATTCATCATAATCATCTTTGTCAATGTCCACCGAGATATTCCTGTCGTCCAAAAGAGACGTGGGTTCTCTTCCAAACATCAGGAAAAAGGGGAGAATATCCTGTGGTTTCCTGAATTGTAGTATTGTAAAGCGTGAGTGATGAATGGGAGTATCTCGTCCCAATTTTTCTGATCAGTGTTCACATACATACTGAGCATATTGATCAATGTTCTATTTAACCGCTCTGTCAATCCATTAGTCTGGGGATGATAGCTCGTTGTGAAGCAATGTTTAATCTTGCACGTTTTCATCACCTCTTTCATTAAATTACTGGTAAATTGAGAGCCTCTGTCACTAATAAGATATTGTGGGGCTCCGTGCCGAGAAAAATATCCTCTACTAGAAATTTAGAAACTTCTTTCACACTGTTGCTTCCGAGACTGCTCTTGTTTCTGCATATCTAGTGTAGTAGTCCGTCAGCACGATTATCCATTTTTTCCTGTTTTTTCGTAGATGGTAGTGGACCAACAAAGTCAATTCCAATTCTTTCGAAAGGAAAGTTGGCTGGGGGATGGGCTGTAGTAGTCCAGAAGGTAATTGGTTTGAGCTTTCCTACTTTGGCAAAGGTGACACGTCTTAACGAATTCTGAGACATCCTTTAGCATGGATGGCCAAAAGTATTTACTCTTTATTCGGTACATGGTTCTGGCGACGCCCAGATGGCCATTCGACATATGATTGTGATATTCTTTCATAATTTCTCTCTTTTTATTCTCTGGAACCACAAGCAACCACGCCCTGCCTTCAGGGTTCGGTTTTTCTTAAAGAGGCATCCATCTTCTTCTTCACCTTCACTTCTTCAAACACTACTTCTTCAAACCCTATCTTCACTTCTTCAAACACTACTTCTTCAAACCCTATCTTCACTTCTTCAAACACTACTTCTTCTTTGGCTAAACTAATTACTTTCTATGGCGTAGTGGAAGCGTTCTGCTGGGCCCATAACCTGTTAGGAATCCAATTCTTTCCTAGTCTACCAATCGAGCAGAGTAAAACACTACACCTCTAAGAAAATCAACACTTTTAATTTCCTTTCATGACTAACTAATTTACATCATTAAAAACCAATTTATATACATGTAAAATCGTCCAGTCATCTGGTCAAAATATAAATAAACCAATCTAGGAAAAAACAACTTATAAAATCCTAACAGTTTCAAATCTGCATTGATATAACTTTTAAAAGGTTTTGATTCATTTTTGTTATTTTAAGCTGAAGAATTCGTTGATTATATATATATATATAGGGGGGGGTAATTTGAACCAACAACCTCATATTGTGTATAATATAAAAAGATGTTCATGTTGTATAATAGAAACACATCTATAAATAATAATATGCATGATTGACATATGTCATTACATTATCATATGCAATGCACTTTGTACAAACTGGGGATAAATAAATAAAACCCTGTAATAGATTAAGAGTTGAGTTAAAGCAAGAGGTTGAGATAGAAGTCCAAAAACGTCTAAAATCGAGGCTTACAAGATGTCAGGGCGTTGCCAGTGTACAATGACATCTTCCGATCCACGCCCTTGTTGAATCCGCTGAAACTATAAATACTGGAAAACTCTCCACACCCTGAATGTCCCTCTCGGTTACTACATGTTTGACCCTCTCGGTTACTACAGTAATGCGAGAGACCCTTTCGGATTTCACACCACAGCGAGAGACCCTCAGGATATCACAATATAGCGAGAGTCGACAGGATCTCACATCATAGCTATATAAAAATTAATGATTCTTTCAACATTTTTCCTTTAATTTTTTAGAAGATAAAAATGGCAATAAAAATTATTTATAAAAAAATATTTCCTAAAGCTATCTATTACGTCTAAATGTTTAAATGTCAATTTTGGTTTAGAAGGATTTAGAAGTTCAAGAGTATTTTCAGAAAACAGATAGCTGGAGCTGCAGATTTTTAAAAATGAATAAAATGATAGATATTTTATTGTTCTTAAAAAAAGTGGTGAACCCTCTTTAAAAAAATGCTTTAAAACAATTTAATTTGGTTTATCATCACGATAAAAACTTAATGTTGGTAATATAGAATGAGCCTCAACACCAGTTTTTGCAAATTCATCCAAAAGGTCGAAGTGTATAGCATGGTCTCAGGCTTTATTCTTCTTAGCAAAGTGAGAGTTTTACAATTTCAAAACATCCTATGAGAGAAGTTATAAAATCGGTCGAATTTTCCAACAGGTTGTATAAGCTGGTGAAATTATTTTATATATATATTTGTCGCATACCTTGGGATATTTGCATGGTATTGTTTTATTTTGTATATTTGTATATTTGTATATTCTGTATATTTGTATATTTACATTTTGTTTCTTTAAAAGGATGGTGAATTTGCATGTCCGCGAGGAGCGCGATATTTATATATAGGTCAAAAAGGGTAATAAAGTAGATTTTTTTTTTTGCTTAGGATCTTCTCTTATTCATTCTTACTCGTTCTTTTAAATAGAACAGCACAATATGGCGCAGCCGACAGGATGATCTCGACAGAGCTTGTAGCTTGTTAAAGCCCAATTAAAAACTTTCAATTTACTAACTAACAAATCCATTAACAGTCTTAAGTAAGGAAGGTTATGGATAATCTATTAAGTGAAAATATATCAGAGCATGAATAAGGAACAGTCAAAGAAAATTGAAATGATCATTGAAAAAATAAAGGAAGAAGCTGTAAGGTATGAAAACCTAAAAAACGAAATGGATGATATTGAAGACATGCAAGATGAATAAATGAAGGATTCTGAAGCGAAGCCTAAGGGCGACGGAGTGAAGGATTCGACCATTGAAAGCCTCATCAGGACGATGGCGAATCAGCAGCGCTTAATGATGGACTTTCTTCTTAGAAATAAGAGTGGAATCAGGGTAGGTAGGCCAGTTAAAATGGATGTGGCTACCTTTGATGGAAGAAATGCTGATCCTAAAATTTGGATCAAAGTATATGAAAACATTTGTGGAAACAATGGATGGGTTGGAGACGAGGCTAGAATCAATGGGATGCGATCCTATCTGACAGGATCGGCTTTGTTATGGTTCGACAATAAATTCCAGGATGAAGAGGAATATTGTTGGAAGGATTGGAAGCAGGAATTCATTTGCTCTTTTAACGAAAATCCCATTGTGAGTTACGACCGTGTTTTTAATTGAAGATATCGAGCAGGATCCTTGGTGGAATATTTTTACCAGAAGCAAGGAAAGATGCGACTTGGTATGCCGGGCCTTAGCGAGGAATTATTGATTATTGGGATAATCCACGGACTTCCCCAGTATATGCAGGAGCAACTGGCCACGGCAGGTGTTGAATGCAAGCAGGATCTACTCAAACTCCTGAAGAACATCAGGCCTATATCAGAAAAGAATTATTCTGAATCCAGGCCATCTGCAAGAACTCTTGGCACAGTCGAGAAACCAGATCATTTTACTGAGTCTAGTGACACGGGGTTACTCCAGGCGGCGAATGATAGAAATGTTTCGTTCTTGTAAAAAAAACTGACGAGTATGGGTTCGCCGGTCCCATGGTCAGAATCGACCATTTTTTCAATTTGTGATTCTCCCCATTCCTTCATTGATGTGACTATAAACTCTCACTTGGTAAAGGCCTATCTGGACAGCGGTTCTTCTCTCAACCTGATACATAGAAATTTAGTGCAGAAAAACAGGTGGAAAACATACCCTACGAAGATTTTAATAAACATAATCAACCATAGTAAATTCACTGCTACCGAAGCCATTAATCTAGTTTTGGAGGCTGGGGAACAGTCAATCGAAATCCAGGCCATTGTCCTCCCAGATATGCCCTTTGATCTATTGATTGGTAAGCCTACGTTAAAATCCCTGAAAGTGAAGTGGGACTTCTTTACAGATCAGATCAGTTTCTTTTCTGAAACTAGCCCGAACCTCGTTACCAGGAGGGATGTCGAGGCCAAATACCCCAGCCTTTGCACAAGGACTTTTCCAATGATTTCAAAATTTGAAGTTGACTTTGGACTGCAGGAGAATTTTCGAGTTGTCAGTTCAAAGCCATATCAATTGGAGAATACAAAAAGAAACTGGTTAAATATGAAAATTAGATCGATGCTAAGCGAAGGAATAATTAAACCATCAAACTCGGCATTTGCATCTCCTTGCATAGTAATTCCAAAAAAGAATGGAGACTATCGATTATGTGTCGACTATCGAAGGATTAACGATGAAACACTTTTGGATCCTTTTCCCTTTACTCGAATAGACGACATTATTAATGTGTTCGGAGGATGTCGTTTTTTCTCAAAGCTCGATTTGAAGGATGGGTTCTGGCAACTTGGCATATCAGAAAATACTCGAAAATACACTGCCTTCGTAACTCCATCAGGTCATTACGAGTTTCTAAAGCTTCCGTTTGGATGGAAAAATTCTCCAGCTAAGTTCCAGAGAATAATGACTACAATTCTAGGAGACCTACTGGGTGATAAGGTAGTAGCATATATCGATGACATCTGTTGTGGTGGCTACACTCAGGAGGATTGCTCCATTTTGACGCATAAAATTCTTGAACGGCTGAACACTGCGGGCCTAGTGCTAAATCTTGATAAATGTCAATTTTGCGTCCCTCGCATAGACTTATTAGGGAGAGTTATTGATGGAGACACAAAGAAAATAAGGTCTGAGGTTACCGAAAAGGTTCGAAATATGAAACGTCCATACAATTTGAGGTCCTTACAGTGTTTCACCGGATTGACTAACCACTTCCGCGCCTTTATAAAAG